>VDFB02271358.1:161075345-161145345 GCA_007258455.2 Sequoia sempervirens
GATGCAGACTTGGAGTTACATGGTTTCACTGATTCTGATTGGGCAGGTTGTGTCACAAATCGGAAGAGCACCTCTGGTTGTTGCTTCAGTTTGGGTTCAGCTATGATTTCTTAGTGTAGCAGGAAGCAGTCATCTGTAGCACTGAGTACAGCAAAGGCAGAGTATATTGCAGCTTGTTTGGCAACTCGGGAAGCAGTGTGGCTTCGTAAGCTCCTTGCAGGATTGTTTGGACAATCAATGGAGCCTACTATCATTCATTGTGATAATCAGAGTTGTGTGAAACTTTCTGTCAATCTTGTGTTTCATGACAGAACCAAGCATGTTGAGATCAAGTACCACTATATCAGAGATATGGTACTGAGGAAGGCTGTACAGTTGAGGTACATCAACATTGATGAGCAGACGGCAGATATTCTCACCAAGCCTCTCGCTAGGATAAAGTTTGTGTACTTCCGAGATAAGCTTGGTATGGTGGAGAATCCAACCTTGATTGAGTAAGAGTCTCAGTATCAGTGAGCCTTGTTAATGCATTTTCCTCTGAGACGTAGGAATTTGAGGTGCAAGCCCTTGTTAATGCATTTTCCTCTGAGACGGAGGAATTTGAGGTGCAAGCCCTTGTTAATGCATTTTCTTCTGAGACGGAGGAATTTGAGATGCAAGCCCTTGATAATGCATTTTCCTTTGAGACGGAGGAATTTGAGGTGAAAGCCCTTGTTTCCACCCTCTGAGCTGAGTCATGGTGGATGTCATGTGTGAGACTCCATGACATGTTGTACTTGTGTTTCACCCTCTGAGAGAGTCATGGTGAAAGTCACGTTGAGGTGACAACATCACGCAAGTGATGAACACTTGTACTTACCATAGTATGGTTGTAGCCATTATGGTTGATATCGTGTTGAGGCGATATCTAATATCACGTTGAGGTGATATTGTTCTTTTCACATTTGATTGTAGCCAAGGTGATGGGCATCATGTTGAGGTGATTTGGTTTGAGTAGCTGGAAGTATTCTCTCTAGCTGAGAGGGAGTGTTAATGCTAAACAGCTTCGAGATTTGATATTCCAGCGTAATAAATTAAATGATAGCCTTAAGGCTATTTAATTTATATGACAACGATTTGTTAAAGAATTAAAGAGACTCTTCCAAGGCCAACTTCTCTCTATTGGTGCGATTAATTACAAGAAAAATATATTCATTATATCTAGCCGACTTGTATCAAGAGAAAGGTGGTGACTCTTCAAAGACATATGAATGAGAGTTCGTCTTTCCTCATTTATCATCAAGTAAGTTCGAATTATCTTTTCATGCAAGTGCGAATTCCTCAAAGAGCAGATTGCGAATTCTTCTAAGGCAGAATTGGATCTTAAGGAGAGACAGTTTATTATTTGTCTTTGTATCTTGTGTAAGTTCTGTAGATTGGCCTTGTGACTGGCCTCATTGTAAAGCGAATTGTTGCCATCACTTATATAAATAAGAGAGATCTTTGTTGCTGGGTTTTTCTCCCTCAAGAGGAGGGTTTTCCCAGGGTATCTGCTGTGTGTGTCATTGTCTGATTTGAATTAATTTTCTGTGCATATAATCTGTTCATTAAAATTTTACAGTAATGGCCACTTATAAGATGCATAGTTGAAAAATTCAGACTCAACAATTACTTGGCATACCCAAAATTTATAAAAGCTTGGGATTTGACAACAAATTGGGGAAAAACTTGTCAAATTTATCAAACATTTGAAAATACATGATTTTTTAAAAACATTCTTAAACAACACATTTATTATTGATTTCCGTCACATATAAATCAAAATTAGAGTTGAATACTTATCATAGACCAAAAAATAAGTTCAACTTCTAAATAGCTTATAATGCCACCTCCACTAACCATGTCATATATAGAAGTTGCCTCATCTAAAGGGATTTTGGCAAGTTGTGCAATAATAACATCAAAGTCAGCACACTCAAGAGTTATATCCCGATTCCTTGTCACCCCTTCATTGTAATCAAGTTTCTTATGTGACAAGAGATCATAATGGGGGTTTGGGGACAATGCCACTTGTGAGGTTCGGGGGTAGTGCCCTTGGCACTCTCCCTATCACGATATAGGGTGGGGTAGAGGGACAAAACCCCTGCCACCTAATCCAAATTGAGGCCTTGGAACCCACACAAGCCTTCATGGCGCATGCTATTTTGACAATTTTTATCACTTAGAGGCAAAATTAGGTATTTTATACTTTTTTGTTTATAGAAATGATTTTCTTTTTTTTTCTGTGGGTGGCCCTTTGGTTCCCCTAGGTTTGTATGCCCTAAACCATTGCCAATCACCACCAATCGTGCACCCAAAATGCAAAAATCATAGAAGGTTTATAACATTAATTGAAAAAATGAATTTATATCCTCATTTAGGCGAGTTGTTTTTATTAAAAATTGTGAGTTTTCAGCGAGCTTTTGATGAGTTTTAATAAAAAAATGTTGCAAGTTTTGCAAAATATAATTGGTGAGTAACTCAATAGGGTTTTTGACTTGGTGTATTTATGACATCTCCACAAAACACCTTGCTTTTCTTACAATAGTAGATTAGCCTTTGAAGACTCATTCGGGAAAATATTTTCAAAAGGATATCCACTTTGTTATCAAATTTGTTGAAAAATCATTGATAATACTTGCTTTCGTTGATCTTATGTGTACTCTTTCCACATTATAGGTATCCACTGCTTTTAGGGGTACAACTTCGAAACAATCGGGGTAACTAATTTGCTAGTGCTTAAATAAACAATTAGGGTATCTACTGTTTTTAAGGGAAATAATAAAATTCCAATCACGATATTTTTCTAATGCTTAAATAAGCATTAAATTAATCACACAAATCATTGAAATTCAAGCTACAGAAATGAACACAAGTACGCGATAATTTACACCTTGAAATTTGCTTTGCATTCCTTCAAAAGCTTACAAGGAAACCACAACTGTCAACTACAGCTGCACAAAATTATTACTCTGCACTGAGTTATTGAACTTGTATCTTGAATCTATCCTTATCTATTCAGCTGAAAAATCTAATCTTTCAAAATAGAAAATCTTATCTCACATAGCAGATGACTTGGAAGATAAATCTAAATCATTAGTGATTATCTAAACTTTATTGGACTTGGTTAACTAAATAAAATACTTTCACTTTAATCACTAAAGTGAAATGCAAAATAGAAATAACTCAAACTACCTGCATGTTCACATTGAACTTGTAAAGAGGTTCCTAGTTGAGCTAAAAACTGAACACACATGCTTTGCATACATTATTTTTCTAGATGTAGTCATTTGTGTGGCTGATTAGAGCAATTAATTTAAACATAAATTTATGGAACAGCTGTTATGAGATTTTTTTATGAGTGATGCTCTTCATGGCAATGATTCTTATATCTTGTGATTGTTTCTTGTTACTATAAAAGTTGTGACAGTTAATAATGATCCTTTCTCAGAGATCATGTTATACTTGTAGACGGTGTGTTGTAGAGAGCTTAGAATGAGTTTTGATTTGGTTCTTTTCTCAACAGGAGCGCTTGGAGAGCAATGAGGGTGATCCAGAGTTAATAGTTTTTATACCGTAAGTAATTGAGTTTGTTCAACCGATGATTTTGTGCCAAATATAAAGGTTCGAATATTTTTTTCCGGACAATTACTGTGCTACACCCAGTATTTTTGGTGCTAGTAAGGATTTAATATTTGTATTGTATGTATAGAGAAAAAGGTTTCCATTAATAGCCGTGTTGAAATCACATGACATGAGAATATTTTTATAAACATTCTTGTTATATTTGACATCTCAACCACAGATATTGCTTTCATTCCTTTTGGTTGTGTATTTTTCAAAGATTAATTTTAGATTAGGCTACCATTAGATTTGTGTAAAGGATGAGGATGTGCACAAAACAACATGCAAGTTTCAATTTGCGCAGTTTGAATTCTTAATCATGCCTTTTGGGTTGACAAATGCATTGACTTCTTTCTAGTCATGCAGGAATCATGTTTTCAACAATCAATTGAAAAAAAATGTTTTGGTTTTCCTTGAAGACATTTTGATTTGCAACAAGAATTGGGAAGGTCATTTGAAACATCTAGATATGGTCCTTAGAATATTAGAGCAAAAGGCTCTTATTGTAAAATAATCAAAATGTGAGTTTTGGGTGTTCAACTGGATTACTAGAAGATCCAATCCATCTTAGATTGGCTTCGTCCTCCCACATTGGCATGTCTGAGAGGATTCTTTGGCCTTTATGACTATTACAAGAAATTTCTTAAGGGGTTCTCATAGCTAGTAGCACCTTCAACCAACATTACAAAGAAGGAGCTTTTGCATGGATAGAAACATCTTTAGAAACTTTTGAGAAGTAAGAAAATAATGTGTTCACGCCCTATTCTTGCTATCTTAGATTTCTCACAACCATTTCTTGTAGAATGTGATGCTTTAGGAGAGGGAATTGGAGATGTCTTAGTAGAGAAGGGACGTGCTGTAGCATTTGAAAGCCCGAAATTGAAGGACTCAAAGATAGGATTTTCTACCTATGACAAAGAGATGCTGGTTATAATGCATGCTTTGGCCAAGTTTCATGTAATGCCCCCTTTTTAATAAAATTCTTGTTGAGGATCAAAAGCCCTTTTTCTCTTGTTCTTAGTTAGCTAAGCCTAATCATTTAATTAATGATATCAAGTTTCCACAATCCATAATGCTTATTTAATTTGATTTCTGGATTCGATTGTGTAATAAGCCTAATCATTTCCAATCCCTTTGGTTTCATTTTTTTTGTAAGTATTGAGGATTTTGTGTTTGAATTTTTGCATGTGAGCCTTTTGTTGGGATTTTGGACTTTGGCCCTCTTGGCATACCTTTTTGCAGAATTCCACTCTTTCGCTTTCTCTTATCGGAGTTTTGGAGTTTTTCCCACCGACATGCCACTCTTTGCCTCGACCTTTGAACTCTGACTTTCCTGCCTTTTTGTTTTATTCACCTCATCTACCTCTCTGCATGGCTTAATCGCCATTAATGGCTTGTTTTGAAATTGTAGCTCTTCGAAGGGTGGTTTTCTCGCCTAAGAAAATATTGTTAACATTTTACAAGGTGATTGTGCTTGTGGCGTCCATGGTGGCAAACAACTGTATTTCATTTAATGAAATGGTTGGAGCCTACGACCCTTGGATCATCGCGACGTCTTAGCCGTTGTTTTGCGTGGGAACTCTGTTTTGATTGTGGATCTTATTATCTTGAGTTGGACACGTGGAGGAAGATTCATTTGAATATTTACTTCTAGAGACCCTAGTAGACATTGCTTAGAGCATATGCTGTGTAGATTGACGGACTGAAGAAAAAAGCATTCAGTTTGCAGCAAACTAGAGGACGGAAAGCCTTTGGTTTCATTAGTTAGAGGATGGAAACCCATTGACTCAACATCGACAACTTCCTTTGAAACTCAAGGGAGGATTCCATGGTGTTAGATTCAACCTATAGAGTGCAAGAATGTTTGACATGCTCTTGTAAGGATTTGTAGTATCTGTTTATGTTATTTGCTGCTATTGCAGCCTTGTACTTGATGCAGTCACAACTATGCTTTTTGTTACCATTGTCATGATTTGGAATATCAGCGTAAACTCCATTGTTAATCCGAAAGCTCTACAAATATTTGCTCTTTACCTTGTGAAACCTAGGTTAATAATATCTGTATAAACCTATGAAGAATTGGGATTTTTGTCATTTTGGATTCAATATTAACATGCTTAGATAAACCATTAAGGTTAAATATTAGGGTTTTAATGGAAATTTTTGGGTCTTTAGAATCCGATTTAAAATAATCACAACCCTAAATATTGTTAACCTAAAATAACCCTAAGTCTATTACAGTGGTATTGGAGCTGATTTTATTGCCAACTTGTGAATCATTGAAGAATTTTGGAGTTTCCTAACAAAGGGGAATGATGTAGGGATACAAATTATAGAAGAGTCAAGATGATATACAGAGAAATCGAGACATAATGAACAGGTTTGAAGAAATGGCCAAGTTAATGGAGAATCATTAGAACCAATATGAAACTATGAGGGAAGCTTTTCCCTTTGAAAAGTATGTTGAGAAGGTAAGGAAATGTCCATTCTATAGGTAAGAAAGAAGAAATTTTAGTAGTAGAGAACTAGATTTTGTTGGAAGAAGAGTTTGATGGATTGTTTAAAGGTCAACAAAAACATTTAGATGATTTCAAATCTGTATTGCCTTTTGAAGGATTCTCAAGGGTGTTTGGAAAAGGAAATTTGGGTAAACACCTAAGAAGGTTGAGAAAGGAGGAAAAATCAAACGTTGCTAAGGAGAAGATAATTGAGCATAGGAAAGAAGAAAAATTCTTGTAGGAAGAATAGTTAAACCCACAACCTCAAGAGACAGTTGAAGAAGTTACAACATTAAAGCAATTACCACCCCATAACAAATTCCATTGCAAGGCATCTCATTCCCATCAGAAACACAAGGAGAGACACCCTTCACCTTCTCAAGGGACCACACATCCGGCTGCTACAAAGAAGATGAAGGAAGAAACCCAAAATGAGCTAAGAAGGAAGAAGCTCTGCTTCTCATGCAAAGAGCCTTGGGAGTTAAGCCACAAGTGCCAATGCAAAACCAAAATGATTTCAAAGGAAGAATTAGTCCCCTGGGGTTTTGGCCCCCATTGTTCCAGGGACGTTTTGGGAACGGGGGACACCTTGGGGACGTTTCCCTAACATCCCCATTTTATTTTTTATTTTTAATTTATTTTCAGTTGGGGACATCCTCGATCGGCGGGGACGTCTCAGGGACAGCAAGGGGATGGTCGACTGTCCCTGGGATGGTCAGGGGATGCTTGGGCATCCCTCGACCATCCTAGGAAAAGTTGGCCGTCTCCTTTTTTCCAGCAAGTTTTTATCAAAAAGAAACACTTTGAAATTAAAAATGCTTATTTTTTTATTGTTTCAATGCATTTGGAATACATTTTTCTGGGCCTCGAATTTTATCTTTCATAAGAGGGTTACTTTTATTCTGGCGTTTGGCAGTCAGTCCTCGGTCCTCAGCTGTGCTGCTAGTGTGCTGTATCTCAACATCTAAGGTAGGACTGTTAGCATGGGATGGCCTCTGGGATGTTTATGGCCAGCCTCTTTTTTTGTAATATTTGCATTAACACTCATCTTGTTGCAGTTTGCAATTTAATTTAGTAACCTACCTTGTTAAATGCATAAAATTTGTAGGAATGAATGAAAGAACAGAAATCAAGACCTCTTAATCCTTGAAGACATAAGATGGCACAAACCAAGAACAAATTTGAAATACTTAATGTATGTGTCAATATGATTACATTTGCAACTTGATCAATGTTCATTGTTATCATTATTCATATGAATATCTGAAATTTGAAATTTCCATATATATATATATATAGCCGTCCCCTTTGCCATCCCCTGCTGTCCCCAAAAATCCCCTAAAAAAAATCCTGTCCCCAAAACACGTCCCGTCGTCCTGTCACCCCCCCCGTCTTAGAAACTCGGTGGAACATAGAGAATTAGAGAAATCTAATGAAGGCCCAGGAAAGAAGGTGGTGAATACCTCTAAACCACCAACCAAACAAGCAGATATCTATTTGATTTCTAACAAGTGTGTCTTATAGCAGAACAATGATGAAATCAATGAAGAAATTGTAGAGCATAATACAAAGGAGGAAGAAATGCTAGAGCCAGAGCTACCAAAAATGGAGAAGGAACATTTCAGTGAGAAAGAACAAAAAGATTCCACCATACACTTTGAAGTTGAAGGGCCCTTGGCAGGAAAAGGTTTGTTAGCAGCCTTAACAAACAGCATGCCTACATTAATGATGTCAAGGAAAAACAAACATTACAGATTGAATGTAAAATGTCTTTAATTGAAAAGAATCTCATGAAGTTTGAGCCTCTACCCTATAAAATAGAATTTTAGAATCACTGTATTGATAGGCATGTGATTGAAGCTGTTTTTGATTCTAATGCTGAAATTCTTAATCACAAGGATGCTAGCATGGAAGTAAAATTCTCAGCTAAAGAAGGTAATCTATCTGGCCACCCCTATGGTTTCAGCTCCAATAAATTTCTTAGCTAAAGAAGCTAAGCTATCTAGCTACCCTATGGTTTCAACTCCAGTAAGAGTACACATTTATTACAACCATTCCATTATTGTCATCATGGAAGATATTCTACGAAGGTGGAAAGAATGAAGGGAAGAAAGATCCTTTGGTTTAAATCCAAAAGCATTTATGCATAAGGATTTGGGACCCAAGTAAATATTTTGTTTAGAGAAAATACAAAAAGCAGATCATTTTTTTCAAGATTGGTTATGCAATAGGGTATGGGACCCAAGTAGTATTTTTAGGCAAGCAAAGATTTCAAACTTTTAATAATTTTAATATAATTGTTGCTGATAAGTTAACCAACCTATACACCTAGCCAAGAGGAAGATCCAAATTGATCAAAGATGAACATATAGAGAACACTGTGAATGATGAAAGAATTCAGTGGTTGCAAGGAACAATTGGATGTTGCCTCCTTTTAGACAGTGGTAGTAAAACAACTCAGAATTTAGGCAAGCAAATTCATAATTATTCTAGCTAGCTTTAGATTTGATATCCAAACTATGGCAAATACATGTGACATGATGGTTGGTGGTAAGTTGACAAATGACTGTCTTCTGCATATAGTCAATGGTATGCTAAATAGAACACCACCATTTATCTCTTCTTACATTGGTTTTTATTCAGTTGCTAGTATTGCTAATGTTGGCATAATATCCTCCACATGTAATGGGATGAGTTTATGTGGAAATGACAAAATTAAGAAAGAGAAGGGTAATGATAACTTGATGTATTTGCATCTTTGTGATTTTCCATGTGTGGCCAAATTTCAGGGAGATAATCTGTTAGATGCTCACTGGAACAATTCAAATTCTACATATTCCTACAAACATAAATGCTCAAACACTTGTCATCATGGGAAATTAAATCTGATCTAGGAGGAATATGAAATGCATATTGTGAGTTTTGACAAGGTTATGGATATTTACCAAAATAAGATAAAGCGACAATATTTGAAGTAATCTATGATTAAGTGGGAGTAAACACAGTTACCAAAAAGCATCCTAAGAAGTAGGTAGATGAGCAATCAAAGGCTTCATATGGGAAGATGATAGTGTAATAACCCACCCTTAATTTTGTTTTTCAAATCGCATTTGTTAGCATTAGCCAAAATGCAATGATAAACAACTGAATAAGTAACCTTTCACTTGCTGATCACCTAGATCCCGATGTGGGCAAGGTGAGAGCATACAATGAGAAGGGAATCTTACATTAACTGGAAAATCAAGCTAACTGAAAGTAAACACCTTCCACTTTCTGATTACCCAGTTCCCAATGTGAGCAAGGTGAGAGCATATGGTGAGAAGGCTTACAAAATTCTGAAATTCTCAATGCTAGCACTTCTTCAATGGGGTGAGTAATCAAACCAAATGCATGAAATGAACCATCCACTTATTCGGTGGGAATTACAACAAAGCAAAGCACTTGGTGGCAAGCCGACCAATCAAGAGAGATCTTCCGCTTATTCAGCGGGTATAACATAAAGTAAAGAAAGCTCAATCACTTATTCAGTGAGAGTGCCATTTATTCAGTGGGGTAAGAAATGACATGAAACTTAGAAAGATCAACCACTTATTTGGAAAGAGCACCACTTATTCAGTGGGGTAAGTAGCAAATAAATACAAGAGCTGATCACCAATGGTACTACCAAAGTTGTTACAAAGGAGCTCAATATAAAATGATCCAAAATAACATAAGCTGCTGATATACTTATGAAAATGATGTTAACTTGCTTCACAACTCCCAAATATTACCCCAACATGAATATAAGTATTCCCCCAACAGAATATGACAATGATACCTCAATAGAAGTTCCCCCAAGTACTGTAGAAGGTCTTATTTGTTGCTGCTACAGTTTTGATATAGAAATCTCAGGTCTGATAGTGCATGAACAGCAGAATGGAATGTCAACCAGCAACTCATCAATGGGCACAACTCCCTCAAATTGCCATGAATCTCCTCCCAAATGTTTGCAATTCAAAGGCCAAGACTGGGCACCTCCTACACAACCCAAACAGCAAGGTCAAAGGGCAAATTTTCAGTCACCAAGCCCAAGTTCTAAACCCTCAAAGAGGTACAGCCAACATAGGGGCAATTTGCTCCTAGAAATTGGTGTCTCCAACAAAAATTCTGCATTCTTGCATAAGGGAATGCCTCAACTTGCCAATCATAAATCAACAATACCCACAAAAAGATCTAAAAATCTCAAACCAGCATGAGCAGTATAATGGTACGGCCTAGGGTTGGAAAAATAGTGACCAGCAAACTGAAATCTTCTTAAAGTCACTCGAAATGCTCCAAATCACTACAAGAACAGTTAACACATACCAAAACATAGCATGAAGACATCAAAACAATCCGTAATCGAAACATGTTAGAATATTATATTCTTATATTGTTAATGGTCAATGTTATAATGTATTTAAGTAGATTAGATATCTTCTGTTTCTGGTAGGTAGACATTTAATGTCTACAGTAGTAGGTAGTTAGAAGTAGGTCATTTCTTAAATGACTATAGTGCTGCTATAGTACTTTGTAACTACTATATAATGTACTCTTTCTTGAGTAATAATCATCACATTTTACCAGTTCACTTTCTGAACATGGTATCAGAGTTAGTCCGGGCCTAACCCCTTCACGAGAGGGTCCAGGATTATGAGTGTGATCTTTTGAGACTCTGCTGGGTGTATTTGAGTCCAGATTGAGGGTTTTTCTACTATGATTTTTTGTGAAATTTTTTCACTGAAAAAAAAAACATGATCCTCTGGTTAAAATCGTGACCTCTTTTACAGACACGATTTCTTTGTCTGTCTGGGCATTTCTTGTTTTTGTGTGGCTAGGGCACACAGTAGATGCGTTTTTTTGCAATGTTCCACGGAGTTTCTTGAAGGGGACGCGTCTCCGTGTGCGGGACGCGTCTTGGGGATGGGGGGACAAGGGGTCTAAGTTTGGGGACGGCGGGGGGACGGCGGTGTTAATATACATATGGTACTTGAATAACTAGTTATAAAAAGATGTTTTAGAATAACAATTCAAATTAAACTTTGGCAAATTAGTAAAATTGCAAATACTAACATTTTGAATACTTGAAAATTATTAGTCTATTAGTAATCACTAATCAAATAAAATATTAAAATTTGACAAATGAAATTGTCGAATTTGAGATTTCTATTATATGAATATCGAAAATATGACATGTCACATCATAATATCATATCATAATGATAAAAATAAGTAGCATGAGTACATTGATAGTTTGATATCATAATCAAAATAAGTACAAAATGCAAAAATGTAGTGAAGGGAGGCCTCTAATCATCCCCAAATTCCTCATCACTCAAACTACTGGAATCCTCGCGATCAAGCACTGCCAAACTAATACCAACCAGCCCTGCATCTGAAGCCGAAACTGCAGCATCTTCATCAATCTGTGCTGGCTCCTCTGGGTCTACATCCCACTGTGCTGCTAGACTCTCTTTGTACAAAAGTGATTTGCGGTCAATGAGACGCAAAGCACTATGTACAGCCACAAGCTTCTTTCTCTCCTAGAGGTAAGTCTGTTCCTCTTAAGAGAGTGGATGAAGCTATATGTAGACCAGTTCCTCTTAGCAGTTGAAGAACTAGAAACCTGAGATAACAATCGAATGGCTAGAGTGGTAGTCAAAGATCCTGATCCATGGAAAGTCCACCACAAAATTGGGTCCTCCTGCGCCATAGTTCGCATATCCATCTTGGCTGCATCTGAATAACCTCTAAGAGTGGCAAATTTGGTCCACTCAGTGCGAATCACACTGGCATCTACATCATCATACATCCTCTCAATGCACCTAAAGAACCCTGCCTTCACCTCTGCATCCTGTATCGGTGTTACTCTACCAGGCCTAGTCAAGTACCACTTAGGATTAAGTGCATAGGCTGCCATGTGCAAGGGAGTGTTGAGCTTCTCCCATCTCCTGTGAATGATTGGCTGAATGTGCTCGTGGTAGAATGCTAATGTAGGGTCCCTCTCTCGCACAATAGCCCTCATCTGATCAAGCATAGAATCAATGCACTCATACACCTCTCCAAGGCTAGGTGCATCCGCATCCCCATACCTAATAACCTGGAAAACTGGTTTAATGATGGCGACAATATATTTTGCATCGGCCCAGAACACATCGCTCTTCACTGTATCCTTCACCTTCCTCCCATGCTCTGTCCTAGACTCGGCCCACCTACTCCAATCTGCTGTCATGACCATGAGTTGCAGTGCCTCTTGCAACTCAATCATTCTGTCTAAGAGAATGAAATAGGAACCATATCTCGTATCAGTAGGTTTCAGGAACTCCTTAGCGAAGGTCCTGAAAAGTGCATGTGATGTGTGGTGGTTGCAGATAAACATCTGCACATCTCTCGCATCATGAACCACTGCTCTAATCCATTCAATCTTTCCCATGTCCTTGAGTGCATTGTTCATGGCATGCACACAACATGGGGTCCACCAAATATGCCTATAAGTAGCCTCAATAAGTCTCCCTGCAGCTTTGCACACATGTGCAGCATCTGTCACAACTTGGACCACATTTTGTGGCCCAACCTCCTCAATAGCATCCCTGAGAACCTCAAACTGAAAATCAGCATCTTTGCGATGCCCTGAACAATCAACTGCCTTAAGAAAATATGGGCCCTCAGTACATGTAACCATGATGTTAATGAGTGGACGATGGCTAATGTTCGTCCACCCATCCATGACTATGCTACATCCTGTCTCAATCCAACACTCCTTCATCTTCTCCATCAACAAATTGATCTTGGAATAGTTCTTATCCAAGATCGCGGTCCTCAATTTCGTCTCACCTGGTGGCACATATGATGGTCCTCCCTTTGCCACCATCAATATCATATCCTTAAAATAAGGAGATCGGGCAACATGAAACGGGATGCCATTGGCAAAGAAGAACTTGCCAATGGCATCATCTATCTCATCCTTGAGCTACACATTAAACAAATCTGCAATGGGGTTACTTTGAGTTTGACTTTGCACTTTCCGTTTCCCCCTCCCCTCTCCTGCATAGGCACTAGAAGAAGAACCTGGTGTCCCTCCTACTCTCGTCTGCAAAGTATGGCTAGATTTCTGTTGTTGGCTATGCTGAAGCTGTGTCCTATGAGACAAAGTAGTAGGCACAGGTGCAACTGGAGTATCATCAGGAACACCACATAACTTATTTATTTCAATTTTGAATTTCAGGTTTTCTGGTTTTAATAAAAAACGACATATCCCCACACCTTTTCCTTTAATGAAAAGGAGGTGTGCATTAACTCTAGTGATGCTGCCATACCACTCACCACCACAAAAGTTGCACTTCCACCTCCTTGTGCCACCAGCTGTTGCCCCTTGCGGTTGCCTGCTTAGATCTTTTGTTGCAAATTGTTTGAGAGGGGAAGTGGGATCAAAAGGACCCCTAGCATACTTTGCCAATATTGCAGAAGGGCATTTTAAATTACTTGCTTCACTTGCCATGGAACTAGTTTGGACTTCATGCTCATCCCCATGGTCATCCCCCTCAACCCCAGGTTCATATTCAGGATCAATATCACTATGTGAATGAGCTTCATCCTCACTCATGTTGATGTCATCATTGTCATGAGAGCTCATTGTGACACTGCAATAAACAAATAAATTCTATAAGTGCCTAGTTTCAGCCTAGTTTCTATTTAACAAATTTGAAAATAAAATTTTAAAATTTCATGATGAATCTTGATGGAAAGATGAAAGAAAAGAAAATGAGCCTTGAAATGAAAATTAAGAATATGAATATGCATTTGCAGCTATGTATATGAAATTATGATTAATTTTTTAATCATAATTTCATAGACATGTGGCTGCAAATGCATATTCATGTTTTGATTTTCATTTCAATGCCCATTTCAAACATCAAACTACATTTTCAAAATGAATCTAAAAACTTGGAAAACAAAACAAAAAAAAATTGAAAAAACTAAGAAAAACAGTCATAAAATCCTACCTTGTGCTTGAAAAATCCTTCAAAATTGGTGTAGAATGCTCCTCCTCTTCTTCTTTCTCCTTCTCACCCCTCTTGCACTTGCAGCACCTCAAACTCACTCTTTCACTCACTCTTCTCACTGGTTTTCCTCTTCTTCACCTAGCTGCTCCAAAACATCAAATGCATATATGACTAAAAAAGAAAGCAATTTGAGAGTTTTATTTCATTTAGAGGCTTTGAGATGGGTCCCATAGGCCTTTAGGGTTCGGCCCTAGGCACAAACTTCAAAAAAAATAAAAGATTTAAAAAAAAAAATGCTTTATAATGCGTCCCAGCGTGGGAGACTCCTGGGCGTCTCCGAGACGCTCGAGGGATGCTTGGACGTCCCTGAGACGTCTCAGAGACGCCCAGGCGTCTCCCTCGTCTCAGAGACGTCTCTCGCGTCCCGACGGCGGTGGAGGGACGGCCAAGGGATGTCTCCATGGCGTCTCCAAGTCCCTGAAACGTCTCAGACGGGGGGACGGCACAAAAATGGGGGGGACGCGTCCTCGTGGAACACTAATTTTTTGTGGTCTAAAGAAGGCACGTTTTTTCATGGTTTGGTCGCACGGTTTGCTTTTGGTTTGAAATGCGTTTTTCTTGGCTGTGTGCACATGCGTTTCTTTTTTTTTTTGGTTTGGCCGCGACTCTTCTTTGCTAGATGTGTCACGATTTCCAATCTTTTAAGGCCGCGTTTCTTTTTGTGTTGGTGACGCGACCTCTGCTGGTTGCGTTTTCTGAAGGACACGATTTAAAAAAAAATTCTATGCACGGTTTCTGGTTTATTTTAGTCGCGATTTTTTGCTTTTTTGGGCTTCAAAAATCGAAGCTTCTCCAGTCCAGACGTGTTTTTCAGGCCAGCGCGACCTTTTCAAGTCCACTTGTCTGTGTTTTTGATGCATTTTCTGGGTGCGCGATCCGTTTGTTTCCTGCACATACTCGTGCGGCTAGGGTTTCGACCTCTGTTTTCTCTGTACAAATGCTGTAGGGATTTATTCTACAATCTGGTTGCTTTGCTGCGACTAGGGTTTTATTCAAACCCTCGGTTTTTTCAAGACTCTTTGCTTCCTTTTCGGTGGCGACTTTGTGGATGCAGTTCGAGTTTGGAAGGAAGGGGTTTTTTAATTTTTTTTTTTTCCCAAAAAAAATTATCTGATGGATTTTTAAATATTTTCTCCCTTATAAAAAACAATTTGGATTTTTGATAGTTTTTAATATTTTTTTTTCCCTTAAAAAAAAATCAGTTTATTTGATGGGTTTTTACTAAATCAGTTTATTTGGGTTTATAATTTTGTCCTCAAAAATTAAGGGTCCCCTATATGCCCTAGTCTGGGTTTTCTTAATTCGGGAGGGCTCTCTGGTTTCTGGAAAGGTTTTACCATTTTTCTTAAAAACAATGTTATGTATGTTGATCCATGTTTCAGATTTTGTGCCAGCTACCTGTTTCTAGGCTTCTGTAATTTGCAAATTTGCGTGGAATTCCTTTGTGGGTTTTTACCCTTTTTTTCGAAAAAATGATGATTTGTAATCTTCGGATTTCTGGGTTTGGCGATTTTTTCCTCCAAAATCATGCTTTGTTGCAGTTTGTTTTAATTCGCACCTAGAGTTGTTGGGGCGAACATCTGCACAATTGGCTTCTTGCAGTCTATTCTTGGGCGTCATGCTCATCTGCAACAGTTTGAGGGTTTGCCGATTTTTTCTCAAAATCGTGGCCGTTATTCTTAGTATGTGTCTTTGGCTACAGGGAGGGACAACTTTGTTACCCAACGTCAGGTTGGACGTTTTGTGATGACTTCTGGTCAACAGTTCTGCAAATTCTGGGAGGGTTAGTGGTAGACTCAATGGCAGACTCATCTCAGTGGCAGAGTCAGTGGCAGGCTCTTGTCTCTTGTTGCAGAGCTTTCTAAAGAAGGGTGCAACCTTCTCTGTGTTTTTTTGGACAAATTTTTGGTACTCTTGGTCATTAACATTCTGCAAATCCAGGGAGGGTCTCAACAGGAGCAGAGTGTTCTGAAGAATTTGTGACTAAAAGACCTGCAGATTGTTTTTTGTAGGCTAGTTAGACGATTGACTATTAAGGGAGGGTGTTAGAATATTATTTTCTTATATTGTTAATGGTCAATGTTATAATATATTTAAGTAGATTACATATCTTCTGTTTTTGGTAGGTAGACATTTAATGTCTACAGTAGTAGGTAGTTAGAAGTAGGTCATTTCTTAAATGACTACAATGCTGCTAGAATACTTTGTAACTACTATATAATGTACTCTTTCTTGAGTAATAATCATCACATTTTACCAGTCCACTTTTTGAACAAACTGAAAATCTTTCACCAACAACTCCAATGGCGACTCTTGTAGTGAAGCCACTCTAATGTCCAACTAGGGGGTATCTCTCAACTCCGAAACTAGAGCAACTTTGAAGGTTTTCGCCTCCAAAGCCCTTGAGGGTTTCAATCCTCACTCTGACAGCATTTCGTTATCATCAATCAACATAATGAAAATGAAAGCACAATGGGCCTTATATAGAGATTAGGGCTTCAATTTTGAAATTGCTTTTCCCTCCAAATGGGACGCCCCCCCTTTGAGAAAGTATTATATTTAATTTAATTTTCACTTATCCCTCCATTTGGGCATCCAACTTAGGAAATATAATTTCCCCTTTTTAAAATCAACTTAAAGTTGTTGAGTCTAAACGTGGGGTACAAAAGTATCCAATAATAACTTAAGTTATATCTTATATTTTTCCTTTTCGAACTTTATAACTTAATCACTTAAGTTGCAATATTTCCATTTTTGAACTCCAAGACTGTTGGAAGCACAAATTGCCAAAAGTAACAAGATACCAACAATTGAAATTGCCACCATTGCCAGAAATAGAAACTCTACACTGAACTGTTGCCGAAAATTGCACTTACTAAAAATCATATTGCTAAAAATAGTTAGTGTGTCCAAACTCAAAATAAGCACATTCTGAGATGTAGCTGTAACTTACTAAAAATACACTTCTAAAAATAGTAGTGATTGTTCTCCAAGGATCTCAAAAACCTAGAAAGACCCAAAAAACCCTCTAACAAACTCTTGCAATATCCTCCTGAAAAGCAAACGAGAAATCTTGAAGAATCTTGGAATCCCTAGAAACGCCTCCGAGTAGCCTACAGGACTCCAAAAATAGGCTAATGGTCAGCAAAAAGTTTAGGGATCAAAAGGGGACATTACAATCCTCCCTTCCCAAAGATTTATTGTCTTCAAGCAATGCCATCACAGCTCTAGAAACAAAAAACCCATCCACAGCAAGACCAAGTAAGATCCTAGGGTCCCATCTTAATCTCTGAAAGAAACCACCATGTTGACACTTCACTACTCTGATCACAACTGTAAATTCATGGTGCCAAACTTGCACTCTCCTCACCTGTAACCCCGTCATGTTACCATTTCCGAGACTTGATTTGAAATACCTGAGATGCTTGAAATCTATACCATGAAACATCTCCTGCCAAAGCATCTCTGAGAAGTCCATATCTGCAATCTCACTACCCAACACGATCCTAGGAAATAGGAAGGAAAGCCTACTCAACCCAAAACCATACTCTTCAACATATCTTCTCATGGTGTCAAGTAGAGCCACGAGTACAAATGTGACTCCCTCCAATCTTCTTGCTAAAAGGAAAGCAATCCTTAGCAAGAGTTCAACCAACTCATCATATAGGAAGGAAAGCCTGCTCAACCCAAAACCATACTCTTCAACATATCTCCTCATGGTGTCAAGCAGAGCCACGAGTACAAATGTGACTCCCTCCAATCTTCTTGCTAAAAGGAAAGCAATCCTTAGCAAGAGTTCAACCAACTCATCATCACAATACCACACACAACCATGAAGGCTTCTGAAAACTCCAACTGATCCAACTCCAAGAGTCTCTGAATAGTGAAATAAGGTATGCAAAAGTTCGCTATCTTGAACCAACACCGAGAGGGAACTTCCAAGGCTTACATCACAAGCCTTCATAAGATGAACTCTTTGAGTTTGGAAGGTTCGAAGAAACAAATAATCACTACTGTTTAAAGATGGAATCAACAAGGTAGAATCTGAGTTTAGTGCTCTACACAAGGGATAATAGTAGTGCCAATGAAATTCCCAAGCATTAGCATGTGAGATGAGCATAGTATTGCTTAATAACACTTCGAAAGTGGTTGAGAATCACTTCAAAGCAATCTCGAATTGAAACCTTCTACCTCCTTGACAAGAAATAATGTGCCAACTCTCCTGAATGAGAGCGACCACAAAAGTAAGGTGGCTGGTCTGCAACCAAACAGCAAGCTCAAGACTAAAAATCTAACCCAATCTTTGCCAAGGAATGCTCCCAAGAGTAACCATTCATTCCATGCTCCAAGCTTTACTTAGAATCTCTCTCCAATCCCTTCGCAAATGAACAATTGAAATCACAAAATGGCTGGTAAGAGAAGGAACAACATTATAAATTCTGAAAATTTGGTCCTTATCCCTACAAGGGTCTTTCCTATCATTCCCAATAAGCTCTATCAATCCCTGTTGAGGATCCCAAGCATGGATACCCAACCAAGAATGATCTCCAGCACACTCGAAAAGGTACACATCACAACCCCATGCACCATTCATAACATCTTGCTCACCATGGAAGTTTGTGACTTCTTTGGTAATCCCTTGCAACCCATCCATGAAAGCATCAACAACTATGGAACATGGAGCAATTGTTGTCTTCAAACCCCACCTCAAAAATGATTAGTATAAGATAAAGCATCACTCAATCCAAGGGATGGATTGTCAAACATGTAGACATCCTGTTTTGGTTCTTCTTTCTCCCAAGCTTCATAAGTAACAAGCTTGAAATCTCCTCTCCTTGTTGCCGTAATGAAATTTCCAGCAGCTACTAAACCATGTTTTGATAACACCTTGATATCAAAGATGTTGAAGTCACTATGATCCAACACTTCCTATGTGGAAACTTCATCCTCAACCCCAATTATGCATTCATTATCAAGCAACCTTGGAAGATTACCAATCAGAAAGTTTTGGCACGTCCTCATGATTTGATCTCAAATCATCAATAAGCTAGAAACCACACTATATCTTATGCTTGGAAACTTCATCAGATGTTTCATTTTCCATCACAAAGAGTGGATTATCATAAATTGACTCTGTAGCCACTTCAAAGAGAGGATTATCAAGAATTTGAAAGTCATCCCTTTCCTCCTGCTCAAATCCATCTTGTTGATCCAAATTTGCACATGCAACTTTTGATTTCTTTAGGAAGTCCTCTAAATCAAACTCCTCTCAAAGACTATCAAGCTCCTCAATTACTTGCTTGATTTCTTCAACTCTTTGTTCATTCTCCTTCTCCTTGAGACGTTTGGAATCAACTAGCTGATTTTCTACCTCCATTAGTGCCATCTGAGTATTTTCTAACATATCTTTTGTTTCAAGCTCAAGAGTAAGCTCATCAACCTCTCTTTTCCTTGGAATGCACTAATGGTTTTCCTTGCAAATTCAATGGCATAATCTCGATCTCTAATCAAGTGTAAGTACTCTGATTTCATTGTCTCCAAAGAGTCTTTGATAAGTTGCAGATTAGGGAGAGTGACTCCATCCCTAAGTCGTTCTTGTCTCTCTTCAAATTGAGCCTTCCAGTAGAGTTCAATCAAATTGTGTGTGCAGTCAAATCTGGATAGAGCTTGCACTTTAATTTTCAATGGACTACGCTCATGAGCATGTAAGGATGGTGAATTGTTGTTAGGCTGCATATCAAAATTAGAACTTTCATTCTTGACATCAATGACTCCATGGCTGTTTCTAGACTCATGTCCCTCATCACCAACTTGATGAAATTGCTCAACACTAGGATGAGGATCAAATTCAACAAGTTCACTAAGCCTTTGCTTCTAATCAGCTCAATGCATTATTAAATCAGATTTGTGTTCAAGAATATCATTAAACTCTTCAAGATTAGTTGCTTCAGCAACATCCTCATGGCTTCCATTGTGCTTTGAGATTTGAACATCATCAAGATCAAAGGGAAATACGTCCCATGTAGGATCCTCATCATATGTAGGGGCCCTCATGCTTGGGTTCCAAGTGCTATAAGGCTTGTTGCTCTGTTCAAGAAAGATGTAATCATTGTACTCTTCATGATCGGATGTCTGTGAATAAATCACTCTTCAACTCCCTGGTACTAGCATCATGATAGTCATTCACCTCCATGTAATATTCCCCCTTAATTTTTTCAATTTTTGAACACAACAATATCAGCACAAGACCACTGATTAGCGTTAGCTCCAAAGAAAACTAGCTAGAAAGTAACCCTTCACCAAGAATGTTCACCAAGATCCCAATGTGGGCAAGGTGATAGCATATGGTGCCGAGGATTGTTAGCAATTGGAAAGAAAGTTACAAAACTTGCTATAGGCAGTTGGCCGACCATGAATGAAGTAATTACAAAATAGGCGGATAACCGACTATGAATTCTGCTCTACCACTTATTCAGCGGGGGGAATATTCTGCTTTGCCACTTATTCAGTGGGGGGAAATTAACAAGTGCTGAAAGTAAATTATTTAACTCAACCACTTCTTCAATGGGAGTAATTACAAAACTAAATTGCAGCAAATAAAAATAGCTGTTAGTACTACTAAACCAGCTTTACAATAAAGAGTTTTAGCTGCACATAACAAGAGATATGCTTCCAAAATCCATAGTGAGTTAAGAGTATTGAGCCTCTAACAATTACAATACAAGAATGATATAGAATTTGAGCTCAACCAGCAATATATCAGAACTAGACAAGTTTGACTAGAAACATGAAAGCACAAAAATCAGACCAGAAAGGTAAGAATTCACCAATATGGTCGCAGTTCCTTAAATACAGCTTTGGAAAGCTTCATACAACAACCAAATGAAGCCTCTAAACAAGGTGTCCAAACTCCAACTAAGAAAACGTGCCAATCACAGCAGAAACAGTTAGCACAATTCCCAATACAGTTGCTAGGAAGGAGTACGACCTAGGGAGAGGTCAACCTCTTCTAGAAAATCCAAAACTTAATATTAAAATCTGCAAACTTGCAGACTTGGGCGCCCTCCACAGTTACACAGCATGGGCTAGTACCCAAAATGAGATAAAATTCAGAGGTGAAGCTATCAGCAGAAGTTCGCTTTAGCCATACAAACAGATTATAAAACCAGCAACCTGCTTGTAATTTAAATCAGAATTTGATGCTCAATCCACACTCTTGAATGAAGCATGGTCTTCAGTAACCTTCTAGGAAGCCATAGTTTCAGGCCCGAAGAAAGGTATCTATCATGTCCCCGAAATAAAACACCAAAATATAAAAATAACTAAACATTGAAATACCCATAAATAGATAAAATAAATAAATGACAAAAATACATATTAGGAATGTAAATACAAATACTAGGTGTTATAATCATTATAATAAATAAATAATATGTATTAACAATTCTCAACATCCAGAATACAAATAATAAAATAAAGAGAACCTAAATATCATTATAAATGATAATATTATAAGCATAAAATATATATTAAAACTAACATATACAAATAAATATTAAATAAGAAAACACATATAAATATATATACATATATAAAGAGATTAAAATTATTATAATTATAATTATCTTGAGATAATATTACAATTGTAATTATTGAATATAATATTATAAACATTAAAATATAAATACAAATATTAAATAAACATTAATATATTCTTAATGAACAAAGTATACCTAAGTGCAGCGATTATGACTATCAAAAGCAGTGGTTACATGCTTAAAGGCATTGATTTGTCCAAGGATAAGGGAACAATTTATTAATGATAAGGAGTACTTCATTTATTAAAGTGGTGCATGCAATATGTTATGAGAAAAATATGTAACGGTTCACTATATATGTTAAGACAGCAACACAAATTAATTTATAAAAAAACAGTGATCATATATGGGCTACAATTATATGAGACATAAGAGAAGTAATGTAAAGGTGGCAGCGATTAACTTTAAAAAAGACAACGGCTAGTAAAGACATCAATATAAGTTAATGTGAAGGGCAGTAAAGGATAGTTAATAAAGGTTATGACCTTCGTAAAAAGACATCACCATTCAAAAAGATATCTCTTTTGAAGAGACATAGCAATATAGATAGGTCTGACATGGACGAAAAAGGTATATCGAAGGAGAATACAATGGAATAGAGGGAAAAGAAAATAAAATCTGAGATGTATATTTCTAAGTAAAAGGAGATTTAAAAGTAGAAATCTGAATAGAAAATGAAGGCAGAAATAGAATGGATTTTCTGAGTATAGCAGCAAGTATATTAATATAGATAAATATATATACTCATAATAGTGTTGGAGTTAAAATGACACTGAGAGGGGGGGAGGGGGGTGAATCAGTGACTTAATAAATTTTACCAATTTTCAAAAAATTCAAAAACATAGCTCAGATTTGATCTCAATATTACTCTGATTAATGCATTCAGGAGTTGAATGTAATCATTCATAAACAGAATTGAGAAAAGTAATAATCCCAACAGTGAATTGAAACAACAACACACCAAAGCAGTGAAAACACAGAAAAACAAAGAGACACAAAAATTTGCCGAGTGGAAAACCCTCCTGGGGTATAAAAACCACTCCCGAAATGCCTTCCAGGCTTAATCTCTTAATCAACTGTTCACAATGCCTTATAGGCTGATTTTTGAGCACCCACTCAAGGAGCACCAACCCCTCGTTTAGAGATATCTATCTCAAGGAGTACCAATCCCTCAAATTATGATTTGAACAACAATAATAACTCAGAGGATTTCTCTGTTTTCAGTTAAGCACATATTTCTCTGTTTTCTCGTCTACATAATACCTTAAAGATTCAATAGTTGAATCCCTAAAATACTACATAGAGAAGAAATTTACAATCTCTGCATCTTGTTATTCAGATTTTATTGCAGAGTTTTTTCCATACATTTTCATACAGCCAAGGAATGATAATCTCAAAATTACAACAACAGCAGCATAAAAGAGTTTTCTGCTTCTATTTATACATCTGCCAGATAGGTAATTGTCTTCAGGAGTAATGGCTAAACAACCAAACAACACAAGAGCTATTTCACCTAGCTAAGAGCCGTCCTCAACAAGTCTAAAACTTATGAGATCATTTCTCTGCATAAAAAGCACAACTGCCCACCACATAAAATCTTAACCTCTAATGTATGAAAGACAATACTCAGTTAGGGCATCATTTGTTATATTAGTAACATAGATGCAGAGAGTAGTTAAAAAAAATGGTGATTATAAACCAGTATATGCAGCATGAAACGCATAAATAAAAATACCAGACAAATTTGCAACTCCCATGGCTCCATCAACCACTGTCGAGCTTCCAGCCAAAGAGGCGCATCAAACATTGCAGCCATACCATTCATTTCTAAACCAAAAACGAAATTCATCCTGACAATGCCGTTACAGCCAACAACAATAGTAAATAACAGTTTATGAAGCTTTCTCATGATGGCGGCTAGGCTAGGGTTCGATACCCAGCTAAAAGAATAAACTCAAAAAGTTTACCCTAACATTCTTTTCAATCGATGTAACGGTATGCTGAAGGCAACTTTAACGCCAGACATTCAACCTTAATTCAATCGTTAGTCGTCCCCTTGGTTCAATTCGCTTTCGCTGTGACACATCAGAGTCGGGGAGAAGACATAACGAATACATCATGTCTCATCGATGGGCTTCCTTAGTGTATTATTCATTCACTGAGACATAAGGAAACTTCTCACCGAGTTTTACTTTTGTTCCATTCACTATCACTGAGACCATACGATATTGGAGAGACATCTTGTAGACAAGTCTTTGTTTTGTCGAGAGCCACCGTGAACAAACTTGTCGCCGTAACATCTCGCTCTCGGGGAGACCTCACGTAGATTATATTGTGTCATACGGAAACAACCCGAATTCACTTCAGATCGCCAAGAGAGAACAAATCTCACACCAATAAAGTCCTTTTGAATTCCATCGCTGAGACAACTCAATGCTTATGTCAACAAGTTCCATATGTATTCCATCGGTGAGACCCACAGGATTCGCTATGACATTATACCGAAGAAAAACCTTTGCCGATAAGACCTTTTTGTGCATGGTCGATGAGACATGATGAGTTCGCTAAGACATCTTTCCAACGGTATAACTCATGCCGATATGTTCTTTCGTGTACCGGTCAACAAGACACAAAGCGCTTGATGAAAAATCATGCCGAAAGACCAAACTCTTGCTGAAAGCACTTCATAAGACTTAGTCAGTGAGACATAACCCTTTTTGCTATGACCCTTCACCGAAGCCTTAAACTCTTGCCGATAAGTCCATTCAACCTCCGATCGGTGAGACAAAGCAAATTCGCTGTGACCACATACTGATGGTATTACTCCTGCCGAAAGAGATCACTCACTGTCGCCGAAACAAAAAATAAGTCTTGCCGAAAGTTGCCTGCCTGAATTAAAAAATCCAATCGACATGACATCAGAAATGTCTTGCTGATAGGCAACACAGACATTTCAAAAAGGATCGGGGAGACCCTAGCATTCTCACGCCGATATGAGTAAGCCATCAAAAATGTGAGTTCAAAGAATGTAAACAAATGAAATACACCTGTGGTATGCAAGGAGAACCATCTGAAAGAGATTTTGTCATCAAGGACAAACTGTAAACACAACTAAGATCCAACAAATAGAGGATCCACCTTAGAAATATAATATGTGATTTAAAGATAACATATACAGATCTAGAAGAGATATATGCATCCAGGAAAGAATATAATATAATTGGGAAAGCAGATTGAAGGTATCAGTAATTATATATTGGAAAGTAAGTTTGAATATGATTATAAATATATAGATGTATACGTATATAAATAAACATGTACCTGCATATGTATATATTCAGGCAAAGGTAATTATAGTAAATCAGTAAGGAATAATCATATGCATATAGATCTTTATATAGATGTAACAATGATGCTTGCAGTAATTATTGAGCCTTATAAATAATTATGATGCTTAATATAATTACGGATAATAGGTTCTTATCTATTGAGTTACACTAACGATATCTTTTGAGTGCAAAAAGACAAGAACAATTGAATCTTAGGAAGATACATCATCGCATCAAAGAAAGAAGATGGATCGGGCTCAAGGAAATAATTTGGAAGAAGTCCAGTTAGTACGACGATCAGAGGTAAGTACCCTCAACCAACTGATATAACATTGAGGTTTATATAATCAAATTCCAATTCCTATGACAGTGGGTTACAGTGTAATGCCTAACTCATATCTTATTAGAATCAATATCAGTGAATGTTCTAATCTGTGATGATTTGTGAATTCAATAGGATAAGTAAATGCATAGAGAGATTAAATGACACGTTTGCAATTAGATATATGTGTCTTATTAAGCGATGATGACTTTACTTCTACGAGAATAGACTTCGGGCCAAAATCCCCTTTCGTTAGCACTCAATAAGGATAGGGAGTGTGTGGAGGGAAAGGCGGGTAAATCGATCCAATGTTGGATGGAGCCCAAGACGGGTAATAAACCTTGAGGGTGTCCAACTCGAGATCGTGCACGTGCCCTTGGCACAGTAAATCTACCATCCAAAGAGGTTAGGAAAGAGGAAACAAGGCGAAGATCTATTTCGATCAAAAGTAAAAGTCATCTCTAATCATGTTAGTTTATGCACTAGATGTTAATGCTTTTCATTTGTCTTTTTCTTAAAATGTGCAATCTGAAATGATCTAATCATGAGCAAGAAATTATGTGCTTTATTGATAATACATGATGTATGCAAGCCTTCAAGGCAATTTACATGAGCTAAATGATGTGTTGGTAAAATAAATTATATGTCCTTACTTGTGGACTTTATGTTTCTAGGATAAGTTTAACAAGGGGACATTATAGTATCAAAAGCTAGAAGGCACACAACCCTCGTAGCAAAGTCTGAACTTAGTTCAACAGCATAACATTATAATTTTTCCAAAAGATCCTCAACTCTTCACAAAGCATCAATATATGAGTTCAAATGGGCGAATGAATCAATCTGTAACTCCAACCAAGAACCTCTTCAGTTTCCCCAAAGGACGTCCACCTCAAAATGCATTTTAAAATAATTAAAACTCTTAATATTCTTCTCCAAGTTGTCCCACTTTTGAAGAGATATTTAAACATTAATAAAACATTTTTAAGCATTAATGAGGTGTCCACTTCATGGCCCCATTTTTAAAACAACTTGAAGTTCATTGACTATGCATGGGGTACAAACTCAAAATATAAATTTGACTAAGTGTTGAAACTCAATCCAAAGGAGAAATAGAAACCAAAGCCAAAACCAACGCCCAAAACTGATTCTACCAGACTGCTAGAAACAACATGACGATCTGAGCTAAGCTGCTAATGATGCCACTGCCAAAAATAGACTTACTAAAAATAGCAAGTGCCAAAAATAGTAAGTTCACTTCAAACTCAACAGAAAGCCAAACTGAGTAGAAAACATGACTTACTATAAATAGTAAGAGTCCAAGAAGGCTGCTAGGATGACACTGCCATAAGTAGAACTTAACAAAAATAGCAAACTGCCATAAATAGTAAGTGTTCCCAAACGCCTTTTGAGCACAAGTTGGGCAGTCGTCATGACTTACTAAAAATAGTAAGTGCATGGAAAGGTTGTCAGATGAAGATGCATCTTACACCATTTTGAAGCTCTTTGAAAACCCAGGAAAACCCAGAAACCTTTCTTGCATGAAAGGTACTAGAGAGAAATGCATGTCATCTTTTCAACATGCATGTTACCTCATTCTGAAGCTCTCCAAAAACCCAAAAAGCTCCACCAGACATGCAACAAAAACTCTTGCATGGAAGCCTTCAAAACCTCCTATAAAAGTGGAAACCCTAATTTCCATTTCTGCTTAGCCTACAAGTTTTTGGAAATAGGCTAAATCCAACTGAAGAGCATAGGGCTAAATTGGGGACATTACACTCCAGATCTTGCAACATTAAATCTGTTCTAACAATACCTCTTTTGTCACCACATATTGGATTTTCTGGACTGCCATCATATCTATGAGCAACATCCAACTCAACGTCAACCAAGCCACCAATTGATTCGTTGTCAAGACAAGGTAAGAGTGCTGAAGCAATGCTAGGTTCCCCTAGAGGAATAACAAACGAACTCATACCTCCTTGAAACTGATCCATCATGGAAGGTTTGACAATTTCCATGGTGGTATCTTCCTCAAACTTCATGTGTTCTTCATTTGCAGTTTCAATAGGTGACTTTTCTCCAATCTCATAGTCATCTTGTAGTGTTATGTGCTCTTCACTTATAGCTTCATTTTCTTTAGAACTTAGAGTCCCATCATCAATGCATGTTGATTGATTTTTACCTTGCTCATGCTTACTTGTTGGCTTCAAACCACAAACAAGTACTTCTTCTTTCTTTGATCCTTCTTCAATGGTAACTTCTGATCCTTTCATTGTTCTTCTAATATACTTACACAAAGGCCATTTTTCCAGGTTTCAATATTACAACAACATTCAAGAAAGAGTCAAAAGAAACTGTGTTTCTAAACCCTTTAGGCATGCTTTGATAATCTTCAATGAGTTGGGAAGCCTCTTGTTCATACTTCCTCTTAATTTGATCTTCAACTTTGCTGAAATCCATTGTCACAAATTTGAGTTTGATTGAATTCCCATAGACTAGCAAGAAACCAACTTTCATGGCACTGTAATAACCCACCCTTAATTTTTTTTCAAATTGCACTTATTAGCATTAGCCAAAATGCAATGATAAACAACTAAATAAGTAACCCTTTACTTTTTGATCACCCAGATTCCAATGTGGGCAAGGTGAGAGCATACGGTGAGAAGGGGATCTTGCATTAACTAGAAAATCAAGCTAACTAAACGTAAACACCTTCCACATTTTGATCACCTAGATCTTGATGTGGGCAAGGTGAGAGCATATGGTGAGAAGGCTTACAAAATTATGAAATTCTAAATGCTACTACTTCTTCAGTGGGGTGAGTAATCAAACCAAATGCAGGAAATGAACTATTTGCTTATTCAGCGGGAATTAAAACAAACAAAGCACTTGGCGGCAAGCCGACCAATCAAGAGAGATCTTCCACTTATTCAACGGGTATAACATAAAGTAAAGAAAGCTCAATCACTTATTCAGTGAGAGCACCACTTACTCAGTGGGGTAAGAAATGACATGAAAGTAAGAAAACTCAACTGCTTATTCAATGAGAGCACCACTTATTCAATGGGGTAAGTAGTAAATTAATACAAGAGCTGATCACCAATGGTACTTATGAAATTGATGTTAACTTGCTTCACAACTCCCAAATTTTACCCCAACATGAATATAAGTATTCCCCCAACATAATATAACAATGATACCTCAATAGAAGTTCCCTCCAATACTGTAGAAGGTCTTATTTGCTGCTGCTAGAGGTCTGATATAGAAATTTGAGGCCTGATAGTGCATGAATAGCAGACTGGAATGTCAACCAGCAACTCCCCAATGGGCACAACTCCCTCAAATCGCCATGAATCTCTTCCAAAATGTTTGCAATGCAAAAGGCCAAGACTAGGTGCCTCCCACACAACCCAAACAACAAGGTGAAAGGGAAAATTTTCAGTCACGAATCCCAAGTTCTAAACCCTCAAGTCCTATTTTATTGGATGATGACCTTTGTCCATTAATGATGTCATCTAGGATTTCGGTGCTCTTCTCAAACTTGAGGCTTGTATTTAGCTTGCTAGTTGTCTTCTCCAATTCTTTCCTCAACGATACAATTTCACATTCTAGTTTTTCACAACTCTCTTCCTTTGCTTTCAATTGGATTTTTACCTCCTTCAAAATTCTTTTCTCTTCTTCAATTTGAATTTTCAAATTGATGATTGTTAGTTCTGCTTCCTTTATTTGATCTTTCAAATCATTGATCACCTTCTTAGAATCTTCTTGTACTTGGGCCTTCGATCTACATTCCTCTTGAAACTTATTGTTTAGATCAACAATTGTCTTCTCACATTTTTCAAGGCCTTGTATTAAGAACATATTAGATTTATTTGACTCGTGGAGTTGTAGTGCAAGTTCCTGGTTGTTCTTTCTAAATTATTCAATCTCATCCTTAAAGCGATAGAAGTCTTCCTCAAAACATTCTTTATTATTTTTACTCATAAGAGGGCATTCTCTTTTGAGGAATTCATGAAAGTCATCTAAGGGTGTTCTATTTATCACTTTATTACTTGCTCTACCATCAATATAGCAATTCGTATTTCCTTTTCCCCTATTTCCTCCTTTTCTTGCTAATGGTTTGGTATCTAAAACTTCAGATGATTGCTTCAGAGGTGCAAATGTTCTTCCACTTCTTTAAGTAAGTTCAAGATATTTGATTGCTTATTACTTGCTTCATAGAGTGTTTTTGTTGATGTGCTTAATTAAGTTTTTCGGTATTTACCCAAAGGTTGGTACATTGAATATTTGAGCTTGAGGCTTCCTTAGGGACCGAAGTCACAATTGATGAAATAAAATTCCTTAAAGAAAGATTCTCAAACTGTAATTGAAGGTTCTCCTTTTTTTGTTCCTTTTCCCTTTCAATTAGTGCATTAACAGAGTAATCGACATGATAGACATCACCTTCAAATGTGGATGGCCCCATATCAACGTGAGTGACCTTGTAGTTGGCCTATGTTATCTCATTTATGTTCAAGTCTTTTACAGGATCGACAATCTCCAGCAGTTGATGCCTAGAAGTAGGATCAGTGACCATTTGTGACATTCATTTAGCCTTTTTGGGTTTAGGGGGACCCTATAGAAGCATAGCAACTATATCAACCTCAACCGTCATGGCAGGAATATTTTTCCTCTTCTTCTCCACAACTTTCTTCAACCATGTTGGAGAAGCTACAAGCCCAATGTCTCTGCTTTCAACACTTACATTCTCCATTTTCTCAACTGACTAAACATAAACAAAAGTATCTCGTACCAGAGAAGGAGGAACTTCAAAGAATGTGGGAAAAGAATTATCTTCAATTATATGTTGGAAAATGCCCTCGGTGTTTGTAGGCGCCGACTTCTCTTGGCTGGTTATTTTCTTAGACACTGATGAGGGTACACTATCCTGTTCACAAATTGATTTTAGCTTGGCCCCTGTGTCTTTTGGCTTCTTGCCATCTCCTCCTGACTGTGAGCCAGTGCCAGATGGCTTAGTCATTTGTTTTCTAGCTGATATGCTTATGCCAAAGGCCTGTATAGTCCCTTTTTCATTTCTCTGCGAAGTCCTTTGCTCCTGAGGAGAACTTGAACTATGGCGCCATTTTCTATTCAACTAGTCTGAAGTCCTCAAAATAGGGGCAGAACGAACCATCAAATCTGAGACTTCATCCTCTGACTAGTTAATTCTATACAAGGGCTCAGTAGCAGGGGCTTGATATTCAGGATCAATAATTATTGAATCTTCCTCTACATCTTCTGGAATATTGAAAGAAATACCAAAGGTTTTTATCTGTTTTAAAGTCAATCTCATAAAACTTCTCCTTTGCACCTCACCTTCATCTATACAGTCTTCCCAAAAATCCTCAATATCTGGGCAATGTTCATAACTACTAGCTCCATACAAATTTTGTTTAACATAACCCTTACTGTCAAAATTAGCTCTCATGGGAAAATATTGCAAATTAAATTCTTCGTTTTACGTTTGTTTCTAGTGTTTTATGTTTGATCTTCGTTTGTGAGTGCTTGACAGGTCCTGTGTGCTTGCAATTGGATTGATCGCAAAGCTGAAAGGATGCTGAACAGATGCCTTGGAGAAAGCAATTGCTGAAAACCTCAATAGGTAGCTGAAAATCACGGGCGCCCCTAGCCAGTAGGGGCACTTTTTCCTTACTTGATTGCCATCTTTGATGATATTTGCTTTCAACATCTTCTGTCTCGATTCCGTTTGCCGGTGATTGATGAATTAGGTGAGCTTGCTTGACAATATGCCGGAAAGCCAGCAAAAACACGAAGGAAATGACTGTCTTGGAAAAACTTGATGATTGTCTTTAACCCTTTGAATTCATGGGTGCCCCTGGCCAGCAGGGGTGCTTTTAGCTGCAGTTTCATCATTTTCTTTGAAAATCTTCATCTCTTCGCGTTTCGTGTTCACTGTGTAGCTTGATTGGTTTGAGCATTGTCGTCAATGACGCGAGTGTGTGCATCTTGGCAATCACCTTCACCATGTTGCGGGTATGTGTGTTGGAAAAATGGCTAAGGCATGGACTGCGTAGCCTCTTCCTTGTAGCAAGGCGTGCATCTTCCAGACTTGGTCAATTTTCAACATTTTTCACTTTTGAAAATTCCCTCCGTTGCAGAGCATCTTTTTGAGCATTTCTCGCCATGGATTATTCGTTGAAGCTTTTGAGGCTTAGATTTTGATACTTGGTACTAGCCATCTGCCATTAATGGCTGCGGAGGTCCTAACTTTTCTCCTGAAAAAATGAAGTAGACCCACCAGAGTAAAACAAGCTTTTTGGTGATTTTGTCTTGACCAGTGTGATCATGAAGTTAAATTATCCTGTCAAATCATTTTCATCTAATTTTGGAAAGGTCCTATTTTTAGGGGTTTCCTAAAAACAGGGGTACGAAACCCTAATTTTCAAAATTTCAGAATTTTGCAAGTATCTTCCTAGATGTAAACCCACAAAAAGGCTATGTTTTGTTTGACCTAAACGGACTTTTGACAACAATTTTATATGATTTAGGCCATTTTGATCAAGATGCCTCATTGAAGCAAAAATTTATTTTGGGTACAACAGGTTATATGAAAACCACTATGTTCTAGACATTCTACAGTTAATACTAGTATTGCTGTAGTTTCCATTTGTAATTCTAGGTGGTCATAGTAACATACAAGTTTCAGAAAAATACATTGTTGGGTTCTGAGCATGTTTGATGTCAAATTGCTGCAAATGTAATAGGGGATTACCAAGCTTTGCTTATGGACATGTGTTAGAAATCAACTCAGGTTTATATTAGTATTTCACTTGATTATCTTTTACCTTATATGGAAAGATATCACTCTGAGTTTGATAAAGTAGAATATCTATTAAACTGAAACAAAATTGCAAGTTAAATATCCTATTAGGGGTGGGATATTACAGTGCCATAGTTGCTACATGTTGTGACCTTTTCCACACATCGCCCCATCGCCAATGGGGATCCCCAGTTGCCTGCTAGTTTTTAGGGTTTTGTCTCCTTGCAACGGTTACGTGAGATCACTTTGTTAAGAGTTTCAGGTCAGTTTGCCGAGAGTTACCCGAGCCAAGTCCGTAATTCATGCTTGAATCAGTGCGTAGACGTCATGGAAGCGCTCATAAGGCCCAGGAAATGAAGATCGCCTGTGAATTCGGCCAATTCTGACACTTCCTATTTTTTAGGGAAATTTGCTTTTTCGATTTTTCATTTTTAGCATTTTTGGGCCAAACAAGGTTCCCTGTTTTTTAGGGTTTGCTTTTTCTATTTTTAGAAAGCTTCTATTTTTGGAAAGTTTCTATATTTAGAAGGTCCCGAATTCCAAAAATGCACTCAGAAGTCCAAAAAAATCGAAAAATCACTCAGAAAATCAAAGAGAAAATTTGAAAAATTATTGAAAAATCTGGAAAAAACAGTCAAAGCATGAAAATCAGACCCAAAAACATTAAATTCTGGAAAATCAGTTCGAAATTGATCAGATCTGAAGGTCGAAATCATGGGAAATCAGCTCAAGAAGGATGAAATTCATGAAAATTTGTTCAAGTCTGAAATTCGCCATGGGGAAGGCCCTTGAAATGTGGGAAGGAAAGATGAAGGAAGGTCTGGAAGCTCATGAAAGTCCGCCAGCCTTGAGGGAGCATATCCTAGGACTCTTCAAAGTCCGCCATGCACATGCCAAGGGGCTTGAAAGTCCGCCCAGCATTAAAAGAAGAGGTGCCAAGAAGCTTTGAAGTCCGCCCTCAACATCCTAGCATCCTCCAAAGTCCGCCATGCAGCAAAGAGGAATGTCCAAGAGGCTGATGAAGTCCGCCATGCCTTCAAAAGGAAGTGCCAAAAGGTTCTAAAGTCCGCCCAAGCATATCCTAGACCCATCCAAAGTCCGCCATCCACAAGAAAGGAAGTGCAAGAGGGTTCTAAAGTTCGCCTTCACTTGGAAGATGCCATCCAAAGTCCGCCTAGGCATGTAGAAGAAGGAAAAAATCAAAATTTTTACTAAGTATTGATGTCTACCAAGGGGAATTTCGAAATTTTGCTAAGAGTGAAAGCCTAAAAAGGTGGAGAATCATTTCCAAAAAGATAAAATGTTGAGACAAATGCTAAGAAGCTTTGAAGTCCGCCCTAGAAAAGAGGGACATCCAAGATGCTTGTCCAAAAGACTTATGAAGTCCGCCATACTTGTCCAAGGTGTTAAGGAAGTCCGCCTAAGCACATGAAGGGGAAAAGAATGATTTTTGCTAAGTGTTGGTGCCTACCAAGGGAAAATTTGAATATTTGCCTAAGTATAGAGGCTAAAGGATAATTTTTTTTTGAGATTTTGGGCTAGGAATCATGACGTCCTCAAGAAGCTAAGTGCCAAGTTTGGGAGGACACAGTGCTAAAGAAGATTGGGATATGGCAAGAAATGAAACGAAGTGTGCCTAACACAAAGGTGGAAAAGAAATTAAATTTGCCTAAGTGTGGGTATCTAGAGAAAATGTTGAGAAATTGACAACTTTGGCCAGAGAAAAATGCAGAAGGCAAGGAGAAAGGAAGGATCGCCCTTGGCCAGAAGGAAGAAGAATTTGTCAAGCGTCAAAGGAATTTGCCCAATGAAGACATCCAGACAAGGATTTTGCCTAGAAAAATTCGACTGAGCAAGAGAAAATTTGACTTTGGCAGAAGAAAATAGGCTCAGTGTAAAGGAAAATTTCGCCTCGGCAAAGAAAAATAGGGATCTGGCATAACATTTGACGACGGAATGGCTTAAGTTTTGACTTGGCTAGACGAAATTAAGGATAAAATTGGAAAATACACTCTTAGCCAAGAAAAATAAAGAGAAAATCGAAATAGCCATGGGTCCAGAACGAACGGGTTGGAATAAATTAAAATATTTTTAATATTTCAATAATTTATTTTCAACTACTTGGAAATAATCAAATTTGCCATACGAGAATTGGAAGAAAATAAAGTACGCTAGGCAGAGATGAAATCCGACAGGCAAAATTAAATTCGCCATGAATTTAATTAAATATTTAATGTTTTCTTTTAAAAATTCGAAAAAATCAAAGATAAACATTAATTGAAAAATCGAATTTTTGAAGATCAGTGAGATTTGCCCGGATAAGCTCGAGACTGATTCTTGTCGAAAAATAAAAGGAAACTTGCCTGTTTGAATAAATGAAAACAAATCGAGATCGAGAAAGAAGATGGCAGTTGCTAAAACGAATTCAATCCTTCAACATTATAATGAGTTTCAACAACTCATTTTTTCACACACAGCTGAAGAGAAATTTAATCTTTCTCGAAATTATCAGGCAATTGGTTGATCAATAGGCAAAGTCGAATTTTCCAGAAGGTGAAATAGGGTTATGCTGAAGAATTTTCGCAGGAAAAGAGAAGAGATTTATTGAAAGCTGAAATTCTTCTGTGCAAGAGGGGCACACTTCTTCTAAAAATCCAATAGTTCTTCACTGAGGTTTGATGTCCAATCAAATGAATTTGCTATCTCTTTTATGTCCTTTCATCTTGACGAAGTTCTGGCGAAATTTCCAACTTCATCCTATTTACTTTCAGCTTGCTTTTTCGCAACAATTTAATTATTTAACCAACTGAAAGTAAATTTTCGAATCCAAGGCACGAGAGTTAATTATTTGAAAAAGTCTTTGTATTAATTTTAATCTTTTGGACTGCAGGTTGACAACCACGGCAGGCGAACCATCAAAGAAGCTGAAAATGAAGTTTGCCAGCAAGGGTGCTCAGCGAGAGACCAAAGTTGTTTCACAATGGAAAAATGTCGTGGACACCGATCTCGGACACGTCGACTTTGATGAATTAAGAAAAGAGTGTATGGGTAGAAGGGACTTCCCACACCAATAGCCAAATGGATAGTCAGAAACGGGATATTTCAGGCAGCTGGATTCCCACCGGCAATGGATTGTGCAGAGTTGATGGTGGAGTGTGCTCTCCACTATGACGCTTAGAGGAGACAGATCATCGCACCTGATGGAAGAGTCTTAGCACACTTGGGCGAAGTTGCAATCCAGGAAACCTTCGGCATCCCGGAACATTCATGAACGGTCTATAAGACCAAGGAAGAAGCCAAAAGATTATATGACAGCCAACCAGACTTGTGCGCCACAACAGTTAACAAGGTGTGGATGGACAAGCCTAAGCCTTCAATCAAGAAGATGCCCAAGAGACCTCGCCAGACAGACTTCAAGGAAGATTTTGGAGATATCATACTGATGCTGAATAGAATAGTTGGTAACCCTCAAGGCACCTTTTTCGAGAGCTGGATGTACTATTTCATAGACGAGATCACTTCTGGTGTCAAAATGTTCAACTGGTCACGGATGATAAGTGACAACCTCCACGAGCAATTGATCAACCTCGAAGAGACTAAGTCTTTTCATATGAGTTCGTATGTTGTATACCTGTTGGCCAGATCATACAAGTATCCATGATTGATTTGCAAGGGCAAAATTGGCAACGGGGAGAACGAACTTAGGCCTTACGACTGTTACCCACAGCTCCAATTGAAGGAGAAGACTCACTTCAGGAGGGTGCATGATGCCTTCCTAATGCATATTACCAAAAAGCTCCAAGGAGGAGTGCATCAGAGGCTGAGCCATGAGGCGAAAAGTCTTGTTAGTAAGTACGGATCTTGGTTCATCCAGTTCCCGAAATTCACGTATGTCAAGATCCAGGGATTTACTGGAAATCCCTATAAATTTCCCATCTATCCGACAAATCGGATGATATTGCTCGAGGTCTTAAGACAACTGGAGGAGTATCAGAACATCCAGAGACCAACTAAGAAGGCATCTGTCACATTCCCATTTTTCATTGGGAACATGTTGGAGTATTGTCCATCAGCACAGGCAGCTGAGAGTGCAAGGTTGGAGATCCAGTGGTATCCTTTCACGGCCTACAAGTCCAGGGTCAACTTTGACCCGCACCATAATATTCGGACAGTAGAAGGGAGAAAGTACAAGCATAGGATGGAACTGGAAGATTTCTGGGCAAATGCTGCCGATGAGTATGAAGTTAGATGGAGAATGTGGTCCAGGATGCCACTAGATTTCATGAGGGCAATTGAGTTTTGCCGGGTGCCTGATCAGTTACAAGATAATGGAAACCACGTCCAGCCACGCTTCGAGGAAAGCTGACCTCTTCCTCCAGTGAAATGGTCTGAACCCGAGCACGCAGACCTGGCAACCTTAATGAGGCCAGTGACTAAATACTCTCAGTGGTGGGTTGACTATCATGCCCAAGAATTGAGACAGAGAGGAATCACGCTCACATATGATCTATTGAGCGAGTCAAAATCATATTCTTCTAATGCCGGTGCATCCCATCAGGACTTGGTCGGGATCAGAGAGAAAAGGAAGGAAATAGTTCCAAGTGCTGAGCCTGCTTCCAAGAGGCATAAGGGAGAACCTTCTCATTCAGCAGCATCCCAGAATATTGACGAGTTGGTGGCTACTATAGACGAGTCCTTGGTAGAGATGCTTGAACCTCCTGCTGTTCAGGAAGTGAATGATGAACCTATTCAGCTGGATGACGAGGAGCCCTTGTCACCTACGGGCACGGAAATCTTAGGTTCAGACAATGAGATAGAAGTCCGGAATAATGACTTCGAGGAGGGAATGATTTCCGCTCTAAGAGGGGTTGTGGATGTTCCGAATGAGGAAGAGGTTCAGGTAGAGGATGGGATTGAACAGCCGACCATTCTAGAGTGGCTGATTGAAAGGATGAAATTTCAAGTACCTGCAGAAGCTCAAGAAGAGGAGGATGATACTGCCAATTTCTTGGCAAGATTGGAGCAAGTCGCAATCAAGAAACCTGCTAAGAAATTCTCCACCATTCAGAGGAACGAGACAGGCAACCGTTCCGTGCACATTGCAGTACCCACGGTGGACAAGCCACGAGATGAGATCACTCCTCAGGAGTATGCTATAACCATTGTTGATCTCGACCCAACTTCAAAAGGCCAAGAAGTGGAGGAATTGGATAATTCCGTCTCGACCATCAAAGCGAGACTAGAAAAGGAAGTGGCTAAGAAGAAAGAGTATAAGAAGGAGGTCGAACGTCTTAAAGAATATATACAACATTTGACCCAGCCACTTGATCAGGGTAATGCGATTGTTCCTCCTCTCCTCAATTCATCACAAGAGGTGACCAGGGATGTCGAGCACGGGATGGTGACGACCAAGGAAGCTCAGGATTGGATGGCAAGTGAAGGCACATAAGCGGCATTGTTCATGGAAAAGTTGGCACTTGCTTATGGGCAAACTTCATGCTTCCTTTCCAGACTTATGGATATGGCGGAAACATGGGAGGGACTTCCAGATATGCAGGAGAGGCTTATTCCATGCCTCAGGCTATTGAAGGGCACTCCAAGAGAGGAGTTGGTCGACAAGAAGGTGATTGCTGCAGGAGTAGCATATGATTTCAATCACTGGTTTTGGGCAGTAACTATATGTAGAGAAGTTTTGGAGAAGGCAAAAGTGGATGGACTTAGAATCAAAGAGCAGGTAAAGGACATCCGAGAGAAAATTCACGACAGCTGCAGAAATATTTGATCAAGAGATTGTCCGAGAAAAGGATATGCAGCTGGAGGAGCTGAAACGAAAGGTTCAAGAAGTTTTCTTCTCGACTACTGGACCACTTCTAAGAAAGGATTTTGCTAGAGTGGCAAGTCTTTCGGCCATCCGGAATGACTTTAGGAAGCAGGAAGCAGAATGGGCAAATACCTTTGCCAAATGTGCAGAGAACTTGGATGAGCTCGAATTCCGGATCAGCATGCTGCCACTTGTCACGATGGAGGAGGTCATTGCAGCAGTGTCCAGATTTGCCAAACACAATGCTGCTCAGAAGGATAAGGACGCCTCTCCTAGGATATAGCTTTAACTGCCTCTCTACTGATAGTTTACTGATAGACGACTCTTGTTATTTTGGGAAACCCTAATTACGGTTTGGTTGTAATAATCTTGGCCGTTAATCTTGTTTTAATCTCGGCCCTTCATTTCATTTTTGAAACTCTATATAAACTGATGCTCTCTCACTTTCATTGGTGTGGAGACAGAATATGAGATTGTTGCATTGAGACTATTTCGAATAATAAAAGCTCTTGAGCATGATTTGCCTTGAATAACTTTTGTTGTCAAATAGTAAGCGAGGTTGCATATCTTCTTCCGCCATAGATTAAAGTTAGAATTTGTTTTGAAAGTTGGTTAATTGAATGAGAGATTGATTGTAGTGATTCAATGGTGAAGTGTAGCTCATACTTTCTTCGAATGGATGATTTGCATTCGATGCGTAAAGTTAGCCTGAGCTCTTAATTGTGGAAGTTTAACTTCAGCCTCATTCGAGGTTTGAAAATTATCATCACAACCCTTGAAGATTGCACCCATTTTGCGTATGCTGTCCTGCAGGAGGCAAAACAAAGTGTGGTTTATTCCCTTCACCGAGTCTTTACTGTCTCTTGAGTTCTTAGGCGTAGAATAGACCTCCTGAACCCTTATTCTTTTTGCCATTTTTTTTGAGATCCACATTGAAAGTCCTAAAGTGAAGAAAGCCTTCAATGATAAATTCCCTAAGTCCTAAACTTGTGAAGATCTTCTTACGTAAGTCCCCTTGTTTATTACCAGCAAATCACAACGGCCATTGAGCTTATCCACACGTCAAGACTTGACAAAAGAAACCTTGGAATCGCCATATGATCTTCTCGCAATCTTAGCATACGTGGTGGTTTTTCAAGAGAGGATAGAGTGTCTTTGGACATTTTATTCTGTGTGTTCGGTGGATGATAAAACGTACACCAACACTACACACACCAAAACACCAACTTTAGTGTCACATCCCTAAAAGTCTCCCCACATGTCCTTTTTCTTTGTAGAGGCGCATTTCTCCAAGGGCTCAAATTTTTGATCCTATAGGGGTTAGATAATGAAAAACAAAAGGTGAAGTAGGCAAGATTCCGAAACACATTAGCAATAGATAAATGACGATTTCTAGATGATAAATTTGACTTAATACAATAGTTTCATATGGGTGCAATTTGACTAGTGTTTGCACATTGAAGAAGTTGCAAAGTTGCATGATCACCGATATAACTTTGCACCAACTTATCTTAACCAATTTGTGCAATGTCATCTATATCCTTAAAGAAAAAGTTGTATTAATAAATACCACTAGGAGTTAAACATATATCTATGTACTTGTCCTAAATTAGACTCCATGCAAGAACATTTTGATGATATTATAATGCTCTTTTTTTCATAACTTAAGAGTGTGTAGCCTTTGGATGTAATGTTAACTAGATTGTGTAACATTTGCTTCTAGTAAGGGAGACTTGCATACATGAAATTCTTGGCTTCAAGAACCCAATTAATGGATGCATCCATATTTGTTTAGTTTCTAGCATCACAAAAATGGTCGAAGGGGAAATATCTTGACATGTGATTGTAGCAAAAGCCATCAAGGTTGGTCCCCTACTGAAGATTGGCTTATAATAGGATTGGTTTGAGTGGTATTTGTTCATTGACATTATTTTATTTTCTCAACTTTGTTATAGTGTTTCATCAAGTAGATCATCTATGAATTGGGGACTTTCTATTTGTTCGTTTCTCCCAGAAACAAGTAGATTTCTAATTGACTCATTTTATCGGGCCCCTTGTAGATCCTTAATTTATAGAATACCATGGGATGTAATTTAGTGCATAGGCTTACATCACTCATTATTGATTAAATGGGTATTCAGTGTTTCACAAGGATGTGCCCCCCAAGTCTGAATGAATTCCCCAATGTCTTGGACATCTTGGGACTTGAAAGGGATGCCTCCTTTTTGTAGAACTAGACAAAAATTCCATTTGGTGCATAAGAACAAATAGGCAACTTTTAAGGAGAAAAATACTAAAAACCTAGAAGGGGGAGGATTATCATTGCAAATGCAACACATTGCATTTACTTTTTAAAATTTCAGCTGCTTTTAACTTGTTTTAGTTATTTCAAGAGTCGTCTCCTTGAGGTCTCTAAAATTTATAAGGTCTCTAAAACTTTTGCCATCTTTGAAACCTTGTCTTTGCATCCCCACGATCTTGGAAACATGAAAAAGCCTTGGGTATTTATAAGTCCTTGTGCCCGCTCATTATTCACATACAATTGCAATTTTCTTATTATTGAGTACATTGTGATACTAGAATCCTTATGGGAATTGCTCTCGAATATCTTGTGTTAGCTTTGTTTGTCTGTATGTTTATATGTATTTTATTTATTTCAAACATGGAATATAGCATTTATGATTTAGTACTTTGCAACCATATGGTGTGGTGAAAGTGTGATCAACAAACAAGGAGTGTTTAATCTTGTTTATCTATTTTGTAGGGTTTGAATTGTGAAGATGGGATTGTAAATCAACATATTGGTGGTTGTAAAGGATATTTTGGAGGTAGATATGCTAATCTCGTCATAATTGGAGCTTTGGAGATCTTGTTTGAAGAGAAAAGATTCTTTTTTGCTTGTCTTGTGTAAGGTTTTATATTTATAGAAAATTAAGATTTCTGAAGGAATCACATTTTTTGGATTCCTTGTGAAAAAAATCATGGGTCCATTTGTCACTCTTTAGATCTCAATCTAAACCTTTTGGGTCTATTGGGGGATCATATTAGTGCCAAACAAATAGTGGTAGGGGTTGAGCATTTGGTTGAGTAGATGGTTGCATGGTAGCATCACTGGTTGCAGATCGATGTCAAAGCTATGAAGGTGGTTACATGGAGGACCTGTGGATTTCTTGGCAACAAATTTCCATTATCTTTTTATAAAAGTGCAAAATTATGCATAAGGGGCTAGACACAAGTCCTACCTTGGTTAGCAAATGTGTTGGCCTTGCTAACTTGGGGTCAAGAGTGTTTTTGATGATTTATTTGTAGGGTGGATTGTTAACATGGATATGTGATGATGTGGCAGTATCTTATGTGGATGTTTGACATACAAAGGTGATTTGGTGGATGTGTGGTGGTGATATTAAAGATGCCATTTGGTAGATATGAGAGTGTTGAAGTGGCAGCCCATAGACGTAATTTGTTGCTCATGGTGATCATTTGGCAATCTGTATTGCTGAAATAGTAGCATCTTACAATTAGTAGCAAATCTAGTCATCAAGTTTTGACCAATTTATTGCTAAGATGGTGAAGGCAAGAAGAAGAACAAAGGATGTTTCTATTGTGGGAAGATGGGACATAGGGAGAACATTTCCACATCGAAGAGGTAGGATCTCATTGAGGAGAATGGAGGTTCAAAAGAGTTGCCATGGTGAAGGTAGTGATAATAATATTGCACTTGTTGCTTGTACTTCCAATGCTTTTCATGCCCATACTTCTAAGTCCAAGTGGATAGATGATTCAAGTTGTAATTATCATATGGATAAGAATGGAAGTTGTGAATAACTTAGTATTGATGTTTTAGGAAATTGTATGTTACCCATTTGAAATTTTTCGTGTGGAGTCGTGTTTCAACTTCAAGTCAAAATATTGCCATTTGTCCATCAAATGAACCATTAAATCCTTCTTTCCTTAGGTCATGAATGTTGTATTTGTCATCTCTAGTCAATGCCTTTGCAAGGCCAATGAAAGAAGCGTTGCAAACACATTGGGTAAAGTGAAGAAAAGAGCATGGATGAGCAAACAGATGTAAATTGACTAAGGCATGGAAATAGGGACATCCTAGTGTATTGGAGCATGTGAATGCACAAATAGGGACATCCTAGTGTATAGGAGCATGTGAATGCACTAAGTGTTTCTTAGGTCATGAATGTTGTATTTGTCATCTCTAGTCAATGCCTTTGCAAGGCCAATGAAAGAAGCTTTGCAAACGCATTGGGTAAAGTGAAGAAAGGAGCATGGAAGAGCAAAAATATGTAAAATTGACTAAGGCATGGAAATAGGGACATCCTAGTGTATTGGAGCATGTGAATGCACTAAGTGACCCAAAGTTAGTAAAAAGGTGAAGAAAGGGCTTCTTAGATTAGTGGAGTACACCGAAACAAAGGAAACACACTTTTTGATTTTTAAGTCATGAAGATTGTCACTTGGTATGGAGCATGCTTCATGATGAAATGTTTGAGTCAAAGCTAGAAAATAAGTCAAAAAGCATGTGCCATATAGAGGTGTGAAGAAGTTCAAAGTTTGAAACACAAAAAAGGGCCCATAAGTCAAAAAATGTGTGCTTTTGTAAAGTGATTGTTAGAATATAAGGCTTGCCTTTTGTATTAAAGTCACCATATTGAGTTAGTGATGTGTAATACTATTAGTTGCTATTAGTATTTAGAATCTTGGATAAGTGTTAAGTTTATTTATTGTTAGTTACATCTCTCTTTGGTATTATTTCAATATGGTATCAGAGGAGGATAAAGCTGCAATATCTACTATGAGATGTTAATAGAGGAGCCAAATGAAAGGAAGTAAGTCATGTTGCGAGTTGTAGTTACACAATCACAAGTTAGGGTTTGTAAAAATTCGAAACAATAGAAGCAAGATGATTTGGTTTAAAATTGTGTAGAAAGATCATGATGTGAAGGAGGCCAATACTTGTGTATTGAAAACGTGAGTTGCATAGGTTGTGGGCATAGAAGAGCATGAAACACAACCACTAATTTTGAAACATAGCCACTAATTTCATGGGTTGTTTGTGTTGAAAAATTAATTGTCATTGATGTGAAAGGGCCGATTGAGAGTTTCTTTTTTGCAAAATTAAAATTAAATAAATTGGACGACCCCCTCTTGGAGCCGCCTCATTTAGAGGTGTGTTTTTTTTTTAAAATTAAAAATAAATAAATTTTGTATTTAAGAAGGGCCGACTCCCCCTAGAGTGGTGCACCTCATTTTGGAAAATAAAAAAATATTTTGAGGAGGTGCAACCCTTGGTTGAAGAGGGATTTGAAGGTGTATAAATAAAAGAGTTTTGGAGGACATTTTAACCATCAATTCATTGCATATCTTTCCTACTTCAAGAACAGATCTAGAGCAGAAAAAGGAGCAGATTTATGAGCAGAGATCAGACCTTTTAAGAGCAGAAATCAGACATATTTGGAGCAGACCTAATGCAGATTTTTGTGAAGATAAATTTCAGATTTGAGACTATTTATTGAAGATTTTTTTGCAGATTTAAGAGAAGAACTTGAGGCAGATTTTGTTGAAGTTCTTGAAGGGATCTAGAGCAGATTCAATAACATTATTATCATATTGCATTTTGAAGGTTGGTGCCTCTCACTCAAAGAGATTGGAGTTTCTTGCTGAGTTGGTGCTTAGTGGAGGGGATTGGTGTCTTCTGTTGGTTGGTGCCTATGAAGCTTGTAAGAAGATATATATAAAAGCAATATTTTGCCGTGGTTTTCTCCTGTAAGGGTATCCACGTAAAACCATGTGTGCATCTTGTGTGCTAAATTGTTAGATCTTATTTGTGTAGATGCTTTGATTATTGCTTTATGGTTGCTAAATTTATAAATTGTAAAAGTTGATCTTATACTAATTCAGCCCCCCTCTCAGTATAAGTGTGTGTTTGTTTCTTCAGTTTGTGCATAGGAAAGAGGCCATGATTCACATAAAATTGTGAAAAATAATTAAAAAATCATAGAAGGCTGTTGAGGGATCTCAGCTAGATCAAACATGGGCACAAACTTCATTGTCATGAAGAAAGGTCATGTGGGATCCTTGAAGTGTGCGACAGGTTTAATTTATGGTGATTCACATGAAGAATTGTGAGGGTATTTTGGTTTTTTTTACAGTTGTTAGTTTTAGTTATGTTTTAGGGCACGGTGAATATCATGGATTTTTTAAGTCTTGAACATGCCAAAAATTACAGGCCCTCAGAAATTTGCAAGTCTCACCAATCAAAATTGCTGTCATAATTTGATAATGATAGGGACTCCGAGTTAAAGGTTGAGTTTGATATTGGTATCCTAGATGAAAATTCCTAATCACGTTAGCCAAGGTATGAGTTGTAGCAATATGCGGTCCTACTGTTGTGTTTTTTATATCTTACTAATATGCCTATTATTGGACATTTGGTACTGGTTGGTTTATTTGTTGTTATATGATAAAAGAAAATGACAATTTCATGTTTAGTTATAATATAATTTTGAAGCATTGTGGCTTGACTCAGTGAATTCATTTAAGTCTTTAATATTATGGTCATATGGATGATGAATGGCTTTCAAGTTTGTGTATTTTAGAAATTTTGAGTTCAGATTTACATTTGTGTTAGTTAAACACATAAAAATTTCCCATATATTGAATTTTCCTTCTAAAAGAAATTTATCATCCTCCTTTGTATCATAAAGGGCATCTCATCTCCTATCATCCCCAAAACATGTCCGTGTGTTTCCTTCCATACATGTATCGAAAACGCCATGGAACGATGTTTGTACTCCTGCTTTTCTTTTCATTTCATTGCTTTTGCTCTCTTTTTGGTTTTGAATGATTCATTGGTCGGTTTTATTATATTGCTCATAAAGTCATTCTAAAAACGAGGCAGGATTGGCTTTATGATTATCCATGTCCAATGCAATTTTTAATATGAGGATTTTATTTTAAACATAATTAATCCAATTTTTTTAGTCATTTTTAAATTGTTTGTTTGAATTACTTATCACACTTTCAGATTTGTTGGTGCCTTGCATTCTTTTTTAGTTGATTTAGTTTGAAACAATTTAGGTGCCTAAACTACCTTATAGTTTCTTTATGCATGCAAATAGAAAGATTTATTTTCTTTTCTAGGCTTTTTTTGTTTGAGCTATATCCTATATTCAGATATATGTTCTGTGCGGAATATGACAAATGCTTATACTTACTCTGAAAAGTTTTTTTTGGTATACTACAGATTTACATCTGATGTGAAGATAAAAAGTATCTCTGTTGTTGGCGGTACTGGAGGAACAAGCCCTTCAAGATTGCGAGCGTAAGATTTTGTTTATATTCTTAGAATAGCAAAATTTCTGGGTCTGACATTTTTTTAATAATAGGCAGCTATATGAAATGGCTAAGAAAGACACTTAGTGCCTTTACAATTATAAGATCTCCTTTGACTTTGCTCCCAATTTGCTCCAGATCATAGTAGAGAAAATCTTTCTTAGGATTGACTTGACAAATCAAGAGATAAAAGAGTTTCAATTAATCAAGGAAAACTTGGGAAATTAAAATTACTGAAAAATTCATAAAAATATAGAAAAAGCATCATTTTTTATTTCATGCCAAATAAATTGCAGAGACAGAAAGTGAAACAAAATAAGAGTGTATGACATGAAATATGAATTATGTTCATTAATTTTTAAGTCGCTGCTTACAATGCACAATACATTAACTACAGTCATATTTGTGTCTAAATTCTAAGTTCAAACCTATAAATCAATCACAAAATACAAAATACAAAGCCAACCTGCAAAGTAACAAAATAGAGAGGGAGCCTATGGTGCTAGCCACTATGATCCTGTAAGTGTCTGTAAATTGTGATGTTGAAGCTGCAGGGTTCAGGCTTGCTTTCAATTGGTTGATTTCATGTTCATCATATACCTTGTTCAAGATAGGTAGGTCCTCATTATCAGATAGTAGCTCCTCATCATTTGTGATGTATTTTGAATCTAGATCAATCTTGTCAAAGCCAATTGGTTGGTTATCATGGATGCCCCTTGATATAATCAAATTGAATGCATATAGAATAAAAATGTGCATTATGCAATTAATTCAAATTGATGTCAACTTTACAAGTTGTAACAAATACCTATGTTCCACCGGCGTCAGGGACGGGGGAACAGGTTTCCGGGATGGGGGGACAAAGGGGCCTCAATTTCGGGATGGCGGGGGGACGGCGGCGGGCGGGCGCGTGGGAAGGGGTGGGGGGTGTATATACTATATACTATACATATGGTACTTAAAATGCTAGTTATGAAAAGATGTATAAGACTATTAAGTATTAAGAAGTAAAATAGCAAAATTGAAATACTAAATAGTAAATACTTGAACATTGAACATTGAAGTTTTCAATATCGAATTACATTATTACTTATACTAATTAGAAATTAGAATAGTAATACTCAATACTACAATGTAACAATTGTCGAATCGGCAAATGGAAAATTCCTATTATATGATATCAAAAATATCTGATCATAAAGATGATTACAATGAGTAGCATGATATCAAAACAAGTACAAAATTAAAATGTAGTGAAGGAGGCAGAGGCCTCTAATCATCCATTGGGAGGTCGGCAAACTCCTCATCATTGGAACCACTGGACTCCCCAAGGTCAAGATCCGCCAGAGGAACACCAATCAGCCCTATATCTAAAGCATTCTATTCCTCATCAATCTGTGATGGCTCCTCTGGCTCTACATCCCATCGTGTTGTTGGGCTCTCCTTGTACACACGTGTCTTGCGGTCAGTGATACGCAAGGCACTATGTACAACCACTAGCTTCTCTGCTCTCGTATACGCAAGGCACTATGTACAACCACTAGCTTCTCTGCTCTCGTAGACGTAAGTCTGTTCCTCTTAAGAGAGTGGATGAAGCAATAAGTAGACCAGTTCCTCTTAGAAGCTGAAGAACTAGAAACCTAGGACAACAAACGAATGGCTAGTGTGGTAGTCAGTGATTTCGGTCCATGACAAGTCCACCACAAAATCGGATCCTCCTGTGTCATAGTTCTTATGTCCGCCTTTGCTGCAACCTTATAACCCCTAAGAGTAGCAAATTTCGTCCACTCAGTGCGAATTTTGCCAGCAGCTTCAGCATCATACATCCTATCAATGCACCTGAAGAACTCTTCCTTCACCTCATCATCCTGAATCGGTGTAACTCTACCAGGCCTAGGCATGTACCACTTCAGATTCAATGCATAAGCAGCCATGTGCAAGGGAGTGTTTAGGCTGTCCATTTGCACTGAATAATAGGCTGAATGTAAACATTGTAGAATGCTAAAGTGGGGTCCTTCTCTCGCACAACTGCCCTCATCTGACCAAGCATAGAATCAATGCACTCATACACCTCTCCAAGGTTAGGTGCACCCCCATCCCCATATCTGATGACTTGGACAATTGGTGTAATGATGGCGACAATATATTTTGCATCATTCCAAAATGCATCACTCTTCACTATCTCCTTCACCCTCTTTCCCTACTCTGTCCTGGCCCCATCCCACCGATTCCATTCTTGTGTCATAACCATGAGTTGCAGTGACTTTTGTAACTCAAGCATTCTCTCCAAAAGAATGAAATAGGATGCATATCTAGTCTCAACTGGTTTCAAGAACTCCTTTGTGAAGCTCTTGAAGATGGCATGTGAAGTGTGGTGGTTGCAGATATACATCTGCATATCTCTAGCATTGCCGACCACTCCTCTAATCCACTTAATCTTCCCCATGTCCTTGAGTGCATTGTTCATGGCATGCACACAACATGGAGTCCACCAAATGTGTTTGTATACTGCCTCAATAAGCCTCCCTGTAGCTCTGCACACATGTGCTGCATCTGTCACTACTTGGACCACATTTTGTAGTCCAATCTCCTCAATAGCTGCCCGAAGGATCTCAAACTGAAAATCGACATCTTTTCAATGCCCTAAACAATTTACTGCCCTGAGAAAGAATGGGCCCTCTGAGCATGTAACTATGACATTGATGAGTGGACGATGCCTAATGTCCGTCCACCCATCCATAATTATGCTGCATCCAGACTCCTCCCAACATGCCCTCATCGTCTCCATCAATGAATTGATCTTGGCATAGTTGTTATCCAAGATCGTGGTCGGCAATTTGTGCTCACCTGGTGGCACATATGATGGTCCTCCCTTCGCCACCATCAAAATCATCTCCTTATAATAAGGAGATCGAGCTACATGGAATGGGATTCTATTGGCAAAAAAGAATCTGCCAATGGAATCATCTATCTATTCCTTCAAGTGCACATTAAATAAATCAACTATGGGGTTAGACTGACTTTGCATCTTGCGTTTCGCCTTGCCTTGTTGTGATCTAGGTTCAGCCATAGTGCTATAAGTGGATGAAGGTCTTGAGGCTGACCTTAACAATGTAGGAGTAGAAATATGTGGCTGCCTCTGCATTTGCTGCTCCTGAATTTGCTGAATAGTCTGAATATGTTGCCTACCAGACAAGGTAGTAGGCATTGAAATCGCCATGTCATCTGGAACACCCCAAAGCTTGTTGAACTCAATTCTGTATTTTAGATTTTTAGGTTTCTTCAAAAACTCATGCTCCCACACCTTTTCCTGGCCAAAAAAGGAAGTGTGCATTAACTTTGGTCATGTTCCCAAACCAATCATCACCACAAATGTTGCATTTCCATTTCCTTGTACCACCACCTGATGATGTTGGGGTTGTTATTCTTGTTGCAAACTATTTGAGAGGAGATTTGGGATCATAAGGACCCCTAGCCCACTCTGCCAAAAGTTTGCACTAGCTATGGAACTAGTTTGCCCTTCCGGATTTGACCCATGCTTACCCCCTTCATTGGGGTCATCCTCATGCTCAGGTTCATATTCTGATTGGCTTGCACTATGAGAATGAGTTTCCATTTCATCCTCACTCATTTCATGACTATGGGAGGACACTGCATTTCACAAAATGAAAAAAAAATTCAATAAACACATAGTTTCAGCCTATGCCCTACTTTAAATTTTTAAAATTAAAAAAATAAAACTCTATATTTTAAATTTTTTAACAAATTTTAAATTGCAAAACAAAATCTAAATTAATTTAGAAAATGGAACAACAAGAAATGAAATAACTAATAAGAAAATTAGAAAATGAAGAAATGAAAAAACTTTAAAACATTGAAACAGAAAATCAGAAAATAAAATAAAAAATCAGTTAAAAACCCTACCTTTTGCTTGAAAAATCTCTTCAACAAGGTGAAGAATCTTCCTCCTCTTCTTCTTCTTGCTCCTTGACACTCCTCTTTCACTTGCAATCACTCCTTTCACTCCTCCAATCACTCTTTCCTCAGCCTTCACTCTTCTTCTTCTTGCTATAGCAAACAAGTAGAAATGCAAATGTGAATAAAAATGAAGATTGGAGGGCCTTTTGAAGGCATGTAAGAGTGTAAATGGGCTCCACATGCCCTTAGGGTTCGAATAGAACCAATAAAATGATAAAAAAATGTCTTAATTTTTTTTTAAACACTCTTTTTAGTGGCCGCCACGGGAGACGCCTGGGCGTCCCCGAGACACTCGAGGGACCCCTGGGCGTCTCCCTCAGCGTCTCGGAGATGCCGAGACATTTCTGTGTCTCCGGCGGCAAGGCAAAAAAACGGTGGTGCCGCCAGAGACTTGGGAACACTGTCCCCACGTCTCCGGGACATCCTTGTTCTGGAAACGCTAGGGCTTAGGGGGGGGGGGGATGCGTCCCCGGGGTTCACTGACAAATACAAATAATTCCTTTTAGAATTGTAAATTTTTTTGACCTCAAATTTTACCAAGCCAAAGGTAGATTTTGTTAGAGTAATAATTCTCTATTGTTAATGGTCAATAATATTGTTGCTACAGTAGTTAGTAGTTGAGGTAGTTAGACATTTTAAATGTCTACAGTAATTTACCTTCTCTATAAATTGTAATCTTTTCCTTTGTTAATGCAAGCAATTTTCTCAGCTAAAATTGTTTCATGGTATCAGAGCTGATGGGGTTCTTCAAAATTTGGCGAATATTTTAATAAAAAATTCGTAGCCTCCTTTTATTTGGAATTTTTTCAGAAATTTGTTTTTTTGATTTTTTTTTTTTTAAATTGTTGGTCTTTTGTTGAAATCGCAGAAGTCTCTTGGTGGCTCCTGAAAATAAATCGAAGGTTTTTTCGTTTGAAATTTTCGTGGGCATTTTCGTGAGTTAGATAAACGCGTTTTTTTTAATTTTTAATTTTTAATTTTGAAGATTCAAGCCATTTCCTGGGTGCGATTTCAGAGAATCGTGCAAATCACACATCTGTTCTGGGCTTCTGCTTGGCGCGTGATCTCTGAACTTGTGCGTGTTTTTCAAAAAGCCTTTTTTGGGCACGGTTATGGTCTTTGTTGGCGCGCAACCCTCTTCTGCACTTTCGTGCTCTTTCTGTAACCTTTTCTTTGTGGATTTCGTCGCCCTAAATGCGTTTTTTTCTCGTGTTTTCTGGGTATTTTGTGGGTGGCATCTGTTTGCGTCGTGTTTTGTTTGCGAAGGACCTGTTGTGCGGACTTTCTTCTCGCGTTTTAGCACATTGTCGGGGTGCGAACTTTTTCTTTGAGGCCTCGTTTTTCTGTCTCTTGAGGCCGCGATTTTTAGTCTTAAAGCTGCGATCTTCAGTCTCTTAAAGTCGCGTTTTTTCTCAGAACCTGGGCTTGCGTTTTTTCATCTATTTTGAATGCATTTTGTCTAGTCTTTGGTTAGTTTTCAAGCCCGTGTTTTCTCCATTTTGGCCCGTGTTTTCTCTGTGTTTGGAGCTGCGTTTTTTGGACGCGATTTGTTGCTGCATAACATTGCTCTCACTTTGTCTTGGTGTGCCGTCACTCTCAGCCTCGTGCCACAATTTCGTGGAGTCTCAATCATTTTTTCTGCATTTTTCAGAGTTTTAATGGCCGCCTAGGGTTTCTGCTAGTTTGTCTAGGGTTTTGACCCTCTGTTTCAAGGCGGATTTTTTTTCCGATTTTAGATTCCTTGTGGGTTTTTCGAGATATCAATTGGGTTGTCGTTAAATTTTTTGGGGTGTCTCGAAGTTCGTGCCTTGAAATTTGTGCAAGTGGGTGCTGACGAAATTTTCTGGGTTTTCAGCAACATTTTCTCGGTACTCTTCAGATCTTCTAGGTTTTAATATTTTTTTCCCTTAATAAAATCTTTATGGGTTTTAATATTTTTTCCCTTAAAAAAATTTGTATGGGTTTTCATAATTTTTTCCCTTAAAAAATTCTAGGAGGGTTTATAATTTTCTCCTCAAAAATTAAGAGTTTTTTCTCTTGTAGACCCTAGTCAGAGTTTCTGTCGTTAGGGAGGGCTCTCTGGTATTTGGTTTTTAATGTTTTTTCTGAAAAAACGATGATTTGTAATCTTGGGTTTGACGATTTTTTCCTCAAAAATCGTGGTTTGTTGCAGTCAGTTTTTTGGTCGCACTTGGCAATGCTGGAGCGAACATCTGCACATCTGTCTTCTTGTAGTTTGTTTTGGGGCGTTGTACTCATCTGTAAAAGTTTCAACGGTTTGCCGATTTATCCTCAAAATCGTGGCAGCTGTTCTCAGCGTGTCTTTGGTTTCAGGGAGGGACAACTCTGTTACCCAATGTCAGGTTGGAAGTTTTGTGATGATTTATGGTCAATAGTTCTGTACATTTTGGGAGGGTTAGTGGCGGACTCATCTTAGTGGCAGAGTCAATGGCTGGCTCTTGTCTCTTGTTGTAGAGCATTCTAAAGAAGGGGCAGCCTTCTTTGTTCTTTTCTGGACGGTTTTTTGGTTCTCTTGGTCATTAACATTTTGTAGATCTAGGGAGGGTCTTAGCAGCAACAGAGTGTTCTGAAGAATTTGTGACCAAAAGACCTGCAGATTGTTTTCTGTAGGCTAGTTAGATGATTGACCATTAAGGGAGGGTGTTAGAGTAATAATTCTCTATTGTTAATGATCAATAATATATTGTTGCTATAGTAGTTAGTAGTTGAGGTAGTTGGACATCTTAAATGTCTACAGTAATTTACCTTCTCTATAAATTGTAATCTTTTCCTTTGTTAATGCAAGCAATTCTCCCAGCTAAAATTGTTTCAGATGTTGTGGTTGCATTTCTTAGAGTGTATTCTGCTTTCATTCAACATCTGACCAGCTTCATTACTCTCATTCATGTCCAATGTTTCTCCCTTGTGATCGTTAGTAATAATCAACAAAAAGAGTGCTTGGCAAGGAACAAATATTGTGTAAGGCTTGGTTTGTCTCATGCCCTTAAAATTTAGCCATTCTTCTCTGCATTTCTGGGATGGGAATGTGGGGATGCATTTCTGGGTTAGCAGAAAATTTTCCAGATTTTGAGAACAATGGGGGGACGGGATTATGACATTGAACATTGAGCAACAAACATTCAACATTTGCCATTCAAAATTGGAATAGAAAATTGAACGAAACACTGAAATACAAATATGACATTGTAAACATGAATATCAAATTGTTCTTATTTTCTATGATCATGAAAATTGCTGTTTGAAAATACCGCAAATATGTTTTTATGTTTTAAATAACCATTGATGTGGGGAAAATCAGGACTGGCAGATTGGGGATGTTGGGCATCCTCAAGTACCTCCCTAAAACAGGAAATTCCATAGGAATGTTGAAAAACCCTGAAATGTTCTTGGGATGCAGGGGAATCTCCCCCCTTTGATCCCCTTGTATCTCCATTCCCCTGGAATGTCTGGGACTGTCCCAGAGGATAGGAAAATGCATCCATTGGAAACACTGAAATTAAAATCTTTATCCTCAAGGGTGGAAAGAACTTAAAAATGATCCATTCCTGCATTTAGTATCTAGCCTTTGTTTGAGCCATTTGTCTCAATTGGAGATAGTTGTGTCAGATGGAAGAGAAAATGTTTTGATTGTTAGTCAATTTTTAAGTCCAAAATAAATGAGATACTAATAATTTGGATACCTGGAATTTTACGAGTCTACAGTGAAGAAATACCCAAATGAATTGTTATTTAATGAAGGATAATAATCGTAAATACAACCAATTGTTAATTTTTTTGTTTTTAAATTTTAACTACTATTAAAATAATTGGAACAAAAACTATGAAAAGCTCATTAATACAGTTCAAAGATACTGCACAGCTTTGGAGCCAGATACGGAGTTCCAAAAGTCCAAACTCATGTTTTATCTCCAATTTTTGAAATAATTCCATATACGAAGATATATGCTATAATATCTGCAACTTGATCCGTTCATGCAACTTGTTGAGTTTTTTTTTCAGCTTCATTCTTGGATAATTGTTTTAAGGTTATTGTGGTGTCTAGTTTTACCTATGTTTTTATTTTTTAGAACGAGTATATCATCTATTTCATTTTCTTTAGCACATCTATGCTCAAACTTGTTTTAATGCTAGTGCTGCAGATTCATAAACCGGGAAGGTATTGATTTTTCAGATGCTCAAGAAATAACTCCTGTTCAGGTTTCCAAATTTCTCGAGGCATTTTTAAATAGTCGTTGATATGCATTTGTTTCGAGATGAATTTTAGGTCCTGAACATTCTTTCTGATTTGATTACAGGAATGGGAGCTAGCAGAGAATGTGAATGGAGAACTTGAGTATCAGACCAAGTAAGAGTTTTTTTTATGAGTTCCATAAACTATGATTTATTTCTGTCAATTTACTCTCTGCCAGAGCACACTGATTCAGAATCATGTAATTCTTAATTATTTTAGAATTAGAAGTGTTTTTAGATTTTTTAGTTCACTTTTAATCACTCGAACAAGGGGACTCCACAGGTAAGAGAAAGGGGACATGATTCAGGAATAGATCCAATTAAATTTTCCTCTAATAATTGAGCGATCAGTCTATCCTTTGTAAAGTTACCTGGTTATATATTTAAATGTTTATTGCATTAACACCAAACAATAAACCCATAAATGCACACGTGAATTGATATGCACTGAATAACCAAAAATGTTTCACACAGAATACATCGGTCACCCAGTGTGATAGTTGATTGTCGATATTGTTCATCACTTCATCCCTTAAGGATGGTTGAATTATTACTCTAGTGGCTTTCATTCATAGCTGATGGGGGGACATGTTAACATTAACTTACACTAATCCCATGTCTCTCACCCACTTTAAGATTCATTATCCTTTGAAGTTTTATGTTTCTGAAATTTATTTTATTGTAGAAGAGATATGATGGGGTACTGTTATATTTTTCATTAAATTAATGAGTTGCATCAAACAGTTTTATCCTATTTTATCTCTAGGATAGGGATACTACTTCATTCTGGAAAAATGAAATGGGATGCAGTGTTTGACCACCAAGTATATTCTAAATTTCCTCTTGATAGAAAGGATATAAATTATAATTGATCATGTTGCTAAAACCAATTGATAGAACTTAGGTATAAAGATACTAAATGTTTGGAAGATTAATAAATCTTGAAGCAATATAGAAGATGAGTCAACCAAAATTAACTATTAAGTCATTTACTTGTAAATATGCAGTCTAACAATGAATTATAATGTTCTCTATGGCTGGAGAATTTGCACCTTTGCAACTCATGAACTAACAGATCACATGATTGAAAAGCATATTCTTCAAACTTACGTTAAATAGCTATAATAAGAATTCTGACTTAGGTGTTTTTATATGGCAAGGAAAAATATGCTATATTATGTGGCTACAGAGAAAAGTCTCAAGGCCATATATGTCTATTTCATTACAGAAGCACAAATTATTAGCAGTAGCATATTTGATATCAATCTTTCATTATGATCATCCTAAGAAAGTCTATCAAGATGCAAGTAGCAGAAAACAGATCCCTGTGTATACCCTACAAGCACATTCCCAAATACAGATTACAATCATATAACCTTTTTAATTCATGTATTCAATTTCATAACTTAATTTACGTACACTAAATCAGTGTTCTCAAATTTTTATTGTTACCTTTTACCAAGAATATGACTGCTGCTAATAATACATGAATCGTCAATGGTGGTAGAGAGAACACCATGAGGGCCCTTTTCTGCCAACCATAGAGACTTGACTGGCTCCTCTGTGCACCACCCATACTAGGTGGGACCCTACTCTTTGTCAATGAGGTCATGAATGAGAACTACATAGGGAGAAAGTAGAGGTAACCAGTATGAGTGACTCAACAGTTGACATACATGTCATCACAATGACAAATTGCCTTGGCCAAGGATTTCAAATACAAGATACAAATGTATCACTCACCTCCAAGGTAGATAACTCAAACTTGAGATTCTTATTATAGCGTAGGAACTCTACACAAATGTTTATGACATTACTGCCCACCTATAGATGGATAGAGGCATGTGTTCACCTTCTATCTAGAGATGGCAATAGCGGTCTTGGAAAAGATTGGCCCTATAACCTCTCCAATGGGACTCAATGAAAAAATAGGACTCAATTGCATGTGGAAGTGTTGGTGGTAAATGAGGAAGTTGTTGGGTCCTGTTGGTGTACGTTTTATCATCCACCGAACACAGAATAAAATGTCCAAAGACACTCTATCCTCTCTTGAAAAACCACCGCGTATGCTAAGATTGCGATAAGATCATATGGCGATTCCAAGGTTTCTTTTGTCAGGTCTTGACGTGTGGATAAGCTCAATGGGCATTGTGATTTGTTGGTAATACACAAAGGGACTTACGTTAAAGAAATTTTCACAAGTTTGGAACTTAGGCGGATTTATCATTAAAGGCTTCTTCAATTAGGACTTCAATTTGGATCTCAAAAAAATTGCAAAAAGATAAGGGTTTAGGGGATCGATTCTACGCCTAAGAATTTAAGAGACAGTAAAGATTCGGTGAAAGGGATAAAAAACCTCGCTTTGTTTCGCCTCCCTAGGACAACTACGCAAAGTGGGTGAATCTTCAAGGGGGTGTGATTATAATTTTCAAATCTCGAATGAGACCGAAGTTAGGCGTCCACAATTACAAGCTCAGGCTAACTTTACGCATCGAATGCAAATCATCCATTCGAAGAAAGTATGAGCAATATTCCACCATTGAATCTATACGATCAATCTCTCATTCACTTAACCAATACTCAAAGCAAATTCTACCTAACTTAATTCTAACTCTAATCTATGGTAGGAGAAGATATGCAACCTTGCTTACTACTTGACAATAAAAGTTATTCAAAGCAAATCATGCATAAGAGCTTTTATTATCGGAAATAGTCTCAATGCAACAATTTCATATACTGTCTCCACACAAATGAAAGTGAGAGATCACCAGTTTAAATAGAGTTTCAAAAATCAAATGAAGGGCCGAGATTAAAACAATATCGACGGCCAAGATTAATACAACCAACCCTAATTAGGGTTTCCCAAAATAACATCAGTTATCAATCAGTAAACAATCAGTAACAGGCAGTGAAGTGGCAGTTGGAGCTATCATCAAGGAGAGGCATCCCTATCTTCTTGGGCAGCATTGCACTCGATGAACTTGGACACGACCGTGACAACCTCCTCCATCGTGACGAGCGGCAGCATGCTAATCCAAAATTCAAGTCCATCCAAGTCCTCAGCACATTTGGCGAAGGTGCTTTCCCAATCCACCTCCTACTTCACAAAATCATTCCGGATGGCCAAGAGATTCACCACTCTCGTGAAATCTTGTCTCAGAAGTGGTCCAGTAGCCGAGAAGAAAACCTCCTGAACCTTACGCTTCAACCTCTCTGGCTGCATGTCGTTTTCCCGGACAATCTCTCGGTCAAACACATCTGCAGCTGTCATATAAATTTTCTCCTGGATTTCTTTGACTTGCTCTTCAACTCTGAGCCCGTCCGCTTTCGCCCTTTCCAGAATCTCTCTCCGTATAGTCATTGCCCAAAACCAATGGTGAAAATCATAAGCTGCTCTTGCAGCAACCACCTTTCTTTCAACCAACTCTTCTCTTGGAACGCCCTTTAGGACTCTGAGGCATGGAATAAGCCTCTCCTGAATATCTGGAAGGTTGTCCCAAGTTTCTGCCATATCAACTAGCCTAGAAAGAAAAGAAGTTTGCCCGTAGGCGAGTGCCAATTTCTCCATGAACGAGGCTGCCTCCGCGCCCTCGCTTGTCATCCATTCCTGAGCCTCCTTGGCTGTGACCATCCCTTGCTCTACATCCTTGGCTATTTCCTGTGAGGGATTAAGGAGAGGAGGAGCTACTGCATCACCTTGATTAAGTGGCTAGGTCAAATGACATATGTACTCCTTCAGCTATTCAACTTCCTTTTTATATTCCTTCTTTTTCGCCACTTCTTTTTCTAGTCTCGCCTTGACAGTTGAGACAGAATTATCTAGTTCCTCCACTTCCTGGCCTTTTGTAGTTGGGCCAAGATCTATAGTGGTTATGGCGTACTCTTGAGGAGTGATCTCATCTTGTGGCTTGCCCATTGTCGGTACTGCGATGTGTATGGAACGGTTGCCGGCCTCGTCCCTCTGAATGGTAGAAAATTTCTTGGCAAGTTTCTTAATAGCAACCTGTTCTAACCTTGCCAAGAAGTCCGCAGTATCATCTTCCTCTTGGGCTTCCTCTGGTGCTTGAATCTTCATCCTTTCTATCAGCCAATCCGGGATGGTAGGATGCTTAATGCCATCTTCCTCCTGAACGTTCTCTTCATTGGGAACATCCAAGACTCCTCTGAGAGCGGAAATCATTCCCTCTTGGAAGTCCTCATTTTGGACTTCCATCTCATTATCTGAACCTAGTATTTCTATGCTCATAGGTGATGAGGGCTCCTCGTCATCCAGCTGAATAGGCTCATTGTTCCCTTCTTGAACTGCAGAAGCTCCAATCATTTCAACCAAGGATTCGTCCATGGTGGCCACCAGCTCATCAATATTCCGAGACGCTGCAGAACGAGATGGTTCTCCCATCTGTCTTTTCTGAACAGGTTCTATACTTGGAACTACTTCCTTCCTCTTCTCTCCAATCTTAACCAAATCCTGATGGGATGCGCCAGCATTGGAGGAGTATGACTCCGTCTCGCTTAGTAAGTCATACGTGAGCATTATTCTTTTCTGTCTCATCTCCTGGACATGATGGTCAACCCACCATTGAGAGTACTTGGTCACTGGTTTCATCAAGGTTGCCAAATCTGAATGCTCAGGCTTTGACCACTTTACGGGAGGAAGAGGTCGGCTCTCCTCGAAGCGTGGCTAGACATAATTCCCATCGTCCTGCAACTGATTAGGCACCCGACAAAGTTCGATCGCCCTCATGAAGTCTACTGGCATTCTAGACCATAATCTCCTTCTGACCTCATATTCATCAGCAGCGTTCGCCCAAAAGTCCTCCAGTTCCACTCTGTGCTTGTACCTTCTCCCATACACTGTCTGGATATGATGATGTGGGTCAAAATTGACCCTGGACTTATAGGCTGTGAACGGGTACCACTGGATTTCCAACCTGGCGCTCTCAGCTGCTTGCGCTGACGGACAAGATTCTAACATATTACCGATGAAAAATGGGAATGTAATAGCCGCCTTTTTAGTCGGCCTCTAGATGTTCTGGTATTCTTCCAGTTGCCTCAGGACTTCAAGCAGGATCATCCGATTTGTCGGATAGATGGGCAACTTATAGGGATTTCCAGTAAATCCTTGGATCCTGACATATGTAAATTTTGGAAACTGGATAAACCAGGATTCGTATTTACTGATCAAACTCTTTGCCTCATGACTCAGCCTTTGATGCACTCCTCCTTGAAGTGTTCTGGTAATATACATTAAGAAGGCATCATGCACCCGCCTGAAATGAGATTTCTCCCTCAGCTGGAGTTGTGGGTAGCAATCATAAGGTCTAAGTTCATTTTCTCCGTTGCCAACTTTGCCTTTGCAAACTAGTCCTGGGTATTTATATGACCTGGCCAATAAGTAGACAATATACGAGCTCATGTGAAAAGACTTAGTCTCTTCCAAATTGACCAACTGCTCGTGAAGATTGTTACTTATCATTCGAGACCAGTTGAACATTTTTACGCCGGAAGTGATTTCATCTAGGAAGTAATACATCCAATTTTCAAAAAATGCTCCTTGAGGGTTGCCAGCTATTCTGTTCAGCATCAAAATGATGTCCCCATAATCTTCTTTAAAGTTCGTCAGGCGTGGCCTCTTAGGCATCTTCTTTATTGACGTTTTAGGCTTCTCCAGCCATGCCTTGTTAACATTTGTGGCGCATAAGTCTAGCTGGCTGTCATATAATCCCTTGGCTTCCTCCCTAGTTTTGTAGGTGGTACGGGAATGTGCTGGGATGCCAAATGTCTCCTGTATGGCTACCTCGCCTAGGTGAGCCAGAATTTTGCCGTCAGGTGCAATGATTTGTCTCTTCTGAGCATCGTAGTGGATAGCACATTCTACCATTAGTTTAGCACAGTCCATCGTAGGCGGGAATCCAGCTGCTTGAAATATTCCATTTCTCACCATTCCTCTGGCAATTGGTGTCGGAAGTCCGTCCTGTCCATATACTCTTTTCTTGAACTCTATGAAGTCAACATGTCACAGATTGGTGTCTGCAACATTTTTCCACTTTGAATTTATTTTCGACTCTCGTTGTGTGCCCTTGCTGGCGAACTTCATTGGTGCCTTCTTTGACGATTCTCCCGCCGTGGTCATCAACTTGCAGTCAAAATATTAACATTAATAAAAAGACTTTTAAAAATTTATTTTTGTGCCTTGTGTTCGAATATTTTACTTTCAACTTATTAAATAATTAAACTTATGCGAAAAAGCAAGCTGAAAGTAAATGAATTTCATTGAAATTTGGCCAGAGCTTAGCGAAGATGAAAAAGACAGAAGGAGAATGGCAAATTTATCCAATTGAACTTCAAACCTCAGGAAAGAACTTTTGGCTGCAGATCAGATTTTAACTTTGAGAATTTAACTAAAAAGCAAGTGACAAAGTGCGCCTCTCTTGCACATAAATTCGACTTCAGCAAATAAATTCTTTCCTTCCTTGAGAAAATTCTTCTTTAGTAATGAAAATTACTTCTTCCTCTGAGAAAATCAATATTGCCTGCAGAAGGATTGATCGTTTTAGAATTTCGAGAGATTAACTTCTCTTCAGCTGTGTGTGAAAAAATGATTTGCTGAAACTCATTATAATGCTGAAGAACTTGATTTGTTTTAGCAATTGCCGCCTTCTCTCTCGATCTCGATTTGTTTTCTCTTGTTCAAACAGGCAAGTTTCCTTTATTTTTCGAAAAGAATCCATGTGGAGCTTATCCAGGCAAATCTCTTTGATTTTCAAAAATTTGATTTTTGCTTAGATGTTTATCTTTAATTTTCGAATTTTTGAAAAAAAAAAAAAACATTAAATTCGATTTTTCCAAGCTTTAACTCATTGGCGAATTTAATTTTGCCTATTGGATTTTATCTTTGTCCGGCGCAATTTATTTTCCTCCAATACACGTCTGGCGAATTTAATCTTGTCCAAGGCTTTTAAATTTCTGAGCATTTAAAAATAAATTATTAAAATATTAAAATATTTTAATTTATTTCCAACCCGTTCGTGTTGGACCCATGGCTATTTCGATTTTTCTCCTTTTTTCCTTGGCTAAAAGTTTATTTTCCAAATTTATTTCAATTTTCGTCTAGCCAAGTCAAAATTTTAGCCATTCCGCTGATAAATGTTATGCCAAATCCTCATTTTCTCCTGCCTTGGCGGACTTTGAATTGCGTCGGGCAAATTTTCTTATGCCAAAATCAATTTTTCTCTTGGTTGGACGAATTCCTCTAGGCAAAGTCTATGTTTGGATGTCTTCCTTAGGCAAAATTCCATGATACTTGACAAAATTTTTATCCCTTATAAGCAAGGGCGGACTTTCTTGCCTCTTTGCCATGTGCATTTTCCTTTGTATACTTGGCCAACTTTATCAACTTTTCTCTAGACATCCATACTTAGGCGAATTTTTAATCTTTCTTCTCTTTCATGCTAGGCGAACTTTATTCTCCCTTTGCCATGTCCCAGGCGGACTTTCCAAGGTCCTTTCCATCTTTCTTCAAGGTATGGCGGACTTTCTACTAGGCTTGCCTTTCACACTTAGCCTAAATTCGCAATTCTCCCCTTTAAAACATTAAAATACTTAGTCAAAATTCCAAATTTCCTTCCTTTTAGGCCTCTATACTTAGGCAATTTTCGAATTTTTATCCCAAGGCACCAAACACTTGGCAAAATTTTTAATTTTTCCCCTCTTTTATGCCTAGGTGGACTTCCTTAAGTCCTTGCCAAGTCAAAGGCGGACTTTCCAAGGTCTTTGCCATACTCCTCAAGGCTTGGGCGGACTTTCCACTCATCTTGACAAAGCTGGGCGGAGTTTGGAAGAGTCTTGCCAAGGCTGGGTGGACTTTAGACCTGCCTTGCTAAGTCCCTCATTTTTAAGGCGGACTTCAAAGACATCTTGCCATCCTTCTTCATTGCTGGGCGGACTTTCTAGAGTCCTTGCCATTTCTCTCGAAGGCATGGCGGACTTCAAGCAAGGCTTGCCATTCTTTGCTACGACCCACATTTTGAGGGCCAACCTCCTTCATGGCTGAACATGCTCTCTTGAGGGCGAATTTATGCTCTCTTTTGGTTGATTTTTTGGTGATTTTCTCCTCAGATCTGACTGATTTTTTTCAATGATTTTTCCAGATTTTCATGCTTTTGGGGTTGATTTTTCTCAGCTTTTTGACTGATTTTCCATGCTTATCCTGATTTTTTTACTTGATATTTTGATTTTTACTTTGATTTTTCGATTTTTGGATCTAAAGATGGAAAGTTGACTTGTTGACCAGGGTTGACTTTCTAAAAATAGAAAAAGCAAAATCCCTAAAAAATAGGGAACCCTGTTTGGTCCAAAAATGCCAAAAATGAAAAAACGAAAAAACAAAAAAGTAGATTCCCTAAAAAATAGGAAGTGTTAGAATTGGCCGAAAGCACAGGCGATCTTCGTTTCCCGGGCCTTCTGAGCACTTCTGTGACGTTTAGGCACTGATTCAAGCATGGATTATTGACTTGGCTCGGATGACTCTCGGAAGATTGACTTGAAACTCTGAAAGTGATGACCTCATGAAATTGTTGCACGGAGACAAAACCCTAAAAACTAGCAAACTACTGGGGGTCCCCATTTGCGATGGGGCGATGTGTGAAAAGGTCACAACAAGTCCCAAAATTGTTTCTCATACTTCTAGAGGGGTAAATCCACTTCAAGGCTAGGGAAATGTCTTCTTGAAGGGAGGATGGATCACTAATCAACAAAGAGTGAGGGATGATAGGCCAATTGTTGAGAGTGGATAAACTCCACTTCACTTTGGGTTAGCTAGATCTAGGAGGGTTTTCCTAGAGATATCCTTAACAAGAGTGAATCACAATTGATGATGTACAATATGGACAAATTGTAGTAGTATCTAGATGTATGCTTTGAACCCAAATTTTGTTAGTAGATCAAGGACTATCCTATTGCTATTACCTCTATTAAGTTGATGTGGATATATAGGACATGATTCTCCAAGATAAAATTTACTAAGGCTTGTTGAAGATATTTTTTGGATATAACACTGAATCATGAAATGCAAATGAACTATTTCTATAATGAAATAACTTGCACAATAGAAGAATATGATAGGAAATATGTTGCAAATATTTGATATTATTTGAGAATAACAAGCCACTTCAAGGGGGAAAACCTCCAAATATCTCCAAGAGACACAACTCACAATATGATGATGAAATAAGACTCACTACCTCCCATATATACCTTATTGATGCGTAGGATATCGCCCAAGCCGACTTAGATATCCCTATATAAGCCTTAGGTCAACCTCATTAACTAAATAACAATATACTAATGATAGTATGATTTAATTAAGAGTTAAGATAGCCACAAGCCGACTATTCATAACCCTATGCACACTAATGTTAAGGGCGTAGCATGTCCCTCTTGAGAGAAGCATTGTCCTCAATGCTAATCAAGTGTGGATTTTTCTGAATGAACTCCTCTTCCTCCCATGTGGCATCTTCAATTGGTAAATTCTTCCATTGGATGAGATACTTAGTGAGTGTTCTAGTCCTTAGCTTCTTTGTGTGCGTTTGACAAATGAACTCTAGTTCCAATATGATTCTTCTTTCATTGAGCTCTGGTAATATTGTTCGAGTAGGGGTATTTTTCCCAATTACCTTCTTCAAACAAGAAACATGAAAAAATGGATGTATCTTTGTTGTTGGTGGCAATTCCGGCTTGTAGGTGACACTACCTATCTTGTGCATGATTTGGTATGGGCCATAATATTTTGCAGACAACTTGTTCTTTTTTTGTTGCTTTAATGACATTTGCTTGTAAGGTTGCAGTCTCAAGAAGATCCAATCCCCAACTTCAAAACTTCTTTCACTACGGTGTTGGTTCGCCTGCTGCTTCATTCGATTTTGTGCCATGGCTAGATTCTCCTTGAGTCTTGAGAGTACCTATTGTTGATGAAGAAAGTGGTCCTCCACTGCCTGAACTCTTGGCGACAACTTCAATGATGATGTGATGGAAGGAGGCTAATATCCATATAGTGCTATAAATGGAGACATTTTTGATGAACTATGAAAGGTCTTATGCCACCATTCTGCTAGTGGTAGCCAATCTCCCCTTTGAGACCGTTTATTTGAAGTGAAACAACATAGATATCCTTCCAAACACTTATTAAAAACCTCAGTTTGCCCATCAGATTGAGGGTGGTATGAAGAACTATGAGCCAATTGAGTACCCAAATATGAGAATAAATCTGTCAAAAAATGACTAGTAAAGATAGGATCACGGTCATTGACAATAACCTTAGGTGTACCATGTAACTTTTGTATATTCTCCAAAAAAGATTTTTCCACTGTATTTGTAAAAGATGTGATAATGCAATGAAATGTGCATATTTAGTGAGGTGATCTACTACTGCCATTAGATTTTGGAAGCCCTGTGATGAAGTCCATGGATACCTCTTCCCAATGTTGGCTAGGAATAACTAAGGGCTGCAAGATATCCGATGTCTTAAGTGTCTCCCCTTTATTTATTTGACAAACCAAACATTCAACCACAAATTTTTGAACATTACTTTTTAGCCCTTCCCCAAAAAAAAATCTTGCTTGGCTCGATGATATATCTTCAAAAATATTGAGTGACCACCAATTGGAGGGTCATGAAGTTTTGTGAGAATCTTGTGTTTAAGAGTGGAATTCTTGCAGAGATACAATCACTCTTTATACCACAGAGTATCTCCCTTCCAACGAAACTTATCTTAACTACTAGGATCACTCTTTAATTGGTGAATGAGATTACTTGTAGCAGCATCATTCTTCTACTCTGCTTTGGCTTCTACCACTCAATCTGCATGTAATATTGAAATGACACACAATAAAGCTTCATCTTTCTCATCCTTCCTAGAAAGTGCATTTGCCACAACATTTTCCTTCCCTTTCTTATATACAATCTCAAAGTCATATCCCAACATCTTAGTGACCCATTTTTGTTGCTCTTTAGAAGATAATCTTTGTTCCAAAAAATATTTTAGGCTATCATGATCTCTCTTAACCTTGAAGTGTCTACCCATTAAATAAGGCCTCCATTGTTTTATCGCATGAAGAATAGCTAGCATCTCCTTCTCATAAATAGGTTCGAGTTGATTCTTACCCTTTAATTGACGACTCTCAAAAGTAATTGGCCAACTCTCTTGCACGAGAACTACTATACCATCTCTTGAGGCATCACATTCCACAATTAAATCCTTGGTGAAGTCTGGAGTGGGAAGTATTGGAGTTGTACACATAGCCTCCTTCAATCTCTCAAATGCTACATTAGTAAACTCTTTCCAATGAAAATAATCTTTCTTCAATAAATTTGTGAGGGGTGCTGCTATACGCCATAATTCTTCACAGATCTTCTATAGTATCCAATCAATCCTAAGAAACCCCTCAATTTCTTAATGGTTTTAGGAATAGGCCATTCCATGATAGATTTAATTTTGTTAGGATCCACCTTTACTCCTTATATGTAAAACTATGTGTCCCAAGTACTCCACCTCCTTGAGACCAAAAGCACACTTGGATGGCTTAGCATAGAGTTGATGATCTTCAAGAACTTGTAATGCTTCATCTACATTTTGCAAGTGTTCTTCCTAGGTCTTGCTATAAATCAATATATCATCAAAGAACACTAATACAATCTTCCTTAAGAATTTCTTAAAGATGGAGTTCATCAAAATTTGGAATGTAGATGATGCATTGGTAATACCAAATGGCATCACCAAAAACTTATAATGACCCTCATGAGTCCTAAATGCTGTCTTAGAAATATCTTCTTCCTTAATTCAAATTTGGTGATAACTTGATCTAAGATCTAATTTTGTAAAATACATAGCTTCATTCAATTCATCTAGCAAATCATCAATGACTAGAATAGGAAACTTATCTTTGATGGTGTACATGTTGAACACTCTATAGTCTAGGCACATGTGCCAAGTTTCATCATTCTTACGCACCCTCACCACGGGTGAGGAGTAAGCACTTTGGCTATGCCTAATAATTCTTGCCTCTAACATCTTCTCCACAATCATTTCAATCTCACTTTTTTGTATATATGGGTACGTGTAGGGCTTGATGTTGGGTGGTTGGCTCCTTGGAACTAGTTGTATGGCATGATCATGATCCCTCTTAGGAGGAAGTCCTTTAGGCATATCTTCGAAAACCACAAAGTGCTGATCAATGATTGCTTGTAATTGGATGGGTGGGAGCATTAGTTTGATAGACTTCTAATGAACATTATTGGGCCACAAATCCATCAACTCCTTTCTTAAGAAACTTTTGCATTTGATGAGAGCTTACCATTTGTGGGGACTTTGCCTTCAACCCTCTTAGCTCTATTGTCTTTCCTTCTGATTGAAATCTTATAAATAGTTCTTGAAAGTTCATCTCAATTGTTCCCAAAGTAGTAAGCCATTGTACTCCCAAAACAATATCTGCTGCATCCATGGAGATAGCATACATTGGGCTATCAAGGTGATAATCTCCCATGGATAATTTAATGCTATGGCATTTTCCAAAACAACTAAAACTATCACCATTTGCAATCAAGACCTGAAACTTTGGAGTTGGATATATAAAACAATTTAGACGAGTAGCCAACTTTTGTTGATGAAATTATGAGTACTACCTAAGTCAATCAACACTGTTACTTTTTGCTTCTTTAAGAAACCCACTACCTTGAGAGTTTGTGGGGCACTAAAACTTGAGAGTGCATGACAAGAAATGATTGGTTGGGAATCATGTGCTTCCTCATCTGACTCCTTATCGCCCTCTAATATTGGCTCCTCTTCTTCCTCACTCAGACCTTCAATATCGAACAATTTCTTTTCATTGTATTTTTGTCCTTGAGTGTATTTTCTGTCATAATTGAAACATAACCCTTTTTCTCTCTATTCCCCAATTTGTTGTGGAGTCAACCTAGTAGGTTGAGGTAATCAATGTGTAGGAGATCTCCTTTTGTCACCTACTAACCAAAAACTTCTCAACTTGTCTTGCCATTAGTATTTCTTGTGACAAGGATTGTGGTTGGAACAACCGTGCCTCATATTTGATGTGATCCTTTAAACTGCTTAGAAATAATTCCTTCAAATTTTCTTATGTCACATTCTCCATTCTTAGACAAAGGGTTTGAAATTGCTGAATATAGTCCTTGACCATACTTGTTTGCTTAAATTTGGTGAGTTGTCAAAATTAGCTATCCATAAAGTTATCTCCATAATGGGTAGCAAGTTCCTCTTGAAAGATTGACCATGTGACCACACAATCCTTCTTTCTCTTCTCATCACATAACCAACAATACCAAATAAATTGATCTGGTTCCAAGTATAATGATTCCATAGCCACCTTCTGTTGACTAGGAACATGATGAAGATCAAAGAACTGCTCCATTTGGCAAAGCCAATTGGTTGGACCCTTGCCATCAAACTGTCTCTTATCCAACTTGGGTATGAATTGCCAAGGCATAGGATTATTAAAAGAATTATCCTTCTTGAAATTTGAGTCAAGCCCAATGAATTCATGTCCAACAAAAACATTATCTTCCACTATACTAGGCGAATCTTTGCCCTTATACTTGATCCCTTGAATCATTGTGTCCAACTTCTTAGAAAATTCATTTATCTCATTCCTAATTGCTACTTCAGTAATTCCCACTTGTTAAGGCATTCGTCATGGCATTCCATCAACCATGAGATCACATTTCTTTGAGGCTTTTTTTCAAACAGTTTACTGCCTTGTCTATGCTACCACATTTTTCATACATGTCTATGAAAGCATTTTATCAAACAGTTCACTGCCTTGCTGCTATGGCTAAAAGCCTAAAACAAGTGCTTTCGAACAAGCTATTATTTCAACATACAATTGACCAGTCTAATTGGAGCTTGTTGCAGAATCAGGTCTTCTTAAAGATCTTGTAGAATGGAAAGGAGAAGGGGATGCTAGACTGGTATCATTATGTGATAGACTTCTAGGAAAAATCTGAATAGAATTTCTCTCTATTCTTTGTACAAGTTTAGATTAAGCTTTCAACCTAGGAACAATGTGTTTGATACGATCTAACTTCTATTCATTCAACACTTCTGTGATGCTAATAAGTTATTTTTTATAATTTTACTTCCCTGTTAAGCCTCTTTGGCAAATTTCCTAGAATTTTTGGGTGGTGAGTATTGGTCATACTATATAGGACCTATATTTGAACAATAGCATACTTGAAAGGACCAAACATGTTCAAGTCTTAAATAGATGAGAAAAACCCTGAGTAGTCTAGTGGACCATTTTTCACTTCCTTCCCTTTTTCACATACAGTCAAGTGGGGATAATAAGCATGGCAAATAGAGTTTTCATTTAACCTAGATAAGGATGACAACTGGCAAGCATGCTCAAACTTGACTTGCCTTCTGTCACATATTGATAAGTATGAGACAGGTTGAATATTTTTTGGGACATAAGAAGTAACGTAAACAAGGATTTCACCAAAATGTATGTAGTTCACATCCGGATGGCTTTTGAATAATAGGCAACAATTTGGTCTAATCTTTTTCTAGGACAATCTTCTAAATTTAATTCTACAATCTTAGTCTTAGGTCTTAACGAATTGTTTGAAAGTAGATTTATAAACAATATTTTCAATAGGTTGGGTTTCAAAACAGACTTACTAGAAATATCTTATGGTTTTATAGTAGGGGGTTTATAGGTAGTAATGGCAGCTGTATGAGGTTCTTTAGTTATCTCGATTTCTGGTGTCCTTCACCAATGATTTAATTCTCTGTAGATTTAACAGCAGGGACCTCATAGCATCCTTCCAACAATGCTTCATTCACCATCTCATATCCTCCTTTAGTAGATGCTCTTTTGAATTATGCCATTTTAGACTGTAAAACTGAAATTTGAGTCTTTGAGGGATTCCTTAAGAGGATTAAGGGATAATAAGGTAAAAGACAGCAACAAAGATAACTCGATAAAATAATCTCAACCAAATCTCAAGAGATACTCCCCACAAATCAGCTGCTCGAATAGTCAAAGGAAATTTCAGGTTTTAACTTCTTACTTTGGCAGAAGAAGAGAAATATTAAACAGAATTCAGAATTGTGATAGCTCTGATGCCAATTTTACCAGAGATCACACAACTAGAATGGATGGAAAGTGTGGTTCTGCAGCAAGGCTAATTTGAATGGAGGACCCCAAAATGCTTATAAAACGTAGAAAACATAAAGAAAATAACTTTGGATGATACAAGATCTAGTAATGTCAAAATGCAACAGATTGGAAATGGGAGAAATAGATGAAATTGATGAAGGTTAAGATCAGAAAAAGAAATGGAAAGAACTTCCACAAAGACACATAAACATGCTTGTGTGGTGTTTTGTACAAAGTGTTACAAAACTCTGCTAGTGGGCCAGAGAGTAAAGATTCAACTTTTTTTGGTTTCAATAAAAATTCACCTAAAATAGGTTTTTCGATTTGAGTACAATTGATACAAAGTTTGGAAAAGTTGGTTAGAATTCAAATGGTACAAAAACACTTGCTAGTGTGCTAGACAAACAGAAAATGAAACAAAATGAAAAAAAGTCAAGTTTCAGCACAAAAGTGCTTAGTGTACAAATTGGCAAAAAGTGCCAAAGTGTGACCGACATGTATCAGTGAACTAGTGCTGCTTAAGCGGTAAAACTTACAACAAAAAATAAAAAAGGCAAAAGCACAAAGGAGCTCCATAGATTTTGGATCTTAAACTGTCTAACAAAGGCAAAAGTGGTTCAAGGATCCTTCTATAAAAATTGTACTATCTATTCTATTAGTTCTTGAGAAATTTTTAATTTGTAAAATAACTTGAAAAATCCATTGGATCCTCTTAACATCTTTTTGGAAGTATCCATCAATGTATTGCACTACTAAAGTGAATCAGAGTTTATTTTTGCTAAAAACATGCTTCATCTATGCTGTGCGGTGTTATGCTTTGTATTTGTATCAGAAACAAATGTTCCTCAATTTGACTGACACTAGTCTTTTTTCGTTAGGTATTCTCGATTTCAGGGTGTAGCAAATCTCACATTGCATTTTCCTGAAAACTTTGGAGCTGAAACAACTCAAATTTATTACATTGGATTACGTGGTGAATCTACTCAGGTATATTTGGAAATTTAACCAAATTCTTAAATAGTGCAAATTTTTATTAGTGCAATTTGATTGTGTACTTTTCTGCATGTTGGTTCTGATTTTGTTGGCTATAAAAATAACATGTATGCAGATAAAGAGGGATGTGGTTGCAAC
>VDFB02271358.1:161150345-161402845 GCA_007258455.2 Sequoia sempervirens
TCTTCGAGACTGTAACGAGAAGGAATCTGTGACAAATTCACTGATGAAAAGAAAAGCCTCAATCACCCTTTGTCTGTAGGCAATAAACTCCTCAAATATCCTCTCGTAGGTTTTGACCTTGAAGACATGATGCTCTCTCCAAGCAAGGATCTGCCTCTTGTGCTCTTTTGAAGCCGTTGAGCTATATGTTGTATCCAAATCAACAATTATGATTTCGTGCCTTGGTTTTACTTCAGCCACTGATTGCTCAAACCCTTGGATACCTTGACACAGTGCATGAGCGTTGTCTCTCAATTGAAACATCCATGCCAAGATCTCCTTTTCTCTGACAATGAAGCTCTCGATCCACTCTTGAGTTTCCTTCCCACAAATAACTAGCTGTCTCAATTGATGATGATCAGTTGGTGTCTTCAAAACGTGGGGCAACAACTAGGTCACCTGCGATGAGCCATGGACGAGGTTAGAAATATAAAGCCTGAGCTGCTGTATTTCAGCCTTGAGGGCTGCTTTGTCTTCCCCATCCTTGAGCACTCTTTCCTGAAGGCTTTCAGACACAACTCTGAATAGACTGACATCTGCATGTTTGGTGTTTTTACCAAGGTTAGCCTTAACCATCACGAAGTCCTCCATATCCACTTCATCTTTGTTCTTATGTTCAGGAGGTAAGGTAGTCTCCATGATCACCTCACCATCAGGGTTCCTCTCATAATGAACTTGCTTCTTCGCTTTCTTTTTGGGCAACTCCTAATAGATGTTGTCAAGGTCATCAAAATTTACCTGATATGAAGGTCTCCTTCTTTTGCTTCCCAAGGAGCTCTCAAGCCAAGACACAGTAGCGTCTTTACTAATTTCCTTGGGAGGTACAATTGCAATTTCTTCATTATCTTCAATATCTAGGTCAATATGGATTGGTGAAGACCTTGTCAGTGAATTGTGTGCTACGGGTGCTTCTTCTGTCTCCTTTTGAGGTATAGGTTCTTCTGGAGAAGCTTCTGCTTCAACCATTGATGGTTCCTGTATGACTATACCTGAGAAGTCTAGCCTCTTTACATTTTTGGTTGACTTGCTTCCTTTTACACCATCTTGAGGCTGACTTACGCCTTTCCCTTTTGATTGTGCTCTGGAAGAGGAGGGAAGTGGTGATTGTACCCTTGGCGGTTCTGCTGCTGGTATGGATTTCTTCCTTTTGAGAACTAGGAAGACCTTGCTATGTTCGAGGACTTGCCTCGTCCTTTCTTCGACTGAGAGGGATTCATTATTAGCCCAATTGACTTGAGGAAGGGGCTGATCTTCAATTATCTTTCGGGTATACATTGGGAGTAACACATCCTCATCATCATCTGACAATCCTTCGATATCCTCTAACAGGCAATCTTTCATCTGGTGAAGAGTGAGCCTATTGTAACTGCGCGTCCACACCTTGAACTCATCTATGCAATTGGCCCAAAAATATTCAAGGGCGGATATGTGAGCATAGTTTCTCTCAAGTCGAGTAGCGTAGATGCCATGAGGATCATACGATCATCTCTCGTTGTAAGACTTGAGACCAAGTTTGTCTAACTCATCTCTCATGGTTTTAGCATCTGTTGCTGTCTTGCATGTATAAATTCCCAGTCGCAATGGAAAATTGAGGGCGGGTTTCTTTCTATTCCTCAAGAATGCGTGGACATCATGTGCTTGCCTTAAGAACTCCATGAAGACAACTTCGTCTGATGGGTACCTTGGTAGCATGAGTGGAGCACCGAAATAGCCATAGACTCTGAGATAGGTGAAAATAGGAAATTGTATGAACCAATCTACCCACTCCGCCATCGCTGCCCTGACGACTGAAGAGATACAGACGTGCAATTCATTTTCCAGGTCCCGCACTATGTACATCAGGAAAGCCTCATTCACCCTCTTGTAGTGATGCAGTGACTTCATGAATTCCAACTGAGGGTAATAGTTGTAGATATGTTGTATGCTCAACGATCCCTCAGTGTTCAACCCTCTGAATTGACCTTGGTAGGCCACTAGGTAGACTAGGTAAGAAACCATATGGAACTCATGAATTTGGAAATACTCTATTATCTGCTGATGGAGACTGTTACTGATCAAGGTGGGCCAATCATAGAACTTAGTCTTCTTCATGATATGGGGTATAGCATAGAACATCCAAGGCTTGAACTTGATAGCATCTTCTGATCCAGTTACCCTGCTGAGCAAGTTGATTATGATAGCAATCTCATCTTTGAATTCACCTCGCTCGATGTTCTTAGGCAAAGTATTATGCTTCTCCTTCATCCACCTTTGAGCAATATTCTTGCTATACTTGTCCTTGTGAATTTCCCATATCCTCTCACATTCGCCCTTTGAGATAGTCACAATTTTAGGCCAAGGGGGAATGGAGAAACATTTCTCGATTATATCAAGTTTCAAACTGCATATCAATCTACCATCAACTGATTGAATCTCCCATGTAGCCGGATTGTAATGCTTGATGCAAGTGATTACAAACTTGAGGCTTTGAAATGATATAGGAATAGACGCCACTGCGAGGAGTCCAGAGTGTCCCAAGTTTCTGATGGTAGTATTGCCTGCGCTCTCCAAAGCGTGTAGATCAAACACCGGCTTGATATGATGCAAGTCTGTCTCGGTTGTTTTGATGAAATCATGGTAGAGAGCTGATTTGGTCTTGAAATCATTGGGAGTGTATTCCATTTCGAAAACCTTGAAGAATGACTGTAAACTCGCCTAGGTTCAAACAAGTTTTGAACAACTTACTATTTTTAGAATGCTGATTTTTCTTCCTCCAACAAACAAATTTTTGAATTTTTTTTCTGAGATGAGTTTTGCTCAGAATTTTGTTGCAAGACAACCCAGATTGTCTGTTTTTGAAAATTTTGAATTTAGATTGAAAAAGTAGCAAACCCTAATTTCTTCAATTTTTCACGAAAAAAGCTGGTAGGTGGGTTTTGTTCAAAATGTAATTAGAAATGGACCCAGTTGATTAGATTTGAAAAAACATTGAGGGCTGATCGAAAAAGCAATAAACCCTAATATTTGAAATTTGCTTGAAAAAAGCTGTGATATGGGTTTTCTTCAGAAGACTGTTTTGAGAGGACCCGGATGATCAAAATTTGAATATACTGAGGATTTTACTGACATGCAAATAAAAATCAACTGCTGCAACTTGATGAATTTCTTGAAAATTTCTTTAGAAGAATAAGATGATAAGACCCAGATGGCTGAAAATTGAAAATCTTAGCCTTCTTAAAAAATTTGATCTTCTGGATGAAAAAACATGAAAAAGCAAGGCCTTATGTTGCTGGTCTGAAAAATTTGATGAAGGATCAGCAACCTTGAGCTTGAATCTTGAAATATCACTTCAAATTTGCTGCTCCACTTTTCTCCTTTGGATGCCACCTGCAAAAATAATGAAAATTACATGAAAGAGGTGTTAAATAGACTTAGAGTTTGAAATAGGTTTGTTTTCTTTTGCTTTTATCTTCAAAACCCTAAAATTAGCTGGTTCGATGAACTTGGACATTCTCTTCCTCTTGCAATCTTGAAACTTTTGGAAATTTGGCTAAGTTATGACAAGTTGAGCGCCCTTTCTCTCCAGGGGCGCCTACTTGCTCCAGAGTTAGTCATTTTTTTGGAAATTTTCAACTTTTCACAATTTTGACCCTCTACTTTGACCTCAATCTTTGGCTTCCAGATTGATCCAACAAGCGAGTTGGATGATTCGATGAACTTGGACATTCTCTTCCTCTTGCAATCTTGAAACTTTTTGAAATTTGGCTAAGTTATGACAAGTTGGGCGCTCTTTCTCTCTAGGGGCGCCTACTTGCTCCAAAGTTAGTCATTCTTTTGGAAATTTTCAACTTTTCACAATTTTGACCCCCTACTTTGACCTCGATCTCTAGCTTCCAGATTGATGTGACAAGCGAGCTGGATGATTCATCGCATGGCTTGATTGATTCTGAGAAGACTATTATGGAGGCGTCTCTGGCAAAAAACTTTGTTTTGACCTTCAAATTCATGGGAGCCTATTTCCTCCAGGGGTGCCCATTTTGTCCAGAGTTGGCCATTTTTATGATTTTCAAGTTCCTCCTTTTCCCTTTGATCTTCTGATGGAATCTTGATTCTGGGGCTACACTGATCTGATTGATTGGCTGACAACTTCACTGGATAGCTTGACTGAAACCAATGAGGTGATCTTAGATGTTGTATCTGCAAATTTTACTATCTAGAGCTCCAAAACCTTGGGCGCCCTTCTTCTCCAGGGGCGCCCAACTTGACCAGACTTAGAATATTTTCATGTTTTTTATCAAATCCTCTTCTACAGACGATCTTGTGAAATCTGAAGTTCTAGGCATCAAATAGACTAATGGTTATGCTCGTTGCGAAGCTAAGGAGATTCCAAGAGGGGTCTTCTGGAGACACTTCTGTCAAAAAGTTGAATTTGGGCCTTCAAAAGCTTGGGCGCCCTTGGCAAGCTGGGATGCCCAACTTCACCAGACTTAGCCAATTTTTTGCAATTTTCACCTTTTCTTTTGAATTTTGGTTTTCAGCTCTTATCAGACCCTCCATTCAGCCTACTACATCTAGTGACTACCAACTCCATTTAACATGCTGAAGGTCTCGTTGGAAAGCCTAATCAACTCTGAAGAAGTCAGGTTAGGGCTTCGTCTGCGAATTCATCTGTTTGAGCCCTCAAAAACTTGGGCGCCTATCTCCTTCAGGGGCGCCCATTTTCTCTATACTTATAAACTTTTCAAACTTTTTCATGATTTTCATTCTATATTATGTTTAAAAAGTCTATTCGATCTTGAATTTCGGGTGACTGGATGGTCTAATGACCGTACTGTCGGACTCGTTGCGAAGCTGGAAGGATTCTAAAAAACTTTGAATAGGATCTCAAACCCTAATTTTATCATTTGATTCCCTATAAAGATGGGCGCCTATTCTCTCCTAGGGCGCCCATGTCAAGCAGACTTAGTCAAATTTTCACAATTTTCACCTTCTTTCCTCATTTTTCGTGCTTGCTCTCCAACTCACCTTCTGCTCAATGCTTAAGTGTTTAATTTGACACCTGGTAGCTGACTAACCTCCATTGATGACCTCAGAGCTCCTGATATGCTTCTGAAAAAATAGAATAGACCCACTAGGGAAAAACTGATCTTTTTGGGATTCTGACTGCACCAGCCTGATATGGAAGTATTTTGAGCCTTGATCAAAATCAGTTTGAACCCTAACGGAACAAATTTCTATTTTTAGAAAGTTTTGCTAGTATCTGTTTCAAAAGAAACCCAGAAAACCCATAAAAAGTTACTATTTTTAGGAAATTTCTAAAAATAGCAGTTTTTTCTAAAAAGTAGAGATGAAAAATTGAGATTTGGGTTTTGTAGATTAGGTCGCTCTGAGTGGACCTAGATTGTCAGATTTTGGAAATTTTACATTTTAACCCCTCATGCAAGACATGCACACCCAAATTTTGACATTTTTGACAAATTTAACAAGACTTTTACTCATTTCTTCAAAATGTATAAGTGTAACAAAATTTTTAATTTTGGGGTACAACACTACTATCAATTTCTTTTTCTTTTGCCAACACATGCTTGTGTGTTCGAGCGTAAATGTCAAATGCCATTATACGAACATGCTCTTCAAGAAAAGAATCATTTGGATCATTCTTATCCTCCTGTTAAGGCTTTTGGAGGATTCTCTTATCTTCATCACTTTTATCTTGGGGTGATCCCACAATAGTGGTTTACAATTTTTTACCAAATTTGACACTAAAATTATTATTTTTAACTAAATCTTCACATTCAGGCACCTATAGCAACTAAACCGTGGGGAATTTGAAGATGGTGCAAACTAGAGTCTCGTCACATTTTGTCTGTAGATTCTAAAAGTATTTTTTTCAAAAAATTTGGAATCAGATTGCACTTCTTTTTCCATCTCCCACGAAAATTGGTTTTTTTAAGAAAACACCATTTTTAAAAAGTGATGTGCACTGTATAACACAACTTTTTTTCCATGAAGGATAAAATTCTAATTCTTTCGAATTTAGATTTATAACTCTGATATCTAGTGCTTCCACTTGGTTAGATAGTTTTTTATTGAATATTTTTTCTTTAATAAAGTTTCGAAGTCAAACCAATTACAATTCAGACATAGTGTGACCGTATAATGTGTAACTTTTTTTGTATATATCAAAATTCAATTTTTTTGTTGTTGGATCAAAGACTTCAATATCTGGTGCACTCATATTTGTCAATTATTTTTTTGATAATTTGCTAGTTTTCCACACGTGTAGAACATAGACCTTTATTTTCTATGAAAAACCTATGTTTAATAAAACTAATTTAAAACAAATACATAATAAAATCAAAACATATTAAAATTATATTCGTTGGATAGCTCGTTCTAAGGACTACCTGATTACAATTGGGTCAGTGAAGATTCCTCCATTTTCATCCTCAATCCGAACTTCGAAGCATAAAAATTTAGGTTTTTTGTTGTGTTTCAGGGGGAGAATGAGGAATAAGGGGCGTTCGTACAAACCCCTAAGGGTTTGCCCAAACCTTGGTTTGAGCAAACCACCCTCAATATGCATTTCCTTTTGTTATTTTGGGTGGGAAATGTGGGCCTAGTAATTAATGGGTTCGCTCGAACCCTAGTTCGGGAAAACCCCTTTTGGGTTCGATCAAACTTGTAGGTTCATTTGAACCCCTAAAACCAATTTTTTTGCCATAGGGTCATTTTTTCTCAGTTTTCCTTCCTCCATCAAATTGTAAACCACTATTGTGGCTTCACCCCTTGTCATACTATGATGAAAGGTTAACCTTTGTGACCCTTATTCCTACCTTTCAACAATATCTTATAATTCTCTAATGTGAATCAGTAGAAGATAACCTTCACTTCTTTAAGCTTTAGCATCATCTCTTTATTTTATCAAGTCCTCAATCTCATGGAGACTTGTGAGTACCAAGTTAACGTGCATGAGTTAGGTATGCAATCTTTCTTAGTCTAGCATCTTTGAATATATCCAACAATTATACCAATTCATTACTTTCCCTTAGTACCAATCTATTGAATGAGTGGATTCTTCTCTTCAAGCTTTGTGATACTTCATCTTTTGAATTGCCTTCTCCCTAGGGTTGAACAATAATTTCGTACTTAACTCCCCTTGAATTCATGCTTCTCCTTAAATTTGTGTATGAAGTGTATTTTGCACAATCATAGATTTATCCTTCTTCTCATCATTTTTTTATGTTTCCTTCTCCATACCTTTCTAGAGTCTCTATTTTTTTATCCATGGTGTTCCTCTTCATGCCATGTCTAGGTGGTTTCACAAATCCACATCTACAAAATCGTGCTATATGTCCATAGTTATTGCAATTTTAGTATACAACACTATTATCTACTAAAGGAACAAAGGAGTTATAGCTCCTTGAGAATCCATAAGATCTTCTATTTTTGTTTTGTCTATCATTGTATCTCATTTGTGTTTTACACTCTCTTGCCTTAAGTCCAAAATGATGGCAGGAGTAGCAGTAGCCATTAAAGGTATTCTTGAACTCGTATGTGTGCTCTTGCCTCACAGGAAAGGACTTCTTGAAATTGTCCTTGTCAACCTTAAGAGGATTCTTTGTTATCTTGCTACCTTCATTTTTAGTAGGGCATTTGAAAGTCTCTTTGAGGCTTTTAAACTTCTTAGGAGTCTCTTTGGAGTCATCCTTGAATGTTGGATTTTCTTTATAGCCAAGTCCTATTTTATTGGATGATGACCTTTTCCCATTAATGATGTCATCTAGGATTTCGATGCTCTTCTCAAACTTAAGATTTGTGTTCAACTTCATGGTCGTCTTCTCCAATTCTTCCCTCACCAAAACAATTTATCGCTCTAGATTTTCACAATTTATTTACTTATTTATTTCAATTGGTTTCTGACCCCTTCTTCAATTCTTTTCTCTTCTTCAATTTGAATTTTCAAATTGATGATTGTTAGCTCTGCTTCCTTTATTTGATCTTTCAAATCAATGATTACCTTTTCAGATTCCTCTTGTAATTTGGCTTTTGATCTACACTCTTCTTGAAACTTTATGTTTAGATCAACAATCATCTTCTCACATTCTTTATGGCCTTGTTTTAACTCTACATTAGATTTATTTGATTCTTGAAGTAGTAGCTCAAGTTTTTGGTTCTTCTTTCTAAGTTCTTCCATATCATCCTTGGAATGTGATAGAATTCTTCCTCCAAACATTCCTTATTATTTTTATTGACAAGATGGTTTTCTCTTCTCAAGAATTCATCTAAGGGTGTTCTATTTAATATCACCTTATTACTTGCCTCTATCATCAATACCACGATTGGTACTTCCTTTTCCCTTATTGCCTTCCCTTCTTGCTAATGTTTTGATATCTAACACTTTAGATGAATGCCCAAATTGGCTCAAACATTCTTCCATCTTTTAAAGTGTGTTCATGATATCATCCATTTTAGCTTCACAAAATGTTTTTGCCGAGGTTTTGATGTCTTCTTTTGTCATACTTAATCAAGTTTTCGACGTTTGCCCAAAGGCTGGCAGGTTCACTTGCTCGGATACCATTGTAATGACCTTGGCCCCAGATCAATATATTTACGATTTATTCCTTATTGGATTGACACAAATTGTCATCCAATATTTATGTAAAGTTATCAAAATTTTCAATAACCTTAAAGATCATAAAGATGCTCTACAAGTTGGTATATCTAAGAGCAACTGATAATACTAGTTTATTGATATGCACATAATGAGGATTAAGAAATCTAATGTAAATATTATTTTAATAATAGCAATATGCCATATAAATATAATGTTGTTTTTGAGTTGTTAAGTTAAAATCATGCATTGTTGTAAGAGGTTAGACCTCTCTAAATTGCTATCTCCAATTTTTTAACAGATGCTATTTATGACTTTGCTGATTAATTATGCATCTTGATAGGTTGAATTGCTGCTCCTCAAGAGAACTCAAAGCCAAAGTATCAATGTATATATCTGTATTTTTATTCGATGATCACTCCTCCTCTCTTCTGGTTATCTTATTTATATCTTATGTATTTAAAGAGAGACACCACTTCGTAATAGAGGGATGCATCCTTTAGTTACGACTATTATAAACAAAACATAAATCATTCTTTTATCAGATTGTTATATCTCTAATATTAGCGTTGTGTCCAATATGATGTTGCCACGGCCTCTAGATACTCACATCCTTCGTCCTCCTTCAATATCACACGACCAGGCATTTATTCAATCACTTAATGGTGATCGACTTCTTCCAACTATCGATTTCTTTAATATTACTAGACATTAAATATACCCATCGTCAACCCACATATACTTTCGTAAGCAGGAACAAGGATATCGTAATAATATCTAGCGTCACTTGGAAATACATTGGTAGCGATTTTTTATTACTTATTCATGTCCCCTGATTACCCATCAATATTGTGGTGGCTATTCCTTATCAAGGTGGCAGAACAAAAGTAATCTGTGTGTGATCGAAGAATATTAGCGCATTTGAGAATGGTGGAGCTATCTCAACATTACTTGCCTAGTCCTTCTTGACTCTAATGGATTCACTTCAAGCGACCAGTTCACTTGCAATGCCTTGAACTACGGTGTCGGTAGTCTTCAAAGCCTAACTTTATTTGAATGCAAACCATCTTCCATACGACGGGTAATATATTGAAGGGTATCAACGTATTGACATGTTTCATATTAAACCACATAATTACATGACACCTTTAAAGATATTCGATAGTAATAAATGAGACTTAATTTCCATCTCTTCAAACATCAATAAAGATTGTAGCAATATTAATTTTAATTAGAGTAATCTTAGCATCAATTGGAAATCTCTTCAAACATCGATCATTGAGTACTCTATTCGTTCATACGCTTTGTATTGATATATTCGGGAGTTTCAGTCAAACATCAAACCGTCATATAAATACTCATTATTGATCAGATGAAGTCAATCAATAATAAGGATGTCTCAAGGTGCAAATCGAACTCCAAAGGATTGGGGACATTATAATATGCGCAATGAATGTGAGGTAAAGTAGAGAAAAATATGAAAAACATATACTTGAACCGTCGAGGAAGTAGACCACAATCTAACATGCTCGGACATGTAGGAGAGATGGCTCCATAGGTACTCAGCCTAATGGAAATTTGAACAAAAGTTTTGTAGGTGCTTGGTCCTACAAAATTGGCTCCATGGGTGCTTAGTCTTGTAGAGGGTGAACAAAGGTTCTACACGTGCTTGGTCTTGCAAAATGAAAGTGCTTCACAGGTGCTCATTCCTACAAAGGAGGCACCACAGGTGCTCGATCATGAGGAGATGGAAATGAAAGGTGCTACAAAGTTTGATTGGCCCTTACAGGTGCTCGGTCCTACAAAGCAACATGTTAATCCATAGACAAAACATGTTAGGCAAGCAAAAGTCACACATACAAACAATCATATCTCAGAACAAGCAATTGAAGGAGTCCCTCGGGAACCCTTCAAGATTGAAAGGGGCCCACGCAAAGGGATGCTCCATTTGAAAAGTGATGAAATTTTTACAATTCTCTCATCAAGGAATCCTTTTAAAAGATTCTCTTTCATCAAGGAATCCGATAAAAAGAATGGCCTTCTTAAAGGTGAATTTTTCAATTCTTTTTGCTATGAATTCGACTTCGAAAGAAAATCTCGCTAAGGGGATCCTTATTGAAGGATGTGATTTTTGAAAAATACAGAAATTTTCAGCAAGTGATTCATTGGCCACCAAATACACCTTATTGAAAATCGAAGAAGTAGGAGCGCCCCCTTAGGATGGTGCGTGCAAACTAAAGGAGCACGCAACATCCTAAGGAAAGGAAGAAAATGTAGAGATGCTGTGGCGCACGGTACATGACGAGATGTAGACATGTAAATGCTGTTGTACACGCAAGGGACAACACATAGGCACCACAACATCAAGAAGCAAGCAAAGAAGAGAAAGAAAAATAAAGAAAAATAAGAAAAGACGAAGAAATCAAGAGACAGGGGGATTTGGGAGTTTGGATTCAAATCAATTCTTATAGGTAACTCGTGATATATATGTGAAGAAAAGATCATTAGGTCCCAAAGTTCCGAGATTTGAAGAAGAGCATGTGAAAAAAGTAAAATAAAATTAGGTTAACATGGAAGGGAGGCCTAAATGCCCCCAACTTTTTACATCGTTCCCAATTGTTAAAAATCAAGGTACAACATATAGAAGAATGATGCAACATATAGAGGAAGTTTATGAAACAATTTCAATTATGTATCCAGGCACCTACAAGGGTGACAAGGGTCCTCTAGGAACACATAAAAACAAGCACGGGGAAACACAACGCACACAAATCTAGTCTACAAATAAAGAAGAGGCACTCTCCTAGTCCTCATCAACTAGGAGGTTATTGTTTTCCCAATCTAGATCATCATAAGGGGAGGGTGGACCAGTCTACAAGGGCGAGATAGCAAGGGGAGCACCCTCCGACTCTCCTACAATAAGAGCTAAGGAAGAAGGTGCCTTAAGGTCTTCTTCACTTAGCTCATATAAGGTAAAAGTCATTAATCTTGTAAAGATCACTGACAAAGCTGAGACATCATCTATCGAGTTAAACATGCACTTAATAGGAGTGCCATGTGTTAACTAAATGGGAGATGAAGGAGGCGCTTGTGATCCACCATCAATAGATCATCAAAAGAGACGATGGAAAACTCGGGAGACGTTGGGGTTGCCTCCATCACAAGAACGACGCAAGCCAAAGTAAAACCCTCTCCTAAAGAAGGTGATCCCTTCTTCCTACCTCCATTCGAAGTGAGGTCATCTTCCAAGTTACGCTTCATCGGGGGATGTGGAATCCCCATGGATGAAGTAGAAGGCGAGGAGGAAGAGGACAAGGCCGTAGTGGACACCACCATGGTGTTCGACATGTCCACAGGCTGAGAGAATGGAGGGATATTTGGAAGGGACATTAGAAGAGAAGACTCCCTTGAGGGAGTGATGAACACTTGCACCATTTTGGGGTGAGGGTCACCAAGATGCACGAGAGGAGTCAGAAGCAAAACTGAGGCAACTGGAATTGAAGTGAAAGGAAAAAAAGAGGGAGACATAACATGAGATGTTCAAATGGGAGCTGCTTGCTCCTCTTTTTCCTTTTGCGAGGCAACTTGCTCAGCAACTAGAGCCTTCCTCCGGTGCTTACGCTCACACACAAGCTAGTTTCATCGGCTCTGGGAACTAGAACTCGCTGCTTGAGAAGGAACAAGAGGTTCTTGTTCTTCTATAGGTGTGTCCACAACCATTGCCAGTGGAAGAGCAGCCTCCTAGATGGTAGCCAGAGTAGGCAGTGCAAGAGCAGAAATGATGATAGGTGGAGAAGCAAACATACCTGTGCCTTAGTAGCGAGCCTCTTCCCATTCACCTCCCAAGGGGAAGGAGCGGTAGGAGGCCATAGGGGCCAAGATGCAGGGGAAACACCATAAGGACCCTTCCCCTTACCATAGACAACGGGCCTCAACACCATGGGTAAGACGAGATTTTCAAATTCTTGATGCTTGGCTTCCGCCAAGCAGGCACCATCGGATTCCCCATGCAAGGGATGGCAGCAGAGGCTGAAGGCGCCACAATAGGGCAAGGGGCAGAAGTGGATGAGACAACAGAAGAAGAGGAAGGCTGGTGGGAGCGAGTAGACTTCCCCTTCCCCTTTTGAGAGGGGGAGGTAGCCTACTGCTACACGGTCATAGAGCCATTAATTGAAATGGCATAAGGGGAGATAGGGTATGTCACCTTTGACACTATGCCCCATTCTTATATTTGACATAGGTGTGATACAACAAGTCCATCCTTGGAGGAAGCAGATCGATTAGGGTAGGCCAAAAGTGATCTAACGAGTAGCCCCCACATGGAACCATAGGTTTATATCTAATATTGTGCACAACATGCACATAGCCCTCACGAGAAAACTATAAACACTTATGGATTACCGAAGCGATTGTGTTCATGGAAACTAGCCACAGGATGCCTAGTTTCACTTGGAACAAGTCCGACTCTGGGATGATATCGAAAGGAGCATTTATAGTCCTGGGTCCTACTAGGAATGAGAGGGTGATGGAACCAATTGGAGAGATCGAGAGTCTATTGTGTGTACGTATTGTGCTATTTGATTTATGATACCCATCTTTATGCAAGAAATTTATCAGTAGAGTCTCCTTTGTTATAACATTCACATGACATGTGGGATCAACTAGAACACCACTCATGATGTTCTCGTTGATGTGAGTGGGAATGTATAGAGGAGAAGGTTCTCTAGTCGCATTCATAGGTAGGTGCTACGATGTAAAAGTTATAGCAGGTGATCCATTCACATATTGAGCATGAGGAATAGGGAGGTGCATAAAAGAGGCCATGCTTACATACTTCGAAAGGACTTCCTCAGGATACCCAAAAGGTTCAACAATTAAACGGTGATCTATGTAGATTTCGCTTCATAATGCCTAGGGATCCTTCTAACTATGCCACTAGGGGTCATAGGTTGGGTTGCAAGGCTATGCACCCTACAAGACACAAACCTACAACATGCCTATAATACGAGAGAAGGTTCCTTCAACACTACAAAATGGAACCAAAAGAGTTCACGTCGGGTTCACCAAAATGTAGAGGAGGGGGACCAGCTACTTTGAGACCCTAGGTCATAGGAGGGTCCTAAGCAATAGGCTGCCTTGATCTATCTACAAGACACAAACCTACAACATGCCTATAATACGAGAGAAGGTTCCTTCAACACTACAAAATGGAACCAAAAGAGTTCACGTCGGGTTCACCAAAATGTAGAGGAGGGGGACCAGCTACTTTGAGACCCTAGGTCATAGGAGGGTCCTAAGCAATAGGCTGCCTTGATCTATCTCAAGCTTGCTAAATGATTTGGAAATTAGTTAAGGTCGAAAAGGAAGAGCAATTTGGTTGCTACTCTCCTTCTGCCAACCCTGATATTTTAGGGGGTCAAATGAGTCGATTCTTAGAGTTCAATTTGTGACTCAGACAACTCACTGCTTGAGGATGACAACATAGGACATAGACTCCAATATGAAACATTGGAATCTTAGTGGGGTGCTGGTGTCCATATGGACATAGAGTGTGAGGAATAGATAAAAACACTAGGAAACAAGCTAACAAATTGACTAACAGATTTTATGCTTTAACAAAATGTAAAGAAAGTATAGAAATAAAATACAACAAGAAGAATACTTTAACTAGTCTATCTTTGAATTAAGAAAGAAGGATAAGAAAGCGATACCAAAGGGTGATCTCACAATACTGGTTTACAATTTCTGGCCAAACTGGACACTGAAATAATTTTTTCTAACTAAATCTTCACTTTTGGGCACCTATAGCGGCTAAATTGTGAGGAATTTGAAGATGATGTGAACTAGTGATTTGTGACATTTTTTCTGTTTCTAAATATATTTTTCTCAAATTTTTTGGAATTAGATTGCACTTCTTTTTCCATCTCCTTGGAAAACTAGTTTTTTTTTTTTTTTTCAAAAAACAACATTTTAAGGAGTGATGCTCATCGTATAACCCATAATTTTTTTTCCATGAAGGATAAAATTCTAATTCTTTCCAATTTAGATTTGTAACTCTGATATCTAGTGCTTCCAAGTGGTTAGATAGTTTTTTATTGAATATTTTTTCTTTAATCAAGTTTCAAAGTCAAACCAATTACAATTCAAACATAGGTAGACCGTATAACACGTAACTTTTTTTGTATGTATTGAAATTCAATTTTTTTTTGGTTGGATCAAGGACTTCAATATCTGGTGCACTCATATTTTTTAATTTTTTTTTGATAATATGCTATTTTTACACATGTGCATAACAAAGAGCTTGATTTTAGGTGAAAAACCTATGTTTAAGAAAACTAAAAAATCACATACATAATAAAACTAAAACATATTAAAATTATAGTCTTTGGATAGCTCATTCCAAGGATTACCTGATTCTAGCTGGGTTTGTGAAGTCTCCTCATTGAATGGGTTCGCTCGAACCCTCTTTTGGTTCGTTCGAACCTATTAGTTCACTCAAACCCCAAACTTCGTGCAACTCAATCCTTCAAATAGCTCCAACCAAGGAATACCTACACACACACGACTAAGGAAAATGTTGGGGATGTTTTTAGAGGACTACCTCAATCAGTTCCTTGCTTTGGTGTTTCCACCTCCACGGATATCCAGATAGCAGTGATGTAGAAAATGATTAAGAAAGTGTATTGGAAATGGAAGCACCAAGCAATACACAACACAAAACACAATATGGTACTATGCAAGTATGATGATACAAAAGTAATTGACAATGGTGGATATCACCTTCGTAGATACGTGCTCTCAAGGAAAGCAAAGGAAGTCACGAGCTTGCAAGTTCTCCAACAATGTTGCTACAACAACAGAGAGGAGGAACCAAGAAAGCAGTAGCTTGCAACTACAATGGAGGTGGTGAAACTTGAAAGTGTGTAAGTGAGTGTCTAGATTGAAGCCAAGAGTGAATGATCCCAAAAGCTAGAGTGAATGAATGTTTTAGAAAATTGAAGGCAAAGTGGAGGCAAAGGAGCCGTTTTGCGTCAGTCAAGGGGGTAGTAGGCTTTACGGTTCATGCCCAATGGATGAATGTAATACCTTTGTAGATTCCAAAGGAAGGAATTATGTTAGGATGACAACGCAGCGCACAGATGTCCATAGCACATGCATGTCCCTAACAAAATTCCTCCACCAACATGAAAATAGGTTGCTGGGTGGATGAGGAGAGGTGGCAGATGTTGGGTTTGCATCATTGAAATTACATTTTTCTAAGGTAATGGGTATGAAAATGGGGAATTTGTAAGGGGTACAAATTCATGCCATTACATTTTCTAAAATGATATTATTTACACAATAAAAACATAGAAATCATAGCCTTCTTAGTATCTCAAAGAATGGTGGGGATGTCTGTTTGAAATATCTAAAGTGGATATTTTTATTATTATTGATGAGTCAAGCAATGTGAAAATTATTCATTCTCAAGTTTTCAAAAAAAATGTAAGGTGATTGTATTGGAGGAGAAATTGTTTGCTTCTTTGGAAAACATCTTGATTATAATGGAGTTGAGAGAAAGAAATGCAAACCTCTTCATGTGAGTGGTTAGTTGTATCCATTGTATGAGTACTCTTGTGATAATATTGAATTTATAGATGCAAGCTCTAGGTTAGTAGTTTCCCCCATTTTCACTTATATATTTATATTGTTCACTATAAAATTTATGCTCATTTCCTTTGATTGATTGAGGAACACAAGAAGTGGTATTAGAGCTTCTATTGATTCTCACTATAAAATTTACAAAAAAATTGGAAGGGGGAATTTTTAAGAAATAATTCAAAGTTTGTGACAAAGGAAGAGTTAATGATACAACTTACATAAATTAGAATAAATATCAAGTAATTTCCCTCTTTTTGTGAAAGGCCAATGGGTTTAGAGTATGAAGAAGATGTTAATCCTAGGGGTGGCCTTGATTGAACAAAGGAGGAGATTGAGGATGTGGAATACATTATAGAGAAAAAATTGGTAACTTGTACATGAAGTAACCATGATACAATTTTGGGAAGGAATTTGAGACATACACATGGTTTAATAGGGTCCATCTAGAATTCAATGAGCAAAACATTTATGAAAATAAGAAGTTAGATGTATCTTGAAAGCATATGAATAAGTGTTGAACAATCCAGATAATTGAGAGGGGGGTGAATCAGTTATTATAAAGCAATTTTCTTGACTTTAATTAACTCGAAGAAAACTTAAATCAATCAGATAATAATCTAACAAATATGAACATGAAAGAACATAACAACACCATGCACAATGAACACCAAAAATTTATGTGGAAACCCAAGAAGGGAAAAACCATAGAGAATTCTAATTCTCAATTATAAAACATCGGTTAAGGTGATTTTTATAAAGGCTCACTGCCAAATTGCTCACTATAGATAAGGATCACTGTCGGTGGGATCATTGCTTGGCTATTACAGCCAAAGATAAAAAGGCTCATTGCCAAAAGAGAAGGGTTCACTGCCAGAAGAATGATGAAAGGGAATCCACTGCTGAAATAACTGTCACCAACAATGACACCAGATAGAATCTCAATGTTTGTTGCCTCCGATTGTATACTTTCGCATATTTCACAATCTTGATTTTCAGATTTGCATTTACCACACTTGCTTTCATCGAACAAAATCATCTTTTACTTATACCATTCCATGCTTCCTAAGTCGGCCAAACACAATTCCATTCCTTGCTTTCATAAACTCCTAAGTCAGCCAAACACAATTTGAATTAGGTCACCACAAAAACATTCTCATGGTGGAAGGGAATGAAACATGGACCAAACATAACCTCCTCGCTCAAATCAACACACTACAATCTTACCATGATATCCGAAGCCAAAGAATCGAATATACACATTACAATGTTCTAGAACACGTAAGACAATTTCTAGATCGGTCTGGACCCATAAGAGTGTATCTCATTATGTTGCAAAAAGAATGGGACCAGGACAAACATGACCAAAGATAGATCTTTACAAAACAACATCCGGAGCCACGCTAATTTGGATCACCTCAACCAATCAACCAAGATATGTTGACATCAATGACAACCATTAATGACAACAATCAACATCATCACATCTCAACGTGCATTCCAATAATATCCCCCTTTGTCATTAATGGCAACATTCATCAATAACAAACAATGCAACTTCTTGACTTCTTTTCTTCTCCCCCTTTGACATCAAAGACAAAGGGAAAAACTCTCCCTGAAAAACTTACTCTACTCCGCCTACGAGGAAGTCACCAAGCATTGATCCAGATAAGAGTGAGCATATAATACCCTGGACCAATGCACACCTTGGTGCAAATTATTGTAGACTAGGAGGGGGAAAAACCCCTAACTTCTTCCAGAGATACTCAAAAGTATCTTTTCTCAATGGTTTTGTGAAAATATCTACAATCTTCTCTTCTGTAGGTACATATTCAAATTTTACCTCATTGTCCAAAACCTTCTCTCTCAAGAAATGATATTTAATGGATACATGTTTTGTTCTAGAGTGCTATACTGGATTCTTGGAAATGTTTATCACACTGGTATTATCACACATAATTGAGATTGGTTCATCAAATGATATGCCAATTTCCTTCAACGTTTGTTTCATCCACAGTACCTGAGTGCAACATGAGGATGCTGTAATGTATTCAACTTCAACAATAGATAAAGATACAAAATATTGTTTTTTACTTGACCAAGCAACTAACCGGGAGCCCAGGAAATAAGCTCCACCACTTGTGCTTTGCCTGTTATCAACACATCCGGCCCAATCAACATCAGTATAAGCTATCAAAGTGAAATTTGAGTCCTTTGGATACCATAACCCCATATCTTTTGTACCCTTCAAATATCTAAATATCTTTGTTACTGCAACAGCATATGATTCCTTTGATTCTGGTTGAAATCTAGCTACTAAACAAACAACATACATAATGTCTAGTCTAGTGGTAGTCAAATATAAAATCCTCCAATCATTTATCTGTACATACTTGCATCATCTTTTGGTGAATTATCTTCTTTTTTCAACTTACATCCGATAACAATAGGTGTCCAAACTAGTTTGGAATTCTCCAATCCAAAATTCTTCAATAATTCTTTGGTATATTTTGACTGAGAAATGAAAATTCCTTTGCTGTTATGATTTACTCGTAATCTAAGGGAGAAATTTAACTCACCTATCATAGAAATTTTGAATTCCTTCTGCATTTCATCTGCAAATTTTCTACACAAATCATCATTTTCTCCAAAAATTATGTCATCAACCACAACAATCAACATTTGATCTCAGTGAATTCTGTAGTATAAATTACTATCAATAGATCCCTTTTAAAATCCTTGTCCAATCAAGTACTTGTCTAATTTTCCATATTAGGCTTTAGGTGCTTGCTTCAATCCACATAAAGCTTTCTTCAACCTACAAATAGCATTCGAGTTTTGGACTTAAATCCCTCCGGTTGCTCAATGTAGACTTCTTCCTTCAGTTCTCTATTCAAGAATGTAGATTTTACATCCATTTGATAGACTTTGAAATCCTTAAAAGCTGTAAAAGCTAAGAATATCTGGATCGCTTCCATCTGGGCAACAGGGGCATACATTTCTTCAAAATCAATACCTTCGATTTGAGTGTAACCTTTGCAAACCAATATTTCCTTGTTTCTCATTACCTTTTTGTTTTCGTCTAGCTTGTTCTAGAATACCCACTTTGTTCCAATTACATTTTTGTTTGCCAGTCTGGGTATAGGTTCCCAAGTTTGATTTTTCTCTATCTGATCAAGCTCTTCTTTCATTTCCTTCACCCAATTCTGATCATTGCATGCTTCTTCCACAATCTTTGGCTCAATTTTTGAGAGTAGACACAATTATACTTGCTCTTGAGCTGCTTTGCTTCTTGTGATGATTCCCTTATTCTTATCTCCAATAATCTGGTTTTCTGAGTGGTTTCTTTGTACATACTTTGAGTTATTAGTTGTAGTTTCCAGAGCCTCCTTTGTCTCTTCTTCTTCTTTCTTATCCTTTTCTCCTTTTTCATATGAGTTATCTGATTCATATTCAATATGCCTGTCAAGATTTCTTTGAATATCTTCATCTACTTTCACATTCACACTTTCAACTATCTTGTCCAGTCTCTTGTTACACCAGTACACTTTGCTTCTTATAGAGTAACCCAAAAATATGCCTTCATCAACTCTACTATCGAACTTTCCAATATTGTCCTCATCTCTCTAGATGTAGCATTTGCTTCCAAATTTTTTGAAGTACTTTACTATGGGAGCTCTTCCATGCCATAGCTCATATGTTGTCTTTCCATATTTCCTCTGAAACAATACTTTGTTAAGAGTGTGTACTGCTGTGTGTATCACTTCTCTCTAGTAGACCTATGGTAAACCAACTTCCACGAACATTTTTCTAGCTGCTTCTTGAACTGTCTGGTTCATTCTTTCCACTACACCATTCTATTGTGGTGTTCTAGGGGCAGATAACTATCTTTTGCTGTCATGTTTTTCACATAATTTGTTGAATTCATTAGAAGTAAACTCTCCTCCTCTATCAGATCTTAAACACTTGATTCTCTTGTCAACTTCATTCTCAACTCTTACCTCGAAAATCTTAAATTTTTCTAAAGCCTTTGATTTTTCTCTTAAAAATGCAACCCAGTTTAATCTAGAATAATCATCTATTAAAAGCATGAAATATTTCTCACCTTGTAAGTGTCTTGTTCTGGTTGGACTACATAGATTAGTGTGTACAAGGTTCAACAAACTGATAGATGATTCTTATTTTCTTCAGAATGTTTCTCTGGTCTACTTTCCTTCTTGACATCCTTTACAAATAGTGTTGTTAGGTTTGGTCAGTCTTGGAAAATCTTTGACTGCTCTTGTTGAACCTATCCTTACCAAGTTGTCGAAGTTGATGTGACACATCCTCTGGTGCCAGAGCCAACTATCATTGGAATGAGAGAATACACATCTCTTTGTGGCTCCTTCTAGTTGATACATATTCCCACTTGTTCTTTTTCTAGCTGCAATAATAGTTCTGGATTTCTTCTAGATCTCACAACCATCATCCTGAAATACCACATTATACCCATTTTCGTACATCTGTCCAATACTTAGAAGATTATAATATAAACCCTTCACATGGTAAACATTGTCAGTGTTATGTTTTCCATCAAAGGTAATAGAACCAATTCCAACAATCTGTGTTGTTTTATATCTCCAAATCTAATAGAACCTCCATCATATTTCTCAAGCTTCACAAACTTACTTTTATCACCAGTCATATGATTCGAACATCCACTATCAATCAACCATTCATCTCTATTTCTTTTAACAAATAATGCAGCTTCAATGTTATCATTAGATTTCAAAAAAATATTAGAGATATCAAATGTAGGTTCATCCTTTTCCACCAAAAATAAGCAATCCTCATGATCCGATTCATCATCTAAAATACTAGAATTCTCATTAACATAATAGAAATTCTTATTGATCTTTTTGAATTTTTTCCTTTTTCCTTTTTCTGAACACTTAGTTGCTAAATGACCAATCTTTCCACATCTAAAACATTTAAGAGGTAACATACCTTTGTATTTTTTGGTACTGTTCTTCAGTTTCCTTGTGAAGTTTGGTTCCAACTCATCTGAACTTTCACTATCTGGATCTTCTTCTGTCTTTGTGGATTTGAAAGTTGTTTATGATTTCTCCTTTTCTATCCTAAATTTTCTCATCTCAAATGCGGTCAAGGTGCTAAATAGTTGGTCTCTAGCAATTTCTTTAGATCATAAACTTCCTCAATAACTGAGATCTTTTCACTATAGCTTTCCGGTAGGGTCATTAAAATCTTCTCCATTTCATCATCTATTAGAGTGCCTCCTTGATTTTTGACTTCATTTACTGCACTGTCAACTCTCTAAAATTAGCTTGCTATATCCTCACCTTCTTCCATCCTCAAGTTTTCATATCTGTGCTTAGCTGTCAACTTCTTTGATAATTTGACTCTATCATTTCCTTCATAGATTTATTTCAGTCTTTCCCAAACTTCATAAGCAGTGCCCAATGAAATGAGTGTTGTTAAGTTAGTCTTAGAAAAAGCTCTAAATATTACATATGCATTTCCTTTTCATTCTCTTCATAGGATGAAATCTCATCCAGAGTAGAAGGACCATTTGTCGGTTCAACATATTTTTTCTCAACAACTTTCCAAGTCTTGTAGCCTAGAGAAATCAGGTAACCTCTCATCTGCACTTTCCAAAAACTGTAGTCAGATCCATCAAACATAGGGATTTTCAGTTTGTGTGTCATCAGATCTACCCCATGTAGTTAAGCTCTTCTTTGAGGAACTAAAGCTCTGATACCAATTGTTGAATAGTCTGAATAACTGAGAGGGGGGGTTGAATTAGTTATTATAAAGCAATTTTCTTGACTTTAATTAATTTGGAGCAAACTTAAATCAATTAGATAATAATCTAACAGATATGAACATGAAAGCACATAACAACACCATGCACAATGAACACCAGAAATTTACGTGGAAACCCAAGAAGGGAAAAACCATAGAGAATGCTAATTCTCAATTATAAAACATGGATTAAGGTGACATCGATTAAGGTGATTTTTACAAAGGCTCACTGCCAAATTGCTCATTGCAGGTAAGGCTCACTGTCGGTGGGCTCACTGCCTGGCTATTATAGCCAAAGATAAAAAGGCTCACTGCCAAAAGAGAAAGGCTCACTACCAACAGAAAAGGGCTCACTGCCAGAAGAATGATGAAAGAGAATCCACCGCTGAAATAATTTTCACCAACAATGACACTAGATAGAATCTCACAGTTTGCTGCCTCCAGTCGTATACATTTGCATATTTCACAATGTCTGGATTTTCAGATTCACATTCACCACACTTTTTTTCATCGAACATAATCATCTTTTACTTATACCATTTCGTGCTTCCTAAGTTGGCCAAACACAATTCCATTTCTTGCTTTCATAAACTCCTAAGTCGGCCAAACACAATTTGAATTAGGTCACTGCAAAAACATTCCCGCAGTGGAAGGGAATGAAATGTGGACCAAACAAAACCTCCTCACTTGAATCAACATGCTACATTTTTACAATGATATCCAAAGCCAAAGAATATGATATACACATTACAATGTTTCAAAGCACGTTATCCAATTTCTAGATCGGTCCGGACCCATAAGAGTGTATCTCATTATGTTGCAAAAAGAATGGGACCAGGAAAAACACAACCAAAGATAGATCATTACAACACAACATCTAGAACCACACCAATCTGGATCACCTCAATTAATCAACCAAGATATGTTGACATCAATGACAACCATTAATGACAAGAATCAACATCATCACATCTCAACACATTCCAACAATAAGATGACATATATATGAGGAAGTAGATGATTGTTTCTAAACCTTGCAAGTAGTTTGATTAGATCAAAGCTTTGAATAAGAGAGGATACAAACTAGCTTGATCTACAAATAATAATTATGTCATGTATTTTTTTGGGAAATATGACAAGAAATATTATATAAAAAAGTCCCAAGTTTTAGATTCTAAGGGAATACTACTAGAAGATATTAGATCAAAATATGTATCCAACATGTGTTTAAAAAGGTTGAATTAAAGGATGTTTGATAACAAAAATATAGAAGATACTATTTTTATAGGAAGAAAACCAAATATTTTATTATTTTTGAAGAAGAAAAATACATTAGCTGTGAACATTGAGGAATACAAATTTTTCTTTTTTGTAAAAAATGTACTAGTCACCTAACCATTACAAACATAAACCCAAAACTTCACCTCTTTCTTGTAACTATTCATTAGAGATATCTCTTTGCAATCACCACTTAAAATTACCTATCAAATTTGCAAATCACCTTGAAAACATTGATTCTCTAACTCCAATGGTTAGTTTAATATATTCAACATAGTTGCATCATAAAAAGGAAATACATAATAGCAACACATAGTGCGAAAGAAATACACAAGGTTGAGGCACATGGTTACACCTAGATAAACTTTAAAAAGGAAATAAAACTCTAGAGGAGTGAGCTCTTTCTCCTCATTCCACTATCTAGTCATTTACAAGTGTAGAATGCTTCTTAGGAAAATATGAGCTTTGACATTATCTGCGACTGGCTTTAGAAACCTAAAACATGTCTTTTCACCATGAATGTTGGTGTGAACATGATGTATTACCTAAGTAGTTTCTTATTAGGTCCTATTCAAAGTCACATTTAGCTCATTTAGGCCATTTTATTTTTGCATATCATATCATATGATGAAGACAATTGTAATGATCTTAGTATGTCCTAGTTTTCATTATTTTCTTTATAACAAGGGTTTATCCATTACATGTTGTACTAGTTTCATTTTTTATTTAATGACTTCTCTAGCTTCATAATATTTCCATTGCTTCTCTCTTGTGTGGAAGGTTTTTTTGGTTGTAGGTGATCCTTGGGCTACTATGGGTTCATCAACAACTCTTACAATGAAAAACCTGATCCTTCACTTACAATAGTAAAAACTTGAAAGATAATGAATATTAGAATGAGAGACAACCCCTCTACAATGTTTTTCTATGTTCCTATGCATTCCCAAATCCTTCCTAGGTTTGAAAAGGAAGCTCAAATGTTAGAAATATAAAGTGAGGATTTAAAAGCCTTCATATTCCAACCTTTTCCTTCATTGTGACAAATTCACCACATGTAGTAGGGTGGTGAGTACAAATTGTTGGGGTGACTTTAAAGTCACCTCAATAGTTACTAAACATCATTTTTCATAGGGTAGTGATTGTGAAATTGTTAAGGTGATTATGAAATTACTCCTTGTAGCAACTAATGGTTTCATCACCATTGAATTTTGATCCACTTTAACCATTTGAACCTCTATTTTCAAATAATCTTTGAGATGCTTTGGATCACCCCAAGTATGATTCTAGCATGAGATCATAATTTTTGGTAGTGAAACACAATAAACATAGATGAACTCTTTCTTTCATAGTCTAAGATGTTAGGAAAGGTGTTTCAACCCTACACCTAATGTTAAAATTTAAAAAGTAGAATTTTTGGATTATGAAACATAAAACAATAATTTTTGGGCTATAGAGTTAGTTTTTGGCCAAAACAAATATTTTGGGTTGTTTGACATTGCCTTCAAGGGTACTTGTTCTATAGGTCTCTTTAAGCTCTACAATTAAAAAAACCCTAATCAACCTCCTAGATAAAAAGATATAGCCTTTGGAAGTTAGATCTTCAACATGGGAAATGTAAAAATGTTTTGAACATATAAAAGAGCTTGCAAGGGAGAGTTATACTTCCTATTCAAATTATGATACATCTTATGTCATATTATAAGTTATCCTTAGTTGGAGATAATGGAACCAACATTTAACACTCAAATTTGGTGAGTGGATTATAATGAGGTCATTCAATGGGTGGAACAACAATATTATTTTTAGTTGATGAACCCATCTTGAGATTTGTGTGTTGGATTTCTAATCTAAGAACTTGGGCAGCACTTTTGAGTGGTTTTAGCTCATGGTTTTCTAATTACCATTTATTGGTTTTATGCATTGTATCTTAGGTGCTTGAGATGGAGGTTGTGTGATTCTTTTTGTAGATATTGTTAAGCTATAAGAGTTCCTTTAGATTTTTAGTTGATGATACCCTTGTGAATGATTTCTCTACAAGTTTATTGTAATTGTGTTGTTTATTGAATAAGTTAGTAGGTTGATTTAGTGTGTGGGGTTTTTCTTTTGAAATCCAATGTACACCTATGTCACAATATATTATTATTTTATGTATATATATATTTTCTTTCTGAAATTGTTAAGAGATTGCACAACACCCTCCTCCAAATTTTAGTGTAGAAAGCATATCTGTACACCTTCTTTTTCGTTTGGTATCAGAGCTTGATCACCTCAAATTCTAGGTGTTGGTGGATGGATTTTCATAATAATCTTCATTTGAGTGAGAACTTGTGTAGAGAGGGTTTTGATCTTATTGTAGGAATAGATGGTAAGCACATCCAGGATAGAGATTTAGAAGTTCTTAGGCACAAAATTTGAGTTATTGAAGCTCAATATGTAGGGTGTGCTCATAGGACAATATCTATTGGCTATAGTATCTAGATCCAAACCTATAACATCATAAGAAGAATGGGACAAGATCAATAAAAAATTAAAGGGTCTCATTAGTCTTAATTTTACTAATTCAACGTTGTTGAATGTGCTTTAAGAGACTACCGTATCAAGCCTTTGGAATAAGTGGAGAAATTTATCAAGTTAAATATTTGTGAATATGATTTTCTTGAGAAAGAAGTTGTATACCTTTAGGATGGAGGATGGTGCATCAACAAATTAACATCTAAATGCCTTCAATATGGTAGTTAACTAGTTGCACTTCGTGGAGTGAAAATTGAAAAGGATCAGTGTATGACTTTGTTGTGTTTTTTTCCAAATACATGGGACCACTTGGTTATGGCCATTGGGAGCACTATCACCAATTTTAAGATGGATGAAGTAGTTGTATTTATTTTAATGAAATGAGAAGGAATACATTTGAGTTGGCTAAGGAGGTCCTAGCAATTCATATAAGATCAAAGGAAAAAGTCAAGAAGGAAAAGAAGCAATATAAATCTAGATCTAAATCCTAGGGATATCTTAGTCTCTTGGAAAGTTCAAGGCGAAATGTTGGAACAAAGGTAAATATGGATGTCTAAGAAGAGACTGTAAGGAGGAGAATAAGAAGAAAAAGTGACAAATTTTGATGATGAGTGTGAGAGATCCTCCTAGGATGAAGGTGATGCTTTCATTATTTTCTTGGATACTCATGCATCAAAAGGTTAATACAATTTGGTGCCTCTTTCCACATGACCTTACATTGATGTTGGTTTACAAAATATGAATAATATGATGGTGGGTATATGTATCTTAGAGATGATTCTAATTTAAATATTGGTTTCTATGATATATTCTTGATTTGATTCCTTAATGGATGAGTGAAGGGGATTAATGGTGTATTACATATCCTTGGTTTGACATGAAAATTAATTTTTGTAAGTAAATTGAATGATGTAGATGTGCAAATTGATTTATCAAGTGGAGGGCCCAAGATGGTTAGAGGAGCTATAGTTCTTGCTAAGGGTGTTTGGATTGAAACTCTATTTCATCTAGATGCATGCATTGTTAAGTGCAATAATTATTTAATTTTTATAGTGAAAACATGTAAACAATCTTTTCCTTCACCATTGGAACCAATGACAAAGAGGTTTTTTGAATTTAATTTTTAGTGTTCATTCTTTCTGGGTATTTAAGGGTGCTCATGCTTTGAAGACTAAGCTACTAGTAGAGAAACCAATGTTATGAAACCAAAGGATGGGTCACATATGTGAGAAGGGTTTAAAGAATACAAAAAATAGAAACCTTATCTAAAGTATTTAGTCATTTAAAAGAGTTTAAGGCTCTTGTAGAGAATAAATCTAGTAGAAAGATTACAATTTTAAGGACTAATAATGTTAGTGACTTGTGTTCAACATATTTTGATAAATTCTGTAAGGATAATGAGATTAAAAGACATAAGATAACTTTGTACAGCCTTTAATACCATGGAGTTGTGAAAATAATGAGGATGTTGATGGAGAGGGGTAGTGGGGCTGGCTTGGAACATTTTTTTGGGATAAAGTGGTTTCCATAGCATGTTACCTATTTAACATGTCTCCCACGTCAACTCTTGTTGATAAGAAACCTATGGAGGTGTGGTTGAAAAAAAAAGCCTTAATGAGACATCTTTGAGTCTTTGGTTGTAAGGTATATGCACATGTTCCTAGAGAGAGGTGGCCAAAGTTGGATAATAAGGCTATAAAATACATATTCATTGGATATGGTGTTGGTGTGAAAGGATATAAGCTTTGTGATCTTGTGGGTGAGAGTTTTCTATGACATAAGTGGTATCTTTTGATACATCAAGTGTTTTTTCATAAAATTGTATTTAGAGAAGGATGAAAAGAAAGATGTGGTTCAACTAACCTCAAATATCAAAAATTTGAAACCATATATCCATGAAGGACGTAAAGAGGAGAGATTATATAGTTTTGAAGAAAATATAGAATCTCCACCTCAATCATTGAGGAGGTCCAATCAATAAATACAACAATTAGATACATATCTCCCTCTAATTAGAGATGCATTTTTTCTTTGATTATGAATATTGATGAGATTAGGACTATGAGTATGAATGATGAAGAGTCCTAGAAGGTGGTAATAAATGAGGAGATGATTTATTTGAAGAAAAATAACACATGGTACCTAGTACTTTTGATATATGGAAAAAACTTGTTAGATGCAAATGAGTGTTCAAAAGAAAGGGCTTGATGACAATGTTGAGAAGTATAAGGTGAGATTGGTTGTGGAGTGTTATTTCCAAGTTGAGGGAAAATATTATGTTGAGATTTTTAATCCAATAGAAAAGTTGACATTCATTCATTATCTATTTTTTTGGACAAATAGTGGGAGGCCTTAGAAAATTTATGGCCAATCTTGGATAAGTACATTAGGATTTATTGAAGAGGGTATTTAGGTATTTGTTGGGTACTTAGAGGGTACTCAAAGTATTCTTTATGCTATCATGGTTATCTTACAAGGTACAAAAAATTAGTTTGTATTCATGGGTTTGTGGATTTAGATTGTGTTTGAAATGTCAATAGCTAACCATAGATGGATATAATTTCATTATGTTTGGTGGTGCAATCAGTTAAATGATTAAGTGAAAATATATTATCATTTTTTCCACTATATAAGTAGAGAACATGGCAACAAGTCCTATTTATAAGGAATCCATTTGGCTTAAGAGATTGTATTCATATGTCAAGCTAGAGATAGGAGTTATTATGGTTCATTGTGATAGTTAGAGTATCATATATTTAGCAAAGAATCCGACCTTTTGTTTGAGGACAAAACATATTAATGTATAATACCATTTTTTTTGGGATATGGTAGAGGATGAGAGGGTGATGCTTGAAAAAGTTTACATTATGCAAAATATTGTAGTTGCATTGATGAAGTCAGTGAGCACATAAAATTTAGATGGTGCTATAAGACTATGGGAATCTTAGCCCCTAACAATTAGACCATGTTATTGATAATCCCTTTTCTCTTGCAAGGTGCTTGACAATAGGGAGAATATTAAGAAAGGTGTCTCAACCTTGCTCCTAATGTTAAAATTATAAAAGTTTAATTTTTGGGTTATAAAATATAAAAACTCAATTTATGGGCTATAAAGTTGGTTTTTAGCCAAAATAAATATCTTGGGTTGTTCATCACTACCTTTGGATGTTCTTGTTATGTAGGAATGTTTGATATCTACAATTTTAAAATAGGCCCAATCGAACTCTCAAATCAAAATTTATAGCCTTTCAAAGTTGAGCCTTTTGCATAGAAAATGTAAAAGCACATTGGACACATAAAACAGTTGTAAAGGGTAGTTACACTTGTTGACCAACTTATGATGCATTCTATGACACATCATAAGGTATATTTGGTTGGAGATAATGAAATAAAATGCAATGTCCAATTTAGTGAGTGGATTATAATGAGGTTAACTTTAGGAAAAGGGTGTTGTACACCTTGCACAAGAATGCAATATTTTAATTTTGTAAAATAAATATTTATTTGTGGTGCATCTAGATGATGTGTTCAACCACATTAGATATTTATTTGGTTCCACTTGTAAATTTGTATGTAACATTGGGTTAGTTATTTTATGTGTGGGAGACATAGAATAACTAATTATTATTTGAAAATATTAGTATCAAAAAGTAAGTGAGGGGTAAATAGTTTTGTGTACTCTATAATGTCCCCTTCTTAGGTCACTTTAGTCGGTGGAAAGTTAGCCTATTAAGTGGATTCTCATAGGCTAATGAGTTAGGGTTAGGGAATCCTTGGAGTTAGTTGCATCCAATGAGATTGCAATATTAGGTGACTATTTGAACTTTGGAGGTTATGATGTGCAAAACACCACTTTCTGGGGTGGTTTTGGATGTTTTCTTCCATACTATTTTTAGTAAGTCATTTTCAGGTATCGACGAGGTCAGTGTTAACATTTCTATTTTTAGCTATGTCAGTGGAGGCATTTACTGTCATGATCCAAATATTTACTATGGTCTAGGATTTTAATTTAAATAACGACACTTTATATAGTTAAATTAGATATTTATCTTTATCGTTATTTAATTTTATAAATAGACTTTATGAAGGGGTACTTTTGGGAGACATGAGGATTTAAAAAATAATAATAAAGTAACCCTTGAAGTGGATGCCTCACTTGGAGAAATAAATGATGCTAAATGGGGTGTGGGTTTTGAGGAGGATACAAAAGTGAAGTTTGGAGCTCATTTTGCTTATGCTTGACTTGTGAATTGATATTCTTCTTGTTGGAGGAGCTGGTTCTTCTTCTTAGTTTGTGATGATGAAACCCTTACAAGCAACATTCTTCACATTATTGAAAGATACAATCTAGAGGATTACTTGGTGATTTCATTACAAAGATCACAATTGGGCATATTGTAAAGTTTCTATTTTAGTTTTGGAGGAGGCTATTGCATATTAGACTTATAGCTACAAATTGGAGGAGTGTTGGGGAGAGATTTGTTGTTGTTTTGACCTCCTAAGGTTGGTCGTACCATCTCCATAGTAGGCCATACCATCTAGGAAGGGACATGAGATTTTGTGAGCTGGTTGCCTAGGGTTTTGAGTAGATTATTGCTAGTTTGGAGGTGCCTATGGTTCTAGTTTCCATGTGCTTCAATTTCATCAACAAGCCATTCATTTTCAAACTGTGGCATCCCACTTTTTTAGAGCTTGCAAGAGCTGATTTCATGTATAGAAAATTATCAAAGTCAATAAATTTTTTTGGGTATGTTTGAAATAGATATGTAATATAATTTAATGACCTGGGTTGCTCTTACATTTGGGAAAACTTATATATTCAAATAAAAAATTAAATCTAGAAATTTTATGCTATATGTGTTTCTAAACATTGTTTAAATTCTGAGTTATTTAATTATTGCAAGTTATTTTATTTTTGTTCTTCATTGTAAAAAGAAACACCTTCTACATTTTTATCTTCTTCTCTAAAACACATCAAAATAAAAAAAGGATATGAGGGTGTATGTTACAGTGGTATCAGAGTAGTGTATCTTGCCATCCTAGAGGGTTTTGGGGAAAAAAATGTTACGATAGCTAAAGTAATGCAACCAACCTACACACTCCATTGTAATTTGAGAAGGAATGGATCTAATATTAGCCTTGAGAATCAACCATAATTAAATCCCTTTGCAAGCATCAAAATGGGTGATAGAGAGTAGCAAGAACCTAACACTAAGTAAATGCTAAATGACCTAGCTAGATGAAAATGTGAGCTTCGATAGAGTTTGACTCAAATGGTCGCCTTAATGAACCAAAAAATATTGGAAACAACAACAACAACAATGCATGGGACAATGCAGGAAACAATGGGGGACACAATGATGGTAACCAAGGGCACGACATGAATAATGGGAATGGGGAAGGTTCAATGAATGACAAGGGTACAAATTAGCCAACTAGAACCACAACAAAAAAATCCAAGCCTCTAATGTCTAGCTTTGGACACCTAGGTTTAACCCTTAGATTGAAGTAGAGCCTACCCAACAAGAGTTATAGGATTATATGTTGTAGGACTAGAGGGATTCAAGGCTATAATTTTAGGCTGAGATATATTTCCATGATTAGATGGGCCTTAGAATGAAACATAGACCACATCAGGGTGGCATACAACATCATTAGGAGTTGTAGAGAGAGGTGGGAAAGCTATCCATTCCATACTATGACACATACTTCTAGCTTAATCCAATGCAAAAGGATGAGGCCATGGGTTTAGAAGCTTGACACATACTTTCAGCTTAATCCAATGCAAAAGGATGAGGCCATCAAATATGCCACTATACATTTGGATGGTGGTGCTCATGAGCAGTGGAACCATGGCATGATCACCTTGGGTCATGACCAAATTGACTCATAGGATAATTTTATAGAGAGGTTGATTGAGATATTTGATAGGAAGGATCTCAATTTTCACTTTGAGTTAGTTCAACTCAAACAATGGGGTTCAATAGAGGCATATGTTACTAATTTTCAGAGGCTTTTGATTTTGGTCACGGATATTTTAGAGAGGAGATTCATTTTTCTTTTCATGGGTGGCTTTCAAATCCTTTCTGGGGTTGGATTAAGGCCCTTAATCCATCTTCACTAAAGGAAGTCATCAAGAATGCTAGCGATATAGAGACTTCCACTCTCAGAAAAAAAATTCAGTTTAAGAGTTTCCCTCATAAGAAGGATAAGAATAAGAAAAAAATTCATATGGATTCACATTAGCCATGTAAAGAGTCCATGTTGGATAATGAGCAACTTAATGACCTTCAAAGGAAAAAATGAGGTAGGAGCATAAGGGGTGAAGTGCAATCCTGCACAACCAAAAAGATCTTTGTTTTATTTATTTTTCTTTTTTCAATTTTTGTAATGCCCGTCATGCAAACCCCAGAGAACACACACAAGCAAATAATTTTTTTTTTAAATAATTAAATTAAACATGTAATACATTTAACCATAACCACATAGCATATTACATAACATTAACACACTTAGTTCTCTGGGGCACGCGAGGTTACATCGCAACAACTACACGGAAATATAGATTACAATTACAACATAACCATTTACTTTATAATAACCATAAACAATGATACATCCCATAACCATGATGTGAGCATAATAAACATCGCATAATTACATCCATGATACATCTCTTAATAGAGTTACAAATGACCCTAACTATTACATCATTGTTTTAATATTACATTACAATCTCTGATAAATGAATTACATTGAATTTCCCAACATGGGGATTGATACAAGAACAAAGGAATCTGAAATATGAAATACAAGTGTATACTAGTACAACTCCACTGCGGAATGCTAAGAGGAAAAGATGCTGATGGGGAACCCAACGGGTGCGGAGCACGTTCCACCCAACCATGTGAATTACAAGTAACTCACCCCCCGTGCTCAGAGGTGACGAGGAAGAGAACCCGACCATGAATGTCAAACCGACTCAACAACAACATGGCACAAAACAAGTACAACTCAAGCATACAATAAACAACCATCAACGTTCACAAATCACATAACAAGTTAAAACTAAGAAACTCATCACAATAACACGAAGCACCACCAATTAGCAATCATGAATCAATTTCACAAGAATCAAAAGCATCATAAAGATACAATATCCAGAAGAATCGCAACAACATCCAAAATACATTACCAACAAATATGAAACCATACAAAGAACATGATTCCATATAAATCTAAAACAACCATTCAGTACACAATTCCATAGGCAACAAGAAACAAGTCAGATGGGTGACAAGTGAGGAGGGTCATCACATAGCTCTCATGGGATCCCCTGGCACTTCCTCCAACTGAGGCGCCGACACCCATCTATGGATCCCCTAGCCCAAAAATTAGAAACAACATAAAGATTACAATATCCAGAGGCGACAAGAAACAAGAACAGGGGTGTCTAGTGGAGAGTGTCATCGCATAGCTCTCATGGGATTCTCCTGGCCCTTCCTCCAACTGAGGCGCTGACACCCATCTATGGATCTCCTGGCCCTTCCTCCTAACTGAGGCGCCGACACCATAGGGTAGCTGATGCGGAGCCAATAGTCTCTCATGAAGATGAGACTATGACTATGCCGACCACGGCCTTCTCAGTCTAAAACTAGTCTAGGGTAGCCCTAATGCATAGCCGAGGAACCAATGTTTTATTATCTTGTGTTTTTAAACTACCCAACCCCCTAAATTCCATTGTTTAGGTTATCACTTGTTTAACTACTCTTTCGTGGGTTATCCTAAGCCCTTCCTCATCCTGAGGTGCCAGCACCCACAAAGAGCCACTCTCCCTCCTATGACCCCTAACATATCTCAAGTAGGCAAGGGTTGAACTAGCACATATAAAGCACATAACCAAAACCAGATACACGAGGCATTAATCATCTCACAATTATTCTTAATCAAAAGTCTTAACCAAACTGTTCAACCCTTCCTCACACAAAACCAAAAACTTCAAAGCCTAACCAAGGAAAAGATAACATTATAAAACAACAAGTCTTCTGAATAAGGTTTTCCCAAACCAAAACGGTTCCCACATCAACAACACTAAACAACGAAAACCATAACATAAAAAAAAACTTAGACTACAGTTGCAAGATTGCACCATTAAGTTCGATTCCAATCCCGATTATGTAAATAAATACGATTGTCTCAATAGGGTTCACAATCACAATTAAAGGCTAATTCTTGTCTAAACAAATTTATTTAACCAAAACAAAAATTAAACAATGCCCTTTTAAATTATCTAAATATAAGCAAAATTAAACATTTAAATCCGACACACAATTACATTCTTAACTGTAATACATTAACATTAACATAAAATTCCAAAAAAAAAATATTAAATAAAATATTATAATTTCACCCTTTGTTTTTAAAAAAATAAATAAATAAAATTACATTACAATTATATTTTCTTAAAAAAAATTACATATAAATAAATAAATAAATATATATATATAAAATTAAAAATATAAAACAAAATTTATAAATAAAAATTAAAAAAAACTACAAAGCTCCTATAGGTGAAGGCCCACGGCCTTAAAGGCTGCCGCAGCAGTCTTATTGACTGCTGCGCGCAGCAGTCATAAGAACTGCTGCGCACAACAGTCTATGAGATTGCTGTGAGCAGACCAAGGGGGTACGGGGAGAGGTACGGCTTCGGCCGTCCCTCCCCCACCCAAAATAAAAAAAAATTATATATAATTTTTTTATAAAATGCAATACGAACTTTTAATTTTAACTATTTTTTTTTTTTCTTTAAATCTAATTTTATATCCAGACCCTCAAAATCTGTGCCGAGCACGGGTACGGCCATCACTTTGGCCTGAAGCAAAATTTTGACCCACTAAATAACCAGTATAGAAAACAAATAAAAATAAGACAAAATATTGTATGTACATATATAAATATATATATATATATATATATATATATATATATATATATATATTTATATATAAAATATTAACATTCAGAGTCAAAACACAGAAAGTACAATATAACTAATAGAATAAAAATACAGAGCAAGGAATACATCCAGTCATATATCACTATATTGGCAAAACCTTAAATTTATCATTTTCAACAAAGAAATCATCTTTCCTAAAATCTTATTTTGTTAAGTTGAATATTTCAGAAGATAAGGTTTTTGTTTTGACAGATTGGAAGCAGTTCAATAATTTTCTTTCCTCTTTAAAATTCTAGTCTAATATTTTTCCTTAATCTTTAGTTTAAACAGTAGTTTTTCTATATTCACAAAAATCATTTTTAATAAAATTTATTTTTCTTTTCTGAAGCAGACAGATAAAAGAGAAGGTACGAGAAGGAGACTTCGAAGGGAACCTGGTGTCCAAAGCTTATTTGACAAATCTGAAGATGCTTGCTTGACTCTGATGCCTTCGAACTCGATTCCACTTCTTAATCTAGAAAGAACTCCCCAAGCCAACACCAGTAACAGATTGAAGACAATTTCCTTCTTAGAGCTCTCCTCAAACAATAGCAAAGAATCCCAAACTAATCTCTTCAGATTCACAAGTACATGGACAATGTTTTCAGCAACTCAATCTCTCTCTGATCTTCTGGGTGTGAGAGGACTTCCAAAAATTCATCATTAAATAAAAATATATTCCCATCTCTTCAAAAACTCTCCAAAAATCAAAATTAAAAGAAAATCAATTCTTTAAAAGCTGGCTTTTTCCCAGATCTCCATTCCTATTGGCTCACACAATCTTTTTATTCTTTTATTTGTTTTATTGCTTTTATTTCTGTTTTTGCAACTTTACTTGCACATCACATTACTTATTTAATTTAAATAAATTATTCTCATAATTATCCACCACTAGATAATTGATTAAAAATAATTAAATCACATTTAATATTTAATTATTATTTAATTGAAATATATGATTTTTTTCAAAATAATTAAATCATTTAAAAATTCTAATATAATTTAAATCTAACATTAAAACAACTAATTACTTCCATCATCAAAATCGATTACACCACAACAAATAAAGTACCAACATTAATCAAGAGATGACAATTACAAAACACAAACCACAGTGACGACAATTTACAAAAATGAACAATACCAATCAATGAGACGACCTGACATCATGGGACGGGATGACTTCATCATCACCTCCATTTCAACATTTAACCGTTGGGCTATTGGTGCTCGCCCCCACCGAAGCAGGTGGAATCGAGACTTGTACCTGCAAATCCTGCATACAAACAAGTGCGGTACATGTACATACATACATATATATATATATATATATATATATATATATATATATATATATATATATATATATATATATATATATATATATATATATATAAAATCAAAGCATCAAATTAAAGTACTGCATTGTGAGAAGGAATCGCAACATAACAGGGCACTCGCGAACGAGTGATGCTATGTTGTCCTTCATCACACCTATTCTAACAATTATAATATAACCAATAAATTAACATTTCTAACTAACAATCATCTCATAGCATATCTAATTAAATCACTGCATCATATTACAATTCCGAAAATCAACTAACCTAACCAACCACCATGTCATATGAAATAATCAAATCTTCAAGCGTATAAGCATAATCACCAATAGTCTACTAAATGGCATAACAACATCATCAAATGTCAAACTATCCAACTCACACAATAACAGTACCATCATAGTATCAAGGTATCAAACGAACACATAGAAAAATAATAATAAATCCAAACAGTAAGAGGAGGGGTATTACAATTTTGGTTCGTTTTTGTGTTATAGGCATAATTTTAATCCCCTTTCACTTTTCTTCAGCAACATTTGAAGATAATTTTATTCATATATTTTATTGGCTTGAAATTCAAGTGAATTAGCATGACATTTAGTTAAAGGAAATCCCACACCCCAGCCGGGAAATGTATTTTTTTAAATTTTTATAATACCCAAGAAGAATTAAATGATATGGAATAAAATATTTTCCATGATGTTGAGTGTTTGGGAGTGGAGTTTTCAGATGAGGAATTGGATGGTAATTTTTTGCAAAAGTTTAAATTTTCCTAGAAAAAACATCGAAGAGGCCAATTGCATGAATTACCACACCAGAATGGAGGAGGTTAAGGTTTGACTAGCATTTTGGGAGAGGGAGATTTCTTGGGGCGTAATTGTGAGACCCAATATCAATAAACAAGGCATAAAATTCTCATTTCTTAATGAAATGAAGAAATTTAAAATGTTTTGAAAAGCTGAGGAGACACACACAACCTAGATTTTTTTAATAGAAAATTTGCACAAATGAGGGAGTAGTAAAAGGAAGAAAGTGATAGGTTTTAGAAGCTCTATAATGGAAGAAGGGAGGAAAAGGCAAGAAGAAGTGTGAAGGAGAGCATTTGGGTGCCCCAATATCCATGTCCATAAGTTTGAGAATATTTTTTTGCTGCCTGTAACATATAATTTTTGGTTCTTTTCCAGAACTTTTCTATAGGTGTTTGCAATCTAGCTTGTAATATTGTTTTTAGATGCTTGTAGTTACAAATGAAGCTTCTAATTTGTATTGAAATGTTGATTTTTTTGATATTGTAAACTACTAGTATTTCATTGAATGCAATAAACTATTCTATGCTGGATATTTTATTTAAAAATTATTTTAAGTGTTGATTTTGTGAAGGATGGATGGAACAATTGAAAAACCTCTTTGGTTTCTCAATTGTGAATTGCATAAAAAAATTGTGCTTCCATTGTAGAGAACCTTGGGACCTATCTCACAAATGTAGTGTGAAAGAAAAAGCTAAGAAAATAGAGTATTTTTCTATTGATGAATTTGCATTAAAAAATCAGATCAACAATCTAATTTAGAGAGCAGTGAGGAGGAGAGATCATTAGATGAGGGACCAAAGAGTGATGGTACCATTTCCCAACTCTCTAGTATCCAAAAAGCAATAACATTCAAGGTTAAAGGGACATTACAGGGGTAATGAATCATAACACTTATTGATACAGGTGCCACTCATAACTTCATTGATGAGGGATTTGTGAATAAAAGATTGCTGCAAACAAAAGAACATGATGACTTCAAGGTCATGGTAGATGATGGGTACAAACTTTCTTGTACTCATAAAATTTCTAATTTGAGCATACAGTTGGGAGACCATGAGTTGAAGCTTGAATTCTATATGGTAAATATTGGGGATACTGATATGGTCTTAGGGATGCATTGGATTAAATATCTTATGGAGTTTTCTTTCAACTTACAAAAAATGGAAATGGAGTTTAAATCAAATGGGAAGAAGATAGTGTTGCAAGGTGTGTGCCCTTAGTCTCCTTGTGTTGTGCAACGTAGCGCTCGAGTTCATGAAATGGCTTAACTACCTCTCATGGATTCATTAACTCTAGTGGTTGTATTGAGCATCAATAGGTCAATATTTGGGTACAATGACAATCGTCTATGCAACAATTGGTATTAGAGCTAGGGTCATGGGTTCAAACCCCTCACTTGCATTGGGGGATTGCTGTAAGGTGTGCACCCTTGGTCTCCTTGTGCTGTGTAGTGTAACACTCAGGTTCGTGACATGGATTAACCACCTCCCATGGATTCATTAACTCTGGTAGTTGTATCAGGCATTAATAGGTTGATATTTTGGTGCAACGACAAATGACTGTGCAATAGATAGTGCTCAAAGGGTTATTAGATGGGGGTCCTAGAGTTGTATCCTTTAAGAGGATGGAACATTTGATTAGATATGAGCAGGTGGAGTGGGAAATAGAGTGTCTTATCATGCCTACAGTGGCAAATCAACAAAATAACACTTACCATCTAGATATCCAGAAGTTTCTATTTAAGCATAGCAAGGTGTTTGGGAGTATCCCTCATGGAGTACCACATGTTAAAGAGTTGGAGAAGGGTTCCAAACTAGTGATTACTACTCCATAAAGACATCCTAAGAGGCATAAGGATGAGATAGAGAAATAAATTAAGGAATTACTAGAGATGGGGTACATTAGACCCAACAAGAGTCCATTCACATTAGTAGTGGTTTTAGTGAAGAAAAAATATGATACAATGCGGATGTGTATTGATTAGAGGGCATTGAATAAGAAAAAAATTAAAAATAGGTACCCTATTTCATGGATAGATGAGTTGATTGACGAGTTGCATGGAGCTTGTTTTTTTTCCAAGATAGATTTGAGATTAGGGTACCATCAGATCTAGATGAGGAAATAGTACATAAATAAGAAAAAATTTAGATGTCATTTTGGATTTTGAGTTCTTGGTGATGCCCTTTGGTTTGAAAAATGCACCATCCATTTTCTAGAGTTGTATGAATCAAGTATTTCAAAAATAGTTGAGGAAGTTTGTATTGATATTTTTTAATGATATCCTAATTTTTAGTAAAACATGGGAAGAACACATGAGGCATATTGAGGAGGTTTTGAGCATATTGGAGAGTGAGTCCTTGTATTCCAAGGAATTCAAATGTGACTTTGGTATGACAAAGCTATCTTGGACACATTATCAATATGAAGGGGGTGAGAGTGGATCCTGAGAAGATCAAGGCTACTATTGAGTGGCCTATTCGTACAAATCTCACTCAGCTTAAGTGATTATTTGGTTTGTGTGGTCTTTGTAAGAGGTTTGTTAATGGATTTTCATAGACTGCAGCTCCACTTACATACTTGACAAAGAAGGGAGATTTCAAGTGGCCCGATTCAACACAAAGGTGTTTTGAACACTTCAAATAGTTGATGTCTTCATGTCCTATACTGGAAATACCAAATTTCTCCAAATTTTTTGAGTTGGATTATGATGCTTTAAGAGAGGGGATTGGAGTTGTCTTGATGCAAGAGAAACACCCCATAGAATTTGAGAGAAAAAAACTAAGAGGTGTGGAGAGGAGTTACTCTATCTATGATAGGGAGATGTCCATCATGCATGCCTTGAACAATTTTAGACCATACCTAGTAGGGGGTAAATTTATTATCAAAATGAACCACAATAACATCCAATACTTCATGAACTAGAAGGATCTTAATGAAAAAAAACAAAAGTGGGTTAGTAGACTACAAGCATATGACTTTGAAATTGCATATGTCAAGGGGAAGAAGAATGCATTTGTTGATGCACTTTCTAGCAAGCCTCATTTATGTTCTTTGGTTGAGAATGCTACTGACTGGAGATAGTTAATTTCAATAGAGTATGCTAAGGATTCTTGGGAAACAAGAATCATAGAAGGAAATGTTGAACACATGGTGATATTGAGAGGGGGGTGAATCGATATCTAACAATATTCTACTTTTAAATAATTAACCAATCACAATAAAACCGTTCAAGTAAGACCTAGCAATTAGGAACACAAAGAGATCACACATTTATGTGAAAACCCTTTCGGGAGAGAATCATGGTAAAATATTGCTTATATATTATAGAGTAATATTACTCTTCTTGTAGGCTCCAACCTACTATCAAAATCTCCAATCTCTATACAAACTAAGCTCCAAATCATCAAGAGGCTCCAACCTCTACTTGATAGGCTCCAACCCCCCTAGACAAACTAAGCTTCAACCCAACAAAAGGCTCCAACCTATTTAACTCTTCAATGTAGATATAAAAAACTCCTTCACCAAAACACAAATTTAATCCACACAAATTTATTCCAACTATAAATCTTCTTCACACTCAAATTTGATCCACAATCACATACAATCTTCCTTTCAAATCTAATCTCACACTTCTTTTCAAGTCTTGATCAAATCATGAATGAAATTGATCATAATCGTGGATTTATATTTACATAATTTTTTTCCTTAAACTCTCTCATGAATCTACTCATAATTTTCATATAAGTCTACTCAAAATCTGCAATAAAATTGATGTGATGAATGCTCCAAAATGATGTATTGATTGCACCAAGGTCTACTCCAAATTAGGCATAATTTTTTCTATAGATTTGAAATTAATTCTTCAAAAGTATTTTTACATGTTCTTCATATACCTTTGCATTTACTCTTCATACAAGGGCTTCAAAATTCAATATAACAATTTTATTGTGACCTCCTCTAGGATTTTCCCTAAAACATCTTCAGTAATCTGCTCACAAATCAAATAAAATCTACCTTAAAACTTTGTTCTCAATTCTGCTATCTTCACTTAGATATGCAACACAATTTTCAATGATTTCTCATAAATTTGAAATATATCTTCATAAAAAATATGCACTATATCTACTCCAAATGTATCTAATTTTTACTCATAAATTTTCTCTCAAGTGTGTTTGAATTTCCTCATAAATATGCTCTCAAATATGTCTAATTTCTACTTATAAATCTTCTCTCAAATATTTCTAGATCTGCTCTTAAAAATAAGAATTATATTCAATAATTTCTTGTTCTCTAATCCTCAAACAACCCTTTATTTATACCTTCCATAAGGCACCTCTTCATCAAAAGTTATAACTAGTCAACAATGTCGGCCAACAACTATATATATTTGTTATTCTTTTATTTGCTTGCCTAAAGGTGGTTACCGATTCCCATGAAGTCGTCCCACTTTGGGACACACCAATAAATTAATTAAAAAATAATTTTATTTCCCTTAAATAAGTGTGACACTAAAGGAGGTCATCCATGCACTTCTTTGCATATTATTTAATATTTTCTCCTCTTAGATGCTTGCTTTTCATCATAAATCAATCACTACTCTTCCCACTAACTTTTAATTTCTTTACCTCTATTAATACATTTCTCTATCTGGTTAGGGTGCTACCACAATAGTGTGTCTCACTTTTGGGACGTCTTGATTTTTTCCTAAAATCACTCATTTTTAGAAAAACTAATGATTTAAGCCTTGAGAGGTTTCATATAAAGGGTTCTAATTGAAGAGGGTTAGATAAGACACCCTTAGATAAAACCCCCTTGGATAGAACCCCTTAAGTATTAAATCATATCCACAATGGAGTCTCCTTTGCACCTATCAAAATGTTGGCAAAAAAACACTTTTTATTTATCTTTTGAGGGACTAAATAAAGTCATTTAGAAATCATATTTTGCAAGATCGTAGCCCTCAAAATGATCTTTCCAAAAAGTATAGTTTTGGTATGTTTTCATTTTATCATGTATTTAATTTTCAATTTTTACTAAACATAGGTTTTTCACTGAACATCAAGTTCTTCGTTTTACAGAGGTGAAAAAATATAAACCATTGTAAAAAAAATTCAAAAAATACCTTTTCCCTAGGTATTGATGTCCTTGTTTCACCAAAAAAAAAGGATTTCAATATATACACAAGTTATGTTTGACGACATACACCTATGTCCAAATTATAGTTATAGTGACTTCAAAAATTAATTAAAAAAAAATGTAACAAAAAATTATGAAAAAATATCCTTGCCCTATATATTGATGTTAAGAATCTATATTTTAAAAATTTAAATTTTATCCTTTCTAGAAAAAAATATATGTTTGACAACATAAACACTACTTTATGAGAATGTTGTTTACTATTTAAAACTAGTTATTAAAGGAGAAGATGAAAGATTCATGATTTATTTTAGAAAAGTTAAAAAAAAATTAGAATCTACACACAAATTGCCACAAATCACTAGTTCACATAATCTTGCAATTTAGGTGCTATAGGTCTCAGAAGGTGAAGATTCAATTAAAAATGTTGATATAAATGTCCATCTTGGCCAAAAAATGAGACACAGTATTGTGATTTCACCCGTCGGCCTTGATCAATTTAAGTTTACTTGTATTTTTGGTCTCTTGATTTTATTCTTTACCCGAGGTACTTTGCATAGCGATTAGTGGCCTTTGATCTTCGTTCAAATTCGTTCACATGCCTTTGATATCAATGACTATAGTCTTAGACTAAAAATTTCTACTTGAAAGTAATGAGAACATTCTAATATTCTCCTATATTCCTTTGACATCAATGCCAATATTTCCAACATGGACTATCCATGATGATAGGTATACAATGCTCAATGAATTGATCATTTATAAGGAGAGGATTTATTTAGTGCCTACTTCACAACTTAAGGGGAAGATATTGAGGACTTTCCATCATGCACCCATGGCTAGTAACCTGGGTTTCTTCAAGACCTACAGGTAGATCTGGGAAAGATTCACTTGGAAAGGACTAAAAAATAAAGTCCTTAAGTATGCCAAAGAGTGTCCTACTTGCCAATAGAATAATAATGAGCACACTTATCCAACTGGTCTACTTCAACCCTTACCCATTCCTAATAAAAAATGGGAATGTATCTCCATGGATTTCAATATCGAGCTACCTAAGGTACAAAGTAGGGATTGCATATATGTCATGGTTGATAGGCTAACAAAATTTGCACACTTCTTTGCTATTTTAGTGACATATACTGCAGCTTAGGCGCTGATTTATTCTTCAAGGAGATTTTCAGATTGCATGGGATGCCCAAGAATATAGTGAGAGATAGGGATAGTAAGTTCTTAAGCCTCTTTTGGCAAGAGCTTTTCAAATTGAGTGGGATAGATCTCACTCCTAGCACAAGTTACCACCCATAAATAGATGGAAAAATGAAGATATTTAACAAATGTATGGAAGGGTATCTCATAAACTATGTGTTTGGACAATAGAGAGCTTGGATTAAATGGTTACACCTTGGTGAGTACTGCTATAATACTACTTATCACATGTCCATTGAGATGTCACCCCTTATGGATTTGTCTGGGTATGAGGCATCCAACTTCTTGGATTTGAGTTTTGGTGATAGAAGAGTGTCTAAGGCAAGGGATTTATTGTAGGAGAGTCAAGATGTTATGAAATATTTGAAGAGAACTTACAACAAGAACATAATAAAAAAAAGTTATATGTTGATTAACATTGTCTAGAGCATAGTTTTGAGGTTGGGGATATGGTGTATTTGAGGCTTTAGCCATATAGATAGTCTACTCTCAAGAGAGTGGAGCAAAAAATATTAAGCCTAGGTTCTATGGTCCATTCAGAGTGTCCTGGAGAGTTGGTGAGGTTTCCTATGAGCTTGAGTTACCAACTAGCAGTAGGGTTCATAATGCATTTCATGTATCCAGGCTTAAGAAGGCACTCAAACACAATGTGGTTCCCTCATTAGAGTTGCCACCATTAGATAAGGAGGGCAAGTTGATCTTGATTCTAGAGGCAATTATAGACTCTCGAGAGTGAACTCTTTGAAAGAGAATTATTAAGGAATATTTGGTCAAATGAAAGAACTTACCAGTAGAGGATGCAACATGGGCAAATGAATTTTTTTTGCAACATCCAAAGTTGAGATTGCTTGAAGATAAGCAATTTTGGGAAGGGCAGACTGTAATGTCCCCTTCCTAGGCCACTTTAGTTAGTGGATAGTTAGCCTATTCAGTGGATTCTCGTAGGCTAATGAGTTAGGGTTAGGGAATCCTTGGAGTTAGTTGGATCCAATATGATTGTTGTATTAGGTGATTATTTGAGCTCTGGAGGTTATGATGTGTGGAACACCACTTTCTGGGGTGGTTTTAGATGTTTTATTCCATATTATTTTTAGTAAGTTAGTTTTGGGTACTGGTGAGGTTAGTGTTAGCATTTCTATTTTTAGCTATGTTTGTGGAGGAATTTAATGTTGACATCCAAATATTTACTATGGTCCAAGATTTTAATTTAAATAACAATACTTTATAAAGTTAAATTAAATATTTAACTTTATCGTTACTTAATTTTATAAGTGACTTTATGAAGGGGTACTTTTGGGAGACATAAGCAGTTTTTAAAATTTAGTTAACCCCTAAAGTGGATGCCTCACTTGGAGAAATAAAGGAACATTTTAAATTTAAATAAAAGTGCATTTAATGCTAATGGGGGCATGGGTTTTAAGGAGGATACAAAAGTGAAGTTTGGAGCTCATTTTTCTTATGTTTGACTTATGAATTGATATTATTTTTGTTGGAGGAGCTGGTTCTTCTTCTTGGTTTGTGATGATGAAACCCTTACATGCAACATTATCCACATTGTTGAAAGATACAATCTAGAGAATTACTTGGTGATTTTATTACAGAGATAACAACTGGGCATATTGTGAAGTTTCTATTTCAATTTGGAGGAGGCTATTGCATATCAGATTTATAGATACAAATTAGAGGAGTGTTGGGAGAGATTTGTTATTGTTTTGACCTCCCAAGGCTGGCCACACGATCTAGGCAAGGCATGGGATTTTATGAGTTGGCCACCTATGGTTTTGAGCAAATTATTGTTGGATTGAAGGCACCTAGGATTCTAGTTGCCTTGTGTTTCAGTTTCATCAGCAAGGTATTCATTTTCAGACTGTGGCATCCCATTTTTTGGAGCTTGTAGGAGTTGATTTCATGTACAAAAAACTATCAAATTCAATCATTTTTTTTGGGCATGTTTGAAATAGATATGTAACGTAATGTAATGAACTGAGTTGCTCTTACATTTGTGAAAAATTGTATTTTTCATGAGATCAAAAATTAAATATGGAAACTTCTGCTATATGTGTTTCTAAATATTGTTTAAATTCAAAGTTATTTTATTGCTGCAAGTTATTTTCTTTTTGTTCTTCATTGTAAAAAGAAACACCTTTTGCATTTTTGTCTTCTCTTTAAAATAGATCAAAAAAGAAAAAAACAAGAAAAAACAAGGGTGTGTGTTACATACTCATGGTTTTTAGGCACATGGTTTTATCTTACCACTTGGTTGTATTTGTGTGAGCTCAAATCTATAAAATCAATCATAAGTTTAGTGGTTAAAGTTGGTTGGATGATTGGACTATGTATTGAGTTTCTCTTGTGAGTGCATATGTGAAGCATGACATGCAATGTGTAGTCACATGCTTGGAAACATGGAGAGTGCATTGGAGAAGTTGATGTTTTAGAATTATTCATAGAAACTTTGTAAGTGCATTTCAATATTTTATTGCTAAATAATACATAGAGTGTGAATGCTTTTTGGGGTTGGATTTTTTCCATATATGAGTATTTTTTTAGGGTATATCTTGTGTTATCTTGTGACTTTTATATTTGATATTTGTATTATGGTTATTATGTAAGCTTGCATGCTTGCATTTTTATAATGGGTTTATGTAGGAAATGGACTGATCATTCTAGTTATTATGTATTAATTTATTAACAAGTGGTATCAAAGCTTTATTCATGGTTGAGGGAGGTGTGAGCTCCCAAGTTTTGTATAACCCTTATTTGAGTATATCTAGTGAACATTTGAATCCATGGCAATGCATGAAATATTTGAGATATTTCAAGACATGAAGGTTTTATGTAGATTGTTACTTTGTAAATTTGGGTTTTTGGGTTTGTAGATTTGTTGGGTTTATTATAAATTTGGGGTTTGAAAAATGCTTGGGAAAAAATAGTTTTTTGAATATGTTTTATACAAAGGTTTTGTAAGGGAAGTTTCACATATAACCTATTGAGACAAAATGGACCTCACTACTGGATCTAGAAGGCACGAGAAACAAAGACTAATTTAAAATTTGGCCTACTTTGACTTCTATGAAAAAATGCCAAAAAATGTTCCCCTACCCACTTGTCATACAACCATACAACAGTCTAATTGTTTGTAGAGAAAATTAAAATGAAAAATATAAGCCTATTCTTGAAAAATAAAGAAAAATAAAAAGTTAGTAAGGGTTGCAGGTCCACAAACCCCTATACCACCCCCTGCACACCATACTAGGGGTACTGTCATACCACACAGGGCATCCGTCCCTATCAGTGATTGTTGGTCTCAATCAATGGCATTGGGACTAGTGGGGCTTAGCCCCTTATTGTTGGCCCATGGTTGCATGGGGATCCAACACTTGGCTCTTACAAGCTTCTATCAATTTTTAAAAATTAAAAATTAAACAATTTTAAAAACACTTAAAATTTGTTACTTGCAAGAGCCCTCATGCACCATTGCCATGCTACCGACACCATTGTGCCATTAGGCTGTTATCACTAGCATCATGCTAACATCAAAACAATTTCATCCATATGTAGGCTAGACAAATAAGACCCTTGGCCCCCTTTATGCCCTAATGGAGTAGTTTTCTTTCAGAGGCCATAACTTTTTCCCACAATATTAGATTTTCAACTTCCAATAGTCATTAGAAATCTCTCTCCAAGAACTACACAGTGGTATAGGTTTGGTCATATATATTTTATTTATGTCATAATTTGGTGCCTAAAGATAGGAATTACTCTAGGACAATTAAATGGTCATAAATTTTACATACAAAATCATATTTTTAATTTTGAATAGACGATTGAGAGAATTTGGAGTGTAATACATAGTGAATCAGGTGGTTTTTCACTTGGATGATTAGAGAGAGGATTGTACTTGCTTGATCACTTATAGGAGATTGAGATTTGAGGTGTGATTAAATGATCATTTAGATTATTCTTTGGGAAAAAATTTATGGTAGTGCATGTTGTTATGAGACGAACATCATGATATAGTGGTGTAGGTGTACCCATTTTATGTTTTGGAAAATAGGGTCATATGATGGTTAGGAGTTAGATGGAGGGGTGTTTTCTATAATTTTGAATCCAATAAGGTCTATAAGACCATTTTAATGTAATTGAGTCAGTTTTGGTGTCATTTGTAGTGAAGTGTAAAAAGTTGCCGAAAAGATGTAAAATTGTCAAGCAAAAAATGCAAAATTATAACTTTTAGGAAGTTGAAAGGTCATGGTAATTTAAAAGTTAGTTATGAATGCTGGGTGGTTATTTTTTGGAGGGAATAAGTTTATAAAGCCTCAAAAGGCTCGAGCATCTATTGTTGAAGATTGTTTTGAAACATCCAAATCAAATACAATAATTTTTTCTGTAAATTTCTCTGTTTTCTAAACTTTTCTCATACTGTATGGACCTATACAGTCTATAGATACTCTGAAAGTTATTGTGTATTATAATAGCATTAATTATATTTCAATTGATTCAAGTTTGAGGGTCTATCATTGAATTTTTTGAGAGTTCTCTTTAAATTTTTGTTGCTGCCCTATTTACATAGTTTTAAGGGTTGAAGGTCATCTAAAATGGAAAATTGACCCATTCCACTTTTTGTAACTATTGTACCTCATGGAATGGGTCAAAATCACTATAATTTAGGCATCTTCATGTCTTTATAGGCAGAGGGGTTAATTTTTACAATTTGGGATGATGCCCTAGGGCTGGTAAATGTGTTTTTCCATATGAAAAGTGGTGTTGAGGCAGGGTTTTGATGACATGCTGATAAATTTGGTCTTGTGTTAATTTTGTGAATTTTTCCAAACCATTTAGAGTCTGTTGGATGCCATTTTGGGGTTCTATAAGCCCAGGAGTTATGAGATTGAATAAACCCTAGGTTATTTACATTCAAATTGAGGGTTTGGTGGATCAGTGGCTTAGAGGCCATGAATTTGAGAAGTAATGGTGGAATATGATGTTTTGTAACACAAATTGAGTCTTTCAAAAGGGTTTGAGTGAGAACTTGGTGTTTTGGAAGTACTTCCTTTGAAAAATAGGGCTAATTGAGTAGCCTAAAACATGGGCAGTTTAAAGGTTTTCAAATTTGTTACAAAGAAACCTCATGGTAACTATTGGTATGTTGTATTGGGTTATGTTGTGAGTCTCAGAGGGTGTCTAGAAGGTATTTTTACAACCTTCTCTAAAAGATATTGAGAAGTTTTGAGGCTACAAGCCTATTGGTGAGTGTTTGTAACAAGATGAGTGAATTGTGTTGCAGAGGTTTTGTTAGCTCTCAAAAACACAGGCGGAATTCCTCAAGAGGCTGCCAATCTCTTGATACGCTTCAGGGTACCAAAAAAGATTGAAAGAATTCAACCTTCTACGCTTTAGGTGCTGCAAGACCTGGGTGGGTGTACCTCTCTGAATAATGCAGTCTTGACTTGTAATTATCTCTTAAAAGTAATTTGTTCACAATGGAAATTGGAGGTGAAAAAATGAAATCCAATTTGAAAACAATAACAATATTATGATCTAAGTCCTAAATGCTCAATTTAAAGACATAAAGAAGCTGAATGAATTCAAAATGATGAAGTGCAGAGACTAGTGCCCTGTTGGGTATGTGGAGTCAAATGAGATCAAGATGAGCAACACTCTTTGGAGAAAATTCAAGTTATCTGGCATAGATTATGCTTACAACTGGTATAAACATGCAAAAATATGATTACTAAGCTCTACTTGAACAATCCAATTGAACCTCTCTGATTAGTGTGATTAATTAAAAGGATTTAGTCTTTACTTGAAAGAACCAATCAATCGATCACACAAGTACAATAAGTGTGCACTGATAAATTGAATACAAACTTGTCATATCAATTTAAACAATCAGGAAGAATCCAACTCAGAGACAACTTAGCAATTCTCTTATTAAATTCAATAGATAACTGATACCATACATGTGCAGCAACATCAATCAATATTCATAAATACCTCCATTTTATAACATGCATCATAGCCTCAGATTTGATAAATTTACTGCTCTGTATCCATATAATCTGCCTACTGTATCGAATAATTGGTAATTGGTCCCTATTACAAAATGCAAAATGCCTATTTATACACAAGCATTTGAAGAAAATATCAAATTGAGAACTCATGTCGGCCCAACACAAAATTCGGGCCCAAAATATGTCGGCCTACAACGGTCATCCACATAGATTCATGTCGGCCATAATGATGTATTTCTGTTATTAATTACTTTACAGTCGCCGAGACAGTCATGAAAGTATGCCGAAGGAAAAATAACGTTAATCGTTATCTGCCCGTGTTGACTGTTCCTCGTGCATCACCATGACCACCAACCTGGTATGTCGAAGTCAAGAAGTATCGCTTTTGTTCCCTTTATGTTTCGCCATAGCCTATCGCCGTCGGTGAGAAGTCATAGAGATAAAAAAATGCTTTATCGAAAAGAACTTTACCTCCAATTTGTCACTGTAACAACCTGTTAGTCATACCGAAGCCACATAGTATTCCTTTGTTCCTGCTCTGCTTCGCTATAACACATAGGTATCGGGGAGACCATATACCGAGATCAAAATTCTAGGCCGAAAGGCATTCACTTTTGTTTCACAGTTGCCGTGACAAGGAAACACTTACACCGAAAGCTATCTCCCATCCGCTTTCACTAAGACAATGTAGTGTCGGGGAGAGGTTACATAGATTGTTCTAAGTTTCGCCGAGAACCTCCCACTTAACCTCATGTCGGTGTGACCTAAAGATTCTTTCACCGACAAGTGCCCATCATGAATGTCACCATAACTTTCAATCTTCGGTGAGACGTCTTGTAGATAAAGTTGTTATACTGGAGCACACCGAACACCATCTGTCGCCAAGAGAAAGCAGATATTACACCGAAAGCCACTTGAATAAAACATAATGTTCTGTTGGTGAGACAATCCATACATCACCATGACCCATCACCAAAGTCACCCAAGTCTCATCGAATCGGCCACCGAGAGGAAGTCCAAGCGTAAGGTCGGCGAGACCGAAGGTCACTTGCCAAGACCTTACAACACCAGCAAGTGGGTTACACCAAAAGTCATTTGGAAGAAAATTGTTTGTGCTTCTTTGGTGAGACAAACTCACTTCGCCGTGACACTATATCGAAGGCATTCAACCTATACCGATGAACCACCAAAATGCAAATTCGGGGAAACAAGTGATATTCGGTAAGACACCACCCCGAAAGCCATAACATATGCCGAAGGGACCCACAGTGCACCTGTTGCTAAGACATCTAGAATTCAGCAAGATGCTAGCCTGACCACCAAGACAAATGCCAATAGAATCCACCACGGTCGCCGAAACAACAAAAACATCTTACCGATAGGAAAAAAATGTTTTCTAGCAGAAAAATAGATCGGAGAGACCCAAATGCTATCACGCTGATACACCTGAAACAAAAGATATTAGTAGAAAAACATAGTGGGTCGGGGAGACAATGGGAGACCAATGTCGATATGAACCAGAATGGAAAATATGCATGACCCAACGGATTCAATGGGACAATATGGAAAAAATGGGTGAAATATGCATACGGTAGGACCAAATCAGGAAATTTATGAGTGAAAACATATGTAAAAACATCAGATTTTTATAGTTCCAACAGTGGCTCCATCTGGGAATGAATGATTGTTAGATCATTGCAAGGATCCAAAATCTCTGATGAGCAGACCAGACACAAAATGATGAGCCATTGAGTAGAAATGGAATGAATGGTAATGGAAATGCATGTGAAGTGGGAGTGAATGCAAAGTGAATGCAAGATGGAGGTGAATGGAAAATGAGAGTGGAATGGAGGTGGATGAAAACCTAAAACTATTGTGCATGGAAAATAATTTTCAAGAGGATACACAAGAGTTGTCCATGCACTGGCAACCCTTACTCCTCTGTATTGCTCAAGAGAATAAAAGCTTCAAGAATTTCCCATGAACAGGAAATTCCTGATCTTCACCAGCCATGTTCTGTAGATAATATGAGTCTTCACCCTTCTTTCCAACAACAATAAAGGGTCCCAACCAAAGAACTTCAAATTTACCATGCTTATCTTTCTCCTGACACCTTGCATTCCACATCAACACCAAGTCACTTTCCTCAAATTTTCTATTATTTGCCTTTTTGTCAAATAGATACTTCATTTGTGCCTGTAACTTTATGTTATGACTTTGGGCCTCTCTTCTTACTTCATCCAGCTCAACAAGTTGCTCCATTCTGTCTTCCATGGGTTCAAAAACTTCCAAATCTTCCTGTAAGATAAACTTGTAGACTGGAAAAAAATTCTGCAAAGGCATCCTGGCTTGCGCTCCATACACTAATTCAAATGGGGACTTTCCAATTGCCTTCTTCACAGTGATTCTATCAGCCCACACAACTAGTTTTAACTTTGAATCCCAAGCCTTTTTGTTTTGTCCCAACATCCTTTTTATAATCTTCAAAAGACTCTTATTGCTGGACTCTGCTTGACCATTGGCTTGTGGATGATAAGGAGCTGCATAAGAAATAGTAATGCCATACCCATCACAAAAGCTTTTGAATTCATCTGACCTAAAGCACATCCCATTATCTATGATTATCCTCAATGGTGTACTGAATCTGGTGATAATATTGTCCATCAAGAAATTTGTTACAACCTTACTTGTAGCCTGCTTGGTTGGGATTGCCTCCACCCACTTTGTAAAATAATCAATGGCAACTAGTATCCATCTATTTCCTCCACTTGAATTTTCTTGTATCTCTCCAATGAAATCAATTCCCCATTGATGAAATGGGGCATCAGCTTGCAAGGGTCATAGTGGCAAAGCACCTTGGTACTTTAATTTTCCATAAAACTTTTGGCAAGCCTCACATCTTCTCACATGTGTAAAGGAATCATTAAAAACCTTTGGCCAATAATAACCTGCCTTGAGAATTTTGTGTGTAGTTGTCTTTGCTGAATAATGACCTCCACAAACTCCTTCATGCATTTCCTTCAAAACATGCTTGGCCTGTGACTCATCTAGACATAATAACAATATGCCATCTCTATTTTTCCAAAACAGATCTCCATCCATGAAAACATACTTTGATGCTTGCAACTTCAAAGTTCTCTTTTGGCTATCACTCAATCCATCTGGACACTTCATATATTTAAGATAATGCATAACATCAGTATACCAAGGAGTGTGTTCAATACTTGCAATTGCAGCCTCTTCTTCAACATTGCAAATCTGATTTGCCTCAATATTAGTTTCTGTCATCAGCTTAGCCAAGCCTTGACCTATTACCAACTTAGTAATCTATATCTCCATGTCAAATTCTTGAATCTTGTTGATCCATCTGCATCTTTTTCTTGTAACTTCAAATTGTGTTAAAATGTCTTTGACAGTTGCATGAGGGACATAAGCAATCACCTTGGCTCCAACCAGATATGGTCTGAATGCTTTAATAGCCTTTACTAGTGCAAATGCCTGCTTTTCCATTATGTCATACTTCAATTCAAACCCCTGCAATGATTGACTAAAGAAAGACACAGGCTATTCATAACCACCCTCATTCTTCTGTAACATAACAACAATAGTATGCATTGAGGCAAATGAAAAAATATGAAAGGGATTTGTAAAATCTAGAGATTTAAGAACAGGAGCCTCTTTGATAGCCTTTTTGATAGACATGAAAGCATCTAAAGCTTCAGCAGTCCAGTCCATTTTTTATCCTTTCTTCAGCATTTTAGATATGGGCTTGATGATCTCAGCAAAATTAGAAACAAATCTTCTAACAAAATTAATTTTTCCAAAGAATGACTATATTGCCTTAACAGTTTTGGGAATAGGAATCTTATCAATAGCTTCAACCCTCTCAGGATCTATTCTAATTCCTTCGTTCGAAACAATATGCCCCAAGAGCTTACCCTCTATGACTGCAAAATGACATTTCTTTGGATTTAAACTAATGCCATATTCAAGAGCTTTAATAAATACCTTTTCAAGATGTTGCACATGATCTTCAGCCTTCTTCGAATAAGCAGTCAAGTCATCTTGATACACCACCATGATAGCATTAATCAAATCAGCAAATGCTACATCCATAGCTCTTTGGAAAGTCGCTCCAGCATTGGTGAGACCAAATGGCATTCTTATGTATACATATGTTCCCCAAGGAGTAGTGAATGTTGTCTTGTATTGCTCAGATTCCTTGACTTTAACCTGGTTGTATCCAGAGAACCCATCCATCATGGATAACAGCTCACACCCTATCACCTTATGTAATATAGCCTCCATGTTGGGTAGAGGATAATTATCTTTGAGAGATACCATATTTAAATTCTTGAAGTCCACACATAATCTGATATCACCATTCTTCTTTCTCACAAGAACCAAATTAGAAACCCATATTGAATGCTTGATTGGTTTGATAATTCCTCCATCTCTGAGCTTTGTCAGTTCTTCTTGCATTTTAGGCTCCAATGTTGGATTTATAGGTCTTTGCTTTTGTCTAAAAGGCTTGGAGTCTGGCTTCAATGGTATTTCATGCTGAAATAAATCTTCCCTGTATGCTTTCAGATCTTCATAAGACCAAGCAAAAACATGCTTGTACTTTCTCAACAACTCTATCAGCATTCTTCGAATTGAAGGGCTGATCTTCTTTCCAATGTATACCTTTCTTGGTAATATCTCAGTCCCCAAGTTGACTTCTTCAATATCTTCTCTTTTAACTGGCGTTTGTTTCATTAGAGATCCATCATTTCCATCATACAGCCTCTCCAATGCCACTAGACCCTTGGGCAACTTATTTGTTTTGAGCTGCAAAATCTCCTTGCCAAACATAGTTTGATTCCCATCCACTTCTTCAACAAAAGCATTGAAATCAATTTCCTGAGCCTCATACTGATCTATACAATTGAGGAATTTCAAAAGGTCAGTATCATCATTGAAGACCTGCCAACTATAAACATTATCAGGAATGACATGTCTTGTCTTGAACTCAATTTGTGATACCCCAGCCAATGTGATATCATCTCTTTTTAGTGCCACATTTGCTAAAAAATCATCCATTATGTTCTTTGATCTGTCAATTCACTCAATTGAAAATGCATCAAATAATTCAATGGTATCCCATACAACATTCCTATACTATTTTAATCTTTTGTGTTTTGCTGCATATTTCAAATTGATCTGTGAAACAACTAACTTAGAATCACCCAAAATAGCCAGCAACTTAATCTTGTGTTTCACAACTATGTTCAAGCCTGTCAATAAAGCTTCATACTCTGCCACATTATTTGTACATTCAAATGCTAACAAAAAATAATATTTAAAAGTAATACCTCCAGGAGAAACAAATAAAATCCCAGCTCCATTACCTTCTTGGCTGCAGGCTCCATCAAAATACATCTTCCAGACACCATTGCAATTTTGTGCAGCATGTTTTTCAATTGGATCACTATTAGTTAATTCTAGCTGAGCTGGTTCAATCTTAAAACTTCCAAGATCAACATCACATAAACAATTGATCTGATCTTGAGGCATATAATCAACAAGCTGGTTCATTCTTGGCTCTCTATACAACTTGACTTCTTGACCATTCACTGGTATTGTAGCATAAGATAAATCAAATTGAACATTTCCACCTACAGCTGCAGTCCACTGCCTTGACAAAAGCATCCCAAATTGAGGAGGTGTATCAATAATCGTTATATCTATATTATAAGCCACTTGTGGATAAGTAGCCAATTTGACTTCAACATCTTTCATAATACCAACCACAGAAACAGGTTTGTTATCCATTGCATAACACTTGCCTCCAGTGATATCAACCCACATACCAAGCTGTTTCATGACTCCAACATGCATGATGTTTATAGCAGCACCATAATCTATCATACAATTCCTTAACAAATTGTTATTAATAAGCAACGTAGTAAAGAAGGGATCAACTTGAGGAGGAGTTGATAATATATCACTCAAGCAGACTTCAGAATCATTTATTTTCTCCTGCCTATTGACTGCTTTAACAGTTATTTTATTTTCAGCATTTAGATGTTCTCCATTTGTTATCAATTGAACAACAGTATCCCTATATTCTTTAATTTTCATCATCTCAAGTAGTGGAACAGACATTTTTACTTGGGACAATGCCTGAGTGAAATCAAAAGAGGAGCTCTCCACCTTGACAGTCTTCTTTAATTCTGGCACTTCTCTTTTGTTTTCCTCTTTTTCTTTTTTACTGGACTAGTCAGGCATCTGTATTTCCTTATTTAATTCCTTTACTTCCTCCTTTTGGCCTGGTTTTTGCTCAATTTTATCATGCTGCTTGTTTCCTGGCTTTTTTGCAATTTCCTGTGTTTTCTTTTGATCTTTTATAAAAATTCCCCAAGGAACTCCATCTGGCTCATTTGCTTTTCTGTTTCTTAACCAGTATTTACTTTGTACTTCCTCAACTGTAGCAACAGTGATCCTTTCTATTTCATTCTCAGTAAGTCTCCTCACATTGCATTGAGCAAGCCCTGCAACAGGATGTGGCTCTGTGTAATCTTCATCAGAATCATAAAAGATCTGTTGTTTAGCCATATGGACATTATACTTCTGATTAGAGACATCATATTTGTAGCCTTAATCCTCTGAAGATGAATTTCTTTCCTCAACATGGTGAAAAACATTTGAAGTCAAATACACCGTGTGATCTTCTCCATTATTTTCCATCAACATCCCTTCTTCTTGCATCCTTTGGGCTACAACACAATAGTCTAGAGAATGTGGCTGATTACAAACTTCACAAAAAAATTATTACTCACCATGTAAGTTCCCTTCTTGCTCAATGGATCAGGGGTCTCTTTGTTTCTGGGCCTAGTTGATATAGGTTTCCCATCTTTCCAGTCTGTATTGTAAGGCATATCATGCAACCTTGGCCTCTCATTTCTGTTTTCATTTCTGTATGTATTCTCTTGTCTGTACTGATAATTGTTGCTTTGCTGAGGAGGCCTCAGGTTGTCTCTTTTATTAGTTATACCAGCAACCTTCCTATGATTTTCAATTGTCAATGCAATCTTCTGTGCTTCAGCCAAATCTCTTGGAGATCTGCTTCTCAGTTCATACCCTATCTTGGGATCAAAAGCATTTAAATAAACACTCAATGCAACAAAATCTGGTAACCTTGATCCAGGAGGAACTTTAGTATGCAGCTTGTTGAATTTTCGGTTGAAAACATAAATTGAATCATTTTGATTTTTCTGAATTCTCATTAATTCATGAAGAGCTGCATTTGGAGCATTTTGATTCCCATATTTCTCTAAGAGTTTGTCTTGGAATGCTTGGAGAGAATTAATTGAGAATGCTGGCAGGCTGTTGAACCAATCCTTGGCATCTTCAAGAAGTGACATCATGAACAACTTCATATGTAAATCTTCATAAGGCATATCTATGTCCTGAATGAAAATATTAAAACTCCTTAAATGTTCTTCAGCTGTGATTGCATTACTCCCTGTAAACTTGGGCACCATATTCCTCCAACTGCCATCCATAGGGTAAGGATACAACTGAAAACCAGCTAAATCAAACTTTCTGATCATGGTTGCATGCTGGTGAGGGGGAGGGATAGGCGGATGCTGATACTGAGGCATGTGATTATTGTACTGTGCATTATAATGTGGGATATAATTCTGACCAGGAAGTGGATACATACCTGTATGCTATGTAGGAATGTGAGGTGGATGATTTGGCTGCTTGTGGTGATTCCCTATCTGATTGTGAGGAGCATTTTGTTGATTGGAGGGCCCTGCGCCATGATCACCCTTCTTGTGAGGCGGGGCATACTTTGGGCCACCAGCCGTTTGATCAACAATCTGGGCTTTCTACAATTTAGCCTCTAATTCCTTTATCTTCTTCTCTTTTAGTTCCAACTGTGCTTTTACTTCATCAGGAATCAAGAGCTCATGGTTTCCTTTAGGAGTTTGGTGATTACCCTCCATCCTTTGATCATATTCATGCTGAATTATGATCCGTTCAGCTTCTAATCTAGTTTCAAACTCAGCCTATTTCTGAGGATCAATAGAAGGGAAGGGATTTCTTCGATCTTCAGGGGTATAAAGTTCTGTACTTGAATAATCTCTCCATGTATCAAAACAATTATGTGCTCTCGATGTCTTATCATTATCTGTCAGACACATATCCTCATTTATTCCTTTTCCCTTATCAGCTCTATCATCTTTATGTGTCCACTTACTGCTGTCAGTAGGGGCTCCATTATGACCTCCCCTGTACTGAGACCTTCTTCCATTCATGATGAATAACCATAAAAAATTCTGTCAGAGTCGCCACTCACTTTTATCAAAAATGAGAAAACAGTTTGATACTTTTTATTCCCAGCGGAGTCTGTGCAAGATTTCTGACTCTATGATTAAGGCCTTGATTCTGATTGTTCCCCAACGGAGTCGCCAATTTTTTAGCTCTCAAAAACGCAGGCGGAATGCCTCAAGAGGCTGCTAATCTCTTGATATGCTTCAGGGTAATAGACAAGATTGAAAGAATTCAACCTTCTACGCTTTAGGTGCTGCAAGACCTGGGTGGGTGTACCTCTCTGAATAATGCAGTCTTGACTTGTAATTATCTCTTAAAAGTAATTTGTTCACAATGGCAATTGGAGGTGAACAAATGAAATACAATTTGAAAATAGTAACAATATTATGATCTAAGTCCTAAATGCTCAATTTAAAGACATAAAGAAGCTGAATGAATTCAAAATGATGAAGTGCAGAGACTAGTGCCCTGTTGGGTATGTAGAGTCAAATGAGATCAAGATGAGCAACACTCTTTGGAGAAAATTCAAGTTATTTGGCATAGATTATGCTTACAACTGGTATAAACATGCAAAAATATGATTACTAAGCTCTACTTGAACAATCCAATTGAACCTCTCTGATTACTATGATTAATTAAAAGGATTTAGTCTTTACTTGAAAGAACCAATCAATCGATCACACAAGTACAACAAGTGTGCACTGATAAATTGAATACAAACTTGTCATATCAATTTAAACAATTAGGAAGAATCCAACTCAGAGACAACTTAACAATTCTCTTATTAAATTCAACAAATAACTGATACCATACATGTGCAGCAACATCAATTGATATTCATAAATACCTCCATTTTATAACATGCATCATAGCCTCGAATTTGATAAATTTACTGCTCTGTATCCATACAATCTACCTACTATATCAAATAACTGGTAATTGGTCCCTATTACAAAATGCAAAATGCCTATTTATACACAAGCATTTGAAGAAAATATCAAATTGAGAACTCATGTCGGCCCAACACAAAATTCGGGCCCAAAATATGTCGGCCTGCAACGGTCATCCACACAAATTCATGTCGGCCATAGTGATGTATTTCTGTTATTCATTACTGAACAGTCACCAAGATAGTCATGAAAGTATGCCAAAGGCAAAATAACATTAATTGTTATCTGCCCGTGTTGATTGTTCCTCGTGCATCGCCGTGACCACCAGCTTGCTATGTCAAAGTCAAGAAGTATCTCTTTTGTTCCCTTTATGTTTTGCCATAACCTATCGCCGTCAGTGAGAAGTCATAGAGATAACAAAATGCTTTATCGAAAAGAACTTTACCTCCAATTTGTCACTGTAACAACCCGTTAGTCATACTGAAGCCACATAGTATTCCTTTGTTCCCGCTCTACTTCACTATAACACATAGGTATCGGGGAGACCATATACCGAGATCAAAATGCTAGGCCGAAAGGCATTTCACTTTTGTTTCATAGTCGCCGTGACGAGGCAAAACTTACACCGAAAACTATCTCCCATCCGCTTTCGCTAAGACAATGCAGTGTCGGGGAGAGGTTACATAGATTGTTCTAAGTTTCACCGAGAACCTCCCACTTAACCTCATGTCGGTGTGACCTAAAGATTCTTTCGCCAACAAGTGCCCATCATGAATGTCACCATAACTTTCAGTCTTCGGCGAGACGTCTTGTAGATAAAGTTGTTATACCAGAGCACACCGAACACCATCTGTCACCAAGAGAAAGCAGATATTACATCGAAAGCCACTTGAATAAAACATAATGTTCTGTTGGTGAGACAATCCATACATCACCATGACCCATCACCGAAGTCACCGAAGTCTCATCGAATCGGCCACCGAGAGGAAGTCCAAGCGTAAGGTTGGCGAGACCGAAGGTCACTCGCCAAGACCTTACAACTCCAGCAAGTGGGTTACACCGAAAGTCATTTGGAAGAAAACTGTTTGTGCTTCTTTGGTGAGACAAACTCACTTCACCATGACACTATACCGAAGGCATTCAACCTATATCGATGAACCACCAAAATGTAAAGTTGGGGAAACAAGTGATATTCGGTAAGACACCACCCCGAAAGCTATAACATATGTCGAAGGGACCCACATTGCACCTGTCGCTGAGGCATCTAGAATTCGGCAAGATGCTAGCCCGACCGCCAAGACAAATGCCGATAGAAGCCACCATCGTCGCCGAAACAACAGAAACGTCTTGCCGATAGGCAACAGACATTTGCTAGCAGAAAAAAAGATCGGAGAGACCCAAATGCTATCACGCCGATACACCTGAAACAAAAGATATTAGCAGAAAAACATAGTGGGTCGGGGAGACAATGGGAGACCAATGCCGATATGAACCAGAATGGAAAATATGCATGACCCAACAGATTCAATGGGAAAATATGGCAAAAATGGGTGAAATATGCATACGGTAGGACCAAATCAGGAAATTTATGAGTGGAAACATATGTAAAAACATCATATTTTTACAGTCCCAATAGGTTGATTCCTTGTTAAGGTCTAATCAATTTGAGTTTGTTATTGAGTCATCACCACCTTGCTTACATCAAGTGGTATCAGAGCTTAGGGACAAGGTCTCTTGTGGTTGAATTTGGCAGGTTTGAAGAAAAGTGAGTGGAAGGTGAATATACAAGTTTGTGAAGATGCCTTTGAAGGGTGTTGGTGCTACTAGAGAGTTGTAGGAACTAAAGGAGAAGCATGCTAAGCTTCTAGAGTCACACAATACTGTGTTGGCAAGGCTTTCTTCCTTGGAGACAAAGAAAAGAAGAGATGAGAATGAAGAGAGTGAAACAAAGGAGGAAGATGAAGAATATGAAGATGTTGATGAGGTGTTAGACCTTGAAGATCAAAGGATGGAAAAGTTGCTTAAGGCAGTTAAAGGTGATTTAATGAAGGTAAAGTTTTATCTTCCTATGTATGGTGGAAATTTAAATGAAGAAGAGTTGCTTGATTGGATTGCTGCTATGGACAATCACTTTGAGAGTGAAGAAATTTCAGATAAAAAAAAGGTGAAGGTGGAAAAGACTAAACTCAAAGGTCATGCTCTTCTATGGTTGGAATACAAGCAAGCAAAAAGGAGAAAAAAAGGAAAGTCAAGAATAGTTTCTTGGGACAAGATGGTACAAAAACTCAAAGGAAAGTTTCTTCCAAAAGACTATGAAGTTCAATTGTATAAAAGATTGCAAGGATTGAAGCAAAAGGATCTAGATGTCAAGTCCTATATTGATGAATTCTATAAATTGAGTATAAGGTCAAGAAGAGATGATGATGAAGTTAAAAAAGTGGGTAGATACCTAGGTGGTCTCAAATTCAATATACAACATGAATTGGTTGTTGCTAACCCAAAGAATGTTGAAGAGTGTTTTCAATTAGCAATCAGGGTGGAGGAAAAGATCAAAAGAAGGCAAGAAAAATTTGTTAGAGGAAGAGGAGCAATCCCTACATCAAAGTAGCCATTTAAGGAACAAGAAGAAGCAAGTAAAGGTAAGGAGATAGGTGTTGATGTAATAAGAGGATTTAGGGGTAGAGGTAGATTTAGTGGTGGTAGAAATTCTAATGTATTTGCAGGGAGATGTTATAATTGTAATGAATATGGTCATCCTTCTTGGAAGTGTCCTAAAAATTTTGGTAGTTCATCTAGTGGAGGTGAAAAGAGGATTGAAAGGAGAGCACAAATAGAACAAGAACAGGAGTGTGAGAGTAGAAGTTTTGCAAGATTACATGTTGTTCTTGAAACAGGTGAAATGTTGATGATGAGGAAGACTAAATTGAAGGCAGCCAAGGAGATGGAACCATTGCAAAGAAAGAATATTTTCAAGATCACATGTAAGTGTAAGAATAAGGTATGCAAATTTTTTATTGATTCAGGATCTATTGAAAATATGGTGTCAAGTGAGATGGTTAACAAATTGAATTTGCAAAAAGTTCCTCATGAGTTACCTTATAAGGTGTCTTGGTTGAGTGATGGGAAGTCTCTTTTGGTCAATGAAGAAGTTGTAGAATTTTAAATTGGAGGTTACAAGGATAAGGTAGTTTGTGATATTTTAAATATTGATTGTTGGCACTTACTCCTAAGTAGGCCTTGGTAGTTTGATAGGTGCGCATTTTATGATGGGAGAGAAAATACATATACCATAGTGAAGGATGGATGTACATTTTTTTTTACTCCACTTGTGGAAAATGAAAAGGGTAAGGCTAAGGTAATCATGTGTGGAAAGAAGCAACTTGTAAAGGATGTGAAAGAAGACAAAAAGATAGGTGTTGTAGTAAGCTCAAAGCTTGGAAATGCTGGGACATCAAGTGAGAAGGTTGATTCAGGCTTGTTGATAGTAAATTGGAGTGAGAATGTCTTGGTTGGTACAATGTGTGCTCTTTGGTTGAAGGTAAGGTTGTAAAGCATATGTAATATGCAGGTATAGTGGGATATAAATTTGATGGTGCAGTGGGAAATAAGGACAGTATGGTGGTATTGGGTGCTAACAAAGCAAAGGGACTGATGACAGGGATGAAAGGAAAAAATGGACAAAGAGTTTAAGGTAGATGCACACATGAATATGAAGCAAAAGGGAAGTCATATCAAGGGATTACCAACAATTTTTTGTTTGTAGGTATGAATGAAGGAACAATGAAAGGTTTTGATCAAGGAGTAGGAAGAAGAAAGACATTAGGTCTAATTACATAGATGGAGATAAGTTCAAAAGAAAACAAGAACAAGGATGTAGGGCAGATCATAATATCTCAGTATCTAAATCAAGAAGGAGATTTGTAGACTCGAGAGTGTGTGGAGCAGTGATGAAGCATGGAACAAGGCATAACTCATGTGACATGAGTTCTTTTTAGAGGGGTTGTATGGTGCAAGTGAACCCATTTTATGTTTTGGAAAATAGGGTTATATGATGGTTAGGAGTTATATGGAGGGGTGTTTTGTGTCATTTTGCATCCAATAAGGTCTATAAGACCATTTCAATGTAATTGAGTCAGTTTTGGTGTCATTTGTAGTGAAGTGTAAAAAATTGCAGAAAAGATGTAAAATTGTCAAGAAAAAAAATGCAAAATTGCAGCTTTTAGGAAGTTGAAAGGTCATGGTCATTTAGAAGTCAGTTATGAATGTTGGGTGGTTATCTTTTGGAGGGAATAAGTTTATAAAGCCTCAAAAGGCTCGAGCATCTATTTTTGAAGATTGTTTTGAAACATCCACATCAAATACAACGAGTTTTTCTGCAAATTTCTTTGTTTTCCAAACTTTTCTCATATTGTACGAACCCATATAGGTTGTAGATGCTCTAAAATTTATTTTATATTATAATAGCATGAATTAGCTTTCAATTGATTCAAGTTTGAGGGTTTATCATTGAATTTTGTGAGAGTTCTCTTTAAATTTTTTTTGCTTCCTTGTTTACATAGTTTTAAGGGTTGAAGGTCATCTAAAATGACAAATTGACCCATTCCACCTTTTGTAACTACTATACCTCATGGAATGGGTCCAAATCACTGTAATTTAGGTTTCTTCATGTATTTATAGGTAGAGAGGTTAATTTGTACAATTTGGGATGATGCCCTAGGGATGGTAAATGTGTTTTTCCTTATAAAAAGTGGTGTTGAGGTAGGATTTTGATGAAGTGTTGATAGATTTAGTCTTGTGTTAATTTTGTGAGTTTTTCCAGACCATTTAGAGTTTGTTGGATGCCATTTTGGGGTTCTATAAGCTTAGGAGTTATGAGATTGAATAAACCCTAGGTTATTTACATTCAAATTGAGGGTTTGGTGGATAAGTGGTTTAGAGGTCATGAATCTGAGAAGTAATGGTGGAATTTGATGTTTTGTAACACAAATTGAGTCTGTCAAAAGGGTTTGAGTGAGAACTTGGTGTTTGGGAAGTTCAACCTTTGAAAAATAGGCCTAATTGAGTAGCCTAAAATAGGGTCAGTCTAAAGGTTTTCAAATTTGTTACAAAGAAACCTCATGGTAACTGGTGGTATGTTGTATCGGGTTATGTTGTGAGTCTTAGAGGGTGTCTAGAAGGTATTTGTACAACCTTCTCTAAAAGATATTGAGAAAAGTTGGGTTTTGAGGCTACAAGCCTATTGGTGAGTGTTTGGAACAAGATGAGTGAATTGTGTTGCGGAGGTTGATTCCTTGTTAAGGTCCGATCAATTTGAGTTTGTTAGTGAGTCATCACCACCTTGCTTACATCATATAGTGGGTTTCCAAATTTGGTATTTCTTAATATAGGTTTACAAATGTTTTCAAAGTTTAGAATTTTATGGTGATAGGTACATGTATTTTATTTTATTTTGAGAACATGGATTGATATGCAATGAGACTTGGAGTCTTGATATAGTGAGAATTGAGTACAAGTAAAATGATGGTGATGAATATAGTGTAATGAATATTCATGTACACTTGAGCTTCGGAACAACATGGTCATGTATATGGTTGATTAGTGGTGGTGTGGTTTAATTTTAAGAGGTTGTTCTTATCTCTTGGATGCTTGGTTGGTTTCCTTTTTTTTTTAGACTACAAGAATCAGGTAGCACGACCCCCTATAAACTGTAGTGTGCTTGGTAAAATTTTTAACATGACTGGTGGCATTAGCGCAATACGCCCTTCGATACCATGGGGGTGGGGGAGACTAGACCTCATGACCAACCTCCTGTAACAGGAAAGATTTAGTCAACTGAGCTAGGGCCCCTATTCTACTTGGTTGGTTCCTTGATTATGGTACTTGATTGTGATTTTTTTTGGAAAATCAAATTTGGAGGTGCTTTGATGTTTGAGTCTTGATATCTATAGGTTATATTCTTGGTTATTTTAGTTTTTAGGTTATTGATGTGATGATGAGTTTGCATGTTTCATTGTTTAGGATCTATGAGTTATGTAATTTTGGGTATGTGTAACTCATTGATTATAGTGGTATGACTTAGAAGTAAAATTTATTAGTTGGCCTTGTTTGTGTTCATTTGTGTATTGGTATGTTGCATTTGGATGAGAGGTTGGATGAATAGAGTGCTTGGATAGTTAGTTATTGGGACTTGTAACATGTTTATCAAGATGTCATAGATAACTTGAATACACAGTTTAGTGTGAGATTTTGGTAATAATGGTTTATTTCCTTGGCTTGGAGATCTTGGTTCTACTTTAGTGTCATTGGTATTATATTTGAGTGTGTGTGGACCATGATGAGCTTCAGATTATGATATAGTTTTCATGATACCATGGATATCTTGTATCATAGTTTAGTGGGAGCTTTATTAGTGATGTGTATTCATGACCTAGTAATGGATGATTTTTTACAAAGGTTAGGTGTTGTGAAAAACTCTTGGATCATGATCCTCACATAGTATGAGTGCTTTGGAATCTTGGGTTATATTATTAGGAGATGATTATCTTCATGGGATTGGAGATGTTAATACTTGGTTTAGAGTATGCTTGGTATTGTGTCTTGGTTTACTCTTGATTCTAGATTAGAGTTTTGGCATGATATAGGTTCTCTTTCTCAACCAAGATATGTTCATTAGAGCATTCGATCTCCTAAGAGTAGATATTAGATCATGATATCATGATTGGGTTATTGATTTTGTAGTTGGAGCTTTGTCAGTGGTTTGGTTGGTTCTCTTGGTATTAACTAGATTGATCATGCACTTGGGAGCTTCATGATAGTGTGGTGTTACATTTGGAGCTTACTTTGGATTGATTGGTTGGAGGTTCTCATGTATACTTGAAGACTTGGGTGAGGTTGGATTTTTTTGGGATTAGAGACATTTTTTGAGACACTCTTTTGAGGTTTTAATAGGAATACCAAGGTTCCTAAACCTAGATGTGGACATGAGTTCATGGAATTGAGAGCAGATTGTTCTCGAAGAGATTCATTGTGACTTTGTGGATCCTAGAGGAAAAATCTCATTCCTCACTGTTGGTCTACTTGGAGAATAGTCATCTAAGAGGTATTATACATGATCTTGTCAATTGCATTATATTTTATTCTTTGTCAGATTATCATGGATATGGATCTTGAGATATGGTTGTTTAGTTCGGAGGGTTAATTTGAGGAGTGTTTGGAATGCTTATCTCATTGTGCATATGCATTTATTTATGAAGTAATTCATTGACAAGGATTGTAGGAGATGTTTATTGGGCCTATTCTTAGTTTTGGGAATGTCTATTTTGATTTTGATCTTCCTTGGTTAAGAGAGACTCACATCCATGTTGGTTTTTCATGATACATATGTTTCATTTGATCTATGTGACTGATTTATTGGGTGTTATTGCGGCTTTCATTTGGAGTTGTAAAGGAGATCATACTTGATACAACTTAACACTTCGAGGTGTTGGTAGAAGGGCATGATATGATTTACAAGTTTTCTCTCATTATTATATGACTACTTCTTGGTGATTTGGGAGAGTTATGGTGATACATTGTGAGAGATTATGCAATTATTTGTGTTGCATGTGTGGACCACTGAGATTACAATATGGTTTTGATTATTATCCATACATTGGTTTGAGTGTTGATTGGTAAAATTGGTATGTCATGATCTATTTTTATATTTGACATTACCCATGTAGTGGGAGTTCTTGGATGTGTATGTTTTTCATTGATAGGTTTTATATAAGGAGCTTATGATTGTGATTTATGGGTTGTATATATTGTTGGCATGAGTTTATTGATGTTGTGATACCTAGGAGGTATGGATGGTTGGATTTATTAGCATATGTTTAGGGTGCTATTTTTAGTCGTGTGGCTTTTTTACCTTTGACAACAACTTTAAGCCTCTATTATCACTTAGATTTGTTGCTTGTGTTCTTTGATTGGTAGTTTTTCACCTTTTCTTGTTCCTTTTCTTCCATAGGTGGCATATTGGTGGATGAGAGGATTTCTTTCTTGATATGGTGTTCACTTTAGTTTTATTGCAGGTATTTTAATAGAGCATGACAGCATGTTGGAGATTCATGTGGTTTCATGTATGGATATGATGAAATAAATGTATACAAGTGGGAGAATGTTAGGAAAAATCTGTTATACACTTTGCACAAAACATAATATTTTAATCACGTAAAATCAATATTTGTTTGTGGTGCATCTACATGATGTGTTTGGCCACATTGAATATTAATTTGGGTCCACTTGTAAAGTTGTATGTAACATTTGGTTAGCTATTTTATGTGTGGGAGATATAAAATAATTATTATTTTGGAAACTTAGTATCAAAAAGTGAGGGGTCAATAGTTTTGTGTACTCATGGTTTTGAGGCACATGGTTTTATCTTACCACTTGATTGTATTCGTGTGAGCTTGAATCTATAAAAACAAGTAGATTTTTAATGGTTAAGGTTGGTTGGGTGAGTGGGATATCATTGTATTGAGTTTTTCTTGTGAGTGGATATGTGAATCATGGCATGGGATGTGTGGTTACATGCTTGGACACATAGAGAGTGGATTGGAAGAGCTTGATGTTTCAAAATTATTCATATAAATTCTACAAGTGTATTGTAATGTTTTATTGTTGAATAATACATATAGTGTGGATGATTTTGGGGGCTAGGTTTTTTTCCCTCTATGAGGGGTTTCCCAAGGTATATCTTGTTTTTATCTTGTGACTTGTCTATTTGATCTTTTCATTATGGTTATTATGTAAGCTTGCATGCATGATTTTCTGTAGTGGGGTTATGTATGAAATGGATTCATCATTCTAGCTATTATGCATTAATTTCTTAAAAAATATGGTAGATGAAAGGAATCTGCTATTTTTAGCAAATGGGCTCATCTTGAGATTTGGGTACTTGATTTTTAAACCAAGAATTTGCACAACAATTTTTGGGTAGTTTTAGCTCATGGTTTTCTAATTACCATTTGATAGTTTCATATATTATATCTCCTATATATTAGGTACTTGAGATGGAGATTATGTAAATATTTTTGGAGGTATTATTTTTTTTGATACGTAAGGTCAGTATTATTATATTAATTAAAAGCTAAGTACAAATGTCTACCAAGCAGGAAAAGAACCACCATAGCCAAAAAACCACCACCTTCCCAAGCTACAGTTACCGCCACCATCAAAGCTAGAAACACACCATAGTATTGAAGAACTTCCAGAGCAACAATATGAATAGAAGACCAAAAAAAACTACTCCGCAACCAACCACTACCAACAGACAAGAAAATTCAAAACCAAACCCCAAAGCAAAAAAGAACTGCCAACACCCACATTACAAAAACTTGTTTAACTTTGCAAATTCCTCAAACTTAGATTTCCAACCTATATCATCAATTGCAACCAGACCAAAGAATTTCTTTAGAAATTCAATCGTAGCCCTTGCCAACATATGATGACGCATCAAACTCGGCCCATGCAAGTCCAAAAGGAAAGGGAAAATCTTTACCATGTCACAAGGCCTAGGGAAACCTCTACCTTCAATTACCACACACAGGACTTCATCCACTCCTTCAACCAAATCTTCTTGGAACATTTTCACCAGCAAATTCTTTGCAACTGCCTTTGGAGTCCTCAAATCTAGAGTGGAAGCCATGAAACGTGAAGAGACATGCAATTTATCACGTCCATACTCCCCATTTTCCAAATGGCCCATGCCCAGAACCATCTTCGCAACTGCTACCATGAACGAATCATTGTTTTTGATAGAATTCTTTTTAAATGTTGGTCCGTAATTACCCTGAACGCTGCTTGTCTCATTGACAACTTCAAAGAAATCGGCGTGTCTAATCCAAACTGAGCTAAGCTCGAGACTGAAACCTCAACTAAAAACTTTAAGCTCTTTTCCATTAACCCTTATGTTGAAATAGCAATCAACTTTGGAGAAAACAAACTCCCACAAAAACCACACCCATAGGCAACAAAGAATGCATACCAAAAAAGCCTTTGGCCATCAATAAATAAGAAAACTTTACCCACCATACCACCACCATCGAAAAAAAATGGTACCCAGACTATCACCTAGGAAATCCTTGCAAAAGAATAAAATCCTTCCCCATTAATTTCACACCAAAATCACTCATGAAAATAGGTGTCATATATGTCCTTAATAACCTGCCAAGAACCATTGACAAGACCCCGACACGCCTTCCAAACATGCCGCCACTGCAACCCTTCAAACAATGACACACAACCACTGTGGCATCCAATGCCACCTCCCTTTTCCACCTTGGAGGGACACCCTCCCTGCCACCCACAAGAATGATCAAAATCTATAAATTTCTTTTAAATATGGCCCTAAACACCTAAATTCGACAAAAAATCTGCTTCAACATTCCCTTCCCTCAGAGTATGATTAAACATGACTTGCTCCAGCTTGACCACTCGAACCAAAGCAACATCCAATAGTTCACCCAACTTCCAGTGTTGAATCTGATTGGATCTCAACGCATTTATCACTATAGAAGAATCCCCTTCAATTAGTAATTTTGGCACCCCCATTTCAAGGCATAAATCCAAGCCCAGTATAAGAGCTTGAAATTTTGCAACATTATTAGTGCCTACTGGTAAGGACTTTGCTAATTTTCCCAACACCTTCCCATTATGATTTTTAACAATACACCCTACACCTGAAGGCCCCGGGTTATCCTTGCTGGCACCATCAAAATTTAGTTTTACCCACCCTGGTTCTGGAGGAAACCAAACTACCTTACTTGGCTCTTCCAGAGAGGCAACCCCACTAGCGATCTCACAAACTAGAACCTTCACACCACACCAATTCTTTAAAATCCACGAATCCCATTCAGAAAAGCACCCTTTCTTTATATGCAGCTCACCCAACCTTGCATTAAACAATTCTTTATACTCGCCTCAATCTTGCACTGCAGCCTAGGAATAGACAACTCTTTTCCCTGAAAAATGTGCCTATTCCTCTCTTTCCACACCTCCTAGATAACTATCGAAGGAATCGAAACCCATAAATCACCAACCAAAGAATACTTAGACTGAAAAGGCCAAGATTTTAGCTAATCAAATAACTTATTTGGAAGAGCCGATTTCCACCAAAGTTTTGAACATAACCATAACCAAATCCCTTGAGAGAATGGATACTTTAAAAATAAATGATCCATTGTTTCTTCCTCTGCTTGATAGAGGGGGCATCTCGAAGGGCCATAGAAACCCAATTTAGCAAACTTGTCAGCAATCAAAACTCTGCCTTGTGCAACTGCCCAAGTAAAAATACCAGCCTTGGGTAAACAAGCCTTGTTCCAACACAACTGAATCAAAAAAATTGAAGTTTTAGCCCTTGAAGAAACCAAAATATCATACCCTAATTTGGTTGAGTAAGCCCCTAAAGGTGAGGCATTCCATCTCAGACTATCCCTGCCATTTCTCTTCCAAATTTTTCTTTTCGACAAAACATGATTAATGAGACCCAACTCCTGATCATACAAATCCAATTGACTAAAATATTTCCACTTAAAAAAGACCATCCTCCCCTGAAGAGGGAGCCTCAATATAATCTTTGAGCTTCGAACCCCACACTTGAACTACTTTCTCCCTAATCCGGCCTAATGTAGGATTCTTTGCCAGAATAGGGAAACCTTCCCATGAATCCTCCCAAAATAAAGCTTCCCCTCCATCTTTGATTTCCCAAGTTAAAAAGTTTGTAATAAGATCTCTGGAGTCTCTTATGAAGTTCCAAATTCGGGAACCACTTGGGAGAGAGTTTGCAGTGAGCAAACAATTTGCATCTTCCACCAAGTATTTGGCACGAACAATTTTCACCCACTTTAAATTTGGTTGAGAATGAATTTCCCAAACTAGTTTTTCCCCCAATGCCTTATTCTGCAATAAAGGATTTTTTAAGCTAGCCCCATCCTCCTTTTTTTCATAAATCTTTTGTCATTTTATTAAAGGAAATTTATTCTGATCTGAGTTTCCTTTCCAAAAGAAATCTTTCATTATTCAATTTAGAGATTTACTAATGCCAACAGGAAGGGGCAAACACAACATCATATAAATTGGCAGAGCATATATCACAAATTTTAGCAAAGTTAACCTACTAGCCCAAGAAATCCATCTATTCTTCCAAGAAGAAAGACGTTCCTTAAGTTTTTCTAATAAAGGGTTCCAAGAACCACTTCCATAATTTCCTTTTTTCAGTGGAAGAACCATATATTTACAAGGAAATTGACCTTTTTTAAAACCTAGAATTCATAAAATCTGCATTTCTTGCACACAAGGAGTGTTAAAAAAGAAGACTTCTGACTTTATCACACTTACCTCTTGACCCGAAGCCTGAAAGTATTGATCCAGAATACCTTTAATCCTTCTTGCTTCCCTAACATGTGTTGAACCAAACAACATTGTATCATCTGCAAATTGCTGATGCGTTATAGAAGGGAGCCCACTTGTGACCTGTACCCCTTCGACCCACCCGGTTTGATGTGCATTTTCAAGAGCCCTTCCCAATGCTTCCACCATAATTATAAAAAGAAAAGGAAAAAGAGGATCTCCTTTCCTTAAACCCCTTGAAGCAGCAAAAACCCCTTCCAGAGATCCATTAACCAAAAATGAATACCTCAAACAAGAAATCCGTCCAAAGATCCAATCCAACCACTCTTTTTGAAAACCAAAAGCCTCTAATACTTTAAATAGAAATCTTCAGTTTACCCTATCATAGGCTTTCTTTATATCCAATTTCAATAACATCACAGGTTTCTTCATTTTCTGAACTGAATGCAGAATCACCTCTTGAGCGATTATAACTCCATCAAAAATTGACCAACCTGGGACAAAACTAGTTTGCTCATCTGAAATGATAACCAATAAAAGCTTCCTCAAATGATTTTCCACCGCTTTTGCTAGAATTTTGTAAATAGTGTTGCAGAGGGAAATTGGGAAAAATTCATCCCATGAATCTAGCTTTTCCTTCTTCGGAATGAGAGCTATTAGAGTTTTATTCAATTCTTTAAGAATCCTTCCTGAACTCCTAGAATCTTCAATTTCCTCAGTTACCTCTTCCCTAATAAAGCCCCAACAATGTTGAAAAAAACCTACCGAGAAGCCATCCGGGCCTGGTGCCTTCTCAGGATGTAAGTAAAAAACCACAACCTTTATCTCTTCCTCTAAAAATTTAGCATTCAAAGACTCCATCTATGAGGGAGAGAATAGACGAGGGATCACTTTCAGAATTTGACCCTGAGCATCAAGGTTTGAACCATCCCAATCATTCAAAAGATTCTAAAAATAATCAACTACAAAATCCCTAATTTGCAAGGGGTCCTCCAAAAGAGTGTCATCTGATGCCTTAATACAACTAACCCGGTTCACTGTTCTCCATGCTTTGGTTGAATTATGAAAGAATTTGGTATTTCTGTCCCCTGCCTTTAGCCAGGTTTCCCTTGATTTCCGCCTCTAGAAAATCTCTTATTTTTCCAACAAATCATTCAATTTCCTATTCAACCACTTTTCATGCTCAAAACTCGTATCATCCATGCCTTGTTGAATGATAGAATTTGACAAAGCATCCAATTCTTCTTCCACCCTAATTCTTTCCTCAAAAATATTTTTGAAACATTCTTTGTTCCATTGTTTCAATTGCTGCTTAACCACTTTCAATTTTGTGACTATATTGAACATTTTAGAGCCCCCTGGGTTACACTCCTTCCACCAAGATTCCATATAACTCAGTAAGTTGGGGTCCTTAAGCCACATAATTTCAAATTTGAAAGGGCAACGAGTTGGCCCCTTGTCACCAACAATACATAATTCTACTGGAAAATGATTAGACCCATTCCCCGAAATGATTTTACTTTCTAGAATAAAAGGAAAGAGACTTAGATTTCCTTTAAAGAAAAATCTGTCTAATTTCTCAACTATACTACAAAAGCCCTTCCTTTTATTATTCTAGGTAAAGCTTCCATTAGCCATAGGAATTTCCATTAACATGTTCCTCTCAACAAAATTCTGAAAATCTAATTGAGATTGGAAAGCTTTACCCACCCCTCCTTTCTTATTTGCATACCTCAAGATAGCATTGAAATCCCCACCCAAAATGAAAATATCCTATTTAAAACTATTAAAAACCTTTTCCAGTTCTTTCCAAACTGTTCTTGAGCACACACAAAGAGGGACCATAAACATTGATTAACAAAAAATTTAGATTAAAAGACAGATTGCTTACCCGACATGCCAACCAGTGCCTTCTTTCAATCAATTCTTCCACCAAAACTGACTGAGGTTTCCAAATCATTAACAAATCGCCTGAAGCGCCTTCAACCTCGATGCCTACCCACTTCCAGAGTTTTAATTTTCTATTGAATTTAATGAGATCTTTTTTTCCCAGCTTTGTTTCTTGAAAGAGACAAATTTCCACCTGATGAGATTCTATAACATGCCTCAAGAGGCACCATTTTTTAGGGGCCTTTAAGCCCCTAACATTCCATGTTAAAAGTTTCATTTCTGTTTAGGAAGAGCGTCGCTCTTCCCTACTTTCATCATTGAATCTTTTTTTTGTTGACCAGTTGCATCCCCATCCCACTTCTGCTTTTCCACATTGGAGATCCTACCTCACTTTTTATTTTCACCACAATCTGGGGAGGATTTTTCCATATCCTTTTGATGAATACCCAACTTTACCCTTGCATCCACTAAACTTTGCAAAAGTTTCCTCTTCTTGGAGGACTGCGGGCTTTCTAAAGCAAGACCCTCAAGCATACCAACTAGATGATTCGCCTCATCCAGATTCTCTGCCAAAAAATTGAGGGTAAGCAATCTCAATTGTTGACATGGTAGAGAGCGACCCCATGAGGTTGAACCTTGGTTGTTGGCACTACAGGCAAGAATCCCCACCATTTCACCATAAGGTCTCCCCCAATCTCAATTGTTGACACAGTAGAGAGTGACCCCGTGAAGTTTGAACCTTGGTTGTTGGAACTACAGGCAAGAAGCCCCACCATTTCACCAAAAGGTCACCCCTTTGGAGATATTGTTAAGCTTTAATAATTCCTCTAGATCTCTTGTTGGTGATACTCCTATAAAGGCTTAATCTATAAGTGTATTGTAACTACGTTGTTTACTAAATAACAAATTGGATTACTTTGGATTTTGGGAATTTTCTTTGAGCTCATGGTTTTTTAATTACCATTTGATAGTTTCATATATTGTATCTCCTATATATTAGGTGCTTGAGATGGAGATTATGTTTAAATAGTTTTGGAGGTATTGTTAAGATTTAATAATTCCTCTAGATCTCTAGTTGGTGATACTTCTATAAAGGCTTACTTTATAAGTGTATTGTAACTGTTGGTGTAATTAATTGATTACATTTACATAAGTTTACTTAGGCATTAATTATATTCCTAGGTATCATTTACTAGGTGATAGGTTCACATGTTTGCTTAGGATATAAGATTCCTTCTAGAAGGATGAGTTGTCTTTTCTAGAAGTTTTATCTTATCTAGCATTGTTTCCTAGATAATTAGTTAGTTGTTACATGTCATAAGATTATGACACATGTCAGCATCATATTACATACTACATCTCAACCTTGCATATATAAGCAAGGCTTCATATGTACTTTTCCATATTCAATTTGGCACTCTTGCATCTTAATGATAGCATGATATTTCTACCATTTCTCTTTTGCGGAAGTTATTTTATCTTGCAGGTGATTCTGGGGTGTTTGAGGAGTTCACCATAAACTCCTACATGGTATCTTGGCATGAAAGTTTTGCTAAATGTGAGTTGGGGTCTTGAAAGCCTCATCATTGAATCCAAAGCATCAGAGAAAGTCAAGATCGGATTTCATTTTGTCAAAATTTGACATATTTTGTCAAATCTACAAGGGTTTAAAATCTAGCCATTTTTATTGGAGCCGCTTTCATTTTTGCTTTAGAAATCCAGTTTCCCCTCAATTGTAGGAAAAACGATTTCTGGGTTTTGTAGCCATGGTCAAAATGTAAACTGGGCATCTTTTAGATTTTGCATATCTTGCATAGATATGAAGAAAATTTCTGTACAAAAATTTATGCATTTCATTTTTCTCCTAGTTGAAGGTTAAAAAAAATCATTTTTTCATCTTCTGCTTGTTGGATCAAAAATCAATTTATGGGTTTTGTTAGTAACTTCAAAATATTTCTGAGTTATTGTTATTGTATACAAATAGTGAATAGATTTTTCAGAAATAAAATCAAAAGTAATTTTTTTTTTGCTAGAAAGTTGGTTTCTTGTAGGCTAAATTCAACTTTTTAAAAAAATTTATAACTTTTGGCCACGATGTCCGTTTTTGGAAAACAAGATATCAATGGAAAACTAGTTTCGAACACTTCATAGTGGTGCAAGCCATTTTTTAATATATTTTTCATCTACACAAATTTGAGGTTATTTTTCATCATGGAGGCAGATGTGAACATTCATTAGTGCATGCACTATTTCTTTTTTTGTGTGCATTAGGTTTATATTTTCTCTACACTTCATTTCAAGTCCAGATAATTTTTCTATCAAATGTTGCTTCATAGATTCCAGATTTGTGCCAGTTTGCAAGTTTTTCAGTGTTCCTTGGCATGGAGTTTGCTGTTGCTTTATCATGATTCCAACTTGATTCTTTGAGTGACTCTAATATGGTTTCTAGCAAGCAAAATTATCTTTCCTTGCTTGCCAGATTGAGGATTCCAGTGTTACTCCATAGTGTACTTCTAGTGCTTCTCTTGCAGCAGGTTATCTCATTACGGGGAGGCTAAATGGTATCTTTTTTCATCCTTTGTGTGGATGGAGATTGATTGGATTTGTGATGGATATCATTATTGTTTTGCATTTCATCTCTCTTTTGGGGAGGAATTTTATCCCACTCGGTTTTCTCCTTTTCTCCATTTGTGAGAGATTTCATTTGCATTTGTACATGGGTACCTAACATGGCCTAGTAGTCGGGACCCATCATTGCATCTTTGCATCATTTGCATAATAATTTCCTTCCTAAGTTGCACTTATGGGGGGTGTTGATGTAATTAATTAATTACACTTACATAAGTTTACTAAGGCATTAATTATATTCCTAGGTATCATTTACTAGGTGATAGGTTCACATGTTTGCTTAGGATATAAGATTCATTATAGAAGGATGAGTTGTCTTTTCTAGAAGTCTTATCTTATCTAGTATCATTTCCTAGGTAGTTAGTTTTCACATGTCATAAGATTATGACTCATGTCAACATCATATTACATACTACATCTCAACCTTTCCTATATGAGCAAGGCGCCATATGTACTTTTCCATATTAAATTTGACACTCTTGCATCTTAATGATAGCATGATATTTCTACCATTTCTCTCTTGTGGAAGTTATTTTGTCTTGCAGGTGATTTTGGGGTGTTTGAGGAGTTCACCATAAACTCCCATAGTAACTATGTTGTTTACTAAATAACATTTTGGATTACTTTGGATTTTGGGATTTTTCTTTTAAAATATATTTCCCCATGTATACCTATGTTATGTTATATTGTTTATTTTATGTTTAAATGTGTTTCTTCTTATGCAATTGTTGAAAAAATAAATTTGCACAACTCACTCTCCTCAAAATTTTAGTATAGTAAGGATTTCTGTATACCTTGCTTTTTTTTCATTAGACAACCCCATGATTGAAGATTATAACTTTGATATCAAACAAAAATGATCCATTTTTTGGATCACACCTCTCCACTAAGGAAGCTTTTGGTCCCCTAAAGCTCATGGACTTAGCAAGTGAAGAAAATATTCTTCACCACATCCTCTTTGAGATGTCATTTGGATTTCCTCAACAACTACCCCTTCAACCCCATTAACCATATGGCATGATCTCTTGTTCTTGTCTTCCTCATCTTCTTGTCCATAATTACTGTAACCTCCAATTCCTCTTGGCTACTTGGAGCTAAACTATTAAATAAAGGTAACATAAAAGGCTTGAGCAATTAAATCTTGCCAACATTGATGAATAAATACATCTTCATGTAGGTAGATAATCCTAGCTAAACATCATTCTCTTCTACTTTTTTGAAATCTAAAGTAAACCATACCTTATAGGTTTGAGCTTCTTAGCTTGTCCTTGAAGCCTTTATTTTCCTAGATACACACAAACTTAATCTCCAACTTGAAAATTATACTCCACTCTATATTAGGCATGTCATCTCTTGTACCTACCCTGAGAGTCATTTAAATTCTCCTATACTCAAAGATGAATTTTCCAAACCTTTTCCATGAATTGTTTGACTTTGTGTACCTTTGAATCCATGTTTTCCAACCTTTCTCTTGACTTTCCTATCACAAAATTAAAGTATTAGGATGAAAATAACCAAAAATTACCTCAAAAGGTGACAATTTGGTGGATGAATGCATTGTCTTATAAGTGCTTTATTTATGCTGAGTTTTCATCCAAAGAATTATGACTCTTCTCATTATAACTTCTCAAATATTTGTAATAAATTATCATTTGTGTATCCACTTCTCCCAAATATTGCATTAAAAAACACCCAAAAATTGAACATCTCTATTTGATATGGTACTCTTTGAAAGACCACAATGAACCAAAAAATGATTGAAAATAACTCAGTTGCATGATTGCCATTTATTTTTTTCATACATGGTATGAGCACACACATCTTATCAAATATACCCACACCATGAATAGATAATCATGGCCCTTCTTGGATATGGAAAAGCTACCTACAATTCCCATGGAGATGTTCTCCCTTGGACTCATTGGAATTGGTAGTAGTTGGTTCAACCCTAACGTTTGATTATTTGGCTTGCTAAAACAACACAACTTGTAACCTTGTATGAGCCTAGATAGAGCCACTCACATATATGAACAATACACATATTTAAATATTTTCCATTATCTTTTTCATACCAAAATGGCCTAAAACTCTTTAGGTATGAGCATCACACATGAATAATAATATCCTCTCTTTTGGTATGGAAAATTCCTTGTTTGGCTCAAAGTTAGTCACTTTCCTTCTCTTTTCTTGCTAATATATTGTTAACATTCTTATAATTCATGTAATCTTCAACATATATGCACATCTTTGGCAAAAGGCTTCAACTAAGAAAGAGTACACATTGTTCAAAAAAAGATGCAACCTAGACAACATATTAACCGCCTTATTGGTCACACCTTGCTTGATGAATTATTGATGGAACCCCATCTACTTGTTGTTCCTAGCTTGTTGGAATTTAGTTTGAGTTTGTAAATACTCACAAAGTTGATAATTTGTATGCACAACCCTTTCTTTTCCCAACAAATAGTGTTTTCACTTTTTGAACTTAAAGACTAAGTTTGTATTATTTTTTATCATAATTACTACATTTTAGTGTCCCTCTAAAAATCTCTAAGTGATAATTGTTGATTCTTTGTTATTGAAACCAAATCTATTGGTGTGCCAAATGTATTCGATACCTATACCACATGGAGAGATCAACAATGAAAAGTATTGTAGATAGATAAACCTATTATACAAGATGACCTTTGGCATTAAAATACTAGCTTATTCTTTATTCTAGCTAAACTTTCTTTTAATTAGGATTGAAAATGTAAAGAAACCTAAATATAGAAAGTGTAAAATGGTGACACATTAGAAGGAAGACCTCAACGATCATTCAAAGACAAAAAATATGAATTAAAATACTCAATAGAATTTGAATATAAGTACAATTACATATAATGAAAGACAATAACATTTATAAGGTGCAACAAGGTTGGATATAATAATACATAACCAGAGCATTCATTTAAGAAAAAATCTTGTACATTCATATGTTGTAAAGAAGTGACAAATCTAGACACATATATTATAGCCAACTTAAATATTTACAAATGCTAAAGTAAGGAAGTAGAAATACTACGCAAGGTCTAAACAAATGAGTCTAAAAAAACCATTTTTTCTTCTTAAATGACCCATTACATTTATAAAAAGGGGGAAAAAATGGAAGAAGAAGATATTTACTAAAGGCAAAGTTAATTTTGATTCCCACCAAAATAGAGTCATTGCTATAAATACAATATAAAAATATTTGTAATTGTTGTTTGCATACATAGCATCAAGTCTTCTATCTTATATGCTAGCCTTCCAAATTTCTACATAAGCTTTCCTTACATTTGTTTGTAGACTCTGGGATTTATGTGACCTATTATATTATTTTTATTACCTATATGGTCATGTGTGATATTAGAGCTCTCATACTTTGTAAGAGTTAGTATAAAATGCTCTAACACCAAGTAAGATTTGGCTATGGAGATATCCACCTAAGATCAAAGAGCTTCTATGAAAGCACAAGGTACACTCAAATAAAAATAATAATTTATTCTATCAAAGGATACAAATATATAGTATGATTACATTCTTTATTACAATGAAAAATCTTTTTATATATAGAAAAGGGTGAGACACATGAAACAATAAATTTATAACATGCGTTTTAATATTAAGATTTGAAACTTAAAAAATAAACCCCTAATAAATTTAAGTAAACTTAAATAATAAGATATAGACTAAAAAACCAATTAAATAATATTGTCCCATCCACACCAACAGATATAAATTGTTGGTCCTCCTACTAAGAGTCATACAAATCATCGTGAAACATTTAGATACTTAGCATTCCTTGTAGTACAATGTTGGATAAACTCCCAACATATTTTCAAAAATATAAGATGAATTCATTTTAAATCCTCTTGTGAATCTCTAGGACAACTAGTTTGGGAACTAAATTATTCTTTTCTTTATTAAGGCCTTGTATTCTTGGAACTCTATCCCCTTATAAAGTAAAACCATCTCATAAGCTTAGACCTTCCAAGAGATTATCGTTTGAACTAGTCTATACAAGTGTCACATAGTGAATTAGAAATTCAATAGACTATTTGAGTTTTTTAGGAAAAATATGAATTGAACTACTAAAATTTAAATAAGAGTTTGACAATACTTTAAATTTGCACTAATTTTCATAGGTATTGTTCTTATGAACATCTTTAAATATGTTTAAGAGAATATGATTTCTACTTTTATTTTGAGGAAAATAATGTTCTAATAAAAAAGTCTTTTGAATTAAATCTTATATTGCAATTTTTCTACTCTTCAATTACTAACTAGTTTTTTGTTTGATCCATAGAAGATAGATTGAAAAATTCCCTATCCCCTTCATTGATCTTGTTGGGTTTGTTGACCTCCTACAATGATTTAATAACTAAGCCCTTACAACCATGATTCAAAGATTGGACATCTAACCTGAATAGATATTTCAATAATCATGAAGGTGCATTTAACTTGTCAACCTAGGGACGTGAACTTGAAATGGGTTAGCACAGTATGTGCACTAGGAACTCAAAGTAGCCATTTCATTCTACAGCTAAGGAACACACAATACTGAAATTAAATTGCTTGGAAAGGAATGAGACAAATGCTGAACATAAATCAATCGACTATACTAAGATGAAATACATAACAGGAATGAAAATCTGAGCAACAAATAGGAAACTACTCTGTCTGCTTTGGCTGCAGGAACAATCATAGAATGAAATTCTAGTGGCTGCAGGAACAATTAGTGCCAGATTTCTAGCTAAGTACTAAACAACAAGTAATACTAAACTAATGCTAAACTAAGATAGATTACTCACCAAGTGGGCCCCCTTGGATAAGTATCCTCTAAAACTAATGAGAATTCAAATTCTCAAACTCAGAACTTTATTTTAATCACTGTACATCATGAGTACAAAAGAGTAATGCATCTGTATTACTGAAAACTAGAGAGTACAAGTACAATATCAAATCGTGCAACCTCCTAAGGAAGGAGCATCAAATCATTATTTATACTAACAACTAAACAAGGTAGTCAATTCCACGACTGGGAGGATGCCATTTAGAGAAAACAAAGAAAATGGAGTGATGGTGGTTACACGTGCATGGAATCTGGTCAGACATGCAGGTCCAAATGCAGATTCAACACAATAGTAACGCCCATGCATGCTCAATCATTAAAGTCCACTACAAGGCAGTTACGTTCAGTTGCATTAGGAATCTTCTGTCATCGGCCTCCTTTAAATTTGAACGATTCCTTTGTTGGATGTTATAGTGCATGCCCAGCTAGCGGTGTCTTCCTCAGCTTAGCAGATTAAATCTGCATGGAAATGTTAGAGCACATAATAACTGCACATCTATAACCACCTTAAGGAACATTCATTAACCACATGCTAAATCAATATAGATAATCCACATAATATGCCAAATGTCATTAAAGCTTGTAGAGATAGGATTAAGTCTAATGTCAATGGTTCGAGGGAAACATTATGAAAATACCAACATTTAACATCAAAGTCCATGACATCTACCAACAGATAAACTATAGATTCTACCCAAAATTGGACCAAAAACTAGGCTCATTAGGGTTGATAGGGAGTAAATTAAGTCATTGAATAATTTAGAGTGACATGATAAAAAATTATACATACTGGTATACAATATCAAGAAAGAGTCTAGTAGTGGATCATAGTACATCCTAACTTGCCACAAATATTTTTTTTTTAATCAAAAGGCTAGTGCCTATATATATTTATATTGATATAAAAGAGAGATTACATTATTATCTATCATCATTCTATAGTCCCTTTCTAGTTCAAACCTAATCAACTACAAACCCATATTATCATCCACACAACTTTATACCCATCCCTATTACAGACTCAAATTACCAGACATATACAATATTTAGTTTTTTGATTACCAAGATGTTGCTCTTTCAACATATATCATCTCAAATGGGCGCTGTTCAACATGAATTCTCACAAAATCCCTAGCTAGCACATTCCTTCTTCATTCAAATTTCATATCATTTGTCTTTGACTATCTTCAAGAAAAAAACCTGATTTTTTTTTTCATAATCATGCACCCTATTCCTCCATCATAACCGGGTTTTCATTTTCTCCCCGCTCTTCAACCATAATGTCATCTTTTGGAAGAATTTCTGGAGTAACATTAAGGTTAAACCCTTGGCCTCCATGCATAATTTCCTTTTTCCCTTGTTCTTCCACAACCGCTTGATCATTGTGAGCATCATAATAGATATGAATACTATTATCGTATTGCAACACAGTCATTTGGGGTGGTAGTGGAGGATTGTGAACATGAACTGGGAGCACCATGATAGCCTGCATAGTGACTTTTATTTTTTCTGTTAATTCATCATCAAACTCAACTGCATACCTTCGAAGAACATTCAACATGAGACTAGAATTTCGCTGAGAGAGTGATTTGTTGACTGCTACAAACAACTTTGTAAATGTTGTTTGATGCAATAAGAAGTGCCTAGGAAACAGGCCTCCAACATAAACCTGTCCCTTCCATAGATCATACCTTTGACAGGCTTTGGAGAAAGCACCACTTGGAAAAAAGTACTCATTCACAACTTTGTTAATTATCATTTCCACAAGCCTTACATCCTAAAGCAAGTCCAAAATATTTGATATGAACATAGAAAGAAATTGGGATGGATATATTACCCGCTTTGCTTCTGGCTCCAAGATTTCTTCACCAATTACCCTTTTAATATGCTTGATAAATGTTGCACAGTGATTTTTGAAAACTAGATGAAGCTCCACATCTCCTATTTCCTCTACTATCGACATGTCCCATTCATTGACAAGAATGTAGACTCTATAGTTTCATGGGAAAAACTCCATTTGCCTCCTACACTTTGCACAGAGTAATTTCAGAACTCTAATATCTCCACTTCTTGATGAATTTTGAGAATTCATAAACACTATTCTCCCAGCCCTCCATATAGAAAAATTGTTTGTTGTAAAAATGTGCACCAATCCCTCAAATTTATCTCCCATATCCGGATTGAAAATGGCTTTTAGAATGACTCTTAAGAAGTCTTGTACAACATGTACTTTGATATGAATGAAATTATTACATGGCACTCCTCTTTGGATATGAAGGAAATTATTACATGACACTCTTCTTTGGATAGCCACTAACTAAAATAAAGCTACATCTTGTAATGCACAAACCTTGCATATAATTTCTCTAAATTTATCCATGCCTCTTTTGAAGATCCAAGACAATTTGCAGCAGACGATACATTGAATGATTAAACCACACTCCTAGCTCACACATTTGAAAACAATGTGAATTTTCATGATTTTTGACACCTGTAACCTGCACAGGACACAAAATATTAGCTGAAACGAAGGTCAAATCTTGTACTATGAGGGATTGATCATAATTTATGATTGCATTGGGTGTCCTCCACGAACTAATTCCCATTGTACATGTCTGATGTCATGTATGCTAACTCACACTTTAACACATGTGATTTGGGATTATGCAATATTATCATAATCTACCTTGACTGTATGGCATGTGTTAATTTAACACTACAATTGTTCTTCTTAAATCCTCCCATTTTCCTACCCTTTGCCACTTGTTAATTACTTTTCAAGTAGGAATGAATTGCTTCTCTTGACATAGTATTTTTAGCTATTCGACATGTGCTATGTCTCTATACATCTGCTTTCCCTGAAATAACATAGCTATTTGTACTTTTTCCACTTGGAAATTGTAATTCAAATATGTTGCATTACTTTGAACCATTTTATTACACATCACAACTGATTTGATTTGCTTACAGAAAGCACTTTTCATTCAAAAAAATTGAACCTTTGACATGTGTAAACCCTCGCACAATTTTTTTCTTCATTTCTAATCATCCAAAATTCCAGTTAGACTCAATGTGGCTGTGTCATTATTTTTTCCACTTGGAAAATGCAACTCTAATAAGATGCAATACATTTATGTAAAGAGAAGCTGTTAATGTAATGCACAAAGAAAAACACATGTATTCATATTGCAACCTCCATAAGTAACAGACTCCTATCTCCAGCCTTATCCTGACATTAAACTTAGAATTTTCCTCAAAAGCATTGCAATACTCTTAATATAGCATACCAAGATGCAAATTGAGCTCAAATAATATACCTTTAACATGTGTAATATCCCTCATGAAATAGAACTTGAAGTCATGACTTCTTTCCCTGTTTCCTCTACCTCCCAAACACTAACTAAGCTCATTGTGATTCCCCTACAATTCTCCTTCATTGCTTATGATATTACACAAATTTTTATTTATATTTTTGCAATCAATTATATGTATTATTGTTTCTTCCCCTTATTCTGATCCCATGTTTGCCAAAAAATCTGCCAGTTTGTTTCCTTCTTTATATATATGAAAAATCTGATACATGCTAACTTTTTCTAGTAAAGCCCATACTTGCTTCAAAATATATTGAAGATGCCAGTTGAGAATTTTCTGTTCTTTACATGCATTCAATATTATTAAAGAGTCTCCTTCAATTTGTAAATTAGCAATTTTTAACATTCTTGCTAGTTTTAATCCATGCAAAATTGCATTGGCTTCAACTACATTATTTGTAACATTTGAAAGCTTGATTGATTTTGCCATTAAAACTCTACCCTTATGATCTCTAATGACCACCTTTGCATTAGCTGCACCTGGTTGCCTCTACTAGAACCATCAAAACTTAACTTATACCAACCTTGAGGTGGAGATTTCCAAATTACCTTTGGTTGATCAACGTTGGTCTGAGGTAGTTGAAGTTTGCTTCCTTTAAATGATAGAGTAATTTGAGGCCACTTACGAAGTAATGTTGAATCCCAATCTATAAATGCAACATCTACTCTTTTTGTCCTATACACATAACTGTTGACTACCTCAGATATAGAAGTTTCTAACCTAATCAATAGGTTTTCAACAACACATTTATCTTTCCTGAATATAAATGTAATGTCCCCAATTTTGCGAGCATCAGAGTTCAGTGGATTTAGCCTATTCATGGCCCTCATAGGCTACTATGACTAGTTAGAGGGTCTCTTTTGGCGAAGATCAGAGGAATCTCTCCTTCAGCGTCTCGTGTGGGTTCAAGCTTAGCCATTAGTTGATTCAATTTCATATACTTACTATTTATAGTAAGTCAGCCATCAAGCAATTCTATTTATAGCAGGGCACTTGAAGTTCACATGTTGGCAGTGTCGATTCCCAAATTCAGTTGAGTTGGTGAAATAGGGAGTTTTGCCTAAGTTATAACGTTTAATTATTATTAAAGGTGACTTTAATAATAATTAATATTTTAATATTATATTATAACATTATATTTGCACTTTATGACTTGAGGGTCCATTCATCATTAAAAAGGGGGCCATTTTAATTAATTACTTGGGCGCCAATTTCAAGGACATATTTTAATATTCCAAAGTGCAAACATTATATTATTTTAAAATGATTTAAAAGGAAAATTGGAGGGGATTGGCCTATTATCTTTTATCCCACATTGGTGAGAAAAGTGTATGAGCTCCTCTAGGAAAAGTATAAAAGAATCTTATGGGGCTCATTTGGGGATATTCAGAATTGGTTATTGGATATTTTGTTTATGATTTCTCTTCGGCGTTTGGAGAAGGGAGCCCTAGGGTTTCTGCCAACGTATCGGCTTTGGAGAACGAAAACTCTCCATTGTATCAACATTATGAGGTTGTGGAATATCAGCTGAAGGTGCTCATTGTTGGCTTCATCCAGAAGTCAAGTCTATGCTTAATCAGATTTATTGCTTTAGTCTTGCAGGAGAAATTTGGAATAAGAGATTCAACATCTTTCAAGTTCAAAAGATTGTTTCCGGGTATCTTTCTTTGTAAAGCTTTTAGAAATTTATGCAATATCAGTAAAGCTTCATTTTCAACATTTAACTTTGTTTCCAGCTGTATATCATTACATGTTAAGCTTCAGAAATTGTTAATCTCTTGAATGCATATTTTTTGTCTGGTAATCATTGAGAAAATATATAAAAATTACAAACCCTAGTTACTCAGCATTAGGTTTTAGAGGTTAGAGATAGACAGGTCTCTTACAGTGGTATCATAGCGGTTTTCCTGCCATCCTATGTGGGAAATAAATTTTATGAACAGAGAGAAAAATTTCAGAATATTATGGGTTTACAGATACAAAGAAGATTATGAGAATTTAGGGTTTAAAAAGTTTATCAATTGCAGAGAATTACCAGTCAGATTTTAAAGTATTGGGTTTGTTTGGTACGACCAGAGGAACGATTTAAATATTTGCAGGAATAAGTAATATTTAATAATCAATCAAATAAATTTAAAACATAGATGAAGACAAAACAATAGTCTGCCGCTACAGACAAAATGGGTGTTGGAATTTTTGAAGAAGCCGATAGAGACAAATCGTGGCTTTCAGAAGTTTGATATTGAATATTGGCACATCGGTTTATTATTTTAAAGAGCTGCATTATATTGAAATCGCATATTGGAGGAGAAACCTTTGTCGGGAGCTACTTACAAGTAAATATACACCGATTATTGTAGAGGCTTACACTGATTATTGTAGAGGCTATGTAATAAGTCAGGAGTTGCTTATATGGGAGCCACTTAGATAAAGACAGTGAAGGCTTGTCTTATTCATTGCTGGAGAAGAAGACATAAGTTGTCAGAAGCAGATAGGACACAGGCGTCAGAAAGTTGAAAAGAGATGAAATTGGAATAAATACAAGAGGAAATTGGATGCCGTGGCATTGAATATGTAATCGATATTTCTGGGTGCATATTTGACAAGTCAAAGGTTCGATAAGTCAAAACTTTAAGAGAACACGAGAGCTGCTTGAGGCTCATATTTGTTCGATTTATTTGCAGTAGAAGACAAAAACAAGAAAGATAGACGCAAGAAGACAACACTAGGAGGCATATGAATATACAAGGCTGGACGCTTATAAAGAAATCCATGGAGCAGCTTGGCGAGCTTGTTAAAGAAATCGATATCAAAGGGAGTCTTTCAATTAGACTGCCGTCTGATAGAAGGAATCTGACGTCTTATTTAATAAGAACAATTTAAGATAAAGACAATCTTAGAAAAAGATGAAGTTGGAGGAGGACGTGGTAAAGCAAAGCCGTTAGAAATCATATTCGATATGGGAAAAAGTTGGCACATCATTGAAGAATTCAAAGTATTCAAGAAAGGAAAATTACAAGTGAATCAAAAATATTAGGAGACAGTTTCACTTGCAGACGTCTTCAAGAAGGCATCAGCCCAGTCCAATCACATAGTTCAAGCTACTTATTGTTGAAGCTGAGTCTTGCATGTACTTCAGTCATATCTTCATTTCAATTCACTGTTGGTTTGGTACAAATTGCAATCAGAATGGAGTAACATCATTGCAATATCGAAGATTGAAGTATGCCTGGTAAATGTTTGACAGAATGTCTCTGAACATATGCATGCATGTTTAAACATATTACATCTTAGAAAGTCAGGAATACTTTGCATTGTATGACTCATTATTATAAATCACATCAAACATTCTGGTCTGAGTCAGTCAGTTTCCATTTTGTGGTGTTGCTCTAAGTAAAAAGCATTCTTGAGTATTGAGGAAAGACATTGTATTCAATTATTCATCAAATACTATTAGAGTTGGGTGCATACTTAGTATTTGTTGAAATGTCAATCGGTTGTAACTATGCATCTGCTTAAACAAAATTCACTTTCATTCAATATATGGTCATACAATGATTATGCATTCTCAGTGACTTGCATTGAAAGTGTTTGACAAAGTTACAAAGTCAGAGAATCTGAGAGTTTGAAGTCAGATTGAGTGAGGCTCTTCATAGTTTCTACCTTAATCTCTGAGCATAGAAATTTCTTACCAGCAATGGGTTCAAACAATGATAAAGAAATGGTGTCGGGTGATGGAAAATGGTTGGCTAGAATGCTTTATAAACAGGGTAATTAGCTCGGCAGTATACCTCGATCTAGCTATGACACATTGTGTATTTTGAATGAACTGGAAGAAATTTTAAGTTATGTAGAACAGTCACCTTCAACCATGCTTCAGATAGCATTGGTTCCTGCAGTGAAAGCTTTGGGTGAGCATAGGTACTTGAGACACAGCGACAGTGAGGTTAGGCTCATGGTTGCCCTATGCATCAGTCAATTTTTGAGGATCATAGCTCCTCAAGTTACTTATGGTGCGAACCTCATGTGTGAGGTGTTTCAGCTGATTATTGACAGTATGGTTGGGATTGATGACATTGGTAGTCCTACATTTAGAAGAAAGATTAAGTTATTGGAATTGATGGCACTGGTGAGGTCATGCGTAGCCATGCTTGATTATGACCAGCATGATTTGGTGTTGCAGTTATTTAAACTCTTTGTAGAGTCCATCAGTTTAGGGTATGACAAGCGTATACATGACTACATGAGAGATATCATGACTTACATTGTTGATAATCTTGATAACATATCTTAGCCGATTATGACACTTCTCCTAGCAGTTCGCAAGCGAGAGAAATTGACATCTCCAGCTGCTTATGTCTTGGTGTGTAGTGTCTTTGACCAGTGTAAAGACAAGTTGGGACCCTATTTGGTTGAGGAGGAGCAAGTGCAAGAAAAGAAGGTGAGTTTTGAAGAGAATATTGACATTATTAACGCTCAAAAAGTTGTTATAAGTCATGATAACAATTCTGATTTTTGTAACAACAGTAGTAAAACTTTGCATCAGCTTGAGACAACAGTAATTACACATGTGCGAGATGTTACCAATGAGTTGTCACTTGAAAATACTCAAGAAATGAGTACTAAAGATGCATTGTATGACATAGATTCATGTCCTGGTAAGTCTGATTTTTCTTATCAGACCTTTGAAAACGAATCAAAAAATTCATTTGATGACAATGAATCCCAAGATCATGATGTGGATGGACACGCAATCACCTTGGAAGTGGAAGTGTGTGAAGATACTGTTATATCAGTAGCTTCTACCTTATCAGATGAGCCATCCCTCAAGGTACATAGCAGCAGTACCTTAGCTGATAATGTGTGCAAAGATGATAGCACACACGATGCTGCTTATCATGTGGTGAGTGACATTGATTCAACATCATATCACAGTGCGGATGAAAAATCAGAAGATTTGTGTGGAAATGTTTCATCACAAAGGTATCATCATTTAGCAAGGCAATTAAAGGTTAACGACAGGATGGTTGCCACAACCGTTGAGCATTTTGATGTTGCTCGTCAAATGTTGGCCACCTATGGTTAGAGTACTCCTTTGACAGATGAGCATGGTGATAGTTTTTTTTCCCTTGCAGAGATACATGCACTTCGAGAAGCGATTGGAATGATGAAACAAAAATACCTACAACTACTTGCAGATAGGGATTTTCTTCTCAAGTGGGATTGCATTTGTTATGATGAATTGTAGGGAAAGGAGGAGAAGGTTGATGAGCTCACTCATGAGCTTGAGGTGACTATGGACTCGTTTCAGAGTGCCCAGTTGGCCCTTCAAGAGTCACAGTTACAGATTGAGAAGCTTACTGTGGTGTTGAGTTTAGCACAGTCTTCACCATCTCTTGATATAGTTCAGATTTTGATGGCAGCAGTTGGTGAGGAGCATACACCCATGGTTCATAGATGTGAGCAGGTTGAGGATGTGGTTACATCCATCACAGATATTGGTGCAGTTAATTCAGATGGGATGAGTGTTTTGGTTGAGAGCTCTTGTGATGCGATAGTTGTTTTTTCTGAGAGTTGTGTGGCAGATCACGTCACTACTCCATCATTGTCACAGGAGATATGTGGGGCATCATCCAGTATGGAGATTTGTACTTATTTTAATTTGTTTCCCTCACCTGGAAGCAACTCATTCATTCCATCCCATGCAACTGATTTGTTTCCCCAGGGCTATGATGGTCAGCCATTAACAAAGGTGGGAGCATTTTATCTTGATTGCATAGTGAGGAGTGTTCATCACTTCTCCTTTAGTCCACACACGGAGGATTTGATGATGCATCGGTGTGGATTGGCTTCGGAGTTATACCATCCGTTGTGGGATGGGTATCTACCATCTTTAGAAGATGGGATTAGCGGCTGCAAGCGCCAGAATCAGCTGTTTGTGGGGGATTACTTGCAGGGACAACTGTCAGTTTTACATCATGTTGATATGTATCCAATAGGGTTTACTACTTCTATGTCACAAAGTTTTCTTATGGGTACATGGTTACATGATGACTATGGTGTCAGTTGGCATGATGGTGTGGTCAATTATCACATCCATGAGGGTTTAGCAGAAGACAGGGAGAGATTTGGTGTAGCAGATGCTTCTAGAATTTCTTATCTTCGCATGATAGATGGATGTGAATTCAGATTGTATTGGGATCCGGGTGGTGACAGTTTTGGCACCGAGTATTGGATGGGTCCCATTGGGTTACTTCACCATTTCCAGCATGGTGAAGATGGAGGTAGTAGAGCACAGTGGAAGCCTTAGGACGACAAACTTTCACTCTGGGTTTGGGATCCAGGGATAGCTTGCGCAGTTGTGTTTTTGTTGATGCTACGGGAGACAGTTAGAGTTGTGTGGGACACTTTATAGTTCTTCTTTGGGGCCTTCGGAGGAGTTGGGTTTCTTTGTAGTAGAGATTGCTTGAGGACAAGCAATTTCAGGGAGGGCAGACTGTAATGTCCCCAATTTTGTGAGCATCAGAGTTCGGTGGATTTAGCCTATTCATGGCCCTCGTAGGCTACTATGACTGGTTAGAGGGTCTCTTTTGGTGATGATCAGAGGAATCTCTCCTTCAGCGTCTCATGTGGGTTCACGCTTAACCATTAGTTGATTCAATTTCATATACTTACTATTTATAGTAAGTCAGTCGTCAAGCAATTCTATTTATAGCAGGGCACCTGAAGTTCACATGTTGGTAGTGTCGATTCCCAAATTCAGTTGAGTTGGTGAAATAAGGAGTTTTGCCTAAGTTATAACGTTTAATTATTATTAAAGGTGACTTTAATAATAATTAATATTTTAATATTATATTATAACATTATATTTGCACTTTATGACTTGAGGGTCCATTCATCATTAAAAAGGGGGCCATTTTAATTAATTACTTGGGCGCCAATTTCAAGGAAATATTTTAATATTCCAAAGTGCAAACATTATATTATTTTAAAATAATTTAAAAGGTAAATTGGAGGGGATTGGCCTATTATCTTTTATCCCACATTGGTGAGAAAAGTGTATGAGCTCCTCCAGGAAAAGTATAAAAGAATCTTATGGGGCTCATTTGGGGATATTCATAATTGGTTATTGGATATTTTGTTTATGATTTCTCTTTGGTGTTTGGAGAAGGGAGCCCTAGGGTTTCTGCCAACGTATCGGCTTTGGAGAACAAAAACTCTCCATTGTATCAGCATTATGAGGTTGTGGAATATCAGTTGAAGGTGCTCATTGTTGGCTTCATCCAGAAGTCAAGTTTATGCTTCATCAGATTTACTACTTCAGTCTTGCAGGAGAAATTTGGAATAAGGGATTCAACATCTTTCAAGTTCAGAAGATTGTTTTCGGGTATCTTTCTTTGTAAAGCTTTCAGAAATTTATGCAATATCAATAAAGATTTATTTTCAGCATTTAACTTTGTTTCTAGCTGTATATCATTGCATGTTAAGCTTCAGAAATTGTTAATCTCTTGAATGCATATTTTTTGTCTAGTAATCATTGAGAAAATATATAAAAATTACAAACCCTAGTTACTCAGCATCAGGTTTCAGAGGTTAGAGACAGACGGGTCTCTTACAATACATTTATTTCTAGCACACTAAATTGCGCACACAACCATTGTTGGAGTAATTCTCCATATGCAAGCAAAAAAAGAATTGATAAATAAACATGGTCAGCTTGAGAAAATATCCCACAATTTGTTAGATAAAGGTGTACACCAGTTCAATTTGTTTTGAACAAAGGACCAACATGCTTGAGCAACCTCACACTTCACAAAGAGATGATTTATATCTTCAAAATGTTTCTCACATAAAACACATTGAAATGTATCTACAATTCCCAATTTGGATAATTTATCACTTGTCAGAATCTTGTTCTTAATTGCAAGCCATTCAAAATAACCAGCTTTAGGTAAAACCATAGAATTCCAAAAAAATGTGTAAGCCCTTTGACACCCGATCTGCATACTATTTGTGAAATTTCTTTATATCCATCTCTGACTGGATATTGACCTGATTTAGAAAATTCCCACCTTAGCTTGTCATTTTCATTTGATAGGTATACTAATCTTTTATCCAAGATTTTCTTTAACAACACTTTATGTGCTTGTGAAATATTGCAGTTTGAAAAATATTTCCAAACAACCTTCTGAGCTGATATATCAATCTGGTCAATATAATCTTTAACCTTATCACCCACAAAGAAATTAATATGTTTTCAGTATGTTAAAAATCACGAAAAGAACTGATTGGAGGGAGAGCATTCCAAGAATCTTTCTAGAATAAGGCTTCCTCACCATTATTAACTTCCCAAGTTAGATGTGACACTATATATTTCCTACATGAAATTAGAAAATTCCACATTTGTGAGCTTGAAGGAGGATTTAACACAATGAGAATTCTAGAAGGATTAAGGTTATCTAGGTATTTTTCTTGCATGACCTTGCACCATTTCTTATTTGGCTGCGTATACATATGCCAAACTAATTTAGCACCCAATGAGAGATTCCTTGATGCAATATTGTGCAGACCTACTCCTCCTTGTAACTTATCCATACAAATATTTTCTAATGATATTAAAGGCACCTTCTTTGTATTATCTATTTTACCATACCATAAGAAATTTTGAATCAGCTTTTCAATTTGTGCCACAATTGATTTGGGAGCCTTTAGGACAAACATAAAATAACAAGGAATTGAGGATAAGACTGATTTTGCCATTAATATTCTTCCTGACAAAGAAAACCATCTACCTTTCCAAGAGAGAATTTTTGCTTGAATATTCTAAATTATCTGCCACAAATGTTAATAGTCCTCATTGAAGCCTTGAAGCCTATTCCCATAGAACTATAATTCCAACTCAAACATATATACTAAATCCTTTTAACTAAAAACTTAAGACTAATCTTTTTTTCTATTTAATGATCTATAAACTATGAAATATGCTTGGAATTTGTTACTATAATGGTTAGCTTTCAATCAAATAAGTCATAATCAATAGAATAAAATGCATTTTATTTAGTAAATATATTTCAATCAAATAAGCCATGATATAAAAGGATGCCAAGTGTGCAAAAAAGCTTCCAATACCAATCTATCAAAGGAGAGAATACACAAATTTATATAGTTTCAAACCATTATTCAATTAAAATAAAGATGTAGATAATATGTAACATAAACAACATTAGAGATACAATAAAAACACATAACACCAAATATACATGGGGAAAACCCTTTCAAGAGAAAAACCCCAAAATCTAAAAGCTTGAACAATGTATTATCTATAAACAAATGGTTACAATACACTTGTAGTGCAAGCTTCTACAAGAGTTTTTTTGTGTTGTAATTCTGGAGCCAATCCGACAACATAACGGTATATCAACAATACCACAAACTGTGACTCCAAAATACAAGTGCTTAATATATAGGAGCTGAAAATGCATTAATTAGACATTTCTAAAATCAAATGCTGAAGGTTGAAGATACAACAATGAAAGTGCCAAAACCATTACACATGCATAACGGTAAGTTTCCAATTGTCACCACATGCAATATTGTGATTTCTAATTGTCACTAAACTTGCACATTCAAAACCTACACCTGCCAAAAAATAACTACACTTCCAAAACTCACATTCCATGCAAACTCAACATGAAATAGAAATTTCCTTCATGCATAACTCCACTTGTAAATGGTAACTTCCAACTTGACTCCTCATCAAAAATAGAAACTGCAAGTTGTAACTTAAAATGCAACATGAGATAATTATTGAATATACTTTCAGCATTAAATAATTAAACATGCTAAGAATAAATAAACTCTGAAACACCCTCTTTTCCTAACATTCTCCCATCTAAACTTGTCAATGCTCACCAACTTTGTCAATGCATTTGCAACATTTTCCAAAGTATCAACCTTCTCCAACTCCACCTTTCCATCTTCCACCATATCATGAACAAAATAAAATTGAACATCAATGTGCTTTGTTTTGGCATGTAAAGTAGGATTATTTTCTAAGAAAATGACACTCTAACTATCCCAATAGATAGTGATTTGTCCTAAATCAAGCCCAACATTTGAACACAAATGCTTAATCCAAATGGATTCCTTACAAGAATGAATAGCTGTCATGTACTATGCTTATGTCATGGAAAAATAGACTATACAAACCTATTGGTTACTCATCCAAAGTCTAATGAAACCACCAAACATTTTGAATAAATATCCACTGGTCAATATTTTTCTATCTATATCTCCCACCCAATCAAAATCCACAAACCCATGAATACAAACTCAATACTGAGGTCTAGTAGGATGGGCATGCTCAAAAGTACCCCGTAAGTATTTGAACAATCTCTTAATTGAATCCCAATGTACCTGTCTAGGATTAGCCATAAAATGCCTTAGGAATCCCACTACTTGGGCAATGTATGGCCTCATACAAACCATAGCATACATCAAACTACCTACAATACTAACATGGGGTACTCTAGTCATGTCCTCCATCTCAAAACGAGACTTTGGAAAATCTTCCACAAAAAGCTTTGTTTCCTAAATCTCTCCAACACTACATTCACATACTTTAGCTTAACCAAAGCTTTCTATTAACTATATCTCTACTATCTCCATCCCCAAGATATACCGAACTGCACATAAATCCTTCATTTCAAACTGTGATGACAACTAAGACTTCATATATGAAATCAAACTTTTGTCTTTCCCAAAAAGTAACATATCATCAACATATAATGCAATGATGAGAAAACAATCATTAATAGTTTTGTAGTAAACAAAATGATCAGATTTAGATCTTAGAAATCCCAAACTCAACACAAAGGTTTCAAATTTTTGGTACCAAATCCTAGGAGATTACTTAAGACCATACAAAGACTTTTTCAACTTGCACACCAGAAGTTCTTCACCTTTAACCACATATTGTTGATGTTGTGACATGTATATTTCTTCCTCCAAGTCACCATTAAGGAAAGTTGTTTTCACATCCATCTGCTCCACTTCTAAATCATATGCTACTGCTAGTGATAATAGGAACCAGATAGATGTTAGCTTTACAACAAGAGATAATATCTCACCATAATTTATTCCCTCCACTTGTGAATAACCCTTGCTACCAACCTTACTTTATCCTTCTCAACAGTACCGTTAGGACCAACTTTCTTCTTGAACACCCATTTGCAACCAATGGGTTTGCATCCTTCAGGAAAGGACACCAAATCCCATGTATCATTTTTCTTCAATACAATCATCTCCTCATCCATGGATTTCATCCATGAATTTGCAACACTCATACCTATAGCCTCTTGCATAGTCCTTGGCTCATCAATGTTAGAAATCAAAGAAAAAATACAATTTGAATCCAACAATGAATAAGAAAACCTTTCAGGTGAATATCCAAACCTATAAGGTTTTCACCTATCTCTTGTAAATCTCCTGAATTACTAAGGTTGAGGTTCTTCTTCTTCTTCAAAAATTTTAGAGCTTCTCAATCTCTCATCATCATTAGGTCCATTCTGAGACTTGGGTTCAACTTTCTTAGGGTCAAGAGGAAGTTGAACCACATCTTTTTTATATTATTTTGTAGGCTATAAAGCAGTCGAAGAAGGTTTCATCTCTCTAAAGATAACACTTTGACTGTATAGAACCTTTTTGGCCAGTGGCTCCCAAAGATTATACCCTTTCAAACCAATAACATAATCAATGAAGATACATTTAACAACCTTTTTTTCCTACTTTGACCTTTCCTCCTTTGGCACATGAGCATATGACTCACAACCAAACACATGAAAATGTATCAATGAGGGATTATTTCCTGAACACACCTCCATAGGTGTCTTCTCAACAAGAGATGATGAAGGAGATATATTAGCCAAATAGCACACAGTGGCAACAACTTTAGCCCAAATTTTTTGTTCAAGACTAGCTCCACTTAGCATACAACTAGCCCTCTCCATCAACATCCTGTTCATCCTCTTCACAACTCCATTTTGTTGAGGGGTATATGGAGGTGTCTTATGCCTTTCAATACCACGTTGTTTATATCAAAATTTGTGGAACAAAACTCACCGCCATTGTTAGTCCTCAAACACTTAATATTCCTACTAGCTTGATTTCCTTGAAAGGCTTTAAAGTCCTTAAACCGACTAAAGACTTTATATTTACTTCTAAGAAAATAAATAAATGTCCTATTGTAATCATATATAAATGAAACAAAATACATAGATTTGGATAACGAAGGAAATTTTATAGGAACAAAAACATTAGAATGCACATAGTCCAAAACCCCAAAAAATTTGTGAGAATTGTGATAAAATTGAACATAGTTTTGTTTTCCATTGACATAGTTGTCACAAAAATTGAACTCAAGATTACAATCATCAAGCCCCTCAACAAGGCATTTATTTTCCAAGGTTCTCAAACCCTTTTCACCAATGTGACAAAGTCTTTGGTGCCAAAGCATTATCTTATCAACAAGTAGTCTTATCTCCAAAGCATGATCAACCTTAGGTACCCAAAAAGCATGACCATTGGAAGTGGATGCAACTTTCTTCTTTGTTTTTGTTTCCAATGGCGAGGATAGTGAATCAATTTTTTTTCTTGATCTCCATAGAAGAACTATTATACCGTATCATGCATGCATCCAACAAAAAAAGAGTGTCTATCTGAACACCCTTAGCAAGCACCATTGTTCCTCTACTCATCTTGTATCCTCCATTTGTGAAGACAACCTGCACACCCACATCATTCAACTTACTTAAAAAAAAGAAGGTTTTATGCCAAACTAGGGATATAGAGGACACCATCAATCCCCTTCACTCTACCATTTGCGAATATTATCTCAACTCTTCCACAACCAATAATCTTTAGGTCAAAATCATCCCCCAGATACACCTTCCTGCCATCATAACTTTCATAGTTAGAGAACCAATCTTGATGCAAATTCATGTGGAAAGAGGCACCCGAGTCTATCAACCACACATATTGTGATTCATGTGTTGCCAAGGTAGCAAAAAAAGCATCTGCATCCTCTTGAAAGGATTTGTCAGATTCATAATAGAAGAATGCCTCATTTTTATTGTTTTTCTCCTCTTTACACTCTTTGCGAAAATGACTAGATTTGTCAGAATTCCAACATTTCACCTTGGTCTTAGTAGGAGACTTAGATCTCCCATGGGATTTGTATTCTAAATTTTCTTGCTTGGTGTTCTTTTTTCCTTTTTCTTTCATTATTCCTCGAATTACTAGAGCCTCCTTAACCATTTTAGAAGTTTTTCTCCACATCTCTTTAGATAGCAATGACACAACCACTTCATCCATCTTAAAGGTGGTAGTGGTACTTCCAATGGCCATAACAAGTTGGTCTCATTAATCCAACAGTGAGCACAACAAAGTCATGCAATGATCCTCCTCCTCTATTTTTGCATCAACAAAGCTCAACTGGGCAACACACATGTTGAATGCATTTAGGTGATCTATGATAGATTCTCCTTCCTCCATCCATAGAGAGTACATATTATTTTGTAGGAACAACTTATTTACCAAGGATTTAGCCCAATAAATTTGATCAAGTTTCTTCTCAAGAAGTGCAACAGTATTCTCTTCATGAATGCTTAGGAGTACAAAATCAACTAAACATAGTATTATCAAATGCTTAACCTTTTGATCCATTAGATCCCAATATTCTTGTTTCATGCTCAATGGTATAGTTCTAGAAAAAAAAATGACCACAAATAATAGTCTACTAGCATATCTTCCATCTTGAGCTTTCATAGCTCAACATTTTTTGCCTCCATTAAATTTATCTATTTCAATTCTACTAGATGTGCTCATCATCTCCTTCTTGCAACAAGGTTAACAAAAAAATTCTACAACAGGCTCCCACTAAAATAATATTAGTACAAAAAACCCTTTACCCACAATAGGAAGCAGAGGTGATCAAGCTCTAATACCAATTGAAAGGGAGCCATGTATATGGAAAAGCTTCCAACACCAATCTATTATAGGAGAGAATATGCAAATTTCTATAGTTTCAAATCCTTATTCAATTGCAATAAAGAAGATGCAGATAACAGGTAACATAAACAACATTAGAGATACAATAAAAACATATAACAACAAATATATGTGGGGAAAACCTTTCGAGAGAAAAACCCCACACTTTAAAATCCTAAACAATGTATTATCTATAAAAAAATGGTTGCAATACACTTGCAGTGCAAGCCTCTATAGGAGAATTTTTTTGTGTTACAATTTTGGAGCCAATCCGACAACATAACGATATCTCAAGAATACAACCTACAACTCCAAAATACGAGTGATCAATATATAGGAGCTTACAATGTTCTAAAGTAAAAAGCCAAAGGTTGAAGATGAAACATGGAAAGTTCCAAAACCACTACACATGCATAATGATAAGTTTCCAATTGTCACCACATGCAATATTACAACTGCCAATTGTCATTAAATCTACACATGCCAAAATACAACTGAACCTCCAAAACTCACATTCCATGCAAACTCAACATGAAATAGAATTTTCCTTCATGCACCAATCCACCTATAAATAGTAACTTCCAACTTGAATCCTCCTTAGAAATAGAAACTACAAATTGTAACTCACAATGTAACATGGGATAATTATCAAATATAATTTCAGCATTAAATAATTAAACATGCTAAGAATAAACAAAGGTTGAGATACCTTATTTTCCTTACATGATACACAAAATAAAATACATTTTGATTGGTAGTTACCTTATAAAATAAGGAAATAGATGAAGTATTTGATTATAGGATCAACCTTTCCTAAGCCATATATTGTAGGAATTAGAGGAGAAGTTAAAACATGCAAGTTGATATTAAAATATATATTTTTGAATTGCTTCCACCAAGATACTCCATTAAGTTGTCTTTTCATGCTTGAAAGGACAATTGAATCCCAATGAACTTACACATCACTATGCTCTATAGATAGACCAACACATTTACATACTTTGTATGTGAGCACCACACTAACAAAGTTAACCTCATGAAAATATTTACTCTACAATAATAGTTGGGTAATTAGTAAACTAATCGATAAATTTATATTTAGAACTAAGGGTAGATTCTACTATAGTGTCAATAGAATGTAGCATTACAACATTAAAAATGAGGTTTTGCACACTCTGCTTATTTCACAACCTTTCATAATAGGCTTATTTACATGTATCTCAAGTGCAGAAGTTTAGTGGAAGCCTATAAAGTGTTTAACCACATGAGAGAATGAGACATCATTGCATGAAATATAATTATTGTGGCATATACAAGACATGGATATCCTCACAATTTTGATCACTATAAATAGCTCAAATGCCTATCCTTGAAATGTTTATTGTTGAAGATGGCTATAATGCTCTACCCATCTTACAATTTTTTATCAATGAAGTCTTACCAAAAGCACATATAATGATCATATGAATCCTTGGGCACCAAGCAAGGAGTTTTAGGAAGAAAATTAGTCTATGTGTTCAATGATAATATCAAATTCATAAAGGGTGTTCTAGTGGACTATACCAATTATAGGACATGCACAAAATGGATTTGTTGAAAAGGATTTTAAAAGCTTCCATGAAAATAGAATTGATAGGTGTAAAGCCGAATTCCATAACCTTTGCTATTATCTTCCTATTATTTTTTTCCTTGGAGTTTTTCTATATAAAGAAAGATTCTACATGAGATAACATAAGTTTTATTATGCAAGCATCAACTACAAGATAAAAGTTCTCTCCAAGAAATATCAGAATGACAAATGGTGGTAATTTTCCATTCCAACTTATGTTGTTTATCGTAGAGAACTATGAATATTGGAGTATAAAAATGAATACACTACTATTATCCCAAGAACTCTAGGAATTAGAAGTAAGATATAATGAACTTGAAGATCATATTGCCTTAACAAAAAATCAACAAAATCAGTTGAAAGAAGATATAAAGAAGGACAATTGATCTTTATTCACCATCCAATCTGCATTGAATATTTCAAATTTTCCTCGTATTGCTACTATGAAAAAGTCAAAGGATGCATGGGAGGCTCTACAAATTGCATACCAAGTATCTAACAAAGTAAGATTGGTAATAATTTAAATCTTTCAAAAATATTTTGAAAATTTAAGGATGAAAGAAGCTGAGTCTATTCAAGAATTTATTACTAAGACTCAAGGCATTGTGAACATCTTAAAACTCAAGGGGAAAGTGTCAATTAGCAAAAAATTATATATATTTTTTGAGATATATTCCTCCTAAATTTGATCCAATGGTGATAACCATTGAAGAAAGTATAGATCTGACAACATTCAAAGTTATAGTGTTGATAAGTTCTTTGCAATCTAATGAGGAGCATATGCAACGTTCTATAAAGAGCCCAGTGCAAGCCTTCTAGTTTGTTGTAAGAATTGAAGAAAAATCTACAACCTTTTATTCTCACTCAAATAAATCTCAAAGGGAGTCTTCTGCCAATAGAGGATGTGGTAAAAGAAGAAGAAGAGGAAATAATAGAGGAAGAGGAAGGAGTTTTGTGGATCGTAGAAGCATCCAATATAAATATTGTGAAAGGTATGGAAACTATAAATCTGAATGTAGAAAGAAAAAATCTGATTTGAATAAGTCAAGAGCCAACTATAATAAAGAGTCTTTTGAAGATGCAAAACACTCTACATTTTTCACATGCAATTTGGAAAAAGAACCTCAAAAATATGAGTAGTTCTCAGATAGCGGTTGCTCAAATCATATGACAAGTAAATACGATCTCTATGACAATGAATTTGTGAGAAGTCAAGTAAAGTTTGGTGATGATAAAGAGGTTGATGTAATGGGAAAATGTACCCTTGCACTAAAAATAAGCAAAGAGAAGCTACTTTTATTCATGATACTTTGCATGTGCTAAAATTACAACATAATCTTTTAAATATTAGGCAAATTGTAGCAAAAAATAATAAGGTTGTGTTTGAAAATAACTGCTGCACAATATTTGATAAATCAAAAAACCATCACCTTGTTGCAAAGGCTTGTATGATAGAGAATATATCATTTCCTCTCACATTGGTTTCTGCTAAGATGCATTCACTAAAGGAAATTATAGATGGTTCATGGTTATGGCATCAACATTATGGTCATTTGAATTTTCAAGGATTAAGTTTGCTTCATAAGAAGAACATGGTGAGAGGACTTCATGTAATTCAAGAAAAAGAAGATATTTGTTTAGGTTGTGCACTTGACAAGCAACATCGAGATAGTTTTCTGGTGAACAAATCATAGGGGTAAAAATCTCCTTTAGAGCTTGTGCATGCTGACCTCTGTGGTGACATGCAAGAGGAATCTTTGGGTAAAAATATTTATTTTTTGAATTTTATTGGTAATTTCTTTTTCCACACATGTATTTATTTTCTTAAGAGAAAACTAAGGCAATTGAATGCTTCAAGAACTTTAAGGCTATGGTAGAAAAACAAAGTGGGTATTATCTCAAAATATTCAAAATAGATAGAGGGGGAAAATTCACTTCCAAAGAGTTTTTTTATATTTGTAACATGCATGACATCAAGAGACAACTTACTACAACTTATATCCCCTAGAAACATGACATTACAGAAAGGAAGAACTATACCATTATGAAAATGGTATAAAGTATGTTACGGTCCAAAAACATTGCTATTGCGAAGTAGCAATAAAAATAACTTTTTTATATTTTAAATCGAAGCCCGATAAAATTGCTTCAAACCATCACTCCAAAGGAAGCTTGGAGTGGTAACAAGCCTTCAATAGCTCACTTTCATGTATTTGGTTGTCCAACATATGTTCATGTTCCAATTTAGAAGAGGAAGAATTTGGATACAAAACCCAAACTTTGTATCTTTGTGGGCTATTATGATTCAACGAAAGGGTACAAATTCTATAATCCTAACACAAAGCAATGGAATACTAGTCAAGATGTAGTTTTTGATGAAAGGGGAGTATGGAAATGGAAAAAATAAATTCAACAAACCGCACCACTAATCATGGGTATTGAAGATGACGATGATCATCCTCTCCCCACAAGCTCAAGTGGAAGTACCATCTCCAGTTTACCAAGTTCTTCTTTAGGTGATAGTTCAAGTCCAACATCAAGTCCAAGCTCTTCAATAAAGGTATAAATTTTAAATGAAATTTATTAGAGGAGTTATAATGTAAATCCAGTTGTTGATTTTTGTTTTCTTAATACAATTCAAGCTGAACCTTTTGTGTATGAAGAAGCCATGAAAGAAAAAGTATGGATTGATGCTATGAATGAAGAGATGCATGCAAATGATAAAAATAACACAAGGGAATTAGTGAAAATTCCTAGTAAAGAAAAATATATATCGGTGTCAAATGGATTTATAAGGTGAAATACCATGTTGATGGTTCTATGAAAAGACATAAGGCAGTATTAGTTTCCAAGGATTTTTCACAAATGCTTGAAGTAGATTATTTAGGTATTTTCACTCCAGTTGCAAGATTTGATACAATCAAGATTATATGGGCTATTGCTGCACAATACAAGTGGTTAGTATATCAGATGGATGTAAGATCAACCTTCTTAAATAGTTATATTGATGAGGAATTCTATGTGGAATAACCTATGGGATATGAAACTCTAGGCAAAGAACACTTGGTTTACAAGTTGAAAAAATCTCTTTATGGGTTGAAGCAAGCTCCTCATTCCTAGTTAAAAGGATCAATTGACAATTATTTCTTGAAGAAAGGATTCAACCAAAGTCCCTCTAAGCCAACCATATATATCCAAAATCTTGGTAATGGTATTCTCATTGCTTTCCTTTAAGTTGATGATCTCATTTATTTAGGTAATAGAACAAATCTCATGGAGAGATTTCAATCAAAAATAAAACAAGAATTTGAAATGTTAGATCTAGGACTCACGCATTATTTTCTTAGTGTGGAAGTGAAACAATAATTTGAAGGTATATTTATTTCTCAAACCAAGTATGTATCTTATTTATTGAAGAGGCTTAGAATGATGATATGCATTGTAGTTGCAACCCTTGGTGAGAAATTAACCAAAGAAGATACAAATTCCAAAGTAGATGCCACTTTTTACAAAAGTTTCATTGGGAACCTCATGCACCTCACTCCAACTAGAACTAATATTATGTATGTTGTGAACCTCATCTCTCAGTTCATCTAGGGTTCACATGAGCCTCATTGATGTATTGCAAAAATAATCTTGAGATATGTGAGTGGTACACAAAATTTTGGCATTCATTATTCTTCTATTGATAAATTTAAGCTAGGTAGTTACATAGATTCTAATTGGGTTGGTTCAGTGGATGATAGAAAATACACATTTGGTTATGTTTTCTTATTTAGTTCTAGAGTTGTATCTTGAAGTAGTAAAAATAGACAATCATGCCAAAATTTTGTGTACCACTCACATATCTTAAGATTCTTTTTGCAACACGCCAATGAGATTCATGCAGATCTTGCATGAACTGAGAGATGTGGCTCACAACATAAATAATATCAAGTCTAGTTTTAGTGAGTTTCATGAGGCTTCCAACCAAAATTTTGTAAAAATTGGCATTTACTTTGAACTTGCATGTTCATTTGGTTAATTTATGACCAAGGGATATAAGGGTTGCAATTGTAGTGCATGTCACCATTCTAAACCTCTTAAATAAATAATCTATACATGGTTTGAAAAATAAATATACCTAGTAACATATTGTTGTTGCACTTCCACACCAAGAAAATAATGCAGGAGTCCCAAATCTAACATTTCAATTTTTTGTTTCATTTTTGCTTGAAATCTCTCCATGAGAGTTGTGCCATTACCTGTATAAATGAGATCATCAATATAAAGCCAAACAATGAGAATATCATTACCAAGATTTTGGATATATAAGGTTGGCTTGGAGGGAATTTGGTTGAATCCTTTCTTCAAAAAATAATTGTCAATCCTTACATACCAAGCATGAGGGCTTGCTTCAACATGTAAAGAGAATTTTTCAACTTGTAAACCAAGTGTTCTTTTCCTAGAGTTTCATAGACCACAAGATGTTCCACATAGACTTCCTCATCAAAATAACCATTCAAGAAGATTGATTTTATGTCCATCTGATATACCATCCACTTGTATTATGCAACAATAGCCATTATAATATTGATTGTATCAAATCTTGCAACTAGAGTGAAAATATCTAAATAATCTACTCCAAGCGTAAATGTGTAAATCCCTTGGAAACTAATCTTGTCTTGCGTCTTTTTACAAAACCATCAACATGGTATTTCACTTTATAAATCCATTAGATACCAATACGTGTTTGTCTTTAGGAAGTTGCACTAATTTTCATATGTTATTTTTATCAATTTCATGCATTTCTTCATTCATAGCATCAATCCATACTCTTTCTTTCATGATTTATTCATACACAAAATGTTCAACTTGAATTGTACTAAGAAAAGAAAAATGACAACTGGATTTACATTATAACTCCTCTGATAAATTTGATTTAAACTTCATGTACCTTTCTTGAAGAGCTTGGACTTGATGCCGGACTTGAACTATAATCTAAAGAAGAACTTGGTGAACTAGAGTTGGAACTTCCACTTGAGCTTATGGGGATAGGAGGATCATCATCATCTAAAATACCCATGATTAGTGTTGTAGTTTTTTGAACTCCTTTTTTCCATTGTCATACTCCCCTTTCATCAAAAACCACATCCCAACTAACAATCCATTGTTGTGTTAGAATTATGGAATAAATATACCCTTTTGTTGAATCATAATAGCCCACATAGATACAAATTTGGGATTTTGAATCCAACTTCTTCCATTTTTGAACTGGAACATTAACATATGTTGGACAATCAAATACACAAATGTGAGCTACTGAAGGCTTGTGACCACTCCAAACTTCCTTTGGAGTGATGTTTTGAAGGAATTTTGTTGGGCTTTGATTTAGAATATAAAAATTTGTGACGTAGGAGCTTTTACATTTTTGGTTTTCTTTTTTTATTTGCCATTTTGTTGTGCAGATTTTGGATTGCTTTATGGAATGTGGGCAAAGTGTAGGGGATTCAAGGGAGTAGAAAGGAATATTAAAGTAAAAATGAAGCAAATCAAACACATCTATTATTTTCAGCTACGAATTGAAAAATAACTTCAATCAAAAGGGCATCGATGGAAATGAGGGGTAGTTAATAAGTGGCTGGCACTGGAAAAAACAAAAATAAAATAAAAATCTTAGCACAAGGAGATAATTGTGGAGGTAGGCGTGGAATGTTGGAGTAGCATAAAAAAACAAACAAGAACACATTTCATCGTGAAAAAGTGTGGCAGGATAGGAGGGCATGGAGATTGAGTAGCCACAGGGGAATTAGAGGTGGTTTGTTGGAGAGAAACATATTTTCAGATTATAGAAATCAAATACTTTGCGCTGGAAGGAGGAATTCTTTGTATTTGTTATATGTTGCCTTTATTTGCTTCACAAATAGGGCATGGTAGTTGGTCTTGACAAGTAATTGTTGTGTTTATATTTGTTTTTCTCTTGATTGTTGTTTGAAGACTTTGGCATGAGGAATGAGCATGAAGTGCTGATATAGTTTGCTGATTTTCTTTGTTGTGCAAATTGTTTCTTTGTTTTCATGCAAAATTGGTGTTGATCATTCACATGAAAGTTGGTTGTATAATGTTTCTTCTTATTGTTAGCTTAATTGAGTACCGATCAGTTTGAAAGTAGTAATAATACTCAGGTAAGATATCGGTGGTCTTGTTTGCAATCTTTTCCATCAAGTTGTTGCTACTACTAATTAATAACAATTGGGATGATTTTTGGACTATAACATACTTCATGCCATTTCTATAATGGTACAGTTCTTTCTTTTTGCAATGCCATTTTTTTTGGGGGTATAAGCTGTAGTAAGTTGTCTCTTCATGCCATGCATGTTACAAATATCATAAAACTCTTTGGAAGTGAATTCTCTCCTTCTATCTATTATGAGTATTTTATCAATATTTTGAGATAATACCCATTTTATTTTTCTGTCATAGTCTTAAAGTTCTTGAAGCATTCAAATGTCTTAGATTTCTATTTAAGAAAATAAACTCATCTGCAGCGAGAGAGATTATCAATAAAAGTCAAAAAATAAATATTTTTACCTAAAGATTCCTCTTGCATGTGACCATAGATGTTAGCATGCATAAGCTCTAGAGGAGATTCTCCCTCCATGATTTGTTCACAAGAAAACTATCTCGATGCTACTTTCCAAGTACACAACCTGAACAAACATCTTCCTTTTCTTGAATTGCAGGGAGTCCTCTAACCATGTTTTTCTTATGAAGAAAACTTAATCCTTGAAAACTCAAATGACCATAACATGGTGCCATAACCATGAACCATCTATGGTTGCCTTGAGGGCATGCATAGATTAACATAAACCAATGTGAGAGGAAATAATCTATTCTCTGTCATACAAGCCTTTGCTACAAGATAATGGTTTTCTAATTTATCAAATATTTTACAACATTTATCTTCAAACACAACCTTATAATTTATTTCTATAAGTTACCCAATATTTAAAAGACTATTATTGGAACATGCAAAGTGTCATGAATAAAATTAGTTTCTCCTTAATTTTCACTACAAGGCTACATTTTCCCATTATATCAACCTCTTTATCATCACCAAATTTTACTTGACTTCTCACAGGTTCATCTATTTTGACAAAGAGATCAAATTTACATGTCTTATGATTTGAATAACCACTAACTAAGAACCACACATCTTTTTGAGGTTCTTTTACCAAATTGCATGTGAAAAATGTGGAGTGCTTTGTGGAGTGCTTTGTATCTTCAAAAGAATCTTCAGTATAATTAGCTCTTGACTTATTCAAATTAGATTTTGTTCTTTCTACATTCAAATTCATAGTGTCAATGCCTTTCACAATATTTGCATTAAATGCTTCTATGATCCACACAAAATCTTCCTTTTCCTCTACCACATCCTCTAGTTATAGAAGACTCCCCTTGAGATTTTTTTGAGTGAGAAGAAGAGGTTGTAGATTTTTCTCCAATTCTTATAGTAGACTCGAGGGCTTGCACTCAACTCTCTATAGAATGTTTCATACGCTTCTCATTAGATTTCAAAAAACCTACCAACTCTGCAACTTTGGATGTTGTTAGATCTCTACTTTCTTCAATGACTATCACCACTGGATCAAATTTTGGAGGAAGATATCTCAAAAAAAATTCTACAATTTTTTTCTCTAACACTTTCCCCTTGAGTTTTAAGATGGTTCATAATGTTTTGAGTCCTAGTAATACATTCTTGAATATACTCAACTTCTTTCATCCTTAAAATTTCAAAATCTTTTTTTTTTTTGAATTCTTACCAATCTTACTTTGTCAAATCCTTAGTATGTAGTTTGTACAACCTCCCATGCATCTTTGACTTTTTCATAGCAACAATATGGGGAAAAATTGAAATATCCAATAGAGATTGGATGGTGAATAGAGCTCAATTGTCCTTCTTTTTATTCTTTCAATTGATTTCATTGATTTTCTTTTAAGGCAATCTAATCTTCAGGTTCATTATATTATACTTTTACTAATTCCCAAAGTTCTTAGAATAATAGTAGGGTCTTTATCGTTATACTCCAATGTTCATAATTGTCATCAATAGACAACATGTTGGCATTTCAAATCACACTTCTGGAATGTAGATTAGGAACAAAAAACTATGCACAATTAGAATGCTCTTCAAATTAGGAGGAGAAGCTCCCTCTTTGTTAATTATGCTTAAAAAGAAATAGTAAACTGCTACCAATATTTTTATTCTTAGCTAAGAGCACAAGGTTATAAAACTCTTTGCATCGTAGCTGAGGTTTTCTCTTTTCTAGAACTTCAACTACAACTAGGTCTAAACTAAAGACACTTCTAACAACTCAAGTAAACACAAAGTCTGAGAATCAGAAGTACACAAGGAATGATTTGATTAACACAAAAGCTTTAAATAAACTCACTTCTAGAACACACCTTAAGACTCATTGTACTTATTAGATGTAAGCTGAAATAAAGATTATGAAAGCAAAACATAAGACAAAGTACTGAAATAGATTGAAACAATAGATCAGAGCAAGATAGGTATGACATTTCCTTCCTCAATTTTATAACAACAAATACACTTTTGGGACAGCAGATTATAGCAAAGTAGGCTTACAATATGCGATCAAACCATATTACACTTGAAAAAAAAGTGAATAGACACTGAATAACAAAGTTTGTAGGAAAAATAGGCTCAACAATTTGTTATCACAACAATTGTTAAAAATAAATGGGCAAGGCTACCCTTATTTATACACAAGAAAGGACTAGGGAACCCTAAAATCTCCTTGTTTTTTAACAACTAGACTTTCCAACATGCAAACTTTATTTCTAAGACTAAACAAAAGATAACTAATAGTTAATTGGACTACAAACATCAGTTAACTAATTTAACAACAAGAAAAGCTCCAACTATACATTTGATATTTTCAAAGAATAGATAAGCATGAATGAGAACACCTAGATTAACTTGGAAAAGGCATCAAGTTAACTACTACCTTGAGTTCTATTCCTGGAAATCTTTGCATGCTTCAACTAGTGGCTCACTCATTGATAACTTGAGAAATCATATTCTCCAAAAAGTTGTTAACTGTCTTTTCATTAGGAATGTTGATACTATCCAAAACAATATACTATTTTTATAGCATCTCTTCACCATTTGTGATTAGACTTAGAAAGTATCTTATCTCTTCAACAACTTTATCAAATTTTGCTAACAGTGCGACAACTGGATTCATCTTGCAGGCAACAAGATCATCATGAGATCAAAGTAAGTGCCATCTTCATGTCAATATTGACAAGGGATCTGCGACACAAACGTGCCTATGAACTTGAGAGTATTAACAACTTTCTGTCTATATTCAGCCAATTCTATAGATATTCCTTCATAGATTTTTACTTTGAAGAGGTGTTGTTCTCTCCAGGAAAAAAGCTTCTTCTTGTGTTCTTCTATAATGATTGAATCATAAGCTATCATCAAGTCAGAAATAACGATCTCATCTCTTGGTTTCCTTCCTGCTATATTCTACTCAAACTCTTGAATCCCTGAGTGAAGATCATGGACGTTATACCTCAATTGGTACATGTCTACAAGTATAAATCTTCCCCTGGTGCTGAATTCTTCTATCCAATCTCTCATATGTTTTCCGTAGATGACCAATTGACTCAACTGATGTTGATTTGCAGGTGGCTCCAAAATTTGTGGAAACAACAAAGTGGCTTGTGAAGTACCATGAAGAAGATTGGAAACATATTGCCGCAACTGTCGAATCTTAGCCTTGAGGGCTTCCTTATTTTCTTAGTCTTTGAACACTTGTTCCTTCATATTATCTGTTGCAACCTCAAAAATATTTGATCAGTATGTCGGGTGCTTATTTTTAGATTGACCTTGACAACTTCAAAGTCATCAATTTCAACCTCATCATGTCGGGTGCTTCTTTTAAGATTGGCCTTGACAATTTTGAAGTCATCAATTTCAACCTCATCATGTTGGGTGCTTATTTTGAGATTGGCCTTGACAACTTCAAAGTCATCAATTTCAATCTCACCTTCAAAGTTCTTCTCCATATGAACTTGCTTCTTAAGTTTCTTCTCTGATGTGTCTTGGTAGACGCTATCAAGTTCTACAGAGTTCAACTGATAAGAAGGCTTCCTTCTCTTCCTATCCAACAAGTTTCGAAGCCAAGATGGAGAGTCTCTACTAACTTCTCTAAGAGGATTGGTTCCATCTCTAGCAACTCCTAATGGATCAATAGGTGTTGAGAAGTTGCGAACTGGTGAATCACCTTCTAAATCTATATGAATAGGAGAAGGATTCGATGACAACGAAAGAATAGGAGATGAAGACATGGCTTCAACTTGTGGTGCTGACTCAATGGAACTCAGCAGAAACTGGAATGAAAAATTGCCATCATTGACCATTCTGATATTTCTTGGAGAGAACTCTTATCTATTATCTATAACTGCTGCCTGCACAAAAAAAAACTTTTGCAAGCTGAGAACAAAAACTGAAATAAAAATTTAATAGATCTTCTCATAAAATAGAGCGAACATCAAGGCTGGAAAGATTGACCCTATTATTGAAATTCTGCTACAACATACATATAAAGAAAAACTAATAAAAGTATCCGCTGGTGTTAAAAAAAACTAAAAAGAGAAATTACACATGCAAACTGGTTGCATAGATATAACAAGCTAAAAATAGAGAGCAAACAGACTTTTCGGTGAAGAATACTGCACACACAGCAGTAAAGTACCTATTCGCTGGTCAAAGAAACTAACAATAGGAATTACACATGCAAGCTGGTTGCATGGATAGAACAAGCTAAAAATAGAGAGCAAACAGACTTATCGTTGAAGAATACTGCACGTACAACAGTTTATTATGCAATAACAGAACAAAATAAAAGATGCATGATGTTGATCATGCATGCCTTCAGTCTCTGTTAGAAATATTGCATCAATGTTAAGTTAGTAATCATAGTAAATAAATAAATATTGTCTAACTACTAGTTGGGTAGTCAGTAGGTGGGTAGGGGTGGTTCAATAATATAATAAGCTTTCTTAGCTATATATATCTTTGTATTGAGCGCTGTTAATTGCTGTTTAGTTTTAAAAACAATAAAAACAAGCTTTTTCCTGTGTATGGAAGTTTGCCGATTTCCTTTTATTTGTTATCTTCTTTCTGGTATATTGGCTGTTAAAATTTTCAGTTTCTGCCTCTAGATTGTCCATTTTAGGTCCTCCTGCCTGCGGTGATAACTTACAGTTGATCAATATTCCTTCCTTTTTCCTTTGAATTTACTATCGTTCATGAAGGGATTTGAGGAAACAAAAGTTTGGAGATAAATGTCGAAGTACCCAAAAAAAAATGGTCTTTATTTGCCTCGTGATTCGTAGAAAAATGTAGACAAATAAAGTATGTTCGTTGTGTGATTTGCTGGATTTCAATTTTATGTCTTGCATTTTATTGTTTAGGTTTTACACAGTCATCTTCTCCTTCACACCAAACCAAGATATGCTTTAGAAGTTCTGTAAATAAGTTTATATCAAAAAGGGAGTGCAGCAATTTTTGAGCTCATCATTTCCATATTTTAGGTTATTTGTATATTGATTGAGCAAATTGCTATCATTTTATTGAAGTTTTGGATTATAATATATTATAGATAAAATAAATATGCTTATCCTCTGCACTTCAACAACAAAAATAAATAAATTGAGAGATTTCGTACCTATGGGGAGGATATTATTATTGTCGAGTGAATAAAGTTGCATAGGAAATTATGATGGACTGGAGATGGGAACAAAGAAAAATCATGATTTTGTTCCGACTTTGGTATAGAACAAGTATTATATAAAATACAGCAGCAAACAGTAACTTGTCTTGCCTTTTCATCTCTGGTGTTTTTTCTCTCTAAAATTTCTTGTAAGGAAAAATGTTTTATATTGATGCAAGACATCCAAACTAACTGTCTTCTATACAATGGAAATAGGCCCACAGCTAATTCTTTCTCCACCTTCACCTATCTTAGAACCATTGCTGTCAACTCAGTCCAATCACGATGATGTAGGAAATTTAGATATTAAATCATTAGGAAAAAATATATCGAATGCATATATAGTAACTGATTAGGACAACATTATTGACTCTAATATCATATTAAAATTAGCACATTAGGCAATTAATTATTATTAAATGAAAGCAAAGTCATAGAATGTATAGAGATAATACATTACAAAAGATGTACATGGAGAAATTCTTATTAGAAAACAAAAAATCATTAAAAATCATTCATTATTAAAGAAAATTATAGTGATGTTTGTATAAACAAATATATCAAAAACTTGGTTTTCAGAACATCTTCTTCCCTTCCTTCTTTTCATGACGACTCATATACATATAAAATGCATTCATAAATATCTCTCATGTTGTTCTACCTCACATATACCAATGTATATGCAACATATTCACTACATGATATGTAAATACTATGATTGCTTGCATTTAAGGTAATATAAAGTGGTCACTACATGATATGTAAAACCTCAACTATGGACTTTGGTCATAGGGGCATCCTTTTCCCAAGGACTACTTGCATATTCACTTTCAAATAGTATCAAAGTCCCATGTAGTTATCCTAATATGAACTTATCTATAAGGATTAGAAATTTCACTTTCCCATGTTAAGATAACCTATATATAGTGCCACCATTTCTATCTTCTATACCTACAAGGTGTAGCCTTCTAAGATTCTCAACTTTGATATATAGTTTCCCTAAAGAAACTAGGGACTAGCTTAACCAACTAAGAACATGAAAATGATACAAAACACAATTATATATGATTTTACTCAAATGAATTAGTTGACTGTGATAAGATGGTCCTTAATAGGAACAAGATTCATGAACTGCCTCTACATATAGTGGTCCCAATTATCAACCTGAAACATAGAAAAATGGGGTAGGGTTCAAAACACGTAGGGTTTTATACTAAATTCAGAATGTTCTACCAAACTTACTATAAATGGAAAGGGAAAAATGGGGTGTAATGAACCTACCTATTTTTTATTTCATTCAGGAAATGAGATCCTCCAAGATAGAATTCACTTTCATCCCTTAGGTGAGTCAATTCAATGGAAGATCTGGCAATTTCCTTTGTGTATGGATGGGGTAAATATGACTGAAATGCACTTTTGGGAGACAAATAAAAAGTACTTAATGATCCAAATCATGTAATGCAACAATTGAATCTTCAATTTAAATCATAACACTAAGAGAATCCACAACTCCCTTTCAGATTTGTGAAGTCTAAATCATTACAAACATGTCATCAAAAATGTTGCAGATTGTCCTTTTAACAAAAATAGTGATAAAAATGATTGAACAAGGGTTTTGGGAGATGAAAAGATAGCAAATGACCTCAAATCTATAATCTAAGACCTAATTCATGTAGATGTAGAATGACTAACAAAAACAATCAACTTTATGCAAATAGGATGAGTGGAAGACACTTAAAACTTACCTCAAAATCTATAGCAGAGTGTTCATGAACAATTGCGCAATGTTAAGGACACCCCTATCCAAAAATGACGAATGGGTCCTAAGATAGCTTTTGAGCTGAATATTTAGGAGCCTTTGAAGACACATCTGAGATGCAATTTCCCACGGGTTTCACATGAAAATGACGGAAAATGAGTTCAGGATCCGAGTTTCCGTAAGATGACAACTTTTCTTGCAACTTTAGCAATTTTGCACTTTAGAGACCTCCAATCTTCAATTTTCCTTCAACGTAAAATCTGCAACACAAACACAAGAGGGAAAATTGTTTGTTTTTGTTGAATAGGGGTTTGCCTTGGTCAAACCCCGTTTTTGGTAATTAAACCTTGAAATGAAACAATGAAACATGAAGGAATGATGAATAAACAAATGCAATGTTGCAACTCACCAAACCCTTGATTCAACCTTTGAAGGGTTGAAATCTTGATGTGGATCTTGCATTAAATAGCTTCAATGGATATGGATCTTGATACTTGAATCTTGCTTTGAATCTTTGACTTGAATGCTTGGATTAAATCTTGAAACCTACATCACAATGTTAGCTCCAAAAACATGCATGAATGAACATAGCTTTGTGTTGGTGTACGTTTTATCATCCACCGAACACATAGAATAAAATGTCCAAAGACACTCTATCCTCTCTTGAAAAACCACCGTTTATGCTAAGATTGCGAGAAGATCATATGGCGATTCCAAGGTTTCTTTAGTCGGGTCTCGACGTGTGGATAAGCTCAATGGCCGTTGTGATTTGCTGGTAATAAACAAGGGGACTTACGTAAGAAAAATCTTCACAAGTTCAGGACTTAGGGAATTTATCATTAAAGGCTCTCAATTAGGACTTTCCATGTGGATCTCAAAAAAATGGCAAAAGGATAGGGTTCAAGAGAATCTAGTCTATGCCTAAGAACTCAAGAGACAATAAGGATTCGGTGAAGGGAATAAACCACACTTTGTTTCGCCTCCTGCAGGACAACATATGCAAAATGGGTGCAATCTTCAAGGGTTGTGAGAATAATTTTCAAACCTCGAATGAGGCTGAACTTAAGTTTCCACAATTAAGAGGTCAGGCTAACTTTACGCATCGAATGCAAATCATCCATTCGAAGAAAGTATGAGCTACACTTCACCATTGAATCAATACGATCAATCTCTCATTCAATTAACCAACTCTCAAAGCAAATTCTACCTAATCTAACTTTAACTTTAATCTATGGCGGAAGAAGATATGCAACCTCGCTTACTATTTGATAATAAGAAGTTATTCAAGGCAAATCATGCTCAAGAGCTTTTATTATTCAAAATAGTCTCAATGCAACAATTTCATATGCTGTCTCCACCCTTTACAAATGAGGGGGCGAGCTCAATTTATAGGCTCCCCAATTACAATTCAATGGCCAAGATTGATTTCAAATCAACGGCCGAGATTACAAAATAAAACCCTAATTAGGGTTTGTCACTTTCGACCAATGAGAAAATTTCATTTGAGGACACTTGTCATTTTTGCTAAATATAAACCAACAATAAAATAGAATGTTTTTGTATGTTGATTTGGAAGAATTTGATTGTTTGGAAGATGACGAGGTGCCACCTCAGCATGCTGGATGTCTTCCTTGGTTGCTTCATTTTTCTTCCACGTGCTTGCCTTAGAATATTTTCCTTGCCGATGACTCTGTCCGTTGTGCTTGTTCCTTCCTAGCTTTGATCTTGGATTCCTTTTGAGACTTTGATTTCTTCTTCTTACCTGTACTGGAATCTTTGAGGTCTGGATGTCTCCCCTTGGAGCAGGTGTCTGGACTTGGAGTTGGTTGCTTTGAACTTCCTCCTGCTTGAACTGGGTTGATGTTATTCCTTTGGATTTCCTCTTTGAATTCCTCAGGAGATGAAATCCCTCAAGAAGTTGCCTTGATTGCTTCAACAGGTCTGGGATTGTAGATGAAATCCTTCCAAGATGTCTGGATATCCGTTCAAGTGTCTTGAATTTGGAGAAGAATGACCCTGTGCTTTCGCCATAATGGAGAAATTAGAATTTTCTCTGTGAAGTATTTCCCATACTTAGCCAAATTTTGGCTATTCAAGTTCATTTTGTACCACCTTCACCTAGACCACTCAACACTTAGCCAAGATTTTGGCCATCTCCATGCTCGAACGAACTTTGCCTATGGATTTGCCTTCAATTTTGAATCTGGCTTGTGCTAAGGATTTTATTCATTTCTTCTTTATTTCCCTCTTCATCCTTCTTGTTTTCTGTCCAGCACTTAGTGAATTCTTCTCACTTAGCCAATTTTTTGAGTTTTAGCTAATTTTCTCATCCTCTCCTTGGGCGGACTTTACATGAGCTTGGACATTTTCTCTCTTGGCCTAAGTCGGACTTCAAGCCACTTTGGACAAACATCTCTGGGGAGAAGTCAAACTTTCTCAACACTTTGACATTTCTTTTCTTGGTCTAGGTCGAACTTTGCATCATGTTTGCCATTGTACTTGGCGGATCTTATGGATGTCTGGACGTACCTTCTCCAAGCAAAGTCAGACTTTGTAAAGGTTTGGACATGTTGTGCTTGGGCAAAGTCAGACTTTCTCATGCTTGTGCCATCCTTTTTTCCTCACTCTATTTGGCTTGAAGCAGACTCGCCACCATTCCACGCCATTGCTTCTTCTTTGAAGATTCGCCTTGTGTCGTCATCCACCTGCAAGAAATAAAATAAACAAATTCAGATTTTCTCTCTCTTGAATTCTAGCTCCGAAGTTAACACTCTCTCTCCTGAAGTCACGGTGAATTTAATTTTGCCCATCGAATTTTATCTCTGGCTGGCACAAATTATTTTCTTCCAACTCTTGTCTGGTGAATTCAATTTTGTCCAAGGCATTTAAATTTCCGAGTAATTGAGAATAAATTATTAAAATATCAAAATATTTTAATTTATTCCAACCCATTCGTTTTGGACCCATGGCTATTATGATTTTCTCTTCATTTTTCTTGGCTAAAAGTGTATTTTCCAGTTTTATCCTTAATTTCGTCTAGCCAAGTCAAAAATTAAGCCATTCCGTCAACAAACTTTATGCAAGATCCCTGTTTTTCTTTGCCATAGCCAACTTTTCTCTTGCACTGAGCCTATTTTCTTCTGTCAAAGTCAAATTTTCTCTTGCTCAGTCAAATTTTTCTAGGCAAAATCCTTGTCTGGATGTCTTCATCGGTCGAATTTCTTTGACGCTTGACAAATTCTCCTTCCTTTTGGCCAAGGGCGATCCTTCCTTTCTCCTTGCCTTGTGCATTTTTTCTTCGGCCAAAGTTGTCAATTTCTCAACATTTTCTCTAGATATCCATACTTAGGCAAATTTAATTTCTCTTCCCCTTTTGTGCTAGGCATACTTTGTTTTATTTCTTGCCATATCCCAATCCTTTTTAGCATGTGCCCTTTCAAACTTGGCACTTGACCTCTTGAGAATGTCATGATTCCTAGCCAAAATCTCAATTTTTTATCATTTAGCCTCTATACTTAGGCAAATATTCAAACTTTTCCTTGGACTAGGCACCAACACTTAGCAAAAATCATTATTTTTCCTCTTCATGTGCCTAGGCGGACTTTGAATGGTCTTTAACCAAGTCCCACCTTTCAAGGGCGGACTTTAGACTATCCTTGCCAAAGTGTGGCAGACTTTGGAGGGGTCAAGGATGTGCAAGGGCAGACTTTAGATGGTCTTAGGATGTGCTTCCTTGCTGTATGGCAGACTTTGAAGAGTCCTAGGATATCAAGGGCGGACTTTGGAACTGATTAGGATGAGTTTGGGCGGACCTTGGAGGGTCTTAGGACTTCCCTCTTTGCTGCTGGGCAGACTTCACTAGCTTCTTGACATTTCTTCATCCTTCATGGCGAATTTCAGACTTGAACAAATTTTTCACAAATTTCATCTTTTTTTGAGCTGATTTTTGGTAATTTCAACCTCAGATCTGACTGGTTTTGACTTGATTTTTTTCCAAATTTCAATGTTCTTGGTCTGATTTTCCATGCTTTTTGAATTGTTTTTCCAGGTTTTTCAATAATTTTTCAAATTTTCTTTTTGATTTTATGAGAGTTCTATCAATTTTTTTGAACTTCTGAGTGCGTTTTTGGAACTCGGGACCTTTCTAAATATAGAAACTTTCCAAAAATAGAAACTTTCTAAAAATAGAAAAAGAAAACCCTAAAAAATAGGGAACCTTGTTTGGTCCGAAAATGTCAAAAATGAAAAAAGCGAAAAAGCAGGATTTCCTAAAAAGTAGGAAGTCTCAGAATTGGCCAAATTCACAGGCGATCTTCGTCTCCTGGGCCTTCTGAGAGCTTCATGACGTCTACGCACTGATTCAAGCATGGATTACTAACTTGGCTCGGGTAACTCTCGGCAGACTGACTGACTTGGAACCCTCAAAATGATGACCTCATTGTAAAAAGACAAGTGATAAGCAGTTGCAACACCGAGGCAAAAAGCGAAAATAGGGGGTCCCCATTTGCAATGGGGCGATGTGTGAAATGGTCACAACACTTTGACATGATGCTTGAGATCTTGAATGCTGCAACAAATGCTTGATAAATCTACTCTTGAATGCTCTTGACAATAATCTTGGCTCTTGTTAAGTTCACCTCTTGCTAGATATTTTGAATTGATAAAATAACCAAGTGTATTTATAGACATTTATCCTTAATTTCTCAAAAATTAAACATTACAAGTCGACCTTTGAAATTTTTATTTGGGATCTGATAAAAATACCACCAAAACATGTTTTAAAAATGGGTTCCAAAGCCTAAGGCGAATGGGTAACAAGTCCCTATTCTTGAAACACACATTGCTCAAGGTGTTTAATTATGTGTTGGCATTAATTGTTGTTGGGTTTCCCCTTTAGAAAATGTAATTTATTAGGCTTGTAGATGTACAAAATATGGCTTATTAAGGCATAATTAATTCCAATTTAATTAAGAGGGCCCAAACAAATGTGAAAATGTAAAGGGATACATTTTTCAACACTAAATTACGACATTATTAAGTCCATTTTAACTAGGAGGGCCCAAACAAAGTGTGAAAATTTAAAGGGATACATTTTTCTACACTACACAACCATCTTATACTTAGCATAGTATTGAAATATCAACCATCTTAAATGACACAACTTAGACAATAAGAAATTATAAGGATAGATTAAATGAATCAAATCCATGCACATGAATTATGCATAGTAATATAGTCAGTATAAAATAAATCTAGTCATATCATCTAGACTAGGATATTAGTAGACAAATATTGTCACCATGCAATAATTAAGCCTCCAAGTGAGGTACCATTACAATATGGTTGACTAATATCAAGATTCATAATCATATGTGGCATCCTTTTGGATGAAACATAACATGCATTAACAAGGCCACATAAAATCCTTCAAACTTTGTAGATCTAATAATAATTATAAAATTGCTTTAAGCATGATTCATACTTAAGTCACACTCCAAACACTTGATAACACTATACCATTAGAATGCCACATGAAGATATACACTTGATAATATTAGTAATGACAACATTCTTAACCAAGTTTGATTTAATTTACCCTATGGCACAAGCCCATATTCTTATAATACTATAGGTCATGGACTAGATAATATTCACACTTTTTATTTATGTTAAATATGACTTTAATGGTTAGCTATAAGTGATTTTGTAAAGAAGAAATAGATTTACAAATCAACACTTATAGCCAAATTTTAATGGTCATAATAAGTAGAAAATGACAAACTCACAGCACATCACCCAATATCCAACATCATATGTTAAGCTAGTAACCAAACACAATAATAATATAGATGCAAGGTCTTTAAACTCAATGGATAGTCCTCATAATTTAGAAAGAAATGCTTCTTTGACAAGGCCTTGATAAAGCTTAAAAAAGTTTAATACTTTGTCTAGTCATCAAGATAATTTAGCAATTTAATAACATAATTAATAGATAGCTATAAAACTACCATAGCTTCCTCATTTCTCCATATAATTTGAAACCTTGAAATGTTTTGAAAAGCTAAGAAGAGGGAGAATAAAACCTAGAAATGAATTTAAAAGATTAATCAAGATGTACGAGTAATTTTTTCTAGTATTAGTGTGACATTTAGGGCAATGACTAATATTGTTGATAGTTAACATAATAAAAAATAATATCATACTCATGTGATACAATCATAGAGCATACACACAATTGTCCATTCCCAAGAGTAAGGCATCAGCACAAGGTAGTCATAAAATATAATTATAACTTGAACTAAATTCTTAGATTACCATGCAATGCAATTACAGGATATAACCTTATTTTGGATATCTCCAAAATGAGTTCATACCATACTACAACTTCACGTTATGACTTCCATGTTTATAACAACACTTTGATAATATCTAATTTCCTCAATCATGTAGACTATAGATTGCTCTTACATTGAAGATACAAAGTCAATATGGACAAGGATTGGAATATTAGACCAAATTACAACCAACTCACACCATGGTGACTCATCATTTCATTATGTAGGAAAGCATGCACATTATTGCATATTTCCATTCAAGATGGTTGAGGTATCATAGTACAAAGATATTTATGTTTCAAATTTGAAATCATCAATCCATAACTAAAGAATAACTTTCCATTTTGCTAGAAGGTTATCTTAGCCTTCAATAATAAAATTATGTTTATACAATAACTTATGATATCAATGTTCAAGGTACATTAGATTCATCTCCTCTAATGTGCAAGAGACATTGATAATTCTATTTCCTATTTATTTAGTTTCCAAGTTGGAAATATACAACTAACATTTCTATCATTTCAAAATTCAGTTCATAAATTTAATAGTTCAACATAATCCCATTGAATATCCAACTCTGCTAGCATGCTGAAATCAAATCAATATATAAACCCTACCTAATATTCTATTCTAAACAAGGTCTTCCAAATCCATTAACTTAGTTCTAAGTGTTAAGTTAGTTATCATCATTTAAATACATTTCAGTTCACTAGCATAAGTGATTAATATGTAGTGATTGATTTTTCATTCACCCAATATAAGCTAAAAAAACATTAATCATAATTTGAAATCGTTATAAGAAAAAGTTTGTGCATACATTCTTTGTAAATGTTTTGTGAAGATCATAATAATAAGAAATGGCCCTTGCAATTACAACATCAGGCAAAAATATTTCAGTTAAAATATGATGGCATCATTACCCTCTTCCCAAACTCTAATTTGAATGTAGGTAAGTAGGATGCTCATTTTCATTTGCTTGAAATTTTCGAAGGTCTTTTGAACAAACCAATTTTGAACATATCCTACCATCATGATGTTCCTTGAGGCCACATTTCTTCAAAGCATTTTTTCAAACAACTCACATACCTTGACTAAGCTTCCACATTACCCATACTTTCAAAGGATTCAAACCACAAACAACACATATTTTTAAATAAAATTTTCGTTCAATTTTAAAAAAATTAACATTAATAATAACAACCAACCAAATATATAAATCTTATGAGCATTAAAATCAATATAAACCTAGATACATATATCAACATTAACAACCAATGATTTTCTTACCAACACAAATGATAACAAGCAACCTGCAATATAGACTCTAACAACATGAAATATATGGATTCTACTACATAAAAAACAACATACAACCAGATTAAATATTTTTCAGCTACAGAAGTGAATAGTTTAAACTTAAATACTATTTTTGAAATGCAGATGAAAGAGTGTACCCAGCTCTGGGGACGATGATGAAGATATTTCTGAGGTGGGCGTTGGAATCAGCTGTCATCCAAAAGTGTCCCCTCGCCCTTCTCTGTTTCTGCCTTACCTCCCCTTGTTGACCCCCATCCAATCATGCCATCCTCTATCCTTTATGCTTTGATGGATATCCATGCCTTACTCCATAGTTCAGGAATGACCAGCATTTTTTTTCTTAGTTTAATGATTTAAATATCCAAGGTGTCTAAAACTAAAAAAAACTACTTGTCCATTCCTTGAACCCTATTTAAAATAATGAAAATATGTGCTAGAGTGAAACTCTTTGCCTTTCTTGACTGTGCCCTTTGTCTGCCCACATTACTTCTATCCTTTCTGATTTTGATGGCCGCAAATGTAGGCCCATACCATATTAAAAGGGAGTTGCAGGCTCTTCCTTCTTCCATCCCTGAAGCCCATACCTAGGCAATCAATTTTCCTGTCCATCTCTCAGATACCTCCTTTTTATCCCTCAAAGACCTCTTTGATTTTATTTATTATTACATCACTATTGCAGGAATGTAGGGGAAGATTAAGATGGTAGGTTGAATTTATTTATGTTTTCCTTATAATTTCTATTCATGATATGTGTTATTTAAAATTTAAGTTATTATTGTATGTTAATTTTTTTAGTAAAATATATTTTTGAGATATATTTTTCTGATAATAAGGAAAACTGTGATGTCATTTAAGTTTTTAATGAATTGTCAATTCTATATTATTTAGTCATCATTGGTAAATTGATTAGTGCACTGATCCATGACAAGATAGAAGGAATGTCTTCGAGTGATGTGATAAATAATCCCACCAACACAGATTTTGTACATTTTGACAAAAAAAATTCAAATTATACACATTACTAAATATGAATTTCATTGTTTTAAGATCTATTCCAACTAAGGGGTCTTTTCTCACTTCCAACCAACCCTACACCACCTCTTCCCACCTCATTGGGATTAGGGAATGGAAGGACAACAATTTTAGTAGCTTTCTCATCCGTGGATGCATTGACATTTTTGGTAAGGGTTTCAATGAAGGGTAATGTTATTAGATTTTTCTTTTCCAATTACTTACATTTCTTTCTCTCACCTTTCTCTAACCCATTAACATAATAAAGAAAATAGATTTCCATATAAAGAAAAACTACCTTAACAAATTTTAAGATAAACCACACTAAACTATAACTCTTGTTTTCTCTAATTTTATATTATTCAATAATTTTATGTATGAAATTGTCACCTAAAATATATTCTAACTATAGATTTAAAAAAATATAATGAAATAAATTTAGCATTATATATCACTTCTCAATATAGCCCAATATAACTTAGTTATATTCCACAAATTCAATTCTATTAATAAATCTCATAGAATACATACATGTGACTTCTACATCTCAATTACTTAAACATCTTCATCCATATTTTGAACATCACTCCTCTTATACTCCAATTTAAGTTGATAAACAACCTTTGAACCCACCTTCACCTTATCACATATCTCTTCTACTATTTGCTTTAAGAATTCCTAGAAAAGAAAACAAACACAATGTCAACATGTATATTAAAATAAATTAAAATAACTTTCCTAGTTAATATCCAATAATTACCTTAGGTTGTACCGTCTTCACAATAAGGTCATTTAGTGCATAACGTGGTTGCTCCTCAAACAATTGAAATAGTTTATCTTGAAGGTTTGAACGTTCCATCCTCACCTTCTTGTTTTGTTGAAGTTTAAGTGATGAAGCTTTTCGCTTTAGTTACCATGCAAAAAAATCATGATTTAAATTTCCTTTTATAGAATGTTCGTTATAATCATCATTATTAAAAATTTATTTCCAATCAAATGTAATAATGTATTATAAATGATCATTAAAAATTAAAGAAGTCAAATATATAATTTTTATTCATTGTGATTAGTTTAGTAAAAAAATTGATAAGCATTGCTTTTGGATTCAATTGTGTTGTAGCTATTTTTTTTGTGCATCAATGTTTTGGATCACACTATGTGATCTGTCATAAGGATTGAAGAGAGCAAGAGGAGAAAAAATGGTTTGTTGTAGACTAAAACAAGTTAAAAAGAGAGAGAAGGGAGATGGGGAGGACACGCATGGACCAAAGACCAAGTGAAGAAAAAGGAAAAGATAAAAAAACATGGAAGAAGATTTTAAACGTTTAGTTAATAAAACAATTATCTAAAATCTTAGAAAAAAAGACACTACAAAACAAAAATTGAAGAAGCTATTATTTAGTTAAAAAATTGAAACGAACGAATATACACATATGAAACAAAATTAAAAGGAAAGAAGAATAGAGTTATATAAATAAAAAAAATATTTAAATATACATTAAATCAAGAAAATTCAAATAATATACTTAAATACCTAATGCATCGTAAAAGAATCTAGATTAATAAGAATAAAACAATTAAAATTCAAAAAAATAAAAAGGTAGAACTACAAAAGAAAAATAAAACTAAAAAAGATTAAAGAAATATTAAAAATATATAAAAATTTAAGTAATCTATTGGCATACCTATTGAATCAAAATATCAAATCTATTAAATATAAGAGAAAAATATAAATTATTAAATCTATTTAAACAAAAAATAAAAGGGTAGAAATATATAATTAAAAAGTTCTAGATATATTGAAAAACATATAAATAAAATGAAAAATCTATATTAGGTTGATAGGTTAATTATTCTAAAAATGCTATAAGATGTTAAAACATGAATAAGAAAATAAGCAAATCTATATGGTTAAAAAACAAATTAATAAAATAGATATAAAAAACAAAAATAACAAGGAAGACAACAATAAAGGATAAAAGGTATAAAAATAGAATTATTAAAAGAAGGGACTAAAATTATAAATAAATTATCAATAAATGTTAAGACACAAATAGAAAAAAAATCAATATAGAAATTAAGCTCATGAAAATCACTAGAATATAAAGAACCATACAACATGAGAAGGACTAAATATATAAATTGACACATCTATAATTAATAAATAGAACCACCTATAATTATTATAGGTATAGATGAATCAATGTCAAAGAAATAAAATATAAAGACAAATAAAGAAAGAAACAAATCTAACAATAAAAGAAAAATAATATATATATAAATATAAATATAATAAAAATAAATAAAAGGAAAATTATTTCTATAAAGTAAGAGAAATATTGTCGATAATGGCGTGGTTCAGTGGTCAAGTCACTTGGTTGTAGTGATGGACACTAGGGTTCAAACCCTCGATGGGCCAAAGTGTGAACCCTCAATGGGCTAAAGTGCTCACAGGCCTTGTGCCTTCGTTGGGCCAATGAGCTCGCGAGCGCTATAATATGGGTGCATTGCACCTGAGAAATATAAAAATAACATTAATAAGTAGTTAAAATTAAAAACTTAATAAACATAGAATTCAAAATAAAAAAATAAAACAAATTAAAAAAATTTAGAACTATAAATATATAACAACTTGTTAAGATTAAATAAATAAAATCATAAGCAACAATGTATATAGATTACGAGCAATAAAAATTAATCTAAAACAACTAAAAGAAGAAAGAAAAATAAACTAAAAAATCTAGAAAAATTGTAACAAACTATAAAAACACTAAGTATTATAACCTAGTAAAATATAACGAAAAATTATAAGTTCTATAGATATGAATTAGGATAAAAATAAATAAAAAGATAAAAAAATAAATCTTAGGTGACTCCTTTGTATTTCCTGAGGGAATTTGATGCTCTCTCATGACAATTTCTTTGGAGTGGTAACTTGAATTCGGCCAAGTGGAATCTTGTTAAGTGGGATACAGTGTGCAAGCCACAGAAAGAGGGGGGCCTTGGATTGTGTTCTGCTGTTTTGAATGGGAAAGCTCTTGCAACCAAGTTATATTGGTGTTGGTGTACTAGTCAACATCAGCTTTGGGCCCGTATTCTTACCCACAAGTATTTTATGGATGTTAATACTTTTGATGTTCCTTGTTTCCCTTTAGAAGGAAGGGGATCTATGATTTGGAATACCCTCAAATCGGGGGCTTAATTGGTTAAAAAGGGGATCTTTTAGATATTTCATTCCGGTTCTCAGGCCCTTTTTTGGTGGGACTCTTGGGATGGTCATCCTCCTTTTTTTTTACTTACCCTCACGTCCAGTCTCTTTATGATCATTTTACTACTGTTGGTTAGAATACAGTTGAGCATTATAAGTCTATTCAGAATGTTGGACTAGCTTCTAGCCTTAGATGGAAGCACTCCTCAGATTGGTCAGAGGAGGATAGGCAAGAGTTGGCTTAGATTCTTGCATTACGTGAATGCAATTCCATGGTGGGGTAGGATGTCTTGGCTTGGAGTAACAATGATTTATCTGGTAAGTACTTTGTTTCAGCAAGTTATGGTGAGCTGGTTAGGCAAATGTTTGGGGACTTTGAGGTTCCTTGGTGGAAGTAGGTGTGAACAAATTTTCTTGGCCCAAGTGCAATTTTTTTATTGGCTGGTGATTTAGAACCAGTGTCTTAATTGGGATAACCTATGCAAGAGAGGGTTCCAGGGTCCCTCGATGTGTGTTTTGTGTTGTTAAAGTGAAGAGAGTGTCTCATCTCTTCTTCCAATGTTCCTTTTCTAGGAGGCTTTGGCACCTTTGGTGGGCTGTGTGGCACCAGGCTTGTTGGCATGTCTCTTCTTTGGCAGAGTTCTTTTCCCGATGGGGGAAGACCCCTGTGAAGACTTCTTTTCTTCAAGTTAGTTGGGTGCTTGGACTAAGTTTTATTATCTGGCATATCTGGCTAGAGAGGAATCGTGGGATTTTTCAAGATGTGAAGTTGGTTGTCCAACATTTTTGGTGGAAGATTCTTCATTCTTTGGGAGAAACTATTGCGACTAAGTGTGACTTGGCTGAGGATGTGGATCCTGGAGAGATTTCCTATTGCGCTCGCCTCAATCTTCCTCTTCATAGGGGGGTTGCTCGGAGTGCTGGTAAAATCATGAGAAACAGATATCGGCATCCTCCTCAGGGTGTGTTGAAAATCAACACATATGGGTCTCCTCATGGAAATCCTGGTCATGCTAGTATTGGTGGTGTTGGGTGGACTAGTGCTGGGACTATTGAGTTTATCTTTTCTGTTTATAAGGGTTGGTATACTAATAATGTGATGGAGGCTCTTGCCATTTTATGTGTTGTGGAGCGTGGTTGTGCTCTTGGGTGGAGACAAATCATTTGTGAATCTGATTCTCAGGTGGTTGTGACTTTGCTCAAGAGGTAGTAGTTAGAGGATGTCAGTTGGTATTAAGCTATTATTATAAAACAGATTCTTAATTTGTGTGCTTCCTTGGATTTTGTTTCTTTCTGTCATATTCCTTGAGAATGGAATGGGGTTGTGGATTGTTTGGCTAAATGGGCTTCTAATCACTTGCAAGATTGGAATATTGTGGAAAGGGGTCAATTACCCCTGTTACAAAAGTTGGAACAATTAGTTGAGATTAATAGGGATGTGGAATCTCCTTGCTTTGTATTGCTCTTTTTTTATTTGAATAAATTTTTACCCCTCTTTTAGTTAATAAATGCATTGTTCAAAATGCAAGAAGAATAAAAGAAATAGTGTAACAAAAAGAGTTGTATAAGAACAAAACCACAAGAGAAATAAAAATAACAAAATAAAAAGATGAAACACAAATTATAATAAAAGAACAACTATAAAATAATATTGAAACAAGAAAAATAAGTGAAAACGATAAAGGAAAACTATAAAGGAGAAATAAAAATAGATAAGAATATACATAGAAAGAAAAAAGAAACTAGGAAACCTAAAAAATATAAAAGGATAAAGAACCAAATATCTATGAATTAATTTATAATTCGCCCCTAACTCTAGGGTCATAGTTTATTGATTGTGCAAGTCTAAAAAAAATTAAAAAAATAGATCTCTATTTGCATTTTCTTTTAACAAGTGAGTTTAAGGTTTTTATGTTGGTTTTTGGAATTTGGTGACAATTTGAAGTTGTTCCTTGGAAGTTTTTGATTCCTTAAAGGACTTCATATAATTCCATATGTGATTGAAAGTGTATGATAAGTCTATTTCCAGACTTTTCTTAGTGATTGAAGGTTGTCTTGTGTTTTCTAGGTTGATTTGATGTTGATATGTGTTTTTAGGAGTTGTCTAATACATTATTAGTGGTGGATTTTAACATCTTTCATGGCCACCAATCCCTATAATTAAGGTATTTTAGACCTACAACTACATATTAGTCTTTAGCAGACCTGTAGCTCACATTTTCCTTGCATTTTAAGGGTAAATGATATTTTTGAGTGCATGTTTTTGTTTACCATCATTGGGAAGTATTCTTTGCTAGTTGGAAGAAGTGTTTGATGAATTCCCTAGCTGCTAGGACCTACATTATCTACACAACAGACTTGCAACATCATCTACAATAGTCTGAAATGAGTTTTCTAGACCTACCAAGATTCTAAGAACTCAACTTGAGGTACTTTCATTTTTTATTAAATAAGCAACAAATTATGGTGTTGAGCCCTTTAAATAAAACATCCCCAAGAGTAGAGGAAAATAGGCCTTCAATAGGCCACTTGCAACATCCGCGCAACATTAGAAAAAAAACCACATCAAGAGAGAGTTGAACTTTCACCTACAACTCAATTATGAGTTTGGGAAGAGGAAGAAGAATGATCTTTCCTACATATACAAACAATAAACCAAGCAACATTGTCATCCAAATTATCATTGCAAGAGGAAGAAAGAGGGGAAACCATGAGAGAGAGAGAGAGAGATTTTCAACACCTGAAGAGAGGGAAATAGGACAATAAGATGAAAGGTGATCATCAACCTCATTGGATTGGATATGAGAAGAAAGAATAGGTAAATCAAGTTGCAAGCATCGAGAAACCCCCTCAAAGAGTTTATCAATGCATGCAGTAAAATGATGAGGTGGAAGGTGGCCTTCCACCATATTAGGAGTTTGGAGTTGAGCCAACTCTAAAGCCAAATTAGGATTTGAGCAAGGAGTTTCACCAATAGGGTCTACAAGGCATGATAAGTATGAACTAGAAGCTAGGTACTTGTCATCATCTTATGAGGATTCATTTGATGGAGAAATAGGAGCTTGGATAGTCAAGTGATCACCATTAGCATTCCTCCACTGAGTAGCAACACATTTGTAGTATAAGAGTGGAAAATCCACATGAAAATGACCAATCAAGAAGAAATAATGACATTTGAAAGGGAGGCCCTCATAATCAAGTGGTTGAGTCCAAGGTCTATCCCCAAACCATCAAAACCACTTCCTTGTGAAGAGGTTTGGAGATGTCAATATCCAACAATACGCGAGCAAAGGTAGAATTTCCCATGTAGGAAGTGAAATTGTCAACCTTCAAGAAGCAACCAAAAGAGTTTCCAATTGAATTATAACAAGAAACCTCCCAAAATTGAAGAGGGAGATTCGAAAGCCTAACCCACATTGGTTGCATATTGAGTGGCTCGATAAGGGGGTTAAAGGAGGTTGACCAAGTTTTAATTGAGAGAAAGTTCTCTCGCCAAACCCATATCCAACCCAACACCAAGTTTCTATTCTCAAAAGAAGCAAATGAAGAAATGAGAAACCCTTACCACAAGGGAAGAGGATGAAATTTATGATTCTCCCACAACAAGCGAGAAAGAACAAACCTAGTTGCTTTAGCAAAGTTACATTCACTGATAATAGGTACCAGAGGAACAACAATAGGGGAAACCCTAGAAATAGGCAAAGGAAAAATTCTAGGGACACTGAGGTCAACCAAGTCACCAGATGTTGGCTTCAATCCAAACCCCTAGGGACAAAAAATACAACACCTTTCATCAGGGCTCTAGGAGTCCTCATGACCAAGGGCACAACAATAGCACTTGGCTATTGAATTTATAACTATTTGAATGAATGAGTAATGGGTAAGAGTGGCATAAAGCATTTAAAAAATAGTAGGTACTTTCATTATTAATTGAAATTTAAATGACTGTTCAATGTAATGAGGCCATTTTGGTTTGATTCTTCTAGTATCAATCCAACTATATGTTGTATCAACATTTATGACAATATAGGTACATTACATTAATGCTCAAGTTTAGCATTAAAATATAAAGATAAAAATTCTAGGGTGGATATTACATGGTATTAGAGTTGATTTTCCTAGCAACCTATGATTTTAATGCATTTTTATAGCTATAGTATCATCTATGAGTGATAGGGAATTAATATATTACACAAGCGAACAAAGAAAGATAGTGTAAAAACCCACAAACTACAATAAATGATCCTTTTTCAGAAGGACAATGCAATAGGTTTTGGCTAGTGGCAATGATATTTATTCACATTCCATAACCCACAATCCACCTAGGATCATGGTACATAGAGATAACTAGGGAAGGGCTAGTTTAGTTAGTCCCAACACTAGAGTTGAGGGAAAGTATGATGCAATGTTAGATATGATGTATCAAATGTTAGAAAAAATTAATCAAAATTTTCCACAAGGAGCTTAAAATATTCCACAAGGTACTCAAATGTAAAATGGTGAATCAAGTTATACAAATCAAAATAAAACTAATGGAAACACATTAGTAGTAGTACTAGGGTCCATTCCTAGATCACTTTAGCCTTATTTATCAAATAGAGCGGAGGTGCGAGTTTCTCTAAAGGTTTAGCTTCCTTTGGTAGATGAGGTGAGGGTTGGTTATGTAGAGTATGCTACACTACTTGATGAGATTAAGAACCATTTATCACTAAATGAGTTCTTGAGTCAAAGGAAGAAGAGAGGAGATGGTAGAGTTGATAATAGATGACCAAAAATTTAGAGATATTATCAATAGGAATTGGGTAAGGTGATATTGACACATTTTTATGGGAATGACAAGTACCCTGCTAGAGCATGGGTACAAAATTTGGATAAATATTTTACTCAAACCTATGTCGAAGGATGATGTAATCAAGTTTTCCACATAGCATTTGGGTGGTACAACCCATGAATGGTGGTACCATGGATTGGTTACACTAGACCACAAATTAATCACCACCTATGATTAGTTCACAAATGAAATCATCCAATTATTTTATAAAAAAAAGATCCTAAATTACACTTTAGAGAGCTTTCTTAGTCAAAGAAATATAGTTATGTTGACACTTACATTTTAGAGTTTCAGAGGCTTTCAATTATGATGCCAAAAATTATGGAGAGGAGATTTATAGTTATCTTTAGTGAGGGGACAATGGATCCAATTAGGGGATGGGTGAAGGAATTTGACCCACCATATTTATAGGAGGCCATAGGGAAAGAAAGGAGCATGTAGCTTTCTACCCCTAGGAATAAATTTCAATCAAGGACCTTCTAGCAAAAGAAAGATTAAAAAAATTCCAAAAAGATACAAATCAAATCGAGAAGACATCATCTAGAATGGATGAAAAGGTCCTAAATGACTTGAGAAAAAAATTATGTTTCAAATGCAAGTAACCTTTGGACCCAAGTCATAAATGTTTATTTAAGGGCAAGGCTCCCCAAATAGAGTACTATTTAGCTGATGAATCAATGACAAAAAAATTAGACTTGCAATTAGGAATTGAAGGATAAAGAGAAGGAAAAGTCATTAGAAGAGTTAGAGAAGGTGAAGGAAAGTGGAGGCACTCTTTCCCAACTTTCTAGCTTTAAAGGAAATGAGTCTTTCTAAATTCATGGAGTCCTTAGAGGGAAACGATTAGTGGCTTTAATTGATATAGGAGATATGCATAATTTTATTGATCATGAGGGAGAAATGGATCATAGAGGACTCAAAACGAAAGAGATGGATGTATTTAAGGTTATGGTAGTTGATAGTTGGGTGATTATGAAGTCAAGGGTGAATTCTATGTAGTTATCATTGGAGATATAGATGCAGTATTGACCATACAATAGTTGTGATCTTTGGGGAAAATTACTTCAAATATTTAGATCACGGAGTCAAAATTTAAATCAAAAGGGAAGAAGGTAGTCTTGAGAGGGATGTCTAATGGAGGGAAATTATTTATCTCCTGATGTAGAGCCAGGGGCAGGTTTACAGGTTTTTCCAAAGTATTAGGTTTTTTCTTGCTTGTTCACTCATTTGACTCCAAGTTTCATTCACAAGAAACATGGTTCTTCAAGGGCTAAAAGACACCAAAAGTGGAATTAAGACCCAAATCACTTACTGAACCCCTAACACACCCTGAACATCATGAAAATGATAGGTTTAGGCCAATACAAGTCCCCAAGGACACTAACTCTTCACTGTTTCCATCACTCACCTTCAAGAAGCCTATTTGCTTGTAGCATTCCCAAGAGACAAAAACATACACAATTTCAAAATGAAGTGGAAACCCCAAAAACCAAACACAGTTTCAAGTACCCTTTTTAGCTTTCTTCAACATATCAAGAAAGCACATAAGGTTATTTTGAAAATTATCCTTCTAATTTTGACTGTCTCGTTGCTACAAGGCCTAATTAGGCTAGTTTTCAAGAAGGTTTATTGGTTCTATATACTCATGGTATCAAATATCTTCACAAACACCTTGAAAACTTCATTTAGATCCTACACATGCTCACCAAACCATTTTCCACACTTTCCCAATGCTTTTTCATCAAACCCTAACTTCTAGCCATCCTTTCATGCCTAAAAACTATGAAATTTCATCTAGGGCATCACCCAATCAGCTCCTAACTCTATCCCTTGCCCTTGAAACTTGGTAAACACAAAATAAACCTAATATACCTCCATTCCACCAAGTTTGACAAGATTTCAACGATGGAATAGAGATTTCTGCATTTTTCTTTCTTTCAACCTTGCTAGACTAGGGTTTCTAACCTGCCCGAAGTAAAATGGCAGTAAAAACCTCAAAACTTAATGAAACTAAGTAAGACTAACACCAACAGAAAGATAATTCAATTCTCCATCCAATTCAATCAATCTTAATTCATGAAACCCTCATACAAAATTGTACAATACTCTGGAACATAAAGAAACATTAGAAAACTGCAGAAAAATAAGGGTTTTATTGAATTCACTCCAAAATACAAGTCACCAACCTTGGGCTCGCCTTCTCAAGTCCATTAAACATATTCCATTAGTTTTCTACTGCCCTTTGAATTCCAATGACCAAAAACCTCCTTTCCCACCAATGACCCTTCATATTCCCCTTTTTTTTTGCATATTTTGCAATTTTGTAACAAAGACAACATTTGCAAAGTTGACAACTTAACCCCACAAACCACCTAGCAACCTAATAAATGACTCAAAACACATGTGCCATGGTCAATATGACCTTACTACCAAAAGAGAACAAAACCATCAAACCAAAATGACAAAATTGCCTCATGGAGGCAAGTAATCAACCAGGTGCTCCTGCACCACCTTCAAATATATAGGTAGGTTGATTAGACACGATTAGATTGATTGGGAAACAAAATACATTATTATTCCTATGATCATAGAGTAGGAAAAGAGGAGTTATCATCTGGATGTGAAAGCACTGCTAACCAAGTGAAGCAAGTTTTTCAGCAGTATACCTCTAAGTAGGCTTCTATATAGAGATTGCGTACATGATAGATTTGGAGCAGGGTACTAAACCTATTATTCCCAACCTCTACAGGAATCCTAAGAGATATAAGGATGAGATCAAGAAAGGAACTAAGGAGATTCTATAGATGATACATATTCAACCTAGTAATAGCCTATTTGCTTCTTCAGTTGTGTTAGTTAAGAAAAAATATGGGACCATGCAAATTTGCATTGACTAAAGGGGTTTGAATAAGAAGATTATAAAAAATAGGTACCACATTCCACATATTGATGAGCTACATGGAATTGTGTACTTCTCTAAGATAGATTTCAGATCTAGATATAGAGAAGATAGAATTTATAGGCCACTTTGGTCACTTTGAATATTTATATATGCCCTTTTTTTACCAACACCCTTGCCACATTTCAGTGTTGCATGAATCAAATGTTTCAAAAGGAACTTTATAATTTTGTTTTGATATTTTTTAATGACATCTTGATTTATAGTAGGACATGGAAGGAACACATGAAGCATTTAGATGAGGCTTTGATAATTCTTGAGGAAGAGTGTTTATATTCTAAGGATTCAAAATGTGAATTTGGGATGACAAATATTCTATATCTTGGAAACATAATCTACTCTAAGGGAGTTAGTGTTGATCAAAAGAAAATAAAATTAATTTTAGAATAGAATCCACTTAAAAATCTCTCACTTGAAGATATTTTTTGGGATTTGTGGCTTCTACAAGATATTTGTTAAGTATTTTTCATAGTTGGCTACTCCACTCACAAATTCCACTAAAAAGGGAGCATTTACATGGTTTGATCCAACACAGAAATAATTTGATCATTTCAAGAAAATTATGAGCAAATTCCTTGTATTAGCTATTGTTGACTTCTCCAAGCCATTTGAGCTTGAATGTGATGCATCCAATGATGGTATAGGTTTTTTCCTAATGAAAATAAGCAACCCATTTCCTATGAGATCAAGAAGTTGAGAAGTGGAGAGAGAAGCTACTCAATCTATGATAAGGAGATATTTTCAAGCATGCATGCTTTGGCCAAGTTCGGGGAATACCTTGTGGAGGTAAGTTCATTGTCAAAATAGATCACAATACCCTTAAGTATTTTTAAATCAAAAGGATCTTAATGAAAAGAAGAAAAAGTGGGTAGATAAGCTACAAGATTATGATTTGGCATTGAATATGTCAAGGGGAAGAGAAATATAGTGGTTGATGCATTATCAATAAGGCCACATTTTTGTTCATTTATAGACATTGCAACTAATTGGAAAGAACAAATTCTTTTGGAGTATGCTAAGAACTCACTTACCAATAGTGTTTTGGATGGTACTTTACATGATGGTAGGTATAAGGTAATGGATGAACTCATAATTTATAATAAAAAAGTGTTTTTGGTACTTGAATCAGGGCTCAAGATAAAGATTATGAGGATATTTCATGATGCACCTGTGGCTGGTCACTATGGTTTCTACAAGACTTACAAGTAGATCTGAGAAATATTCTCTTGGAAAGGGCTTAAAAATGATTTACTTATGTTAGAGACTTTCCTACATGCCAATAGAAAAAAAAATGAGGATACTTATCCTACTCGTTTGTTGCAACCCCTACCCATTCCCAATAAAAAATGGGAAAGTATCTCTATGGATTTCATTCCAGGGCTTCCCAAAGTGCAAGGTAAGGATAAAATCTATGTTGTAATTGGTAGATTGATGAAATTTTCACACTTTTTTTCTATTTCTATAGTGTTTACAATAGAACAAGTGATTTTTATTTTTTAGAGAGGTGTTTAGGTTATATGGGATGCCTAAAAACATTGCTAATGTTAGGCACATAAAGTTCTTGAGTTTATTTTGGTAGGATTTTTTTCAGATTAAGTGGGATTGAGCCCACTCTCAACACTAGTTACCACCCACAAACTGATGGAAATAAAATTCAACAAGTGGGTATAAGAATACCTTCAAAACTATGTATCAAGGTAGTAGAAGGAATGGGTGAAATGGATGCATTTGGGTGAGTATTGTTAGAATTCTACCTATCACATGTCTATCAAGATGTCTCCTTTCATGGCATTACATGGGTATGAATATACTAGCTTCATTTTTTTTGGTGATAATAGGGTGCCTAAGGCTAAGGATTTATTGTAGTAGAGTCAAGACATAATGAAATTTTTGAAAGAAAGCCTCTAACATGCTCAAAATCAGTAAAATTTGCATGCAAACCAACACCACAGAGCATACATTTGAGTTGGGTAATATGGAATATTTGAGATTACAGCTCTATAGGATATCCACTCTCAAAAAGAGTGGATCAGAGAAGTTGAAGCCACAGTTTTATGATCAATTCAAGATCTCCAAGAGGATTGGATAGGTAACATTTAAGTTGGAGCTACCTAAGAGTAGTTACACAATGCATTCCACATATCTCACCTCAAGAAGGCTCTTGGACATAATGTTGTTCCCTTTTCTAAGTTTCAACTCTTGGATGAGGAAGGGAAGCTTGTGTTGATTCTATAGGTAATGATTAATTACATGGAATGTACTTTGAGGAGAGGACCATCAGGGAGAAGTGGAAGAACCTACTCATGGAGGATGCTACTAGGGAGAGAGAGAAAATTACATATGTATTTGATATTGCTTGGGGACAAGAAATTCTAGGGAGAGAATATCATAATGTCCCCTTCTCAAGCCTAGTCAGTATGGTGACCGTTAACCTATCTCTTGAGTCCCATGGGCTAGTTGGTAGTGGTATGGAAACACCAAAGATCTTGGAGATCTTGGTTTTGGTTGTTCTTGGCATTTGTTGTTGGCATTGAGCTCAATTGGTGACATGGATTGTAGTGATTCTTTCAGAAGCACTTTTGGCTTCTTGGGTTGTTCTCCACACTTCTTGGAGGCACACCTCTTTTTAATAAGTCCCAAAGTTGGAACCTATCATCATCCCTCAACTTCAGTTACTCCATGGCATGATAAGTTTTGATTTTTGGTGCCTTGATAGTCCTTTCCACAAATTAGGTGGAGTATTTTAATTATACACTTAATTTTTCAATGTTTAATGTCAAATAGTTCACTTAAGCGTTTTAATCTATAAAGTTTATTTATGTCCCCCTCAAAAGTGGATTCTTAGGGAATTATGAGGTGTATTTGCACATAAAGTTTATTTTAATGTATTGAAAGGAAATTTGAGGGAAAAATGAATTATTTTAAAATTTAAAATTGCTCTTTTCCCTCTATAAAGCTATAAAAGGAGTTTTGGGCTTTCATTTCTCATATACTGAAGATTACACATAATAAAAAAATTGTAGATTGAACTTGTGAGTTATTCCAAGCATTGATTGAGGATGAAAACCCTCTTTTGGTTACTGGTTTCAGATTTGAGAGATGAGAACCTAGCTGGTTTGGAGTGATTCTACTCAGGAATCACCATTATTTTCATTGTGTTTATAGATTTAGGATTTCAGAAAGTGAAAATATTTGAAGCTTTTTGTTGCAAATTATTGGGACTGAGTTTAGTATTAATTTTTTTAAGGTATGAGTGTGTTTAATAAATTTATAGATTGTCTCTTTTTGGTCATACAATTTGGTTGAATTGGAGTTTACCCTAGCTAGACCATACCATCCAATTCTTGTAGAGAATAGGAGTTAATGTGCCAAAATTCATACTAGTTACATTTAAGTTCATTCCTCTATGTTGGGAGACCATTTTAGGTGAATATTTTGGGTGTTGTATTTGTTGGATTGAAATTTTTATACAAGGTCATACCAATACAAGGTTTTTTAGGGGTATCATCATTGAGGGAGGCACCTAAACCATTGTTGTCAAATGATGTTTGTAGGTGATATAACATTGAGTCAAATTTGTTTGAAGGAATAATAGATTAAGTTCTATGTCGCCTCTACCTCAGGTGCCATAGTTCATTCATTGTACAAGTTTGAAAATAAAAAAAATAATACCTCTATTTGTATTTTCCCTTAATAGTTGAGTGAGTTTAAGGTTGCTAGGTTGGTTTATGGAATTTGGTGATAGTTTTCATTTGTTCCTTGGAATTTTTTGAGCCATTAAAGGATGCCATACAATTCCAAATGTGACTAAAAGTGCATGACGAGTCTATTTCTGACTTTGATTGGTGATTGAAGGTTATTTGGTGTTTTTTGGGTTGATTTGATGCTAATCTATGCTTTTAGGATGTGTCTAATGCATGACAGGTGGTGGATTTGAAGGTCTTTCATGGCTACTAAGCCCTATAATTAAGGTATTTTAGACTTTCAACTTTGTATTAGTATTTAGTAGATCTATAGCTCACTATTTTCTTATGTTCTGAGAGTTATTGAGGTTGTTGAAAGTGCCTACTTTTTTTTACCATCATTGGGAAGTATTCTTTGCTAGGTTGGACTAAGTGTTTGATGACTTCCCTAGACATACGTTATATGCACATGCACAACAGACTTGTTGGTGCAGCCACAGTAGGAGGGTCCTCAAAGAGAACAATCCAGACCTTGCAACAAGAGTCACACAATGGAAGCAACACAAAAATTGGAGGAAAATGCAGATTCAAATATTCTCATTAACACAAATCTTAATTACAATTGGTCGGCAACATCTGGGCTTGCAGATTTGGCTCACAAGCCTGATATAACATGTTCAAAATTACAACATTCCTATGTGCTCCTCAATGCGAGCGAAAATATTACATACCCAATCTGTATCCTAACTTCCCTGCTTTCTAATGATCGATTACAATTTTTTATATCACATCTTGAGATCTAGAATCATCCGCGTCGGCCAAAGATCTTTACAATCTCCAATGAAAGAAAATGTAACGTGTGCATGAATATGTCAGCCTAAAATTTGAATTACTTCTCAGTGAATGCATAGGATGAAGTGTGGACCTATAATTAAGGTCATGGATACTCCACAAAACAATCAAAATCACACCATAAGGATTTGCAAGTTACAAGAAAGATCCAAGAGTGATCAAACTAGCCATTAGGCTTGAAAATTATTCTGGTGTCGGTTCAAGAAACTACCACTAAATCTAGAAGTGATAACTTTTCAGAAAAAGATCCAATCGTACTCAAATCTTGGAATAAGGAAAATGAACATGTCCACAATTAAAATATAGATCCATAGGGTCTGGTGAGAAAATATGATGAACCCACCAACATGAACTGAGCAAGAACAGAACAAGGACAAAAACTGAAAGATTTTTTTTTTTTTTTTTTGGTTGATGCAAGATTTCTAAGAACCAAGGATGCTCTTGCATCACCTGCAACATCATCTACAACAGTTTGAACTAAGTATTCTAGAACTACCAAGATCCTAACATCTAATGAAGTTGAGGTAATTTCATTTTTACTTGCACATTAAATGATAATTCAATGTAATAAGCCTATTTTGGTTTTATTTTTCCAGTATCAGTCCAACTATATTTTGTATCAATATTTATGATCACAAAGTTACATTGGAAATAAATTAATGATCAAGTTTAGGATTGTAAAATCAAAAAAACAAATTATAGGGTGGTTATTACATACAATCTCATAAACTATAATAATTTTTACATATCAAATTATTCTCGCAGTGCTCAAGTTCAATCCTAAATGTCTTAAATTCAATGAACATATATTTTAGAGACTATATAAAGCTTGAGTCATTCTTCAAATAGAAAGAATTTATTATTTATATATACTCATTAAGTTATCTATTTCACTACACTAGTATTTTTATATTTCATCCTAATTTTTTTATTTTTATGTAAAATAAATTTATAGAATATTATCTCTAGAATAACAAGGTAAAGATAAGGAAAAGTGTGTACCGAAGGTATATTGAATATCATCGGTGTACTTGTAATTACTTGAGATTTATGGTCCCATTCCTAAATAAAAATTAGGAAGCAAGAAGTTAGTTCTTGATAAACTAAATTAAAATATATTATTTGAATTGATATATTTTACCTTTATTTTTGGTCCTTTTTGTTTTATCTCGTGAATAAATTGTTGATTAGGTTGGAATTTTTGTTTTGCACCAAATTTTTTGTGTACAATACCATCAATAATGACCTTCCCTATATACACAAACATAATAAACTCATTAGATGTTGAAAAAACAATACATTAAATAAAAAACAAATATTTTATGAATAATGGCTATATTAGTTTTATATTTAAAAAAGAAAAGAGTACACGTTAAAAAAAAGTGGGTGGTATAAGGCACACCATAAGATTATATGTAGGGTAAATCCCAAATAATAAGATAAACCAAAAAAAAATCCACTTACATGATGAGAGATACACCAATAAGGATGAGGGGCTCACAATGATCCAATTTGCCCCATACATCAATGAGGTAAAAGAAAAAAATGAAGGGACCCAAGTAGTAATTACATATTCTTCTTCATTCTCATCCTCTACAAGTAGGTAAGTGGTACTAACAAGAGAAATATCCAAAGAAAAGCATAGGAACTTTCTAGAATATAGCCATATAGGATTTCCTTAGTCATAAGGGTAGGATAAGGTTGAAGATAGGTAGGAGGGTTGTGACCACCCACAAGTAAACCAATCCTTGGCTTTTCTAGAGGGTGACTAGGGAGCATGGGACAAGGAGTCATGACCTCCTTGATCAATCTAACTACATCCGCATTAGCATCCATAAGGAGGGGATTGGCTTATATGGTAATTGAAGGTTCTAGGACTCTAGCATCACTTATAGATGTGCCACCTCAAATGCAACTTTAGTTTCTTATACATGAATTTACATAAGAATATTGCAACAAATAATAGCTTTGGTATAAAGTGGAAATCAATATTAAAATAGAATAACTAGTAAATATATAAAAAAAAAAAAATTTAAAATGATAAAAAGAATCTCTATACTAAAAGCATGTCAAACCTAGGTAAATGTAGCAAGAATTATAGGCCAATCACCTACCAAGACAATATTCCATGAGAAAGGTCAGGTTTGAAAGGATTGAAAGATTTAAAAATTTAATTCCAAGCTTATTGAGCTCTAGAGAAAAACAAAAATAGGTTCTTGAGAGTCTATTGTTGTCCATATATAATAGGAAATGAGGATTTAAAACTATTAGATGACTCAATCTAGTACTAAGAGGATGAGCATAATAAAGAATACACCAAGAAAATAAACAATATTTGGTTCAATTATTGTGGACCAAATAATCTAAAATATGCAATGCTAAGTACCTAGAGAAGACTAGAGGTGTCATTAATGATACAGTTGAGGAACTGATGCAAGATCATCTAATGGTGTAGGGGCAATCTTGCATCACCTAAAAAAATTATTTTCCTTATTTTTCTTTAGTTTTTTGAGTCCCATGATGACACTTAAGGGGTGTAAGATAGTCAAAAGTTTGAAAAGGCCAAAAATAGTAACCTACTATTTTTAGTAAGTTGGCTTAAATGGGCACTTATGGACCTAAAAAATTTACCCCAAGGACAATTGGAATTGAAAATTGTATTTGATGATAGAAGAGTCATCTCAACATTCTCTACCATTTGGAAGATATTAAGGTTTTGTCTCAATAAATTTCTCTAATATAGTTTAAAATTCAAATTTCAAACCCTTAGAAGACTTAAAAAACTCAAAAATTGGACAAAAATATCTTCAAATCCTTTCTATATTATAGATCTCTTTGTATTTGAGAGTTTTCCAATGATATATTATAATAGAAAATCTGACACCCAAGTTAAAAGTTATGGCTTTGGTAAGTTGTGCTTCCAAAATGTGAATTTCAATCAAATATCTTCTTGGGCGAGAAAATGAACAGCTAGACTTTTGAGCACTAAAACAAAAGGGGAGAGTTATAATTTTCATAACATTCTAAGTCATTTTTTGTTGACAATTAAAAGGTTGAATGGAGGTTACATGAGGTGGCTCCATTAGTGTAGATTGTGTCTCTGAATTGTAGAGTTTTCTTAGAGAGTTGAATTTCTTTGTAGTGGGATATGCCCATGTGGTTGCATCATTATAACTTTTGACTTTATAATTTCATTTTCTGAAAGAAATCAAAAGTGGGTTATTTTCCTTCTTGTATTCTCTATGTTAATATTTTTTGTTGTGTTGTGTTATGTGTGTGTTAGGTGCAATAGCTCCTCATCAAGAACCATGTGAAGATAGGTTGAAAGATAAGAATATTCCTTGTGAGGTCTATAATTATGAATCAACATGTTTGGATACCATTTCTAATCATTCCACTAAGGAAATATTCTAACCCCAAATTTGTGAAGCATATTAGGAGAAAATAAATCAATAATTATTTAATAAGTCTCAAAATCATAATTGAAGAGCCTAAATTCCACTTAAGACTCTAACCAAGAAAGTAAATTTTTGGTGATCTTGGAGAAGAGGTCTATTAGAGTCTTAATTCCCTTTTTATAAAATTTCAAATCATGAAACCATGGATCTTTCATAAGAATAATTCTTAATAGGAAAGAACTAGAGATCACCAATTACCTATTGATTAATAGATAACCCATTGTCAAAGTCATTGTCTTCCCACATAAGCCATTATTTGATGGATTCCAAAGCTTTCTAGATGATTTTGAAGACAAAATTTCCCTAGAATTGAATATTCCTTCATGATATGAAGAGTATGAAGCCAAATACCCTTCCAAGTTGGGAACCCAATAGGCATGCCAAAGGAAATGTCATGTCAAATCAATATTTTCTAGGTTTCATTTCATTCAAGGGCTATAATAATAGATTCTACACATAAGGCTAAACCTTGGTCTCAAATTGAAACCAACCATAGGCCTCCATAATCATGAGGAAGAAAATCATATTCCTAAGAAAATGGTGAAATACTTTACTATTATTGTGAATGTAAGTATTTTCTATCCTAGATATGCAAAACTAAACTAAGAATGCGAGAATAAAAACACAAGATCACCTCAAATGATTAGCTTAAGGAAGAAAACACAAAAGAAAGATTAAAAAAAATACAATGATTATACCTTTTGTGTTGACTCCTTGGTTGGCCCTTGATGTTGTTGAAGATATGTGCTCCTTGGATGGATTTGTAATGAAGATGAGTGCAAAATGAACAATGTGGATGCAATGAGGATGATAATATGAGCTAATACAAGTGCTACAATGCAAGATGATGGCTTGGAAATGGCTTACAAATTTGAGAGCATAAGGATGCAAAATGACTAAGTTATGCAAATGCATTAGAAAAGGGGTATTTATAGAAGAATTTGAATTCTCTAGAGAATTCAACGGTCAATATTGTGTCACCATGGCCAAGATGAAGGGCTATGGTGAGTTGAGGACTCACAAGCCCTCACATCTTGATATGTGGAGGGTGAAATGGCCAAGGATGTGATGAGGTGTAAGTGAGGTGGAATAAGGACAAATGATGTGGAAGGACATGTACCTTGAAAGTACACTGGGAGATGAGAATATTTTCTCAAAAAAGAACTTCTTATCTCCAAGTGAGAATGAAAGTGACACTTGAGGAATTTTAGAATTCCTCAAAAATCTCCATGGGGAAGAGGAAAGTAGTTGGAGAAATAAATGTGAATTAAAAATTCACATGATTGGAAGAATCTAGTGGATAAGACAAGGTTCCCAAAAATGTGGGATTTTGACACATGTGGGTGATGTAACAAGTCAAAAGCTCTAGAAGACTTATACACATGTGAGTGATGTGACAAGTCAAATATTCTAGAACTTGCATGGGAATAAGGAGTCTTGGAAGAATAAATGTGAATTAAAAATTCACATGGGGAAGAGAGGAGTTTTGGGTGAATAAATATAAATTAAAAATTCACATGGGAAAGAGGGTCAATGCTAAATATGGAACATGTAAAGGTTGTCCAAACAGGTATGCTAAATGTGGTAAGTTGATTTGATTAAGGTTGTGCAAATACATGGTTAAGGAAATTAATAAAGGATTAGAAGCAAGTGGGAAAAGTTGGAGGATGTGACATTAATCCCTGATTAAGGCTGTGCATATCCTAATCATGAATTAATTAAATTAATCCAGATTAGAAGAGGATTATGGAGGATGTGACAAGGAGAGAGAAAAAGAAAGAATTTAAAAATTGATTTAAAAAGATCAAATGACTAAATTAAATAAATTTACATGTTTATTTAATTTAGAGAAAGAAAGGTGTAAGGTAAAGTATTTAATTGTAAAATTAAATACTTTAGGTAGAAAGATGAAATATTAATTAAATAAATCGTTTAATTAATATTGACGAAATAGATGAATAGAGTAGACGATTTTTACCCTACGAAAGTGGTCAAATTTGGATGTCTGCAATTATCAAAAGAGGGTCACGTGAAATTCCTACATAGTTTCTCAATATTCAATTAGGAAGGCTTAGAGGAAACCCAATAATAAAAGTAGTAAAAATATGTGGTCGTTATGATTTTAGAGCATGCTAGAAGAGAAGATGACATAAGTTTAAGGAAATATATTTGGTAATGTTATTGCATGAGACATTAAACAAAATGAATGGTCTAATTATAAATTTCCTCTAGATTTCTAGAATTAGGTATAAATTTAATATATCCTATATTTATTAAAATCCCTAGTGAATTAGAATCAAAGGATCTAAGGTAAAACTTATGAATATCATCACCCAATAAATAATAAATGGGATTATAGAACTTACATGGATAACCATTAGATCTAGGATCTTTGCCATTAGCCATGGTGAAGACAAACTAATGAAGGTCATCTTTGGTGCAAAACTAGTTTCTAAGGAATTGTTGAGAGTTGGAAACCTAACAAAGAACCAAACTCAAGCATTGTTGTAGAGAATTACCTCATTCAAGAGTGTCCTCTTGAGATATAAAGAATTTCTCATAGTGTTGAAAAAAGTGTAGGAGGATGTTTAGAAGCTGTATCAAATATTTACATCCTTATTTAATATTTTTAATAACTTTATAAGTATAGTAAGCATGCAAGGCTTGGAAAATTTTCTTAGAAACCTTCTTACCAATATTAAACTAATGAAGATAGGCTTTTTTAGCACCTTGTAGTATGATTGTGTATAAGCTAAATTTTGTGGTAGATCTTGGGTATGTGTAGTTGAACAATGAGATAAAAATGATAAGCCTTCAAAGTAGTAATTGATTTGTGGAGCTCCAAGGTGGTTCCCTCATATGAGTAGTGGTGGAAGTGGGTTGGTTGGTGGACAAATTAATAATAAGAAAAAATGAGTATTCTAAGCCTTATTTTTATAAAATTCAATACAAAGGTGTATGGGAATATGGTCTAAAAGGACAACATTTGGTAGTGTATTTGCTAGTAAGAAATGACAATTAATAAAGGTAAAATAAGATTGATCAAACAAAATAGATCTCTCAAGGAATTTATAAAATATAATTATATTTTGCCTCAATATTGTTCCATGTGTACCATGTCATATAATCATGGGAGAGGAGATAAAAGAGCCCCAATTTATTGTGTATGTAGTACCAAGCCTATCTTTCACTAGTTGTTCACCTTATAGACAAGCTACCACATTTATCACAAGCCATGAAAAACATATGAAAATATACAAAAAGAATTCAAATTATAGTAAGAATTGAATAAAAATTCATCTCTAGAGAAGAAATTATTTGATAACATATAAAAAAAAATTAACTTCTTGCAAGTAGAAAATATCCAAACTTAGAAATATTTGTCAAAGTGTCTCACATATAATATTTTATTGTGAGGCTTTTTATACCTCAAAAATTCTAGAAGATGAAATTTGCTTGTGAGAGTTAAGATTTGTATCCTCGCTATCCATCTTATTAAGAGCTACATAGATATTATATAAAAAAACATCCTCTAAATTGAAGCTACTTGTGTGAATGACTAGATATTTAGATAATCATTTATCTAAAACATATTAACCCTCTTTCAAATTCCCAAGTGGACTATAATAATGTCATTGAACCATTATGGGAGGATAATACGAAGAACAAGTAATAATTTTGGGTTAAGAAGATAACATAGAACTTGTTTGTGGAACTCTACTAAACTTTTTACTATTTTTTCTTATTGAATGACTTACCAACTGAGGGACCAAAAAATTACTAATGTCTTAAGGTTTTAAAATTATACCACTTGGATATTTGGTGGCTAGAATCAATTACCTTGAATAATATTTTTTGTAAATTAATGATGGTTGTGTTAGAATTAAGGTTCCATCACCCTTGTAAATCTTATGTATTTAATTATTCTAAGAAATTATTTATAAATTAATTCATAAGGGATATGGGTTCCATTGGTAGTGGTAATCATTGTTAAATTATTATTTACCAATTAGAACATCTCTATTCTTAGAGTTTAGATGAGGTAATAATTTCAATCTTGGTGTCCATCTTGGAATAGATATTTTTTTGGGAGTATGGAACCTTGTAAGAGTATACTCTAATTTATAGGGATTGTATGAAAAACTAGGCACTCAAAATGGATTCATTTTAGCCAATTATGAAAAAATTATAATTTATGTAAAAGTTTAAGTCTAGCATGTAGGTGAGTTCCCAAAATAAGGCATTGGAAATTGTATTATGAGATTTTTGAGATTCATTCTTGTATATTGTAGGTGCTTGAGGTGGTAGAAAGATAAAGAGAACTGTAAGGTTGAAAAAGTACACAACTTTTGTCACTTTGGATGCATGAATTCATTTTATTGTATTCATGTTTCAAGATAGCACAAACTTGGCCTCTTTTTTACTGGAATTTTTATTGAAAAGCGTTTTTCTCCACATAAATATTGTTTTGTGAAAATCTCTTATTCTTGTTGATTTTTTTTGTTTTTGATTTACATTTCCTTGAATCTTCATTAGTATCATACAAGATGAATTTTAGATTTACAATATTTTTAGATTTTCATATTATACTTGTTTACACTTATTTTTAACATTTTGTATAGAGCCTAGCTAGAAGTGGAAATGTGAAGGTTTTTTTGTAGAATAGTGAGAGTTATATTGATTTAATTTTTAGATTTGTGTGTGTGATAATTATGGTTGCATCTACATCTTTGTTGGACATTGAAATATTCAATAGTACCAATTATAAGGTGTGGAAGTTAAAAATAGAGGATCTCCTTAAAGAGAGGGATCAATAGCTGGCTAAAAAAAAAGAAAAGAAACCAAATAAAATGGATCAAGCTAGAAGTGAGAAAAAAATAGATAAGAAAGCATGTGGTATAATTCAACTTTATCTTGTAGATTTATTTTTATTAAAAGTAGCTAAAGAGCCCACTATATAGGTCTTATAAAAATGTTGGGTGAGATATACCTCACCAAGAGCCTTGTAAACAAATTATGTTTAAAAATTAAATTATTTTCTTTAAAAATAAAGGAATGTGATTCTATTGTTGAAAAAATAAACAAATACCTTTAATTATTATTTTTAGTCAATTGACTTTAGATGATGTTAATATTGATGAAGAAGATAAATGCATTATGATTCCTTGTTCTTTGCCTAAGTTGCGAAAGAATTTCATTCTTGCTATTAGTGATAACCTTAAATATCTCAAGATGGATGGTGTCAATCCAACATTGTTGTCACACAAAATGAGAAAGAAACCTACAAATATCTCATTAGATGCTCTTCATGTCCAAGGAAGGTCCAAGGAAAGAGGTGAATCAAAAGGAGAATAGAAGGGACCTAAATACAAGTCTAAGTGAAAATATAATACTCCTAGTAAAAAATATCAAGTGAAATGTCAAAATGGCGAAAAGAGCGGACATGTAAAGAATGAATATAGAAACAAAAAGAAATAGTCATATTTATCGACAAAAAAGCCCTCAAATTCAGGTGAATTTTAATTTCCTTCATACAATAATATTTTTAATGAAAATTATTTGGTTTACTTAGGATGCTCATACCACATAACTCCTTACAAGGAGTGGTTTTCAACATATGAGGAATATGGAGGCCAAATTTACCTTAGGGCAAGAGTTCATATCCTAAATTGTTAGAAAAGGAAAGATATAATTATTATTTTGTAATGAGAGAATTAAAAAACCTCCATATTTTACACATTTTTGGATTGACTAGAATTATAAATTATGAATCTAAGTTGAATGATCAAGAATGTATGTAACATTTGATAAGAATGGTTGTAAATTGGTGAGAGAAAGCTTGGTGGTAGCAAGTGGTGTTGAGAAAATGTCTCAACCTTGCTTTGTCTTTAATTTATTTTTTAGCAACTTTCATGACAACTAAAAGATAATTACATATTGCCAATTAATAAATTAAAGACAAAGCAAGGTTGAGACATTTTCTCAACATTTTAAGTTGCAGGTTGTTGAAGCCATGAAGTGGTGCAATGATTCAGAGGGAGAAGTTGTATTGATGTAACTTGTTTGAAGGATTAATACAAGTCTTTGATCTCTTTGCGAGTGGAGTTTTTTCCCACAAGGATTTCTCCACGTAATTCTTATGTTATGGTTTGCACATATTTTGTAATCTTGTTTCAGTTGTGATTTATTACTTTGTTAATTTGGATGCATAAAATTATCAACATATTTTTATTGCAAGTTTTATCCCATTTTTTCAACAAGTGGGACAAGATTGAGAACTTTATTTAGGCTGAATACCACTACTTTGTGCAAATACACCTATGTGACTCAAAATATAAAAAATAATTGTATGGTGTGGCATTGTAAATTGGACCATATAAGTGATTTTTTTGAAAAAAACTATTATGAATAAAAATTACTTGACGGTTTCTCCTATTTTGATGAGTGATTTAATTTTTGTGAACATTGTGTGTTTGGGGAAAAAAATAGAGCATCATTTTATTCATGAAGTAATAAATAAAAGATTAAATTATAAATTATTCATATGAATGTTTTTTATATGAATGTTTTTATATTGATGGATAATGATTCTTTGGAAAATCTCCATAATTTTTAACCTTAATTGATGATGATACAAGATATACATGTATTTATTTTATGAGAAATAAATATAAGGTTTTCACTAAGTTTAAGGAATTTTAAAATTGCTAGATTCTACCAAAAACAAGAATCTAAGATAGGATCTATTGTCAATCATAGATCACACACAATCTATTTTATGGATGATCAAATCTATCAAAATAGTGGAGAGGTTATCCTAAAAATATAGAATTCAAGAGAAAAATAAAGAGAATTTATTTACTACTCGCATTAATATTTATAGCTAATAAAGAAGAGAGGTGAGTGTTGTATATATAGAAAATAGGGGCATATACATCTAAGAGGTGTATTAACTCCAAATTTTCAAAATAGGTGGGAGTATTACCCACTTGGTAAATTCAAAATGCATAGTTGAACATACTTAGATTTAAAGAAAAAAATGGTTATGAGGGATGTCTAATAAATCCAAAAGAGGGTGTGGGACTCAACTACACAAAGGTGGGTGAAAGTGACACATGTAACTAGTGGATTATGCCATGTACTCTCATATCAACTATGCCTAAATAAACTAAGAAATATTAATAATGTGTAGGAAAAAGAAATGTCTCTAACATAAGGAAACTAAAAACCCTACAATAACACCTTCCTTTAACATAGTTTAGGTGGGTGAAAATATGGGTCCTAACAAATGAAGCTTCATGAGGTACCAATGTACAAAGATATTCCCCTAAAAACTAAGCTCCACATAAGATGAATAACCCCACAAAAATAGATAGAAAGCCCACAAAAGTAAAGAGAGAAAGTGAAGGACTAAGAAGCCTCCATAAAGAACACCTATGACAACCCATACAAAGCTCACAAATGAAGGAACTTGCATTTGGTGACGGCTTTTTTGAATATGTATGTGATTTAGTTTGATGTTGGATAGTACTTAAGATCAATTATGTTTTCCTAAATTGACTCTTAAATGTAGTGCATATGTACTTCAATGTATTTGGTCTGTTGGTGATGGATTGGATTAATTTATATCACACTTTGGTTATCACAAAAGATGACTATGAGATTTTTAAATTGAATTCTAAAATTAGTGAGAATATTCTAAATCCAAATGGCCTTAGTGGTTGCATTAAATACCCCTTAACATTTTTCCTTTGTAGATGAAAGAGAAATTACAAATTATTTCTTGCTTGACCAAAAAACTAGAATGAAACAGAGTGAGAAGCAATACTTTGAAGTAGACTTGCAATCCTAATAATCAGTTGCCCAATCCAAATATGTGTCACACCCACTATATACTAAATCCCATAACTATGAGTACCCTAAATGTAGTGGAGAATTCAGTTATCTTATTTCCAATATAACCCATGGGTCTCATGCATGAATCAAGAGGCCATACCCACCATATGAAGTAGATGAGACTCCTAACAATATGTCAATACAAAGTGTCATCAACCAAGGGTGAAAAACATAGCCTCAAGTTTGACCCATAACATAAATGGAGTCGAGATGCAAGCTTACAGTTAGCCATGCATAATTTAAAGAGAATATCAAGTAAGTACTTGGATTATATAATGGAGATAATTGAAGATGACAATCATCTTGATACCAAAGAAGTAATACAAAAGATCCAAGACTAAAACAATAAATCATACATGTAGAGTAGGTTTCATTTCCTTCATAGTGGATGAGTAACTCCCTATGATCAAAAGGTCATTGGCATAGAGAACCTATTAGATTTATTACATCATTATATAGGTATATAAGTTAGGTTAGATAATAATAATAAAATAAATTGATATAGATGTTAATTTACAAACATAATTAGGTTAGTTGGTTTGATATGGTAAATGTAAGAATATATTAGCCAATACACAATAATGTAAAGATCAATTAGATTGAATATATCAAATTGTGAATCCATTATATCTTCTTTTTATTATTTTGTTCATCATGTAAATTTGTAATTATATTTTTATGCTCTACCATTTCAATATGGCATAACTCAAGCTCATAGCTGACCTCTCCAATCCTCCTAGACATTTGAAAGGACCATAGAATATGGGCTTAAGCTTCTCTGCATCACCCTTCTTGAGAGAAGACTGTTGGTATGGATGAAGCCTCAAATACACCATGTCCCTGACATCAAAACTATGCTCCACAAAATGTTGATCAACATATAACTTCTACTAATTATGAGCTTGTTTCAAGTTCTCCTTCAAATATTTTATAACATCTTGACTCTCCTGCAACAAATCTCTTGCCTTAGGCACTCAACTATCTCAAAAAAGAAAATTTAAAAAGCTAGGTGCCTCATATCCATATAGATCCATGAAAGGTGACATCCTAATGAACATGTGATAGGTAGTATTATAGAAGTATTCCACAAGATGCAACCACTTTATCCAAGCTCTTTTCTTCCCAAATACATAATTTTTGAGATACCATTCCACCCATTTGTTGACTATCTTTTTCTTCTCATCTATTTGTGGTTGGTAGCTCATGCTAGGAATGAGATTTGTTCCACTCAACTTGAAAAGTCCTAAAAAAAGAGGCTTAGGAACTTGGTGTCCCTATCACTCATTATACTCCTGGGCATCCCATACAATTTGAAAATCTCCCTAAAGAATAAAATAGCCACCTAAGCTACAATGTATGCCACTAAAATAGAAAAAAAATTGAAAATTATATTAATTTTTCAACCACCACATATATGCAATCCTTGTTCTACACCTTAGGTAGCTCAATGATGAAATTCATGTAGATACATTCCCATTTCTGATTAGGAATGGATAAGGGCTAAATTAAACTAGCTAGATAAGTGTGTTCATTCTTATTTTGATAGCAAGTAGGACACTCTCTGACATACTTAAGGACTTCATTTTTTAGTCCTTTCCAAGTAAATTTGGTGTTGCAGTTTTTCCCTTGTTGGTTTTTCCACGTAAATTTGGTGTTGTGGTTGTGTACTTGTGCTTTAAATACTTTATATTGTTAATGTAGTCATATTTTTTTATTGTTAAAATTGAATTGGATTAATTTGAGTGATATACTGATTCACCCCCTCTCAGTATATTTGTGTATTCTAACAATTGGCATCAGAGTTGAGTTCCTTGGTATAGCCTAATAGTTGAAGGTAGATCGTGGTTTAGAACACATGGATCAAAAGGAGTCCTCTACAACATTGCTATTTGATAGAAACAACTATTCCATCTGGAGTGTGAGGATGGAAGCCTGTCTCTCCTCGCTAGGTTATGATGTTTGGAGGGTTGCCAAGGATGATTATAATGAACCTATTCATCCTATCACAAATCCTAATACAAAGAAGGCTCATGAGAATAATGCTAAATCAAAGAATGCTATCCCAAATGGATTAGTAAATTCTAAATTTATCAAGGTAGTGCAATGCAAGACAACCAATGAGATATAGGATAAAATAAAAAATCTCTATGAAGGAAATGAAAGTGTGAAGCAAGCAAAGTTGCAATCCTATAGAACATTGTTTGAGAATCTGAATATGAAAGAAGAAGAAAACATAGACAACTATTTTCTTTGAGTAGATGAAGTTTTCAATGGAATCAAAGTACTTGGTGAAGACATAACTAATTTAGTGGTTGTGAAGAAAGTCCTGAGAACTCTCCCTCACTAGTTTGATTCAAAAGTATCTGCAATTGAAGAAGCCAAATATTTGAAAAATCTTACCATGGAAGAGCTCTTTGGATCTCTCATAGCCTATGAGATGAGAAATGAAGTTCAAATTTCACACAAAAGAGAAGTTTCATTCAAAGTTGTAAAGAAAGAAGAAGCATCTAGTTCACATAGTCAATCTAAGGAAGAAGAAGTAAACTTTATGAGAAAGTTGAAGAAGGGATTAGGAAATTATAAAGGTAAATTACCTTCCAAATGTTTTAATTGTGGATGAATTGGACATTATGCTTTTAAATGTCCTTTTGGAGAAAATGAAAGCAGCAGCAAGGGTTTCAAGAGAAACAATTTTAGGAAAAACCTTCTTTCCAAAGAATATTATTGCTCTTCAGAAGAAGCAAATCATTGTTCATAAGAGGATGAAGGAAGAGAATCCCTATTCATGGTAAAGGTGATCTCTAATGACTCAAACAAGACTATGAATGAAGAAACATAAGTTGAATTTGAAGGTGAACTTATTTTTGCTCTTGAAGATTTGGAAAGTGCAAGGAAAGAGAATAAAGAACTAAAATCCCTAGTTGAAGTCAAGACAAATGAATGCACAAGACTTAAAAATGAATTGAAGAAAGAAATTTCTAGATATATCAAGAAGCTAATATTAGACCTAAAGGAAAATATCAGCATATAAGAAGATTCTCCACAAATAGGTTCAATCATGCATTTTTTGGTCATTGTTTCATCTGCAATAAGTATAGTCATAAGGCTATAGAATGCATGTTTGAAATAAATAGAAAAATAATTGTAAGCAGAAATTATCTTTCTTCTCTAGTGGATGTCAATGTGACATGTCAAATTTGCAACAATATTGGACATATAGAAAAATATTGTAGAAGTAATTTAGAAAAACCTTAAAAGGACAAATGATACTAAGAGAATAAAGGAAACAAGCAATGAGGATGAAAATTCAATGGTTGTTCAAACAACATTTCATGCTCAAGGAAAAAAAATCTTAGGTTAACTGACAATGGATGTTCAATTCACATGACAGGTGACAATTAAATTCATCAATTTGGTTAAGTGGAATGGAAGATTAGTCAAATTTGGAGATAATTCATCAACAAAGATCTATGGAAAGGGCACCATAAGTATTGGTGGAAAATCCTAGACTAAAGATGTTATTTATGTTGAAGGTCTCAAGCATAATATTCTTAGTGTAAGTTAGATGTGAATCAAAGGATACAATCTTATATTTCATGATCAAGGGTGTGAAATTAGAAGAGAAAATTTTGGAAAATTGGTGGTAGAAGGAGCTAGGACAAAAAGAAACTTATACAACCTAAAGGGTGCTAATGGAAGGAATTGTCTTATGGGACAAAAAAGTGAATTTTGGTTGTGGCACAAAAGGATGGGACATATTAAATTTGACAACCTTGTGAAGATTAGCTCCACACAATCAATAAGAGATTTCAATGATCACCAAACCTATAAGCACTATGTGCAAGGAATGTCAAGTTGAGAAGCAGACAAGGATACGATTCAAGACCGAGGAATAATCCTCTACAAGACTATTGGAACTTATTATATTGATTTATGCAAAACTACCAAGAAAAAGAGCCTCCAAGATGAAAGGTATTTCATGTTACTCATTGATGATTTCTCTAGGATGATATGGGTGGCATTCTTAAAAGAAAAATTAGAATCTTTTAATAGGTTTAATATTTTCAAATTAATAAAAATGAAATGAATTCTAGAATCAACTGGTTAAGGTCTGATAGAGGTTGTAAATTCACATCAAATTAATTTGAGTAATTATATGAAGAACATGGGATAAAGAGGCATTTGTCTACTACTAGAACTCCTCAACAAAATGGAGTAGTGGAAAGGAAAAATGGGATTGTTCAAGAGATGACTAGGACAATGTTGAATGAAGTCAAGTTGCTTGATGCATACTGGAAAGAAGCAATTCATACTACTGTCTATATTCTTAATAGAGGATAACTAAGAGTGGAAAACACCAAAATCTTTATGAGCTATGGCATGGAAGACTAGTAACTGTCAAGTATTTCATAATCTTTGGAAGCAAATGTTTTATCAAAAGAGATGAAGAAGGTTTGGGAAAGTTTGAATCAAGATTTGATGAATGTATCTTTCTTTGGTACTCAACTAGGAGCAAAGCTTATAAATTCTATAATAAAAGGCTAAGGAATATAGTTGAGAGTGAAAATGTTAGAGTTGATGAAGATTCACATCAGAACACCCATGAGCAAGAATATTGTTGGTAAGATGAAACCGCCTAATCAAAAGATAATTGGAGATAAGGATGTGTGAGTGCAGACTAGAAGAATATTTGCAAGAGAAAATGAGTAAGTAATTTTTTCTTTACTATCAAGAACATAACCTAAATTTTTTGTTGATGCTAGCAAGGATGAAGGATGAATAAAAGAAATGGAAGAATAGTTAAATCGGATTGAGAAAAATTAGACTTGGGAATTGGTACCAACGTCTGCAAAGAAAAATGTGATAGGCACAAAATGTGTGTTAAAAAACAAATCGAATGAAGATAGTGACATGGTAAGAAATAAAGCAAGATTGGTGTGTAAATGTTTTTCACAAGTAGAAGGAATTGATTTTAAGGAGACATTTTATCTAGTGGCAAGGATGGAGGTAACAATAATGTTTCTTGAATTTGAAATTTACAAGAACTTCAAGGTATATCAAATGGATGTGAAATCTACTTGCTTGAATGATGATTTAGAAGAAGTTTACGTAGAGAAGCCTATGGATTTCAGCTACCAAAAGACCCAAAAATGTATGTAGACTTAAAAAGACATTGTATGGTCTCAAACGACTCCCTAGGGCTTGGTATGCAATGTTGGATAGATACCTACTCTAGTAGAGCTTCAAGAAAGGTACCACAGATAGCAATTTATACATCAAAATAGAGGATGAGAAGATTCTAATTATTGTTGCATACGTTAATCATATAATCTTTGGTGAAAATGATGAAAGGTGTACGAAGTTTTTTGAAGAAATGTAGGAGTTTGAAATGTATATGATAGGTGAGCTATCATTATTTCTTGGACTTCAAATTGCACAATTAGATGATGGAATTTCTATCTCTCAAGAAAATTATGTCAAGGAAATGAAGAAGTTTGGCATGGAATATTGCAAACTAATGAGTACTCTGATGGTCACAGGTTGTCATTTAAGAAAATATGATGAGTCACATAAGGATGATCAAACTTTGTATAGGTCTATGATTGGGGGCCTATTGTACTTAACAACATCAAGACCTGATATTATGCAAGTTTTCTTCTTGGTTGCAAGGTTTCAAGTTAATCCAAAAGAAACTCATGTGAAGGCAGTCAAGAGAATTTCTAGATATTTAAAGAGCACTCTAGATTATGGATTGTGGTATCAAAGAGATAATGAATTTTCTTTGAATACATATATTCATGTTGATTGGGCTAGTGGTGTTGATGATAGAAGCACCAGTGGTGGAGCTTTCTTTTTGGGGGTCAGGTTGGTCTATTAGTTTAGTAAGAAGTAGGATTCAATGTCCTTATCAACAACAAAAGTAAAGTATATAGCTACAACATCTTGTTGCACCCAAGTGTTGTGGATGAAGCAAAACTTGAAGGATATTAAGGTGATGTATGAATGAAACCATTCCTATTGTGTGTGATAATACAAGTGTCATTAATATTTCAAATAATCTAGTGATGCATTCTAGAACCAAGCATATATTTATTGGGTATCACTTCTTAGGAGTGAAAGTTTTAGAGAAAGAAGTAAGATTGGAGTATGTGCCCATAAAAGAACAGGTTGCAAACATCTTTACAAAGGCACTTTAAAATGGACACCTTTGAATATCTCAGACAGAAGTTAGGGGTTGTTTCCCCTCATTCTAACTAGATGCATAGATGATGCATCTGTCTAGGGGGGACAATTCAAGACATATTTTTATCCTTGGATTGATGAAGGCTACCTCTCAAGAGGAGCAAGTAGTAGGATGTTATGGTTAGTGCAGTCATGGAGATCCTATATCTTCTTGTAGGAACAAATGAAGACAACTAGACCTTTCCCCTTGATATCAAAGGGAAGAAAATTGAATATTAGGTCAATGTTACCTTCAATGCCAAAGGGGGAGGTTGTTGCAAGGTTGGTAAGGTGTCATTAATGTCAACAAAATGAAGACTATTGTTGATATTGTCATTGATGTTAGCAACGTGGTTGTATGTTTTGGTTACATATGTTGCAATCAGTATATTGATAAGAAGTGTTGAGTATGATGAAGTATGTCATGGGATTGCAATACAAAATTTTCCTATATTTCTTGTTGATTATGAATAGATGAATGATGTTTTGAATGTTGTATTCTTTGACTATTGATGTAAAAATTTATAAAATATTTTCTTACAATCAATGGCTAAGGAAGTTATACTGAAGATGCTCTGGAAAATGCTCTGCATTCCTCCACATTTTAAGATGTAGCCTTGTAGTTTAGAATTTATTAAGATACACATACAGTGTGTGACCTTGATTTTAGAACATAAAAGTTATCGTAGAGGTTTCTAGGACTTTCAATGTGAAGAATGTACTATCACAGTCAGGAAGGTTTAGATAAATGCTCCACATTTCTCCACAATTGATTTTGTGGTCTTATGGTTTTGAGGATGAGTTCAAAATTTCTATCTATTTTCTTCCTTCAAGTTTCAGATGTTGAAGTGTACTACAAGTCAATTTTTCAATGTTCTATCTCAAGCATGTGTTCTTTGGGTTTTCCAGAGTTTTTGGGCTCAGTGATGGTTTGTTTGTACCAACATAGAGTAGCATGGAGTTGTAAAGGAAGTGCGTGTGAATGTATTTCAATTTCATATAATTCATGTAAATTGATTTGCATGATGGTATCTAGTCTCTCTAGTATTTCTTGTGATTTGGAGTTAATATTCGGAGGGTTAAGTGTTTGTTGGGCCAACTTGGTATTTTGAGGTTTTTACGCCAAGCTATTGTTGTGTGCACCAACATAGGATTGTGTGTAGATGAAAAATAGGTCTTTCTTATCTCCTGGCTTGGACCACATTTAATTTGTTGGATAGGACAACTGAGAGGAGGGGTGAATTAGTTGTCATAGATTATAACCTTAAATTCAATTCCCAGAACTAACACATAAGCTAATTAAGTGATTAACCATCAAATGAAAATGCATAAACACACTAACACCAGATTTACATGGAAAACCCAATGATGGAAAAACCACGGTGAGGATTAACTCACACTATAGAGAATATCAAAACTGATTACAAAAAGGCTCACTATCTGAAATAAGGACTCATTGTCTGAAATAAGGACTCACTGTCCATAGGGATACAATCTGAAGGGCTCACTACAACAAAGATACAAAGAAGATGAAGAAGACTTGTTACAAAGAGACAAAAATCCCAATGCAACAAAGGATTCCTCCATAATCACTGATCAACTTTCATGAATGATAGAGTTTTCCTTCTGCTCACTGCATCCAAAAACTCAGCATTAAGCTTCTCACTAATCAACCACACACATAATTCACACACTTTCAGAATAGCATCAAAGTCATGTCTTATCTTTCACTTATCTTCCTTCTTTTCTTATGTATAATTTTCATTTCTAACACATTCTATATTTATACTATCTCCAACCTTGAAAAGATACAAAGTCAACCATCCAACTTCAAATTCAAATTAGGTAACATCCTAGGGTGGAATTAGAATGAGGGCGACTCAAACACATGTTTCATTGGGACCCATAATAGATCCAACATGATTCATCAACTTTGAAGATAGTGTTTGACACATGATCAACAAAACCAGTGTAAAACACATAGATCAATTAAGCTCAATACTTCCAAATGTCAAAACCATCTTCAATAGAACTAGGGCAACACAACTCCAGAACCACAAGTCATAAGACTTCATCAAAGAGAAATCCGTACCAACAAAAATTCTCCTGGACCTCAGCCAAAACACAAAAAAAAACATAGTTCACAAGTACAGGATCAACATCCTCAACATATACAGTCAACAAGTAGTAGATAACCAGCTAACTGGTTGAAATCAATGACAACACTTTCATTCCTCTTTCCATTCTTGCAACAATCTCCCCCTTTTTCATTGATGGAAACACATGATGTGAAAAACCATCAAAGACACCATACTAGTTCTAAAAGTACTTCTCAAGATTTTTCTTTTGCTTCTCCCCCTTAGAAGATCATCTTCCTCATTACCTACTTTCTCTTATTAGATTTATTTCCTTTTCACGTGTTCTCTCTCTTCTTTTTTTCACATGCTTTCTCTCCCCCCCTTTGACATCAATGGAAAAGGAAAAAGATATGTTCATTGAAACTTCCTTTGACATGAAAAAAAAATACTCATAATGACAACACTTAAAAACTACCTACTCCCCCTAAGAGATAGCCACCAAAAATATCAGTCTAAAAAGATAGAACCATGAATCCACCAACCGATGCATCTTAGTTTGTAAAAGGAAGGGAAATAACCCCTAGCTTATCCCAAAGATACTCAAAAGTATCTTTGGGAAGAGCCTTTGTAAGTATATCCACAATTTAATCCTTTGTCGAAACATACTCAAGCTTGACTTCATTCTCCATGACCTTCTCTCTTAAGAAATGATACCTGATAAATATATGCTTCATTATCGACTGCATCACAAGATTCTTCGAAATGTTAATTGCACTTGTATTATCACAGAAGATAGAAATAGAATCATCATATAGCACTGTGATATCCTTCAATATCTATTTCATCCATAAAACTTGTGTACAACAAGGTGCAACAGCAATATACTCAGCTTCATTAGTAGAAAAAGAGACTAAATCTTACTTCTTACTCAACCATGCCACAAATCTACATCCAAGAAAGAATGCACCACCACTTGTACTATTTTTTTCATTTATACTTCTAGCCCAATCTACATTTGTATAAGCACTAAGTGTAAAAACAATATATTTGTTAAATCCTTACTAATTCAAATACTTATCTAGACTTGCATACCAGGCTCTAGGAGCTTGCTTCAATCTATATAAAGATTTCTTCAATTAGCACACCATATCCGGTTGATCTATTAACTGAAATCCTTCTGGTTGTTTCATGTAGACCTCTTCATCTAGTTCACCATTCAAAAATGCTAACTTGACATCCATCTGAAAGACTTTGAAATCTTTATAAGTAGCTAATGCCCAGAACATCCTTATAGTTTCCATTATTGCTATCGGGGAAAAAGTCTCTAGAAACTCTATACCTTCCACTTGTGAGTAGCCTTTACATGCAAGACTTGCTTGTTTCTGGCAACTTTCCCATTCTCATTCAGCTTATCTATGAATACCCATTTTGATCCAATGATATTTTTGCCTGTCGATCTTGGGACCAATTCCCAAGTTTGATTCTTCTAAATCTGCAAAAGTTCTTCTTTCATTGCTTCCTTCCAATGTTCATCTTCACAAGCTTACTGTTGATGTGTGTTTTAGCACCTTCTCAACAGAGGAAGTGCATAGATGCACTACCACTCTTGAAAGGAAATATCCAACAACAAGTTGCTGAAAACCACCCCAAGGTCTCTCGGGTGTCAGGCATGACTTGCTTGGAATGTCTCAGTTGTTTTGATGTGATCTTGAAATATGCTAACCAATTTTTTTTGCCATAGTTTTACACAATCACCAACACTTGGCCAACTTGATTAGTGTTAGTGCCAAATCCAAAACACTATCAAAGCAACTCTAACCAAGAATGCACCCTAAAACCACTTAAGGAAGAGGGGTGGGCATATGGTCAGAGGATCCCTAAGATCCAAACTTGATACAAAAATAGAATAAAACTGGAAACTGAAGTTAAAACTTAACACCAAGAATTTGCACTCAAGATCCCATTGAGGGGGAGGTGCTAACATATGGCAGAGTACTTATTACAATTTGAAAAGTAAACTTAGGCGGATAACCAACCATGAAGATTCAACTATCTAATTCATCTGTTGTAGTGGGCATCCACTCAGGAGTGGGAATTCTCCACTTTGTCAGTGGGTACAATGAGAGATACAAGCTTATTCTCCACACTGGCGGTAAACCATCCAGGGGTACTTAATGTGAGAAATAAGAAATAATTGCAGCAATAAAGCACTGGAACAGTACTACTATTTACAATCTTACAATATAGAATGAGAGCTGCAAATTACATGAGTAATACAATTATTTCAAAGCACCAGGATACTGGATGATTCCATGATAAATATTAACAATTATTGATGAAGAAAGGACTAAAAATTGAAACTGAAACAAGTCTGATATAAATCTGCAATTCTGGAAATGAATAACCAGCAACTGTAAGAATCAATTAAATGCTCATTACTTCACTAAAATACCTCTGAATGGCATGAAACAAAGTGCAATGAACCTCTAGAGGATAGGCGCCCATGACAAGATGAAGAAACAACCTCAAAATTCATACATTAATTCAATGGCACAATTCCCAATGCACTCAAGATGGTACGACCCTTGAGAAGGGTGATTTTGCTAGAATAAAATAAAGACTTCAAAATAAAAATCTGGAATTTACTAGAGAGGGTCGCCATCACCTTAGAATTGATATTCTTGAATGCCCAGAACAAGATTAAAATCATACAAGAAGTTGGAAACAAAAATGACTTTCAGCTGTGTAGAAACCGGCAACTTGAAAACTGAAAATCACATCAAAATTCAACACTTTGAAGCTTTGTCTGCTAGTCTAATTTGAGAAGCAATCTGGAACCAACCAGGTGTTACCTTGCAAACACAAAATTGGATAGGAACTAGGAGGTCAACATTCCTTGAAGTGCAAATTGAGCAATAAATTTGACAGCATAACATTAGCATAAACATGAGATGCCAAAATGCTGGAGCAAATCTATCTATTATAGAAAGAGAGGTGAATCTTCACCTTCTGTAAATCCTCCAAGAAGAGGGACGCCTTTTTCTCATGGAAATATTTTAAATTTTCAAATGAACACTTTATTTTCCTCTCCAAGGCGTCCATTCCAAGGCAACATAAAACTTAATTAAAAAACCATAATCTTCTTCATGTAGGCATACCCCTTCAAGACCCTCTTTTAAAACAACATAAAGTTATCTCTCTAGGCCAAGGGGGGGTCAACAAAGAAATAAAACATTAATTTCCTTGTATTTAAAAACATGCCAACAAATACTGCATATTGAAAGCTGCATCAAAATAAGCAACTACTCCAACAAGAATAGAAACACACTAAAGCACTGCCAATAGGACCACTGCTAAAAGTAGTATTTACTATAAATAGTAAACACCCAGAAAATGCCTCAAACCTCCAAGCAAGGAAACCCTAATTTTACCTCAATGATCCTACAAGCCTCTGGAATAGGCTAATGAGTAACTGAGTTGATCACTGATGAGAAGGGGACATTACAAATCTTGTTGGTAATCATAGGGAAAACTTACTGAAGTTAAATTGGAGGAGAATTAGATAATCCAATGGAGTTCTTGAGGTGGAAAAGTTGGTGCACGATTGTTGTAGGTTCAAACAGTAGTCTAGAACTCCTATTTCAACTTTAGATTTGGCTTTACAATGTGTAATGAACCTTAGCTTAGGTCATTTCTAAAAAAAAAGGATAAAGGGTAGGGAAGAGAAGAGGTTCCTAGACTTGAAACTAGTAATGAACAATGAAAATGGAGGACCCTACTATGGAAAACCTTCCTAAAACTGAGTTCCACTTAACCAGATTACTTCACAATCTCATGAAACTACTGCAAGCTTCTAAGGACTGCAGATATTCAACCATTCATTCACCATAAGCATGAATAAAAGAAACTTAGTGCAGCTTCTGCTTTATGCCTAGACTAACATTACACAGCTATTTATCATCAATAAACAACAAAAAGTATGGACAAGGAAGGTTTCCAACACACAACAAAATTCTTCAATATCAATGAACAACATTAACTAATCAACTCATAACTTATAAAACTCAAAATAAACAAAGTAAATCTATTCAAAATAACTAACTATAAGAGAAGAACCATGCAATATGCAATTGAAACTCAAGAATCCACCAAAATCCAATGAACTTCTATTAAAATTTCAGCAGCATGTCATTACAACAACTCAACTCTCCCTTGAAAATGAGAGGAGACCCTTGATGTATAGTGTCCAAAAAGAAAAATGAATGGCCAAGATTGATTTGCATTGTGTAGCCAAGATTCACTACAAACAAGGGTTTCACCTACCCCCAAATATATTGCAATTTAAAATTACATTGTCTAAATATATTGAAATAGATCACTTGGAAGTTAAAATTCTTGGATTTGTTCGTGAGGTCATCCTAGTCCTTATCATATTTTTGAGCATTCTTTATCACCTCCTCCGATTGGGTGAAGGCTCAAGCAACAAAACCCATGAAATCTAGCATTAGTGCATTTCACAGTCCCATTCTCCATCTTCTTGTGAAAGTAGGGATTTATCTTTTCCAGATCCAGCTCGACGGAAGGCACATCAAAGTCCATCATCATCCTTATGTATTCTTCACAAGCAACTTGGACTTCCTTGATCCAATCAATTTCTAGCTCTACCTCATGGAGAACTTGTTCCAATACTTCCTTCCTATGATCAAGGCTCAGTTTCCATGTTTCCATGAGCCAATGATCGTTTTTCACCAAAGCAAACTCCTTCTCCCAAGATCCATCACGTACTTTGAGAATAGCCTCAATCTTGGGGTATGTGATCTTGTATAGCCTCGGGAAGTCGGTGTAGAATTTCCTTATTCAAAAAAGAATCATCTGCAACTCCAAGAACTTGTTGGCTATCCTGACAGCACAACTTATGCCCATATTTCCATTGTAGAGGACCTGCTAGAACTAATCTTTCATGGCCTTCATCCAATTCTTTATTTTCTCCAACTGGTCAATGTGGTCCTTGGACAGCAATAGAGGCAATGTTGAGGACGCGGTAGGAAGCTCTTCGAACCGATGACCATTGTTGGATGTACACTATTAAATCAGCCACCTATGCTTTCAATTCTTCCTTGGAGATCTTATCTTTGTGCATTTGTTGCACGATGGTAGCAACAAATCCTTGGAGATGGTCAATCTTTTGCTCTCTTGTTGTTGTTCCCAAATCGAGGGTGGAGAAGTTGTAGCTCACCCCTTCTTCTCCCACAACTAGAGTGGCTATCTGCACAGTCCTGGATTTGGATGCATCCATTGTTAGCCGAGATCTGACCTTCGGCTTCTTCTCTCTCTTCGTGCTTATTTGGGCTCGAGCCAAGATGGCCTCTAGCCTTGCCCTTGGATCCTTTGAGGTCAGGGTTTTCTTTTCTAGCTATTTCTCTAGCCACTTCGACATCTGAGACTCTCCTTTTGGTGATTCATGATCACCCTCTTCCTCTTCACAGGCGTGTTTAATTTCCATTGATTTACCACCTAGAGTCTTGTGCTCGGTCTTTTCTCCTTCTTCCTCATTGGAATCCCGAATGTATACAGTTTCCTTTCCTAGAGACCCAATCGTTGCATACTCCTTGGGGCTGTCCTCCCCTTTAGAGGCTTTCTCTTCTTCTTGGTTACGCCTGTGTTCTTCATGTTATTCTATTTCTAGGCCTTTCCTAGTTTCAGCCTCTTCCTCAGGCTCATCTTCTTCTTATTCTTCCCTTTCCTTTTCTTCTTGCTCCTTAGAAGGAGGTATCTCTTTTTCATGTTTAGGACTTTTATCTTGTTCCCCAATTGGAGGCTCAGTGTGCTCCTCCACTTCCTCATTTGCATCCTTTTCTTGATCAGAAGGCTGCCTCTCTACCTCTTATCCAACATCCTTAAGCTGTTGAGCCAACTCCTCTTCTAGCTCTATGTCAAAGGTTTCAACAATATATTTGGCACCTGTCTCCTCAGTGTCTTCCTCAAACAACTGTGTCTCTTCCTCTTCTCCTTCATGCACCACTTTATCGATTACCAAGTGCTAGTACTCATGATGCTTATGGTAGTCATCTGCTTCTTCCTCTATATCTTTTGTGGCTTCTCTTTCTTTCCACTCCAAGTCCTCTAATATTTGCATTGTTGCTTTCATTTTTGGTGGCTCAATTGGAGGAGTGGGGAGATTCACAACTATTTGTGCTATGGCAGCCTGTATCATGAGGTTCATAAACACCCCGAAGAGCTCTGTTGGGATAGACTACATGTGACAGGCGAAGGCCTCTAGGAGCGAGAGAGCGGGCATTGGCATGGTTGTCATACTCAATGGAAGAGATATCATTGGAGACATTGAAGTAGAAGAGAGCAGGGAAGTTGTAGCAGAGGAATAATCTATGGTCACCACTTGTACTATGGGTGGAGTAGAGGCAAGGTGGACTGTGATATCCACCATGGGTGAAGAAGTAGCGGCCATTTCCTTAGAAGCAGGTGGAGGGGCAGCAATGGCAATATCAAAGGCAGCAGGTGGAGATTTTGGTTGCTTGGCCTCTAGCTCTTCTCCTTCGTGGAGTGGATCCTCCTGAATGGTAGGCATCTTCATGAAATTGCCTGATTTCATCAATTTCTTGAAAGGTTCACCCTTTGAAGCCTTTCTTGCATACACCTTAGGCCTAGGTTGTTGCTCAGTTGTTTCTTTTCTCTTCCTTGATCTGGTGGCTAGAGGGGATTTTGAAGTTTCTCTTGATGGGGCAGTAGTTGTCCCACTATCGGTTTTGCTTGTTGGATCATTCTCGAGCTCACCATATGTCATAGTAACTCCTTGCAACTTTAATTGGGCGATTTTCCTATCAATCCACTCTTTATTCCTTACTTCAATTGGCTTTGTCAGAATCTTGAGGTCATTGGCTTCCTCTTCATTCCAGTCAATTAATGGAAGCGGGAGATTGGCAACCACACCATATCAAGGATCAATCACTTTTTTTTCATCCTCCACCACTTGGTCTAGCACAGGGAAGAAGTTGACCTTCTTGACAAAGTATTCCATCATGCGCATGTAGAGCCTCATTTGCACTTATTTTTCATTCTTGTAGTTGGCCCAAAATTCCTCAGCATTGTGCACATGGGTGTGTTCAGCTGCGACCATCTTTCTGAGTTTGTTGTAGGGGTCCATCTATAGTCAGACAGTGTTGAACTCTAGGTGGTATTCCATGATTTCTTTGTCTGATTGGTATGCACATTGGGATGTGTGGATTTCATACATCTGTTGACCAAAAGAAAGAGGATAGGGAATCCCTAGCTTATGTTTGTTGCTTAGGAGGGTGTGTGCATGTTGCAGCTGCTGAGAGAACTCTAACAATATTATTCGGTCATTTGGGTACCGGGGCAGCTTGTATGGTTTCTCTAAGAAACATTTAGCTCGGATGTATGTGAACTTTGGAAACTGAATGAACAAGAAGGCGAATTGTCAAAGGAAGGCATTAGCACTGTGGGAGACCCTCCTTTTGAAGTTACCCCCAAGCAATCTAATAACATGGCCTATGAAGGTGTCATTGACTCTATAGTAGTCTTTTTTTAAATTCCTAAATTGGAGCTAGGGGTACCTTTCATAGACCTTTAATTCCCTACCTGGTTCCTCATTTGGAGCTCTAAACAAGCCTCTATATTGCATCCAATCAACCAGTGAATATACCAAGTAAGATGTCATGTAGAATCGGGAGGTCTTTTTTACAGCCACAAATTGCTCATGGAAGCAATTACTAATTATTCCTGCCCAATAAAACTTGGCTTCACCTCGAAGGATCTCTTCCATGAAGTATAGCATCCATTCCTGAAAGAAGGTTGCAGTCAAAAATCCCATAACTCTGCTCAATATGGTCACCAAGTCATGGTAATCCTCATATAAGTCGCTTCGAAAGAGCTCTTGGGGCACTTTATTTGTTTTTCCCTTATTTTCTTTTAGCCAGTATTGATTGATGAGCCTTTTGCACTTGAGGGGGTCTTCATCCCATGGCTCCTTGCCATCTTCCTTGGTTGCCTCCTCCATCTCTCTGAAGCTAGGGATATGAAAAGTCCATATTGATTTGGCGGTCAAATTAGCTAGCACATTCCCATCTCTGTCTACAATGGTTCTAGAGTTTTTTTGATACACCTCCCTACATGGCATTACAAGCTTGGGAACAATGAGGGTAGGCAAGAAACTGAAAGCCTTGCCCAACCCACTACATCTAATCTTTCTGGAATTTTCTATTGTGGGGTTGATCCAAACCCTTTGCTTGAATTCGTTGATGTCTATGTGTCCCAAATTTGTATCTGAGATCTCCTTCCAATTTGTGTTGACCTTGGAGTTAAGAGGCTCCCCTTGGAATTTGTACTTCATCTGGTCTTTGTCTTCTTTGCCTCTGGGTGCTTTAGCTGACTTCTTTCCTTTGTCTTTCTCCATGACCACCTCTAAAGGTCCTGCACTTGGTTCCATATATCCTATGGGCGAGAGAGAGGTAAGCACATTCAAGCATAAGAACAATGGGAAAGCTAGCCACAATCCTACAAAACGATGTTAGATTAGATAATTCATCACTTAAGAATCCTAACATTTCTTCTAGATTGACATTAACCTTTCACAGAAGGGAGTTATAAGAATTTGGGCCCAGGGGGGCAGACTTCCCTGGGCTAGTGGTTGTTCTGGAGCAGTTGTAGAAGAGATGATAATTAGGGCACGATGGCCCACCTATCTTGACCCACCCTAGGATTTGATCATTGTGTGGGGTCTACCAAGGAGGTAGAACCATTTTGGAACGTGGGTTGAGGTCAATTTGAAGATTGGAGGGCATTAAGTTCCTATTTTAGCCATGAGGGTGCAACAGGCTGCTTGGCTGTTTGAGGTTTGCCGTTGAAAACAACACTGGCAAGATGGCATTCTGTGGGTGGAGTTTTTCCATGCAGGGCTTGCGGGTTCATAGGTGGTAGCGTAATTCACTTGGCATTTAGGCTTTTTAGGTCGGATGATGTGGGGAGGTGTTGGGTCACGGTTGTCTGAGACAGCGAAGCCTAGATGGAAGTCCGGTCAAGGAGTTCCGCACCATGTGGTCTGCTAGGAGGGCTCAAGTTTAACTTCACTTTTCATTGGTCACGGGCCATGAAAGGGTCAGGCTCCGCATAGTGGGCTGACGGAAGCGAAACAGAGGTCCGCAATGGAAGTGGAACAGAGGTCCGCAACCAGCCACCTGCAGGGGATGGTCCACTTAGGGTTTTAACACTTGATTGTTTTCATCTTGGCACACTAGTAGTCACAATGGGATCGAAACCCGGAGGGAAAAATGTTGGTCATCAGAAGCTGTTCAGGATGGCGGAACTACCACGGTGGCCTACGAACAGAAGTCCACAAGGAGGGGCCCGCAAAGAGGTTTACACTTCGATTGTTTGGCTTGATGGGTGATAATAGGGGTGTGATCTAAGCACCGAAGGGTTGTACTTGAATAGTCATTTGAAATGGCGAATCCAAACAAAATTTTATGGGTGGAAACCCGTGCTTGGGGACCCGAGAGGGTCGATGGCTCTTCATTTTAGTTTGTGAATTTTAACCAAGTTTTAGGCGGCCAAGAAGAGGGGTCTTCTCGTGAGGGCGGACCCAATGGAGGAGTTTGTCGTTTCAAGTTTTAAACATGTTTTCAATGGTGGCGGTACAGGTGTGGGCCCATAGAGCATGAATGTTTTGGCCAAAGAATGGCTGTGAGGAGCATGAGTTCTGAACGTGGGCCATGGGGAGATTTTCGTAGTTTATCACAATTTCAGCTTATGGGTTTTGTTCGCCTCGGTCCATTCTATTTAATTTCCTAGTTTTTGTCCCTTAAATTTATCAATTTCTTACATAAATTAACAAAAACTTGAAATGGGGTGCACGGTGGAGAACTAACCTTTGAAACTCGATGAAGGAGGTTGAGGAAACAGTTAGCAAATGCTTTGAATCATTGGTGAAACTCGTTGGGAACGAAGGTGGCATTGGCAAAGGGCTTTGACTCACTTCTGAACAACTAGTAGGTGAAAATGACAGCTGAAATTTTGCTATTTATAGAATTTCCATCATTTAATGCTCCTCATTAATGATCGTATGGCGGTGATAGAGGTTGGTGATCGGTCACTTTGAAAACAGTTGTGGGAAGGGCGGAGTCTGATGGGTGGACAACAGTCAGAGCTTGGCCACTTGGGGCGTTTCTTGATGAAAACGACATCAGTGGATGCGGAGCCTGAGCACCAGAAGGTCACTAGACAAAGGCCATTTGGAACAGCCGCAGAGGGAAGGAAGTCTACATGGGGTGGCTCGGTTGGTCGAACCCGTCTGACTCCAAGGATGCCAATTCTAAAGGGTGAAGGTAAACGACCAAGGGAGTTCTGCAAAGGCCTAAAGCCTTGAAAATTTGAGGGTAGGGAAACATGGCCAACTCAAGATGATTTCTTTAAGGCTCATTGACCATTTATGACACAAAATAGGGGCCACATAAAATGAGGTAGCGATAAAAGCCACTTGACAAGGAAAAAAGAAAGAGGGTCCTCGTTCCGAACGGGGCGTGTGCTAAAGGAACAACAAATGGATACTCTGTTGGAGAACGCTTCTGAGCATTCTAAGGATAAGTGTTCATTCAGAACCTAGAATCTCTGGTTTCGTAGACTAGAAGCCTATTTTCGAAGGTGAACTAAGAGACTCGAAGGAGAAAAATATCCTTAACTGAATCAGATCACAATAGAATCTCAGAAGTTTGTGTAAATGGTGAATTAATTTCCTCTCCTCGGAGATTATGACCAATAGTTGTTAATTAGGCCAAACAAGCTATGCTAATCATCTGATTCCAAAATTAACCTGGACATTGCCCCGCTACTAGTTAGTTGTCTATAGCCCATACAGAGTTGTCATTGTGATCCAACAAACATTGCTCTACTTTCAGCCAGGTGACCATAGCCCCAGTAGAGTTTTCCACACACCCACACAGTTGCTTGATTTTCAACATTTTCTTTCTTTTGATATTCTTTTGACATTACTTCTTTTGCTCAACCGCTTAAGCATCAAAGCTTACAATGGGTTAGGAACCACAGTGGTCATTGAAGAAAATTTAAGATTTTCACTTTCCTTGCTTTCATAATAGCCATTCTATAGTTCCTCAAAACAATTAGTGTATTTCATGCAGGATCTGAGATGAGTGTGAAAGGATTCAATGAAGGGTTGAGTTCTAGGTCAAGCATGAGTTCAAATAAGGAAACTGTTCCATAGAAGCAATCAGAGACGAATGATTAAGAGTGAATAATTATCTAGAGAACAATAAGAGTAGGCACCAAAATGAACCGTTCGTTGAACGAGCATGGTCACCACATTGGGAACAAAGAGACACCCTCAACAAGGAAAAAAGGTCAGGAATGAACAAAACAAAAGCAACACGACGCCGCAGGATGAAAGCAAACCAAAAGCAACCTAAACTAACCTATATACAAGTATTTACAAGAGCAACTCAAGAGAGCTCAAGCTTGGACGTAATGTTGCAGGTGCTACCTGTTGACGGGCAACAAGACATCTTCACCAGTTAAATTCTTGAGGAAGAAAGCATTATCTCTAAGGATTTCAACAATCTGAAATGGGCCACGCCAAAACTTGTTGAATTTTTTATGTCCCCCTTTCTTTTAATGGGCCTTGTCCCAAATCAAGACCAGATCAGCAATCTGGAAGGCCTTGACTTTGGCTCATCGATTGAACCATCATTTGACTACACCCTAATAGTTGGAAAAAATTTCAATAGCATGGTCACGCACTTCTTCTAAGTGTAGTAGCTCGGCTAAGCAAGCTTCTCTTCGGTCCCCTTCTTCAAAAAGGCATTGATGAACTAAAGGGTAAGGATTTTTAGGTCAATTAGGAACGCATGCTCTAAGCCATAAACAAGGTGAAACAGAGAATTTCCTAAGGAATCCTTATGGCGTGTGCGGTCTACCCAAAGGGAAAAGTGGAATTGGGTATGCCAGTCCTTGGGATTCTTGTCAAGCAGCTTTTTGATGACGGTGATCAAGTTTTTATTTGTAGATTCCACTAGGCCATTTCCCTGAGGATAGTAGTTGGATGAAAACTTGAGGGAAACACCATAATCAAAGGCTCAAATAGTGAATGTAAGTGAGGCAAAAGTAGGGCCATTATCACACACTAACACATACTAGAAACCAAAGCGATTTAAAATAAAGCTTTGAAGAAAAATTCACAACTACCTCTATTGTACATTTCCTACAAGCAATAGCTTATGTCCATCTAGTGCAATAATCAAAGGCAGTTAGAATACACCTGTGACCCATGGATGATGGTGGGCTTACCAAACCAATGAATTCGAGACCCCATTGCGCAAACAGCCTCACCTCCAAGACTGGTTATAGTGGGACAACAACAATCCTCTCTTTGGTTGTGGCGATCTGGCAGACATGGCATGTGCAAACATGGCTGTGAGCATCCTTGAAAATAGTTGGACAATAGTAACTAGCTCATAGGATTTGATGAGCAGTAGAAGGACCTGAGCCATGGCTGGTACCAAATTTATCATGAAATTCCTTCAGCACACATGCTGCTTCTTCTTCGAGGCACTGAAGGTATACTCCTTCATGATTTATTTTGTAAAGGGCAGATCCTTGTAGCATATAGTTGTTTCTTTTCAATATGAGGGAACACTTTTGAACTCCTTGCAAGTGAGGGGGGCACTTGTTGTTCAACAAATAGAAGACAATATCATCATTCCATTCCCTCGGGGAAACATCCTCGAGCTGATACTATTGAACTGTGATTTCGGGTCCTACTTCAGCTATTATTTTAGCTATTATGCGAGTGAGGGCTTGTCCTATCACTAACTTCATTGGCTGAATTTCCATGTCATTTTCTTGCAGCAGGGTGACCCATTTTTCTCTTCTTTCCCCTAGCTCATTTTGCATTAACAATGTCTTCACTGCTAGATCAGGGACAATGGCGAATACCTTGTTCCGTAGGATGTAATGTTTGAATTTCTTAACTCCTCTAACAAGGGAATATGCCTACTTTTCCATGTTGTGATATCTTAATTTAGCATCCTTCAAGGGAGCACTCATAAAGGTGATTAGATGCTCATTCCCTTTGTTATCCTTTTGAGTCAAAATGTTGGCACATGAGTGATCTAAAGCAAATGAATATATATAGAAGGGCTTCAAATAGTCAGGGTTGACTAGTACAGGTGCCTCAGTAATGGCTTTCTTAATTTCTTCAAAGGCCTACTTTCGTTCTGGAGTCCACTAAATTTTGGCATCTTTTTTCAGCATGTCGTTAAGTGGCTTAACAATCTCAACGAAGCCCGTAATAATTTTTTTGACAAAGTTTATCTTTTTGAAGAAAGATTTTAACTCTTTCTTGCTGTCTAGCAGCTGAATTTTCAATAGGGACTAGATGCACTTGGGATCTATGGAGATCCCTCATTCTGAAATAACATGTTCGAGCAACTTCCCTTCAGTGACTCTGAAAATACATTTCTTCGGGTTAAGGGAAACCCTGAATTCTCTGCACCTTTGAAAAACTTTACATAGATTAGAAACATGATCATCCCTCTTCTTGGAAAACACTATGAGATCATCCATATAAATGATGCATTTTCCGATCAGATCCTTAAAGGCTATGTCTATTGCATATTGGAAGGTGGCATCGACATTGATGAGTCTGAACGACATCCTTCTATAGGAAAAGGTTCCCCACTTGGTGGTGAATGCAGTTTTATGCCGATCCTCGTATTGCACCATCACTTGGTTGTATCTGGAATACTCGTCGAGGAAGGACATCATCTACGAACCATTAACAATCTGTAATACCTCATCTAGTGAGGGCACGAGGTAATTGTCCTTCTACGAAGCTCTATTTAGGTTGTGAAATTCCACACACAACCTAATTTCTTTGTTCTTCTTCCTTACCGGGACCAAGTTGGCCACCCATGTGGAGTGCCTGACAGGAAAGATGATTCTGGTCGACAACAATTTCTGCACTTCCTTATAAATGATGGGCTCCAATAATGCATTGATGGGACATTGTCTTTGTCAAAATGGCCACACGTATGATTTGAGAGGTATGGTGTGTGTGATGATGGAGGTATCATAGGTCTTCAAATCTTCATAGCTCCATGCTACCACATCATGGTATTTCTATAGAGCATCAATGATCCCCTTCTTTTCCTCCAACATGTACACCTTGCCAATAAATACGTTTCTTACTTCCCCAGTTGTTCTGAGGTTGTGGGTGTCGCATTGGTTGTTTATGGAATCCTTTTTAGTTTGTTGATCTTGATCCCTAATCTAATCCAGGTCAAATATGTGTTCAAGTTGAACCATACCCCTTGGAATAGTGTTCATTTTGAGGTTGATGACCCCTGATATGTCCAATTCAGCTTCTTCGGGGTCAACGTCATCAATTATTTAGGCTGCAAACACATCAGAACTAGTAATAAATTCCAATATATGCTTATCATCATTGAATACCTAGAAATGGGTGACATTGTCTGGAACCGATGGAGTGGAAGTCAACTCAATAGTGAATCTCTTGAGACCTAGCAAAGAGAGGGGTTGCAAAGTGTTGGTTGCTTGATCCAAAGCATCAGCAGTATGGTTTTGAGAATGAGGGATCAACTGTATATTGACTGCATATAATCTTTCCAAAAGATCCCATACTCTATTCCCATAGTTTGCCAACCTTCTATCATGGCAGGAGTATAATTTTCTGACTTGTTTCACTGCCAACTCAGAATTGCCAAATACTTGTAGCATTTTGACCTTCTTTCTTAGAGCCATTAGAAGACCATGGAATAACGCTTGATATTCTGCTATGTTATTGGTGCAATAAAACTGAAGCATGTGTGTAGCAAAGTAGGTCTTACCCATGGGGTTGATGAGTTTGAATCTGGCTCCAGCTCCCTGCTTAAACTTGGATCCATCAAAGCATAGTGTCCAAAACTTGGAGGGTTTTTTTACTTCAATACCAATCATGTGTACATCCCCCTTTGGTTGCTCATTCACATTTGTCACTCCCAGAGCAGGAACGGGCTCATCATGGTTGGTGACAAGTTGTCCAAAACTTGGCGGCTCCTTTTGTGATATGGTTTGTCCTTTGATGTGCTCCACCGTTGTCTGACACAAGCAACACTCAAATTCTAAGTGGGAAGCTTTATGAACCCTACACCAACTAGGTAACAAAAGCTCTTGAAAATTCATCCTTGCCCCTAGGCTGAGTTGATCTTGTATGCATTTCTCCATGAATTCTTGGAATCCATCTAGCAGTCCTAAATTTCCATCTTCGTAGGACTCCTCATCCTCTGATTCCTCCAAAATTTCTATGCTCTAGGGCGTATAGGCTAGGTGGGTAGTAGGACTACATAGTACCAAGAGGATCTCATCAACTACCTCTTCTTCTAGAAATTTTGATTCCCCTTGATAAGTCACAGGGCAATAATTGCCCAATTCTATTTCAGCAAACAACACCTCATTGGTGTTGTTGTATTCCCTGATCATAAATTTCATGTGGGGCTCCTGATCAATGCGAATTTGATTTGGCAACCCTTTCCATAGCAGCCACGTGTGAGAGGAATCAGAATGCGGCATATCTGTTCAATGCCTGGGTGAAGTCTTACCCAAGATTATTCCATATGTGTCCAAAATGTCCACAACCTAGATGTCAATAACTTGTTGCACCCTTCGGTCTACAACAATCTACATGGGGATACGGTGGATTTCTCTGACGATGTCAACCTCCATTTTTTCCAGCTGAGTTACTTTTCTTCTTGAAGGTGTGGGAACAATCCCAAGGGCCTTGCATACATCCAAAGGCATGACATTGGTTGATGCTCTGGATTCAATCAAACAATTGTGTAGGTTCTTCCCGAATATCCTAATAGTGGTAAGGAAAGGAGGCATTTCAAACCTTCCTTGGAAGAGTCCCATAGGCCCGTCAACCTGGGCCACCTGACCCTTGTCTTTTTCATTTGTATTTTCCTTGGATTGCCCTGGATTTTTCTCTTTGGTAGGCTATTTTCTAGCTTGCTCTTTGGTAGGCTATTTTCCATCTTGTTGATTTGGAGGGGTGTCCCTTTTCTTTCCTAGAATTTCCTAAATTACAAGCTCATGTGGGGAATCTTCGAACGTGACCCTTTTGGTTGATATTTCTTGCATTTCCTGGAAGGATGGGGTTCCATTAATCACCCTAAAGAAGGTGTGTCTAATTGTAGGGACCTTAAGTAACTCAAAGGCCGACAAGCTGATTTTAACCTTCTTGAATTCCTCGGCGACATATTCGCCCATTTGCTCAATTTTAGACTCAAAATATCTACCTATGGACGAGCTAGCTGGTTGTTTTGGCATTTGACTTAGCTATTTGTTCTTATCAAGGTATTGAGTTGGTACATGGGGAAATTCAAGATTGTTGTTGGCATTAGGGTCAAGTGGGATGCTGAAATTATTGGATGGAATGGAAGTAGTGAAAGGTCCTCCTACTTGTCTATTCCTCAAGAAATATGGCGTTGTTCTTTGGTGAAACATTTGGACCTCATCTTCCTGAAACTTTTCCTCATCTACCAGACCATTGTCTACTGAATTAAATAGCTAAGATAGAGTTTCTTCATTAATTACCTCTTGTACTTCTTTGTTCTTGGCATAGGTGGTCTCGAGCTCAAGCTCGTTGCTCTCAATCCATGGGAATGGGGTCTGGTTGACCATGAGATAGGAGGAATCATATGGCTCGGACGAGACCAAATCTTGAAAACTAGCACTGTCCACAACATTTTGGACTTCCACTTGAAAGATTTATGAGGCATTTTAGAACTTGGGACAATCTAATTCAGAATGCCTACTAGTCTTGTGAATATTGCACCATCCGGATATGGTAGCCTCAGCAAGGTACACTCCACTAGCTATCTTCTCATTACTAGTTGGTTGATCAAGAGGAGTGGGAACACCCCCATTGTTTGGTTTGGTATTCCACATTTGGTTATGTCTTTGCCAAGGTATCCTTTCAAAATTTTGATTGGAGTTATGTCCTTGCTCATAGTTTGGTGTTGATGAGGTACCCGCTTCCTGGTTGTCCTAGGTATCATGATTGAGGTTGGCCTGAAGGCTGCATTGAGAGGCCTACAGTTGGATGTTCTGATTTCTCAAGTGTGTCATCTCTGTGGAAATCTTTCAGATCATCTCCGTTATTTCATCCAACCGATCTTTCTTAGCATTGTTTAGTTGTGGCATCTGATTCTCGACGAAGACAGGTTGTACCACCGACTGGTTTTGCTAAGCAAGTGGGAATTTGGGCCCTTTTAGGTATGCTGGTACTTGTGACGGTTTTGCATGGGCCTACGGTTGTTAAGGCTACAAGTAATGAGGCACTAGGGGCGCCTAGTTCATGAGCTGCCTTGGATGAGGTACTATGGGCAGTTGTGGCACTTGATTCATGAGGGGAGTCTGGTGTTGCAAAGCCTGATTAATTCCTTAGATCTACATAGGATGGGTAGCTTGCCCGAAGGAAGGCAACAGACTGGAGATGTTTTGTCCCAAGTCTATGCTGGCTATGAGTGCCTCAACATAAGCATCCACTAATGTGGTAGGAGTTTTTCGCATCCTCTTCACCAATGTAGTTGTGAGGTTATCTAATGCTTCATAATAAATAGGCAAGGAAACATCATCAGTGAGCGCATACAAATCTTGCAATCTTGTGTATGCCCGGTGGAATCGATCATTGAAGGAGCTGATCGGTTCATTGACTTCTCTTTAGACGGACATGAATTGTTGGTACAGCTCTGAAGGGCTGATTGGGATCTTGTACTTCTGCAAGAAGGCATTCATCAACAAGGCCCAAGACATGATGGACCCCGTAGGCAAGTTGATGTACCAATAGAAGACTTCCTCCCCCAAAGAATAAGGGAAAATAATGCATGCTACGTACTCCTGATCAATATGCATATCTTTCAATGTCACTTGGAAGATCTTAATATGTTCTTCAGTTGTACTTTGCGGATCCTAAGGATTGAACTTTGTGCAAAAGCTCTTTGAGTTCTTAGGCATGTCATGGTAAGCATTGAAGAACAACGAGCAAGGATTATTTCCCAGTCAAGCTATGAGGGGAGGTGGGGGTGGTATTTGTTGTTGGGTAGCAACTTGGGGCTACACAGGTGCAGTGACAATTGGGACTGTGCTTTGGAAATGGTAGACAGGGACAGGGGCAGTGCCCTGGCTATGGGAAGCAAGTGTTTTAAATGTAGTTTAGGATGGTTGGGTGCAAGAGGTTGAGATGGAAGAGGAAGGGTGATCGTGTGCCTAATGGAAAGAGGAAGGAGGGGAAAGTGAAGGTGAAGTGGATGGAATAGAGGAGGACGAATAGGTTGTGTCCTCCTTCTTAGTCTTCCTAGCCCTTGTAGGGGGTTGCAATTCCTAAAATTCCCCTTTGCTTGGTGTTGATATCAAAACATTATGAAATCTCTCAGGGAAAAATGATCCAGTTTGATCCAACTTAACTCCAAAAGGGCCCTCCTTCTAGCGCCAGTTTTGTTGATGTGTGTTTTAGAACCTTCTCAACAAAAGTAGTGCATAGATGGGCTACCTCTCTTCAAAGGCAATCTCCAACAACAAGTTGTTGAAAACCACCCCAAGGTCTCTCGGGTGTTAGGTCATGACTTGTTTGGAATGTTTCAGTTGTTTTGATGTGATCTTGCTGGTAATCACAAGGAAAACTTTGGAAGTTAAGTTAGAGGAGAATTAGATCATCCAATGGAGTTCTTGAGATGGGAAAGTTGGTGTATGATTGTTGTAGGTTCAAACATCAGTCTATAACTCCTATTTCAGCTTCAAATTTTGCTTTACAATGTGCAATGAACCTTAGCTTAGGTCATTTCTAAAAAAAAGGAAAAAGGGCAGGGAAGAGAATAGGTTCCTAGACCTAAAACTAGCAATGAATAGTGACAATGGAGGATCCTACTATAGACAACCTTCCTAAAATTGAGTTCCACTTAACCAGATTACTTAACAGTCTCATGAAACTGGTGCAAGCTTCTAAGGATTGTAGATATTCAACCATTCATTCACCATAAGCATGAATAAAATAAAGAAATTTAGTGCAGCTTCTGATTTATGCCCCGACTAACTTTACATAGCTATTTATCATCAATAAACAACAAAAAGTATGGACAAGGAAGGTTTCCAACACACAACAAAATTCTTCAATATCAATGAACAAACATTAACTAATCTACTCATAACTTGTAAAACTCACAAACAACAAAGTAAATCTATTCAAATTAACTAACTATGGGAGAAGAACCATGCAACATGCAATTGAGACTCAAGAATCCACCAAAAGCCAATGAACTTCTATTAAAATTTCAGCAGCATGTCATTACAACAACTCAACTCTCCTTTGAAAATGAGAGGAGACCCCTAAATATATTACAATTTAAAAAAGCAAAATGAATGGCCAAGATTCACTACAAACTAGTGTTTCACCTACCCCTAAATATATTACAATTTAAAATTACATTTTGTCTTTTAGCCTATTTTGTCTTCACATGGCAGCACTGTAGCTCTTTTGTCTTCTATTTGATTTCCTTTTGCTGTAACTAAACAGTGAGGAACTCATCATCAATCACAGGAATCCCTTCATTCCTCTTCAAGGTGGTGTATTCCAAAAAATTTCCGATTAATCCCCAGAGCTTATCCCATTCAAATATATCTGACTGGATCACCTGTAAGTTAAAATTCCTAGATTTGTTCATGAGGTCATCCTAGTCCCTATCATATTTTTGAGCATTCTTTATCATCTCCTCAGATAGAGTGAAGGCTTGAGCAACAAAACCCATGAAATCTGGTGTTAGTGCATCCGCGGTCCCATTCTTCATCTTCTTGTGAAAGTAGGGCTTTATCTTTTCCAGATCCAACTTGACGGTGGGAACATCAAAGTCCATCATCAGCCTTATGTATTCTTCACAAGCAGCCTACACTTCCTTGATCCAATCAATTTCTAGCTCCACCTCATGGAGCACTTGTTCCAATACTTCCTTCCTATGATCAAGGCTCAGTTTCCACATTTCCACGATGGTCATCTTTCACCAAAGAAAACTCCTTCTCCCAGGATCCATCACGTACTTTGAGAATAGCCTCGATCTTGGGGTATGTGATCTTGTATGGCCTCGGGAAGTCGATGCATAATTTCTTTATTCCCTCAAGCACCCTCTGCAACTCCAAGAACTTGTTGGTTTTCCTGACAACACGCCTTATACCCATATTTCCATTGTAGAGGACCTGCCAGAACTAATCCTTTGTGGCCTTCATCCAATTCTTTCTTTTCTCCAACTGGTCAATGTGGTCCTTGGACAACAATAGAGGCGATGTCAAGGATGTGCTAGGAATCTCTTCAACCGATGACCTTTGTTGGATGTACACTGTTAAATCAGCCACCTATGCTTTCAATTCTTCCTTGGAGATCTTATCTTTGTGTATTTTTTGCACGATGGTAGCAACGAATCCTTAGAGATGGTCAATCTTTTTCTCTCTTGTTGTTGTTCCCAAATCGAGGGTGGAGACGTTGTAGCTCACCCCTTCTTCTCCCACAACTAGAGTGGCTATCTACAGGGTCTTGGATTCAGATGCATCCATTGTCAGCTTAGATATGACCTTTGGCTTCTTCCTTTCTTCATGCTTATTTGGGCTCGAGCCAAGATGGCCTCCAGCCTTGCCCTTGGATCCTTTGAGGTCAAGGTTTTCTTTTCCAGTTGTTTCTCTAGCCACTTCGGCATCTGAGACTCTCCTTTTGGTGATTCACGATCACCCTCTTCCTCTTCACAGGCGTGTTCAATTTCCATTGCTTTACCACCCAGAGTCCCGTGCTCTGTCTTTTCTCCTTCTTCCTCATTGGAATATCAGATGTATACGGTTTCATTTCCTGGAGACCCAACAGTTGCATGCTCCATCCTCCCCTTTAGAGGCTTTCTCTTCTTCTTCTCGGTCATGCCCGTGAGCTTCATGTTGTTATATTTTCAGGCCTTTCCTAGTTTCAGCCTCTTCCTTCAACTTATCTTCTTCTTGCTCCTTAGAAGGAGGTATCTCTTTATCATGTTCGGGGCTTTTATCTTGTTCCCCATTTGGAGGCTCAATGTGCTCCTCCACTTCCTCATCTACATCATTTTCTTCATTAGAAGGTTTCCTCTCTACCTGCTCTCCAACATCCTTAACTTGTTGAGCCAACTCCTCTTCTAGCTCTGTGTCAAAGGTTTCCACAATATATTTGACACCTGGCTCCTCAGTGTCTTCCTCGGACGATTGTGTCTCTTCCTCTTCTCCTTCACACACCATGTTATTGATTACCAGGTGATGGTACTTAGGATGCTCATGGTAGTCATTTGCTTCTTCCTCTATATCATTTGTGGCTTTTCTTTCTTATCGTGCCAACTCCTCTAATATTTTCATTGTTGCTTTCATTTCTAGTTGCTCAGTTGGAGGAGGAAGAGTGGGGAGATTCACAACTATTTGTGCTAGGGCAGCCTATATCATGGGGTTCATAAACACCCTCAAGAGCTCCACTGGGATATTTTGCATGTGACGGGTGAAGGCCTTCGAGAGCGAGAGAGCGGGCATTGGCATGGTTGTTGTAGTCAATGGAAGAGATGTCATTGGAGACATTGAAGCAAAATAGAGTGGGGAAGTTATAGCGAAGGCAGACTCTATGGTCACCACTTGTACTGTAGGTGGAGTAGAGGCAAGGTGGACTGAGATATCCACCGCAGGTGAAGTAGCAACCATTTCTTGAGAAGCAAGCAGAGGGGTAGCAGTGGCAGCTATGGCAATATCAAACGCAGCAAGTGGAGATTTTGGTTGCTCAGCCTCTAGCTCTTCTCCTTCATGGAGCAGATCCTCCTAAATGGTAGGCATATCCATGAAACTTCTTGATTTCTTCAATTTCTTGGAAGGTTCACCCTCTGAAGCCTTTCTTGCATACACCTTAGGCTTGGGTTGTTTCTCAGTTGTTTCTTTTCTCTTCCTTGATATGGTGGCTAGAGGGGATTTTAAAGTTTCTCCTGATGGGGCAACAGTTGTCCCACTATCGGTTTCACTTGTTGGCTTGTTCTCAAGCTCGCCATGTGTAAGAGTAACTCCCTACAGCTTTAATTGGGCAATTTTCCCATCGATCGACTCTTTATTCCTTGCTTTGATTGGCTTTGTCAGAATGTCAAGGTTATTGACCTCCTCTTCATTCTAGTCAATTAATGGCAGCGGGAGATAGGAAACAACACCATATTGAGGATCAATCACTGTGTTTTCATCCTCCACTACTTGGTCTGGCACAGGGAACAAGTTGACCTTCTTGAAAAAGTACACCATCATGTGCATGTAGTGCCTCATCCACACTTCTTTTTCATCCCTGCAATTGGTGCAAAAGTCCTCAACATCATGCACATGGACATGTTTAGCTGCAACCATCTTTCTGAGTTTGTCATAGGGGTCCATCCGCGGTTGGGTAGTGTAGAACTCTAGGTGGTATTCCACAAGTTCTTTGTTTGATTGGTCTGCACATTGTGATGTGTAGATTTCATACATCCCTTGGCCAAAAGAAAGAGGATAGGGAATCCTTTCCTTATGTTTGTTTCTTAGGAGGGTGTGTGCACGTTGCAGCTGCCAAGAGAGCTCTAACAATATTATCTGGTCATTTGGGTATCGGGGCAGCTTCTGTGGTTTCTCTAAAAAACCTTCGGCTCAAATGTATGTGAACTTTGGAAACTGAATGAACAAGAAGGCGAACTGTCGAAGGAAGGCATTAGCAGTGTGGGAGACCCTCCTTTCGAAGTCACCCCCAAGCAATCTAATAACATGGCCTATGAAGGTGTCAATGACTCTGCAGTAGTCCCTTTTGAAATTCCTAAATTGGAGCTGGGGGTACCTTTCATAGACCTTTAATTCCCTACCAGGTTCCTCATCTAGAGCTCTAAACAATAATTTGTATTACATCTGGTCAGCCAGTTAATAGACCAAGTAAAATGTCATGTAGAATCGAGAGGTCTTTTTTACAGCCACAAATTTCTCATGGAAGCAATCACTAATTATTCCTACTCAATAAAACTTGGTTTCGCCTCGGAGGATCTCTTCCACAAAGTATAGTATCCATTCCTAAAAGAAGGTTGCGGTCAGAAGGCCCATAACTCTGCTTAGTAAGGTTACCAAGTCATCGTAATCTTCGTAGAAGTTGCTTCGAAAGAGCTCCTAGAGCACTTTATTTACGTTGCCCCTCTTTTCTTTCAGCCAGTATTGATTGATGAGCCTTTTACACTTGAGGGGGTCTTCATCTCATGTCTCCTTACCATCTTCCTTCGTTTCCTCCTCCATCTCTCCAAAGGTAGGGATATGATAATTCCTCCCTATTTATTTGGCATTCAAATCAGCTAGCACATTCCCATCTCTGTCTACAATGGTTCTAGAATTTTCTTGATACGCCTCCCTGAAGGCCATTACAAGCTCGGGAGAAACGAGGGCAGGCGGGAAACCAATAGCCTTAGCCAACCCACTGCCTCTAATCTTTCTATAATTTTCTATTGTGGGGTTGATCCAGACCCTTTGCTTGAATTTGTCAATGTCTATGTGTCCCAGATTTATATATGAGATCTCCTTCCAATCTGTGTTGACCTTGGAGTTAAGAGGCACCCCTTGGAATTTTTACTTCATCTAATCTTTGTCTTCTTTTCCTCTGGGTGATTTAGCTGATTTCTTTCCTTTATCTTTCTCCACGGCCTCCTCTGAAGGTCCTACACCTGGTTCCATATATCCTATAGACGAGAGAGAGGTAAGCACATTCAAGCACAAGAACAATGGGAAAGATAGCCACAATCCTAAAAAATGATGTTAGATTAGATAATTCATCACTTAACAATCCTAATATATCTTCCAGATTGACATTAACCTTTCACAGAAGGGAGTTATAACAATTCGAGCTCACGGGGGGGGACTTCCCTGGGCTGGTGGCTGTTTTGGAGTAGTTGCAGAAGGGACGACAATCAAGGCATGTCGGCCCACTTGTCTTGACCTGCCCTAGTATTTGATCATTTTGTGGGGTCCACCAAGGAGGTAGAACCATTTTGGCACGTGGGTCAAGGTCAATTTGAAGATTGGAGGTCATTAAGTTCATCTTTCAAGTGTGCGAGTGCAACAAGCTGCTTGGTTGTTTGAGTCCTATCGTTGAAAATGGAACTAGCAAGATGACATTTCGCGAGTGGAGTTCCACCATGCAAAGCCCACGGGTTCAGAGGTGGCAGCACAATTCACTTGGCGTTCATACTTTTCAGGTTGAATGATGTGGGGAGGCATTGGGTCATGGCCGTTCGAGACAACGAAGGCTAAATGGAAGTCTGGTCAGGGAGTTCTACACCATTGGGTCCGCCAGGACAGCTCAAGTTTCACTTCACTTGTCATTGGTCAAGGGGCCATGAAAGGGTCAGGCTCCGCATAGCAGGCTGACAAGGGTCTGCAGCTATTTTTGGATGACAGAAATGAAACATAGGTTTGTGACCAGCCACCTGCAGGGGACAGTCCACTCAGGGTTTTAACACTTGATTGGTTTCATCTTGGCACACTAGTAGTCACAGCGGGATCAAGACTTGGAGGGTGGAATTCCGGTCATCAAGAGTCGGTCAGGATGGTAGAACTAACATGGCAGCTCGTAGACGAAATTCTACGAGGAGGAGGCTGCAAAGAGGTTTACACTTCAATTGTTTGGCAGGATGGGCAATGATAGGGGTAGGATCTAAGTGCCAGAGGGTCGTACTTGAATATCTTTTTGAAACAACGAAGCCAAAAGGAATTTTATGGGTGGAAACCGGCGCCTGGGGACCCGAGAGGGTCAATGGCTCTTCGTTTTAGTTTGTGAATTTTAACCAAGTTTTAGGCAGCCAAGGAGAGGGGTCTTCCCACTAGGGCGGACCCAGTGGAGGAGTTTGTTGTTTCAAGTTTTAAACATGTTTTCAATGGCAGCAATATGGGTGCAAGCCCGTAGAGCATGAATGCTTTGGCCGAAGAACGTCCACATGGAGCATGAGTTCCAAACGTGGGCCATGGGGCGACTTTCACATTTTATCACAATTTTAGCTTATGGGTTTTGTTCGCCTCGGTCCGTTCTAGTTAATTTCCAAGTTTTCTTCCCTTAAATTTATCAATTTCATACATAAATCAACAAAAACTCAAAATGGGGTGTGCAACAAAGAACTGAACTTTGAAACCCAATGAAGGAGGTCAAGGAAACAGTTAGCAAAGGCTTTGAATCATCGATGAAACTCGTCAGGCATGAAGGCAGTGTTGGCAAAGGGCTCTAACTCACTTCTAAACAACTAGCAGGCGAAAATAGCAGTTGAAAGTTGGCTATTTATAGAATTTTTGTCCTTCAATGCTCCTCATTAATGATCGTATGGTGGCACTAGAGGTTGGTGATCGATCACTTTGAAAACGGTCGTAGGAAGGGTGGAGTCCGATGGGCAGACGACAGTCAGAGCTTGGCCACTTGGGGCATTCCATGATGAAAATGGCAACGAAGGACGCAGGGTCCAAGCACCAAAAGGTTGCCAGACAAAGGCCATTTGGAACAATCACAAAGGAAAGGAATTTTGCATGGGGCGGCTTAGTTGGGCGGACCCGCCCGGCTCCAAGGATGCCAGTTCTAAAGGGTGAAGGAAAATGGCCAAGGGAGTTCCGCAAAGCCTTAAGCCTTGAAAATTAGAGGGTAGGGAAACATGGCCAACTCAAGATGATTCCTTTAGGACTCATTGACCATTCAGGACACAAAATAGGGGCACGCAAAATGAGGCAGTGACAAAAGCAACCCAGCAAGGTGAAAATAAAAAGGGTCCCCATTCCGAACGGGGTGTGTGTGCTAAAGGCACAACATTCACTTACTGACTTTGGCTCAATCTCATAGAATAAGCACAAATTTACTTCACCAACAGCTTTGCTTCTAGTTAACACACCTTTTGTCTTGTCTCCAATAATTTGACTTTTTGAATGATTCCTCTGTACATATTTTGGTGTCCTAGGGGAAATCACTAGAGCATCTTCTTCTCTTTCATTTTGTTCATTCTGCTTTTTTCTCATTTGTATCTTGTTCTTCCATACTTTCTTCTATTCTTGCATAGTCATGCTCATCAGACACATATCCATCAATATCAATAGAATTCTTCATTGTTTCATCAACCTTCACATTTGAGCTTTCTACAATATTCCTCAATCTTTTGTTGAAACATTTGTATACCTTGCTTTTAGTAGAGTATCCAAGAACTATTCCTTCATCACTTCTTGCATCAAACTTACCCAAAGTTTCCTCATCTCTTTTGATATAGCATTTTCTTTTGAATACTTTGAAATATTTAATTGTAGGAACTCTTAAATGCCATAGCTCATAGGGAGTCTTTGTACTGTTTTCTCTTGCCTGAACTTGATTGAATACATATACGATAGTGTGAATAGCTTCTTTCTAGTAAACTTCTGGTAATCCAGCTTCAGTGATCATTGACCTAGCAGCTTCTTGAAGTGTTATATTTTTTCCTTTCAACAACTCCATTTTGTTGAGGGGTTCTCGAAGCAGATAACTGTCTCTTTATTCCATGCACTTGAACTCATGGGAGGTGAATTCTCCACCTCTGTCAGATCTTAAGCATTTTATCTTCAAATTCACTTCATTTTCAACCATAGCCTTGAATTCCTTGAATCTATCTAATGCATTTGATTTCTCTCTTTGAAATGTAACCCATGTATATCTAGAATAATCATCAATTAAAAGCATAACGTACCTTTCACCAAGTAGACTTTACACTCTCATGGGACCACAAAGATCTGTATGAACCAAATCCAGTAATCTAGTAGTAGATTGTTCTCTTCATCTGTAATGATTTCTTATTTACTTTTCAAACTGGCAATTCTTGCAGATAGCATTTACAGGCTTTGTAATTCTCAGTAGATCTCTCATGGCCTAAACAACACTAATCCTTTCCAAGTTAACAAAATTCATGTGACACATTCTCCTGTACCATAACCAACTGTCATTTATTTAATTCATAAAACATTGTCCATCAGCACCTTTAGGTTGATAAATATTCCCTTCATATTTCTTTCCTATAGCAATCAATGTTCCAAATCTTTTTTGAATCTCACATTTCTCATCCTTAAACACAAGATCATATCTTTTTTTGCACATTTGACCAATGCTCAATAGATTACGCCTTAAACCCTTAACATAGTAAACATCGTTAGTATGATGCTTGCCATCAAAACTTACTGAACCTATCCCACAAATTTTAGCACCAGTATCATCTCCAAACATAACCAGACCTCCATTATATTTCTCATGTTTCACAAACTTACTCTTGTCACTAGTCATGTGATGTGAGCAACCACTATCAACTACCCAAAAATTATTTTCCTGTTTAGCATGTAGGGTAGAGATAATTGTACCTTCATTTTTCTCCTTCTCCTTCTCTGGAGGGCTTTCCTTTGACTATTTTTTTTGAATTAGAAGAAGTAGGTTCATTCTTAATCACCAAGAATAAGCATTCATTGTCATTTGGATCTTCATATTCTAACTCTTCATCTAAAATACAAGCATTCTCATTAACATAGTAAGCTCTATTAATCTTCTTTCCTATCTTTGTTTATTCTTTTTAGCTCTTTCTAGACACTTTGCAGCATAGTGACCAATTTCTCCACAACTAATGCACTTAAAAGAAAATTTACCTTCATACTTACCAGAGCCTTTTCTCATTCTTCTTACAAAGTTAGCCTTGATTTCATCAAAGTTTTCTTCATCTGTATCTTCAATTTTTGTAGCTTTAAAAGAAGTCTTTGCTTTTCCTCCACTTCTTAGATTTGGTTTCCTCATCTCATAAGATGTCAAAAATCCTAGTAGAAGATCCTTAGTACAAGTCTTATAATCTATAGTTTCCTCAATAGCACTCAACTTTACACTATAAGCATCAAGAAGAGTTGTATGAATCTTCTTTACAATTCTAGTTTCATCTATAGTAGCACCAAGAGATCGCATTTCAGCCACTACCTCATCCAATCTTTGTACATAGGCTTTAACATTCTCATCTTCAGACAAATGTATAAGATCAAACTGTGTTTCCAAATTCCATAATTTTTCCTCTTTTACTCTTTCACCACCATCGTGTGCTCTTTCTAAAGCATCCCAGACTTTCTTAGCTATCTTCAAATTATGAACCTTAATCAACTCGAAATGTACCAAACTATTCTTCAAGATGAACTTTTCCTTGTTATTTGCTTCATGTGCTCTAATTTCTTCAGGTACATGGACCATTAGCAGGAGGAGTGTAGGGATTCTTATAAGCTTTCTCTACATCATATCTTTAATACTCCAGATATTTTTCCATCAATACTTTCCAGGTACCATAATTAGTTCCACCAAACCTCGGACAATCAAAGACCATTTTGCTAGCCATCCCGAACCTTCCTCAAGTGGTTAAGCTCTTCACCAAGGAACCAAGCTCTAATACCAATTTTTGGATAGGACAACTAGGAGGGGGGTGAATCAGTTGTCATAGATTATAACCTTAAATTCAATTCCTAGAACAAACACATAAACTAATTAAGTAATTAACCATCAAATGTAAATGCACAAACACAATAACACTAGATTTATGTGGAAACCCCAATGAGGGAAAAACCACAGTGAGGATTAACTCACACTATAGAGAATATCAAAACCAATTACAAAAAGACCCACTACCTGAAATAAGGCTCACTTCCTAAAATAAGGACTCACTACCCACAAGGCTACAACCCGGAGGGTTCACTACCACAGAGATACAAAGAAGAAAAAAAAGACTTGTTACAGAGAGACAACAATCCCAATACAATAAAGGATTCCATCACAATCACCGATCAACTTGCATGAATGATAGAGTTTTCCTTTTGCTCACTACATCTGAAAACTTAGCATTAAGCTTCACACTGATCAACCACATGTTACATAACTCACACACTTTCAGAATAGCATCATTTCTACTCTTTCACTTATCTTCTTTCTTTTCTTATGTACAATTCTCATTGCTAGCACATTTTGTATTTATACTATCTCCAACCTTGAAAAGATACAAAGTCGGCCATCGACCTTCAAAATCAAATTAGATCGGCACCAAACATCCTAGGGTGGAATTATAATGAGGGCGACCCAAACACACACTTCACCAGGACCCATAATAGATCCAATGTGCTTTATCAACTTTGAAAATAGTGCTTGACACACAATCAACCAAACTAGTGTAAAACACATAGATCAATTAAGCTTGATACTTCCAAATACCAAAACCATCTTCAATAGAACCAGAGCAACACAACTATAGAACCACAAGTCATAAAACTTCATCAAAGAGAAATTTGGACCAGCAAAAATTCTCCCAGACCTCGGCCAGAACACAAAAAAAACATAGTTCACAAGTACCGGATCAACATCCTCAATATATATAGTCAACAACAACTAGTAGATAACCAGCTAACCAGTTGACATCAATGACAACACTTTCATTCATATTTCCATTCTTACAACACAATTTACCTTTCCTACGAATGATTTGGATCCAACTCATTATGGTCATTGCACGTTTCATTTTTACACATTTTAATCTAGCCGACAAGGAGAAACTTTTTGAATTTTGTGTAAGGTATAAATAAAGGGTCAAGTGTGTGATTGAGATAGTAGAGAAGAGTGTTGAGTGTTCAATGTGTTGAAATTAATATGTGCAAAAAATAGTGAGTTGAAAGCAAAAGAATTTGAATGAAGTGTTGAAGGTAGTGGGATGAAAGAAAAAGTGTGTGAGTGAAATGTTGAAGCTAGTGAGCCGAAAGCAGAAGTGTGTTGAAGGTAGTGGGTTGAAGGAAGAAGTGTGGGAATGAAGTGATGAATGAAGTGATTCAAAATCAAAAGTGTTTTGAGTGTGTGCTAAAGGCAGTGTACGAGAGGGAAAAGAGGTGTTGTGGTAGCAGTTGATTATTTGAATTCATCAATTGTTTTGTGTTGAGGGTGTAGCCTCCTTTTGTAAGTGTTGTATGTTACAGGGAGTTGTAAAATTCCTTTGGTTGAATTCGTAAATCATGTTGTAATCCTTGTTCCATTTAGTGAGGCTGGATTTTGATAGTAGCTCCAAACAAATTTCTCATCATGTTTTTTCCTTTGTTGGGTTTTCCATGTAAATCTTATGTTGTGGTTGTGTACTTGTGCTTTGAATGCTTTATCTGGTTAAGATAGTAATAAGTTTTGATTGTTAAAATTGAATTGGATTAATTTGATGGATATATTGATTCACCCCCATCTTAGTATATATGTGTGTTCTAACACCCTCCTCTAGCTCTATTGCATGCTCTATTCCTCTCTCTGGTAGCACTCCATGAGGGATACTCCCAAATACCATGCTATGCTTAGATATTATCTTTTGGATGTCTAGATGGTAATTTTTTTTCTGGTATTCTGCAATTGTATGCATTATGAGGCACTCTTTTTCCCACTCAACCTGCTCATGTCTTATTAACTACTCCATCCTCTTAAAGGGTACCACCCTAAGACCCTCATTTGATAAGCCTCTAAGCACTATCTTGTTTGCATTTGCCTCAAATTTCATTTCCATATTTTGCAAATTAAAAGAGAACTCTACAAGGGATTGCATCCAATGCATTCCCTAAACCATATCAGTATCCCCAATGTTAACCATGTAGAATTCATCCTTCATCTCATATTCCCCCAACTGTAGGCTCAAGTTAGAGATCCTATGAATACAAGAAATTTTGTACCCATTAGTTACCATGACCTTAAACTCATCATGCTCTTATATTTGCAACCTTCTTATATTAATAAAGACCTCATCAATGAAGTTATGATTAGCACCTACATCAATAATAATTGTGATTCACTACCCTTGTAATGTCCCTCTAACCTTGAATGTGACTAATTTTTAGATGCTAGAGAGCTGGGAAATGGTACCATCACTCTTTGGTTCCTCATTTGATGAGTTTTCCTCTTCACTAATCTCCAAATTAGATTATTTATCTAATTTTTCTAATGCAGTTTCATCAGTAGAAAATATTCTATTTGATTTGTCTTTGCCTTCACACTACATTTGTGAGGTGGGTCCCAAGGTTCTCTACGATGGAAGCATAGTTTCTTCCTTTTAAGGCTATTAGGCTGCTCATTATCCAACCTTTTAGTCTTATGACATGGCTAATGTGATTCCTTATGAAAAATTTTCTTGCCCTTATCCTTTTTATGAGGGAAACTCTTAGACTTAAATTTGCTTCTAAGAGTAGAAGTCTCCATGTCTCTAGCCTTCTTGATGGCTTCCTATAATGAAGATGGATTAATGGCCTTAATCCAACCTTGCAATAGGTCTAAAATACCATCTATGAAAAGGGAAAAAAGCCTCCTCTCTAAAATATCTATGACTAATACTAAAGTCTTTGGAAAACAACAACATATGCCTCCATTGAACCCCACTATTTGAGTTGAGCCAACTCCTTGAAATGCAATTCTAGATATTTCCTATCAAATCTCTCTATCAACCTCTTTATGAACTCAATCTTTAAATCAATTTGGTCATGACCTAATTTAATCATGCCATGAAACCACCACTTTGAGTGGTACCATCCTCATATATAGCTACGTACTTGATAGCCTCATCCTCCTGCATTGGGTTGAGCTGGAAATATGTGTCCAACTTTTGAACCCATTCTCTAGTTGTGTTCTTTCTGGAGCCATCAAAGGATGGAATGGATAGTTTACCCACCTTCCACTGCAACTCCTAATGATGTTTTCTAGCACCCTTATGTGGTCTATGTTTCATCCTAAGGCCCGCGTAATCACAGAAGGATATCTCAACCAAAAAATCCATCCTTGAATCTCTCCAATATTGTAAAATTTGGTCTTGAAGTTCCTATTGGGTGGGATCTTCCTCTACACAAGGATTAACTATCAATTTAAAGTTAGGAATTAAGGGCTTGGAATTTGTTGTTCTAGTTCTGCCTTGCTGATTTGTTCCTCTATCATTCACTGGACCTTCACCATTGCCATTGTTCCTATCATTCCCTTTGTTACCCTCATTTTGACCCCCATTGTTCCCACCATTATTCCTAACATTGTTCCCCTGATTGTTATTGTTTTTACCAAGAATCTGTTGGTTCATTAAAGCTATCATCTACACTAAAATTTGTTGTAACTCACATTGTCCTCTAGCCAAATCATTCAACATCTCCCTAGTGTTGGGTTCTTGTGGTTGCTCTTTGTCACCCATTTAAATGCATGTAAAGGGATCTAACTTTGGTTGGCTCTCAAGGCATGTGTTGGATCTGTATCTTATCAGATTGTAATGATGGGGTATATGGCTGCATTACTCATTCAGTCAATTGTCATAACACTATTTTCCTGAAACTTCAGGATGGCAAGATGCACTGCTTTGATACCACTATAACATATACCCTTGTTTTTATTTTTAGATGTGTTTGAGATGTATTTTTCAATAGTTTGAAATAGACAAATATAGTGTAGATAATAAAGAGATTTTCAGCAATAATCAACTCAATAAAATTGCAAAATTCAGGAATATAAGAGGCTAAAATTTCTAGATTTATATTATGAGAAAATATACAATTTCTCCAAAAACTAAGATAAAATCAGATTGGGAATTCCATTACATATCTATTTTCAACATACCCACAAAATGCAACAAAGTTTTTCACTGTGTTGTTCACAAAATATGCAAACTAGAAGTGTAAATTGGAACGTCGCCTTCCCAAAACTCCTCCAAGGTAGTTGCAACTAAAGTTTGTGTGTTTTCCAACCTTGGGTGACCCCAACCAACAACAAACACTCCTCAAAATTGAGTTGAATAACAACTAAAATCCCATGCCCCTATCAAACATGATGCAACCAACAAGGAATGGTGCGACCAACCCCAACAAGTAATAGATTATCAATAGTATCCCTGAAAATCTCCTTGTTCAACCACCACTAGGAATGTCCAATGATTTCAAGCTCAAAGAACTAAAGAAGAAGAAGATATCAAAACTCCATTAATGCCTAGTTGTGATTTTTGAATGAAAATCACTAATTAATCTCCCAAATTGGATCTTTTACCAACGTAGAAGATTTTTTCTACAAGGTATTTTGTCCTCACAAACCATCCTAAAGAAATAGCTCATCTAACAATGAATAATATCCAACATACCAAAATCAAAATAAGAAATGGACTTCTCCAAAAAATGCTTTTATATCACTCTTCAAAAGCCACACCCCCTTTTTCCTTTTAGATTTAATTTAAAAATCACTTTTATTTTCTCAAGGGTGTTCAAGTCCAAAAAGACCCTATTTAATTAAATAAAACACTTTCACTTTATTATTGGGCACATATAGTCCTTTTATTAAAATAATAAGAATGTTAAATCTTTAATTTAACTTTATTATTTAATAAATTATCATTATTTAATTTAAAGCTATTGGAATATATCAAATACTAAGATGACACTGAAAACAACATCCTTTGATCATTTAAAAAATAGCAATACTAGAAAATGGCTCTGTTGGTGCCCAAAACTGACTTACTAAAAATAGTAAGTGTGGGGAGAATCATCAAAAATATTCCAAAAAGAGGTGTTACACAATCTCAACCAACAACACTTGTCATAGCCAGGAGCTGGATAAGATGTCACCAAAGTTCCCTAACCACAACCCATTAGCCTATGGGAACTACTTAATAGGCTAACTTTTCCACTCTACTGAACAGGTTAGGAAGGGGACATTACACAATATTGCTTCTAATTTTTCTATTGATTCTATGATTGACCCATTTCAAAGAGTTATAAGTAAAATTATGGAAATTTTCTCCATACTAATCTTCTTGTAGATAGATACATTCAACTTTGAACCATTTAGCAATAGATTAGATAGCAACTCAACAACTGTTGAGATTCGAGTATCACATGAAAGACAATGTACCACTTGTTCTATTCCTTTAGCATCCACAACTTTATCCTTATTTTCAGTGTGATCATTAACAAGATTTTTCAATGTTGATAAAGTTGCTCTTTTTACATCCCTATTGTGAGATTTTATAAGCACGTGCACCATAAGAGGGATTGGCCCTTGAATTGCAATCTAGTCCTTATTAATAGACTTTTCTTCACATAATTATTACATATGTTTAAGGGCATACTTCTCCTTCACTTCGCCCCTTGATTGCAACTTGGTCTAAGTTTCTTTGACCTTAAGACAATAATTGAGCTCCACCCATTCTTCAATTGACTTCTTGAGAGGAATATTTGGTCGAAGAGTGAATTCCAAAAGGGGCTCACATGATTCAAGATCCATTTTATTACCATCTTCTAACCATTGTTGTATTTCTTTCCTCTCATAGGTTGTGCATGTATTTAGGCTCACTGAATCAATCATTACATCTTTCAAAGGACATATGAATGATTTCAGAGGATGAATATCCTCTTTTTTCAGCAATGTGCTTCCCAAACTCACTAGTCTTTCCCTATATCTCTTTTCAACTTGCTCTAGGTTGTGTGCAATATCTGCATGAGAGAGTATAGCAATAGCATGTACCATAAATGTTGCTTCTTCTCACTCTTTCCTCATGGTTGTTGGAACATATTTGTCGTTGCACCAAAAGATCAACCTATTAACATTTGATACAAACGTCAAAGATAAGGAGATCCATGGGAGGTGGTTAGTCCATGTCTTGAATCCGAAGGGAGATTTTGGAAATTACTTCAACAATCCTCCCCTCAGCATCACCTGAGGGGATTCAAACCCACAACCTGGCTCTAATACCATTTTTTGGAACATATTTTTTATTGCATAAAAAGATCAACCTATTAATGTCTAATACAGATGCTAGAAATAAGTAGATCCACAAGAGGCAGTTAGTCCATGTCCCGAATCCGAAGGGAGATGTTGGCAATTAGTCCAACAATATCAAACTCTTCGTTCTCTAGTCAAAAAAAAATTCAAGCTCTTTGTTTACCTCAAAGGGCTCTATAGGAACACCTACTACTCTATCAATTTGTCGTATCAGGTTATTTGTAAAACCTTGATCGCTCTTATGTTCTTGAAGACCCAATTCAAGTTTATCTATGATCCTAAGCTAAGACTGTCAATCTTCAAACTCTACAATTTGTATTTCACTTTGTAATCTATTGGCATTATCACTAATGTCCACAAACACTTGAGTGCTTATCAGAGATAAGAGTGCAAGGGATTTACCAATATCTTGAGTAACCTATTGGGCCCTTTTGACTATGTTTCGACAATTAACAAGTAACCAAAACTTAGGCTTGGTTGTGCATGATTTAACCAATGACTAGCAACTTTGACATCATCAGATAGAGATTGCAAAGCCTATCTTGTAGCTTCTATATCTTTCAAGTCACACATCCTATCAATGCCTCACATTTCTATGCATCCTATCAATCCCATCAAAATGTGTCGGTGACTTTTCAAAACCTTCAATTTCACCTTACCTTCTAAACATATCATGGATATTTTTCCTCCTTTAAGTAGTTCTAATAACTATATTACAAGAGTCGATGGGAGTTTAAAAATATGTAGACTCTTCGACAATATAATTTTTTAATTTGTATTTTTGCCTTTGAAAGTGGCTATTGGGAATTTTAACTTCACAAAATTTTAGAATCAAGTTGATTTTTTTAACCAACTATGATTTTTGAAATATTTTATGATATTTAGAGTTCAAATATCAAAATTAAATCTTGAAATTTCATAACCAAAATTTTGATCGAAAAATGGAAAATTCTATAACTCCCAACTGAGACTCATTTTTCCACAAATACTTAACCAAATAATGCATAAAAACTCCCAAGTAAAACCCATCACTTGTTTCTTCCCCAAATATCTTGAACTCATATTTTAATTGCTTCTGCAAAGTGTGATGTAGAGGGAATATAAATTCAAGAACAAGGAAATGTGATTCTTACAACATTCTACACAAGATTACTCTGATCTTTCAATGGTGACAATAAACAATACCCTATAAATTGTCCTACAAGCTTATTTTCCTAAGTTCAAACTCTCAAAAGGACTCAACACTCATTTGTTTTGGCGTGTTAGGCTCCTAAACACTTGGTTGCACTCCACAGGCCTCATTCAAACCCCACTTGGTTGTGGCTAGCTCAAAACACTACATTTTCCACAAAACCCTCAAAAAGACCAGGGTTTATGGCAATCCTAATGCAAGTAAACACACACAAACTCCTATAAAACACACAAAAAAATGGATTTGTCACTTCTCCTTTGGTGGAAATATGCACAAGGGCCTATAGAAGGACTGTAGGAAATTTCATCAAATTCCAATGGTTAAAACTTGAGATATGAATTTTTCTTGCTCACTAAAAACCCTAGGTCTAAGACAGTGCAACTAACAATGTTTTTGCAATATCTTACTTAAAACATAATGAAATCACACCAAACCAAAAAAATTAGGTTCTAAAAAAAAAAATCCATCTTCCCATGCATATTCAGACCTGACATCATGTCATACAAAGCTGCACCAATATGTTCTTTAGTTGTTTTCATAGAAAAACTATCATAAAATTAACAAAAAAATGGGTATTCTTATGAAATACTGCTCCCACCCTTCTTGGAGCATGTATACTTGTTCATTCCATGTCAATCAACATTACAAAGAAGTTACCATCAAGATTCAATGCTTTTCCATCAAAACCCTTAAAACCTAAAGTAACTTCATGTCCTTTTTATTGAAAAAGAGAAAATTTGAGATTGCTCTCAAATCATTACATTGTATTAGAATTATAAATCCATAATCCCCATATAAAATATTTACAAGAATATAACTACCCGAACCAAATTTATTTATTAAATTAACAATAGTTTGTTAATTTATTTATTTAACTATTAACTATGTCATGTACTAAATTCTAACACTTTTTTCCTTTAACTTGCAAATTATGCATTTTTTCCCAAACCTAGGACAAAAAAAACATGAAAAGAGACCTTACAAGGTCTACATGGTCTTTCAAGACCTTATTGGACCCACCAAACCAAAAACTTAGGCTGAGGAACTAATCTCAAACCTTCACAAGCCAAAAATCACCTAGGAATTCAAATTTGCACTTTTGGCGAGAAAATCACAATTTGAATTTCTAAGCCTACTTAAACTACCCAAACCATTGGAGATGAATCCCATGGACCTCCTAAGACCTACACAACTCGATTTAATACTCCTAACATCAAACTAAAGCATAAAAACATCATGAAATTGATGCTCCTCCATCAAACTGCCTTGCAAAAATTTGAAACTTTAAAATTTCCCAATAAGTAAGGCATTTTGACATGAAAATCTTCCACGATGTCTTTGACTATATCAAGAATATCATTTTAAAAGCATTTCCTTCTATCACTTACAAATCTTTGAATTTAATTGTTTTCTTGATTTGACGAGTAAATCTGTGTAGTGACACACAAGATCATGATTGAAAAAAAAAAAGGTAATTTGGTTCAATCATTTAATTAACATGAGGGGTTTTAGCCTTAGCATCATATGATATCTAGAAAGCGCAAGATATTTTTAAAATTGGACAAGATCATAAACATGGACAACAACAATATTTTTATAGAGAATTATTATTATCTAATTTTAATTATTTGAAGAAAAATTAGATGAAGTTCATAATTTTAAAAAATAAAATAATGTTATAAATAAAATTTTTTTTGTATATATTTGTCTTTTTATCTCGGTAAGAATTACAAGCTAGATAGATAAACATAAAGATGTTTTCAAATGATTTTTACCTCCTATTTACATTCACATATCTTGAAATTTTCAAAAAAAAAGTAAGCTTGCATAAGTTTAAGAGATGTTTAAAATCACCTTCATTTGTCTCTGAGAAAATATATAATGGGCTTAGAAGTTCTGATGATTCAATTGAATAGTTTTGATGTATACCAATTCCATAACTAGGCAAATTGATTGTAGTCTAAATCAACATACAAATAAAACAAGTATTAATCTCTTGAAAGAATTTATTGTATATAAAATATATGAAAACATTAATAATTTTGAATAATTATTTAACTTGCAAGATAATTTCACTTAAAAATAAATAAAGTAAAATATAATTACAATATGAAGTATAATTTTCTTTTAATCACTTACGATAACAATAAAAAAATACATGTGAGTTTTATTTAATATTCCCCTCATAAAGTATGGACATAAATAAAATGTTTACATTTTATAGTGATTTACATATTTTATGCAAAAATAATTTTAGATCCTTAGACAATCTCCTTCAACTTAAACTTTATTTAAATAACCTTATTATATTAAATAATTATTAAAACAAGTTGGAGAATATTTGATTTTAGCAACAATTTTTTTACAAAAGTCTCTAAAATTACAAACTAAGAGGTACATAAATGGAGAGAATAGAGAAAACCATCAATATCTAAAATAATCATTAAATTGCATAAAACCAAGATCCATTAACAATTTTTTCTAAAATAAAAAAACAATCATTATGTTTAATTTCTCCTAAGACATCTTATGGAGTGGTAATAAGAATTGGATCCAAAATAGATCCATTAAGCATACTCTCTTCAAAAAGACATATGGTAAGCCTCTTTTATGGTCTTCTTGCATAAGAGATGACCACGGACATACCTAGTAATTTTTCATTATAATTTAGTATGTCATTGATAATGAGGCCACAGAGGAATTACCTCCTTTAGTTTTACTCTCAGACATATAATTTTTTATAAGAGTTCTACATGGGAGGATGAATCCTTAGATCCCTCATCTATAATAATTGGGCTATTGTTGATCTATTATTCTCCTAGAATAAATCCTTATGAGAATTAAGCACAATATTTTTCCATTTACAATGTAGTCAAGCATGAAAGTCTTAGTTAAAGGATGTCAAAACTTGTAGCCTTACATGTACAATATTAATTCACATAGTGTAAAAACATAGTACATATACAACATTTTGCATTACAATAATGCTTCTCAGTGTTACAAGTTAGGTTTGAATCCTTCTAGTGATCCACTACAACCTTTAGACTAGCTACACGTCAAATACATGCTTCATATGATCCTTCCAAAAACTTATTATGACAAGTTACATCACTTAATGATAGCAGATTTCCACAATCCATGGTGATATTTGCTGTAATGTTTTTGGATTAAAGATTGTGTTAGTATTTCTGCATCAACATTTCGGATCACATTCAGTGATCCATCATTAGGATGAAGAAGAAAGCATAAGGAGTAAAGTGTACATTTCATATCACACTCTATGATCCATCATCAAAATGAAGAAGAGAGCATGAGTAAAGTTACACTTTACTCCTCATGCTCTCTTCTTCATCCTGATGATGGATCACAGAGTGTGATCTGAAACGTTGATGCAAAAATACTAACAAAGTCTAATCCAAAATAATTACAGAAAGTTACATCACTAACAAAGGTTCCTATCTAAATATTTACTATCTCTAAAAAACACCAAGCCTTATAGCACATAGCTTAGTGCTACATATTCTTAAAATACAATTCCATACTATCAATTTAAAGAAATACTTGTGATTGGTTCCAACAAATTGATGTGTACTCCAAATTTGATATGGCATGAAACATTTAGCCACAACATTATGTCATGCTAATGAATAAAATATTTAATCACATGATAAAAATCATAATAGATCTAGGTCTCTTGCTAATATTCAAAGTAGAGTGTGACCTACAAAATCTACTATCATGGCATGTGGGTGAAAGTTAAAAGTTGTGTCCCAATTTTATAAAGAAAATTACACTAATCTAAGTTTTTAACTTATATTACTAGAAAGTGAATTTTTTTTAATTTTGAAATGATGTAAACTAATAAAATGTGAGTTTTTAGTATATTTTATATTTTTATTTTAAAAAATTATTTGAATGTATTTTCTTTGTAAATTTGACACTATAATTTAGTTGTTGATAAAATACTAAAAAGGAGGTTAAGTGGTATGCAAGTTTTGCATAGTAATTTTTTATCCTTAACCTTTTTGTATTGATAACTTAAAAATTAAGGGCACATATTATTTTTTTGCATTGAAATAAATATATTATTTTAAATAAATCTTGAAATTTGCATGTATTGAAAAAATGTTATGATGGGACACAACTATTTGTCTGAACCATTTATCCAAAAGAATTATATCATCTTGGCATGGAATCTCTCCTCTAGTGTATCATATTTTTTTATTTTTAAATAAGATTTAATATTTTTCTTGAGAAGAGAATAATTATTTTGTTTTGATGTCAATGACCTCCTTTTAGCATTATATATATATATATTTGTAAACTATACTTATAGATCTACAAAAGAGTATTTTAAATAAAAAATAAATGTTATTTATGTGAATAGGAGTTGTGAGAATATCAATTTTTTCAAATAATTTTTTTTCTAGTAAATTAACCCCAAAATGATACTACATATGTATTTAATGGACATGTATAATTATACAAGTTAGATATAATTTAGCTACAACTAGTCTTGTGGAATATATGTTTAGATACAACTGACTTTCAATTAGAAATGCTTAAATTTATTTATACTTATTAGTTTGCCTAAAGTGACACACAACTTTGAATTTTCACCCATGTGATTCCTAACTAGTATGAAATAATACAAGTATTCTAATTATTCTAATACAACAATATAGTTTGTGAAAATAATTCCTCAATAAATCATATTCTTATTAAATTCTTCAAATATTCAAACACTCCAAGAAAATCCCTCAAAACTTCATATTTCACATGTCAGTTAGACATCCTTAAACTTGTAAAAATAATAGAAACAAGGTGGGAAAAACTACTTAGGTGATGTAATATTTATCAAACCCTAAGATGCTCCTACATTAAACACCTTAGGTTAATGATTTATGAGATTGGTTCTCACAAATAAGGTTGTGTAGAACCACTCTCTTATTTTGTGCACATAACATATCTACCCAATCATTAGACATTAGTAACACTAAATAATTTTGATCCTCTTACTATTCCTTTTCTAACACTTTGTCAAGTCATATCACATTCTCTACCAATATTTGGAAACCATACTCTAACCATCTCCTCTAGTTGTCTTTTCTTCAATCTTTACTTGCTATAGAATGTCTTTAATCTCAACTCAATATTCATGATGGAATCAATCAATTCCTTTATTAACTACTCTTCCCTCTCTTATTCACTATTAACTTGTTGATTTATGATGTCATCTTCCACTTCTGCAATCAAATCTATCTCAAATTTAAAAGTTATCTTTTCATAATTTACAAAGGAAATTTGGTTTCCTACTCAACAACTTCTAACCTCTAAAATCCCTCTTTCCTATTAATTCTTCCTCTAACAACTAGTACTCTTATTGACAAAATTATTGTAAGAAAATTCTACCTGTGGTAAAATAAAATCCTATTCCTTGGGATTATATCCTACTAAGCATCTCAGTAGGTTTCCCAAACTCCTACTCACCACCTTTGTTTGCTCATTAGCATATGAATGGTGTGCAACAGTAAACTTCAAATCTATATTTAAATTTTTCCATAAGGTCCTCTTGAAATAATCAACAAAGTTGGTATCTTTATCTAAAACTATACTCTTTTGTAGACCATATAGTCAAGTACCACCTCTCTAAAATTCAACTCTACAATGTGAACTACATCATTATATTTTTGGCATAGAATTAAATGTGTCATCTTAGTAAATTTTCAACCACCAAAAATATTGGGTCATGTCCTCTTTGGGTCCTTGGTAAACCAAGAACAAAATCTATACGTATATCTTCCCATGGTCTCTTTGGTACAAGCAATGGATGATATAGTCTATTGTTCTACCTTAGTTCTTTGGTCATCTAATATATTTTGAAATTTTGTACAAACTTCCTCAAATCTTGCTATAACTATGGCTAGTAATAATTCTCACTAACAAGATAAATGGTCTTATCTCAGCCAAAATGTCCATCCAATCCTCCATTGTGCTTCTCCTTGATTAGTTTCTCTCTCATAGAACTCAGAATGCACAATTGGATTCCTCTAAACAACATCCCATCTTGGATTAATAAATCCAAATATTTTGTCCTATCCAAAGTAATAGGTTCCAAACAAGCTCTCCAAGAATTTACAAATTCTAGGTCTACAAGATACACACTCTTGAGTTAATCAAACCCAACAACCTCCACCTTCATCTCTATCAAAAACGCTCCTTGTACTTAAGGAATCTACAAGTTTGTTTGACCTTCCACTCATGTGCTTAAAAAAAAGTATAACTCTATAAAAACTCAACCCATTTGATTTAACTTTCCTTGATAATTAAGATATTGCAAAGCTTGATGATTAGTATATAAAACAAACTCTTTTGGAAAAATATAGGGCCTCCATTTCTTCAAAGCATGAACTACAACCCTGATCATAGGAAAAATATTTTTTCTTTGCATCATTAAGATTCTCATTAAAACAAAAAACAAGCTTACCTTCTTGACTCAAAACAACTCATATGGAACTACCACTAGCATCGCAATCGACCTAAAACACCTTATTGAAATTTGGGAGTTCCAAAATAGGTGACTTTGTGTCTTTCTTCTTCAATATATCAAAACTATTGGCTAATCATTCAATCCACTTAAACTCATTCATATCCCCTCTCATTGTCTTCATTAGGGTTGCACAAATACTACTACATTTTTTAATAAAATTTCTATAAAAATTTGCTAGACCATGGAATGCTCGTACCTTTGTAGCACTTCTTAGTGAAGGATATTCAATGATATCCCTCACTTTGTCTAGATATATTTTAAGACCCTTAGTTGGGATAACAAATCCTAGATACACCAAATTTTTCTTCACAAAACTACATTTCTTCAAATTAATAAACAATTTATCCTCCATTAGCTTCTCAAAAAAATTTCAAATATGCATCAGGTGCTCCTCCAATTTCTTAATGAAAATAAAAATTTCATCCAAATAAACAAAACAAACTTTCCAAAAAACTATTTCAATACCTTAGTCATAAGTTGCATAAATGTGCTTGGTGCATTGGTTAGCCCAAATGGCATGACTAATCACTCATACAAGTCCTCTTTAGTTGTAATACCCCTCATGCTACTGTTTGATTTTTGACATTCTCTGTGGTTTTGTTTGGCACATTGTGATTTGGATGGTACTGTTGATATCATGTTGTGGTAGCATAGACTGTTATTGATTATATGCTCTTATGATGCCATGGTTATTATGATGATATTTTATTATGATCGTTTGATGAAATTATCTAGAATTTAGTAGACTAGAAAATAGTAATGGATAATATTAATGCAAATTAAAGTAAATTTTATAATGCTTTATATGATGATATGTTTTGGTGAGGGGACAGGTAGCATCACTCGTTCGCGAGCGCCCTGCTACACTGCGAATCCTTCTCACGATGCTTTGTAATTGATTATATGTATATATGTTGTATATCACCTTGTTGGATGCAGACTTTGCAGGAGTAAGACTCGATTCCACCTATTTCGATAGGTCTGGGCGAGCATTAAACCAACCCAACGGCAGGAAGTTGAATAATTAAGGTGACATGAAAAGTAACTCCGCACCAAGGCGTCAACAGTTTTGTATCTTCTTGGTTTGTGCGTCTTGGTCATATTCATTGTCGTATTGGTCTTTGTATGTCATTGTGATTTTATGAATTATTTAATGTGGGTATGGTTTTATATTGTGATTTAAATAATTAAGTAATTTATAAAATAAAAACATAAAATAATAAGTAAATAAGGCAATGGATAAATGTTGGTAGTAGTAGTAAAAAAAATATTTTATTTATTTTGAGTCTCTCAATGGCTGATTTTAATTGTTTAAAGTAATTAGTTAATAAAGTATTATGGAAAGATATATATATATATTTATTTAAATAAAAGTTCATGTTTGTGGATTTAAAATTTATTTAGTTTTAATTGAATGCATGAAAAATGAAAATGAAATATGGAAAAGGAAACAAAAGGGAATTAAGGTTAAAAATATTATTTGGATTTATTCTTGAAACGTGACCTCTGGTATTCACGGGAAGAGGAATTGAAAGGATTCCTGGGCATGGAATTTAATAAGGGTTTTTCTTTGTTTGAGGGGATGGTTGGAATGCTGGGAAATTTTACTTTCAATTATTTTTCTGTCTTTGGTTTCTTTTCTGTGTTCTGGAGAAATTGGTGAAGAGGAAGAAAGATTGGGATTTGTGCTGGAAGATCGGCAGCAAGGAATTAGTGCAGCAAGAGGATCAAAGCTTCTTCAATTTTCTGCAAGCGAAGGACGCCAGGTTCTTTTCTTTTAATTAATTATCTTCTGTTAAAATAGGAATTGCCCCTGTGAATGAAACTTGTATTTAGGGTTGAAAATTAAATAATGGTAGGAAGAAAATCTATTGGGGTTACAGTTTAATCAAAGGAATTTTTAGCAGGGAATTGGGGATTGTTATTTGTTTAATGGAATTTTCTGGGGTTTCTGGGTTGTTGTTGATTGAAAAAGGATTTTATTGCAATCTGGAAACAAACAGTAGTTTTGTTGTCTCAATTGTTTAAAAAGAATAAAATATACATATTTGTGTAGGGACAATTTTTATTTCAACAAATTTCTGGGTGTGATATTCTGGTCTGTACATATATTTTATTAAAACAGTTCTTTTATTTTCAATTTTGCACAGTGAAATGTACAGTATAAATAACTTACCCTGTTTGGGGCATGCTCAAATTTCAGTGTATATATATATATTTATACCCACATATATTTAAACTTATGAAATTTTCGAATAAAAATTTAATTCACCGAAAACTGTGCATAGCATTTTATTTTTGTTTGGGTTTTATATATATAATAATGGCTGTGTGGGGGGGGGTTCGGCCTCGGCCGTACCCACCACCCCGCCACCGGACGTGTGACAGTCTGCGGACTAGGACTGCCGTGAGCAGTCCGTAGACTGCCCACGGCCGGCGGCGAAGTTCCCCGTGACTGTGTGTGTTGGGAATAATAATTCCCATGTAAATTTATATGTTAAACTTCTTTTAATCCGCGAATTTTTATATGTTATTTTCTGTGCGGATTTTTATCTTTATAAATATATATATACATATATTTATTGCGGATTTTTATCTTTATAAATATATATATGTATATATATTGTATATATGTATTATGTATATATATATGTATATATCTATATATATATATACATCTATTTATTAATTAATTTAATTATTCTGTTTTCTCTGATTTAAATAACGATGTATTATTTAATTATGTATAATATATATATATATATTCAATTTCTTTCCGATTAATATATTCTGTTAATTTAACTGTTATTTAGAAAATAGATATTCATATATATTCTGTTTCTTTTCTGATTAAAAATAAAGTAGAATTTGTTACAATGAAAATAATAGTAAAATATAAAGAAATCTGTCTTATTGATTTGTTAAATTACAACCTTGAGAGGATATTGTTAGTAGAAAAATCAATTACGAAAGTAAAACAGCATTGTTTATTTATTCTGGTTTTAGTATGACTGTATTTTATGAATGGAATTTATTTTGGAATCTACTTTGGAATTAAATAAGTTATTCCTTTTATTTTGATTCTTGAAATTAAATCTTGTTGCATTGTTGGGTTTGGGACTTTGTTAATTCATTGATGTGGGAACCCTTTTTGTGTTAACACTTTAGTCTTCCAGAGGATGTTGGTTTTGTTGAATTTTCATCTTGAGTTCTGTTGAGTTATATTTTATTGATGGGGAGTACCGAATTTACGAGATTATGTTATGGTGTTTAAATTGCGAGATGGTCTATGCCTCGTATGTTGCTTTTGTTGTTGTATTTTGATGATCATGATTGGCTTGGTACAACCCCTATTTCTTTCTGGTTTTGGTTGGGTCTCTAGGGAGAGTGGCTCCTCATGGGGGCTGGCGCCCCGTTTAAGGGGAAGGGCTCAGGAGAACCCACAAGTGAGTTAGTAAACAAGTGATAACCTAATAATTAACTTAGGAGGGTTGGGTAGTAATATCATTACAAGATTTAAAATATGGATACCTCATCTTCATTAGTGCTTCCGTAGACTAATGGAAGGCTGAGAAGGTCATGGTTGGCAAGGTCGTGACCTCGTCCTCACGAGAGGTCTACGGCTCTGCATGAGCTACCCTATGGTGTCGGCGCCTCAAGTAGGAGGAAGGGCCAGGAGATCCATAGATGGGGGTCGGCGCCTCAGTTTGGAGGAAGGGCCAGGAGAACCCATGTAGGCTATGCGATGACACTCTCCCCTAGTTGCCCATGTGTTTGCTTTATTGTGTTTCTCTGGAAGTGGGTTATGGGAGTTGACTTAGATTGTTGTTTGAATTGATTTAAATTGATTTATGATTATTGTTTCGATGCATCTTTAGCATGTGTTGTATGATCTCATTTATATTTGATTTACGATCTTGCATCTTTATGACATTGTGATATGATGTTATTGGTTGCTCATTTTAATTGGTGTATTGTGTGATGGATCTATGTTGATACTTTTTGTATGGTTGTACTTCTGTTGTCATTCTTGGTCGGAGTTACTTCTCTATCACCTCTTAGCACGGGGGTGGTCGAGTGGAACGTGCTCTGCACACCGTTGGGTTCCCCATCAGCGTTCATGGCTTCAGTCTCATCCAGTTGAAGATTTATTCCAGTTGATCTCCTTGTATTTTGATGAGTTTGTATATTGTATTCATCCCACATGTTTGGGATTCATGATGTAACTATATTGATGATGTAAAATTTGAAAGATGTAGTGTAGTTATCTACTTTGTAACTTTCTTTGGCTATGTAATTTCTCATGGGTTTATCTTGTGATGGAATCTATATATATCTAATGTTGTCTTATGAGATGATGTTTAGTAATGTCTATTTTTGATGTGACCTCGTGGGCCCCAAAGGACATGGTTGATTATGTTGTTTGTGTTTTAATGGAATGAAGTATATGAGTATGTATATGATCATTTAATATTGGTATGATGATTATTTATCTTTCTTTAAATAAAAAAAAATATTTGTGTTCTTTATTTGTTTGTTCTTTGGGGCTTGCACGGCGGGCGTTACATTAGTATTGAAGTTTATCTTCCACTCTTATCTTTCTATGATACAAACCTAACGATACCCACTCTTTGTTGGAATTTTTTCATTGATTTCAAAGGTGCATACAAATGTTATCATTGATGAAAAAATATCTATAATGAGATCATTGGGAGATTGCTAGTATTTAAATTGGAATCGATGAAGATTAATTGTCTAAAGAAAATGGACGAGAAGGACATCGCATAAAGGTAAAAGGTCATGAATCATTACATCAAATACCATCATATGATAGAACTTGATGGGAAAAAATGCAATAATGATGGATTTGAGAAAGTATCATAAGCTAAAATCAAATTTGAAATGGCAAAAATTATCAAATAAATATTGATCCACCTAGTAATATTATGGTAAAGGCACAAAATTACATCAAACATGTAATTTGACGTCCAAATCCTAGCCAACTCCCTTTGATGCTTTACTCATTAATAAATGGATTAAAATATCATTTGGTCCAACCTCCTTTCACTAGCCAACCACATAAGATGATTAATATATAAAGGCAACAAATTATATCAATAAGATAGCAATGGTATTAAAAATCTAACAAAATGTGTGACCCATTCTATAATGGTAGCAATTAAAAGTGATTCTAATACAAAAAATATTATTAAAGAGAAAGAAATAATTAATATTCAAAAAAATAGCATTAAAAGTAATGATTGAAGTTATGATTGAGGAAGCAGTTAACAAGTTGAAAGAATAGCAATTGTCATAGATACAATAATTATTAATAGTGTTAATTAAAGTAAAATGAATAAAGAAGTGGCGATGATTTATATGTTATAAAAGAAGAAACTAAAATAGATTTAATCAAGGCCAACTCTCCTAATGTGTTGCCTCCTTTTAGAGGATTAAAAGGAATTTAAAATTATTATCTGTCTGAAACCTCTTGAAAAGTCACATCTCTTAGCAATTGAAGTGGTGTGTCTCTAGATCCAAAGAGACATATGAATTATATTTAAGGGAGAATAGATGAGTTCTTGAAGGAAACAATTTAATGAATAATATGTGAATAGAAGATGTAACTTGGAAAGAGAAAAAGGAAGAAAAATGAAGTGTGAATCAAATTTGTATAGAAGATATTTATGTATAAAGACATGCTAGTGAGTTAAAATTGATTTCAAATTTGTAAAAGTAATATACATGTGTGAATTTGATTTAAAAGGGAAATTCTTTCATCATACAAAATCAGAAGTAGTGATCATATTTGAGAAAGAGAGATATTGCTTGAGATACAATGAGATTTGAGGAAGAATCCTCATAACATTGTGTAAGTTATAATTAGATTTGAATGAAAGAATTTCTAGTTTGGACCAAATTTATGCAGAGTATATTATATCAACCATAGAAGATCCAATAAGTTAGAGCCTATCAATTAGATATTGAAGCCTCTTGTTGGGTTCAAGCTCAGTTTTTGTGTGAGGGTTGGAACCTCCAATATGTTGGAGCCTATTAAGTAGAGGTTGGAGCCTCTCGCTGTGTTGGAGCTCAAATGATATAGAAATTGATACTTTGATAGTAGGTTGGAGCCTATAAGAAGAAGGATTAAACTATAAGATGTAAGCAATAAATCATTTATAATCATTGTGTTCCTAATTTCTCTATCTTACTTGAATGCTTTAAATTGTGATTAGTTAATTTTTGAAAACAAAAGGATTGTTTGATGCTGATTTACCCCTCTCTTAGTATCACCTTTTGCTCAAAAATTGGTATTAGAGCAAGTTCCTTCACAAATATCTTAATTGCTAGAAGGTATATTTGAGGAGAGCACAAATGGTCAAACAAGAAATGTATGGATTCTCATAAAATAGGGCACCATTGTTTGATGGAACTAATTACACCTTATGGAGCTTAAGAATGAAGATATACATTAGTTCTTTGGGATATGACATTTGGCAATATGTGGATGATGGATATACTATACCTACAACTCATCTTACAAATAGAGATGCTAAAAGAGAAAGTGAAAACAATTGAAAAGCTATGAATGCCATATTATGTGGATTGGAAGAATCTAAATTCACAAAGGTGATGGATAGAAAAATCATAAAGGAAATATGGGATAAGTTAAATAATATTTATGAAGGGGGTGCAAAAGTGAAAAAATCTAAGCTTCAAACTCATAAAGTAAGATTTGAAAGCCTTAGAATGAAATAAGATGAGAACATAGATGAATATTTCCTTCAAGTTGACAAAATTGTTAACACCGTGGTTGGACTTGGTGAGAAAAATGAACAATTAACTATTGTACAAAATATATTGAGATCTCTACCTATGAGTTTTGATCCTAAAATATCTGCAATTGAAGAAATGAAAGACTTGGATAATTTGACCAAGGATGAGTTGCATGACTTCCTAGCTGCCTACAAAATGAGGATTGAAGATAAACCATCAAAGAAAGAGATAGTTTTCAAGGTAGATCAAAGAGGAAAAGACAAGATACATGAACCTAATGATGGATTTGATGAGATAGCTGAAGAAGAAGCTCACTTCATGAGGAGACCAAAGAAGGGAGAAAGTAAGTATACAGGTAAGTCTTCTATTGTATGCTTAAATTATGGTAAACTAGGACATTTTTCTTCTAATTGTCCACAAGGGAACATGGAAGATAGTGACTATGAAGAAAATTACAATATGGATAGAGTGAGAGGATATCAACAACCAAGGAACAATTATAATCAAAACTAGTTTGAGAGGAAAAATAACTTTCAAAGGAAAAAGAGGAGCCTTTACTCCAATGAATATGATAATGAATCAGAAGAAAGTGATGATGAATTTTATGAAGATCAAGATAAGAAACTATTCATGGTGATTGAAGAAAAAAGGGATGTGGAAGATGAGAAGAATGAGGATGATGAAGTGGATATTGAGGAATAAATTCACTTAGCATATGTATGATGAGATTCATTCACTTAAAAGAATAAATGCATATCTAAAGTCAAGAATTCAGTAATAAAGTGAATCCAAAGCATATATATCACAAGCCCTTCAAGAATCCAAAAAGACAATCATGAACATAAAAGTACAATATGAAGAGGAAAAAAGGAATGAGGAAGAAACCAAGCAAATAATATTTTTGTCTCATTCTTTGTCATTGAGTCATCCTTTCCTTTAGGGGTAGATCCACTCTCTTCAAAGGAATCTCCAATTTATTGATAGGTTTCTTCATCATCATCCCTCATATGCATTTTTGTTTTGTTCATAGGTGTCTATGCCATCTCTGTCCATGCAATCATCATCCCTTATAGGCGTGTGTTCTCTATTCACAAGTGTATACATTGTTTCCTTCTATATAGTTGTCATCTCTCATAGGTGTTTTTCCTCTGTTCATAGGTGTATACTGTAACACCCCTCCGTTTTGGATATTTGGATCAGCAGTGTTTTCTTGGTAATGCTTTGTTATGCTTATGATGTGACTGGGGAACTTGGTGATCATTTGGTCGTGAACTGATTAGTGATGCATATGTTATATTATAATTTGATGATTGTGTCTGAATATGCTTTGACTTTAGAACTTAGTTTCTTTTGATTGCAATTGTTAAATGATGTGAAAGTTATATTTTGATGTGATGTTATTTTATTCTGATGTTATCTTTATGGCGTGTTTTAGATTAGTGTAGAAGATATTTGATTTAATAATGTTTTATGCTATTGATCATATCATTGATGTTAGATGCGTCAATTAGTGATACTGTATTGGTGAAGGGGACGGGATTGTATCATTTGCTTGCGAGCGCCCTACAATTCTGAGATTTCCTCTTCACGGTGTGTTTGATCATATTATATATATATATTGCATGTTCGACATGCTCTTTGTTGCAGGTTGACAGGTACATGACATCGACTCCACTTGGCTTCATAGGTCTGAGCGTGTCCATTTACCAACGGTAATCGATTGGGAGATAGTAGCTAGGTTTTTCATCCCAAGTCCGTCGTCCTGTTGTAAGTTGTGGTGTCATGACTGAAGTTTTGTCCTTGTTATTATGTAGTTTGATTGTTAAGTATTTATTTAATTTATGGTTAGTGCTTAATTAATTAATCTTATTTTATAAAATATTTAATTAATGAAAATTTAAGAAATTAAATTAAATTAATATTGATGAGGATAATCAAATATTATCTTTTTATTAATATTAAATTAGAAAATCATGTGCGGATAATATCTTGATTAAATAAATTATTTTAATTAAAATTGTAGATAAGTTGTGCTTTTAAATGCTTGAAAAAAAAGGACCAATAAGGGGAGAGGATTTTTGAGAAAAGAAGGCGAAAAAACTTTATTGATTCCTTTTTTTTGATTTATTATTTTTAGGAGGAAATTATTCGAAGACAGGATTTTTATTTTTTCTCTGTTGTTTGGGATCTGTAAAAGAAAAGAAATTGTTTTGGGGGTTTTGCTTGGATTTGGGAAGAAGATGGAGATTCTTGCTTGAGCTGGATCCAAGGAGAAATTGGAAAACACCATTGTTGAAGGTTACAAGTTTTGGAGAAAAATCAGGTTCCCTCTTTGATTTATTTTATTTTATTTTATGTTGGAAATGAGTTTCAATCTGGGTTATGCTGTGTGAAAATTTTCAAGCTGGGGTTTGGAATTTCAATAATAAAAAAATCCAGATTAGATCTGGTTTGAGAAATTGCAAAATAAATAGAATCTTGTAGAAAATAAAAAAAAATGAAACAAAAGAAACCAGAATACCTTATTGTGTATTTGAGAAATTTTTCATTTTCATTTGGAATTTAGTTTCAACTGTATGTGTTTTTTCTGAAAATGATTTTCCCAATTTGAGGCTGTGAAATGAAAAATATATATATAATTGTGCTCATGAAATTTGCTTGATTAATTCTCATGCTGGCTGGAAATGTCCATTGAAATAAATTTTCATTCTAGTGTTTTTACAGAATAAGGGTTTTGGAATTTCGTTCTTTTTTTTTTCGTTTTAAATGAAATTGTAAAAAATAAAATAAAATAAAAAAATAAAGATTAGAGTTTTCTTTGGGTAGGGCACTGCCCCACGGCCGCCCCAATGGAGGCGCTGCCTGTGGTGGCCGCACCCAGCGCAGCCCACACTGGTCGCGTCCCCATGTGGGGGAGGCTATTGGGCAGCAACCCCATGTGGGAGCCCAGGGGGCTTCGCAGCCCACACAGGGGTTGCGTCCCCTGTTTGGGCCACGCGGCCACGGGAAGCTAGGTCTTCGGCCCTTGTTCATTTTTTTTAGTTTTATTTTTATTTTTTTAATTTATATTATATTTTATATTATGTGTTTAATATTTAATAATATATATAGAATATTAATATTATATAGGTAATAATTAATATTATATATATAATATTTAATATAATATATATAATATTTAATATTAGATATATATATATATATAATATTTAATACTATATAATATGTGTATTTAAATAATTTAGTTATTGTTAATAAGTTAAATATATAAATATATTAAATATGTATATATATATATATTAAATGATTTGAGAGTTGGATTTAAATTAGTTGATTAATATCAAAATAGAGTTTATGTATATAAAAATAATAATGATATTTCATTTGACATATTTAAATAATGTTAAATATTAAATAGAAATTCTAAAATGATTATGTGACTATTATAGTTGAAGGAAATTGATATTATAATAGATAATTTGTAATATGGAAAAATTTTATTAGCTGATTTGATAATCAAATACCTCTATTTAGATATTTCATTTTTTATTATTAGGGATAATCAGGAAATCCTAGAATATAAAATAATGTTTTAAAAAGCATATGTTTAAATGATGTTTTAATATTTAAAATAGGAACTTGAAAGGATTATCTCGTTTGTATAGATGAAATGAAATTGATGTACGATCAAACATTTTATTTAAAATGTTGATTTTGATTAATTATTTTATTTTATGTTGAAATATGGATTAAGTGATTTAGTTTAAATGTTTATTTATTAAATATCTTGATTTTGAATATAATCGTAAAACTTAGAGATAAAAGAATGATTTATTTTAACTGGATGAATTTGTTTATTAAAATACCTCGACTATGAATATAACTGTTAAACGTAGAGTAAGGGTTGATTATTGTAAATCAGATGACTTTATTTATTAGAACGCTTTGATTAGGGAAGTTAATTGTGAAATTTAGAGTAATTGATTGGGTTGTAAATACTTCAATGTTGGGAAATGAATTTGGTGTATTTGATTGAATAAATGCAAGTAATGAAAACTGTGATTGACTGGATTTAGGAAATTCGAACATTAGCTTATTTAACTATCTGAAATACTTGTAGTGTTTTAAAAGCTCATCCTAGATGTTGGGAAAAAGGGGTTAATTGTCTAAGTAAGTCTTCCAGAGGAGTTCGTTAGGGTGGGATGTTTTATGTAATGGGTCAATTTGTGAATCGCCTTGGGAATTGTGTAGAGTTGTATTATGTTATTGTACCCAGTTTCCACGAACGGGGATTTTGTGCCTCCTTGGAAATAGGAGAGGGTAATGTGATTTGTACCTCCTTTGGAAGGAGTGGGTTTGTACTTTGGTTTCCTCCAGTGTTTGGAGAGGGTTTTGACCTTGTTTCCTCCGGTGGTTGGAGTGAGTTTCACTTATTTGTTACCTCCTTGGATTGGATAGGTTGTTTTGTCTAGTCCACTCATTGGTTTGTGGTATTGTACCGTGGATTGTGTTGTCGATAGGAGAGTGGCTCTTTGTGGGGGTCCGGCACACAAAGAGGTGCCAGGGTAACTCACCTAGAGTTTAACTAAGTGATAATCTAAAAGAATTAATGGGGATCTTTCACACTAATAAAGATAAAGAATGTCTCTCTCGTGAAGCAAGTGAATGATACGGCTCGAGATGAGATGGGACGCATAGTTTTGCGTGAGGGTCCGGCGACCAGTAGAGGCAAGCCAGGGTAACCCAAGATGGGGGTCCAGTAGCCTAGGAAGGTTGAGCCAGGGTAACTCATGGCAATTTATGCATGACACTCTTCCTATGTTGACAATTAATCAAATTATTGTGTGATGTACATGATCATTGTTCTCTGGAAGCATTGTAACCTTGTGTTAAGTGATGTTGTGATTGTAATGGTTAAGTGACATTGTGATTGTAGATGTTAAGTACCTTGTGATTGTAGTTTTTTCAGTTCAGATATGTTTAGCCCGTGTCTAGTGGTAGATGGTCTTGTGTAGGAATTCCTTGTTACTATCTCCCAGCACGGAGGGAGTGGAACCTTTTGGATTCCACGTGGTCGGGTGGCGTGCTTCTTAAATCCGTTGGTTCTTCTTCTTGTTCGTGTGGTCGTGATTTCCAGTTGGAGAGCTCGTGGGAATCAGTTTCTTCTCTTGCCTTATTCTCTTAGTACTTATTGTATTTTATTACCCCTCATTTGTTATCAAGGTGGAATTTGTAATATGTTATCATACTTATTGGATTTATCTCATTCGAGGAATGAGTGTTGTAATTATGTTGTAAACTATGTTATTGGAATCAAGTGGTAATTCATATTCTTGGATGTAAACTATTATGAATAGAATGTATGTGAACTTTATTTGTTAAGTAATTATATGGTAGGGTTTTAATTCATGTTCCGTGTTTGGTCTAAGTAACACAGTCTCGCAACCTTAGGGGATTGGTTGGCAATGGTTAGTGAACTTGTATGTTAATTGTTCTAACTTATATGCTAAATGTTCTTATTTAAAAAAAAATAGTTCATTTGTGTAGTAAATTGCAACTTTCCCTAGGGTTGCGTGGCGAGGCGTTACATATACGCTCATCCATCTGTACAGTCTATCACCCATTAGGCATTTGTTCTATGTTTATAGGCATATACATTATCCACCATACACCCAATTAACCTACATAGGCATATGCACTTTTTTCTTGAGCGATCACTATCCTCATCCATACACTATCCAAGTTAGTGCTACATAGGTAAATCTATTACTTCAATAGGCATCTCCGCATTTAGGCATCTTCTCTATCTATAGAGGTGATTGTGCTCTATTCTTTGGTGAATTTGCTTGCCATAGAAAATCCAAATATTTTATCCTTCTTATCATGATTATCCTATATCCTCCTAAGTCCCAAATTATTATCTAATAATTTTTCCTCTTCATCTCCAAAAACACACTTTCATCTCATCTACCATTAACATATCCAAAAAATCATCCCCTTTGATCAAGGAGTTAGTTAAATCCATCCTATCAACATCCAAATCATCCACAATCGAAAATTAAACCTCAAACACTTAATCAAGATCCTAAATCCTAAATCAATCATCCATCATAACACTTTCTTAGGAATTTAGCCTATCCCAAGTTAGTAATCCCTTGTCCAAACTATTTTACCTAGAGCCAGAGGTATAGTTTACGTCGATATATCTTCTTTCTCAAGAACTTAGCCTATCTCAAGTAGGAAATCCATCCAATTGATCGTTGACAAAGGATCTTGATCATAGTTGAAAGGATACTATCCTCCATCCATCCAATAATCACCTCATCAATTTAGCTACATCCTTGAACTTAAGTGTCTATCCCATCATATCTTCCAAATCATCCTAATTTGAGATTAAATCCAATCCTAATTTGAGCTTAAATCAAATCCTAATATGCACTTAATTTACATCCCAATGTGAGCTTTAGTACATCTACATCCAAGATCTTCTGATATCAAAATAAATATTTTGATCCCTTCTTCCACATTCTTCTAATCCATTGAATTTATCTTTTCACCATCTCTTATTTTCTTCTAATCATGCATTCCCCTCTCTTCCATCCAATCCCATTCAATCTAACCTTCAACACAACAAAAAATAATGTCAAGGGAGATCCGAATTACATTGATGATGATAATGAAAGTCTTGTTGATCAAGATGAGTATGAAATAGATAACCTTTATTATATAATCACTAGAAAGCTTTCCACAAATGTATTCCAACATTCAAATACTCATCCAAGTTATCTCATCATGCCTCCATCCACATGCATTAGCACTCCTCATGCTACCTTTGACAAGTGAAATTCATTGGATCCTATGTCCACATCTCCATCTTATCCCCAATCCATATCTCATTATTATCCATCCCCCACATATCGCTCTCATCCAATATTCATATCTCCACCTTCTCCTCTATCCATATCTCAATCACCATCTTTGCATAACAACACTAGCATCTTCATCCCTAGTTCAAATCCACAATCCTATTGTCCTCCAAACCATCTCCCAATCCATAATCCTAATCCTCCACTCCATAATCCTAATTCACCCTCCACATCCTCCTATCTCACCCCACCATCTACATCCTCCTATCTTAATTCATCATCCATATCCTCCTACCTTAATCCACCATCCACTTCTTCCAATATTAATCCACCATCTATGCCCTTCTATGTTACTCCACCTTCCACTCCCTCATATCTTAGTCCTCCCTCCAATCCATCCAATCCCATTCCTCCATCTAATCCTAATCCACCAATCCATAATCCTAGTCCTCCACCCATTCACAATCCTTCATCTATTCCCACTACCCAATATAAGCATAAAATACATAAATATCTCATTCTAGATGTCATCCAAGGACTCATGACAAACAATACATCCTCAAGTCCACATCCTGAATTTGTGGAGTCATTTCACCCCACTCCACCATGTACAGTCACTAGTGATGAGGCCCTTCCCCATACTGCTCCTATCATTCCCCTTACCATTCCTAACACCATCCCAATTCTTGAAACCATCCAACCCATCAAAGAAACACAAATCCAATTCCATTCTCCTACTCCTAGTGTTAACCAAAACCACCCTTATGAGCTTCATGAATCCTCTATCCTTCAATCTCCCCCATTTGAGGATTCCATCCAACACTCCTCCCCAATCACACCACCTACACCCATTGAAACATGTCAAGAGCTTGTTCCAAAGAATACCAATGAATCCCCTCCTCCAAACAAGGATCCTACCATCCCATCTATTGCATCTCAAGATCATAGTACCTCCTCCACTCCATCCCATGGTCCATCTCATGATCTCTTATCATTCCCTCATCCACATCAAGTTCCTACCATTCCATCTCCTCCATCTCAAGATCATGTCACCTCCTCCATTCAATCCCATGATCCCCTTACTAAACAAGATCCTACCATTACACCTAATCCCCCTCATGATCCTTTATCATCCCCTCATTTGAATGAGGATCCTACCATCTCATCATCTTGTATCACCACCTACCCAAACTATCCTAACACCAACTCCATATCATCTTGGTCCTCTTGCATTTATCCATGGTTGTCCTCTTTTAACAAAAGAATAAATTATATATGCCACCCATCCTCCACCTAATATTGGACTCACATCTTGCTTCCAAAATAATAAGCATCCTACTATAAATTGAATGCTCAAGACCATGAACTATCAAGGTAAAGGCTTAGGCCTTCATGAGAAAGGTATATTGGATCCCATCCATGTCAAATAAAATCCATGTTCCCAAGGTCTTGGATATATATCTCAAGACTCACAACCCAAAAATAGTCTTACAACCTTTGTACATCCTAAGTGATCCCCTTCAAAAATAATAATAAGCTCTTCCCATCACTTCACCACGCCATTTGTTTCCATCACCCCTCCTTCATCATATCATATCAACACAATCCTCCATATTCCTCCTTCATCCTCCAAATCCATTTTGGGTCCTTATAGTGCTCCATCCACCATCACCCATCCTTTATCTACTAAGTTTGTTTTGGGTCCTTATATTCCACAATCCACCACCATCACACATCCTTCATCTACTAAATCCATTTTGGGCCCTTATAACCCAATATCCAATCCTCCATATTATCGCACTCATCCCTGCATCCACTAATCAACTCTCCCTATCATCCATCATAAACATCCCCCTCTCCTAATTCCTAATCAGGATCAACAAAGGCACATCACCATGAACTTTATCCAACATCCTCCACCTATACGCCATCTTTAAAATCCTACCTCTATTACTCCATTCATGTTTCCTCCACCTCATCCATTTCCTCGCACCCATACCATTGCTATTGGAAGTACTTTGGATGCCAAAGTAAAAATGCATGAATCCAAACATCCACATGAATTTAAAGATCACCATGTGCCCTAAAAAATAAATGATGAAGAAAAAAAAAATTGATCCACAATCCAAATAAAATCCAAAGGCCACAAAGGTCCACCAAAGAAAAAATTAAAACCATGTGGATCCCAAAGCAAAAAGATACAATTCCTTCAAATGAAAAATATATAATGGCATCCAAAGTTGTGCATCCCCATCCTTCATCTCCAAAATATATTTTAAGTCCCTATGTCCCAAAATTCACTATCCCAACTCCTCCATAATCCCCATGTTCTCCATATATTAATCCTCCTATCATTCCACATCCACCACCATATGTGCCAATGTTGATCCTAAAAACATCCTCCCATCACAATCCTCGTTTATCTTTCCATACATACACTTTTTAAAATCCCATCCATTATCCTACGTATCTCCCCCATCAACTCCCTTTAATCCATTCCCTTGCATAATTCACCTATCCTCATAAGGTTGTACCAACATCCAATAGTCCCTTCACACATGGGCTCTTATTACCTTGGTATGGAATTTGATGCTTGAGTCCTTCCTCCATCACATTATCCCCTATCTTCTGAATCCACTTATCCTCATCCATGTCTATCCACACTTCCCAAAACATAAAAAACTAAAAAAAAAAGATTAAAAATACCAAAAAAGTAAAAAACCAACAAAAATCAAAAAAAAAAAATCATCCAAAAAATTGGCAAACAAGCACCTTGGAGAAGTACCATGATAAAAACTTGGTAAATAGGAATCATGTGTAAATACCCCATCCATTCTCTCCACACTTGGGGGAGACTTCATGCTAAGTACCCCTTCCTTCATCTACTTCATCTAGCCTATCATTCCCATCCCACCTATCATATCCCATTTATCTCAATCCCTCCATCCTCCTTTTGATATTGATGTAGACAAGGGAAAATATTTACACATGCTTTGGACCCCTCTTGGCATACATCCCCTCTATCCACACTATAATATTCCTTATCCACCCATCATTCTATCATCCATCTACCTTCTTTATCCATACATCCTATACATATCAATCTCCCTCCCTTATTCACCGATCCTCCTAGCATTCCACATCCACCTTCCACTCATACTTCCAAAGCCTTCATCCCTCATGCAATCCAATAATCATTTCCATATCCCAAATCCTTATCTTCACATCCATCCATCCAATAATCCTTTCCATCTCCCAATCCTAATCTTTCCATCACATCCTTCTTTATCTACCTCCCTTATCTATCCATCCTCCTATATTCCATCCCTCCCACCTCATCACGCATACCATATCTAGAGTGGGGGCATATTATTTCTTCATGACGTGATCCTTGGAAACATCATTCATCCATCCTATCATCCCTTCCATCCCACTATCATTATCTCTAATACTCCTTCTATCAATACTCCCAAAACCTTCATCCCTTCAGCCCATGATCCTTGTATTTCCCCATCCTCATCTTCATATCCATACATCATATCATCCTTCCATCTCCCCATCCTTATCTCTCTACCCATTCATCTCTATCCTCATTCCATCTTGTAATCCCTTTTCATTGGTGTTTAGCTATAGGCTACCCTCATGCAATCCAATGCCATCTATCTCACTGTCATCAATCCCACCTCTTTCACACATCTTGCTAATATCCTATCACTTTTCATCACTCACAAAGCATCCCATATTCCTCCCAATAAATATTTTGATGATTTGGATAACTACCCCATTCCAAATCTTCACATGATCGCAACCCTCCTATCCACATGGTCATTCTTATATCATCATATAGGTTCCATAATTGTATCTACTCATCATTAGGTTTTTCAACTCTCATCCATCATCCATTGTCTAATTCTGTTGAACTAAATTTTGTTTACACTTTAACATATTAAAGGCCATCATCAATGAACCCCTGAGGCCTAGGTATGTCCTTCAGGTTGTTTCCTTGTGTCTATTATGTCACCAAGAGTCCCTACCTAGCTTATTCCTACAAAAAAAATCAATTGGTTCTTGGAAGTCCCAATCTATTTCCAACTATCTTGTGTTATGTTGATCTCACAATCTACCCCATCCATCTTTGGTCTTCATAGGATATATCATTCCTCACATCGAACTCCATCAATCCCATTCACCTCTCATCCTCATGGAAAAGGATATTTGATATTTATTGTGATTTCTTGGTGCTTTTGCATTTTGTTTATCTTTTTAGCTTCCTACTTTACCCACTCAAGGTCACCACAATCCATCATATCATGGTGTGATTTGACTAGTAGAAATAGGGGCATATCTTGGTTTTGTGTGATTGTATTTTCCTAGTTTTACCATGTAGTACCCACCAAGGTTCCTTGTGGTCTTGTGTCATGTTGAGGCATCCTTTGTGTTTGTGGTTTCCAACATCATCCCCACCAAAACCCTTTGTGCCTTTGGGATGTTGGACTAACCTTTTTTTTGTTATGTCGATCCCATGCATGTAATATGAAGTCACCTTGGTTCCTCATACCTTGGTGCATAGTATCTCATGCTATCAAATTAAGTGCTCATTACATGGCAGCATAATGCATAACAAAATTGCTTGATTTGGTCACTATCCTTCATCTCCCCCATCTATCATTTTTGTCTATAATTTTCATCCCCATTCCTATCATTTTCTTTCCTAATAATTGGATATTGAATGTGCAAGTGAGATCTCCCCATCCATTTCCCCATCAATTTGTTTTAGTTTTGACTAGTACACTCTAGCTCCACCTATCATCCATTTATCTTTCCATAATTTGGATTATTATTTCATTACCATTCAAGTCATATGGAATAATATAGATTTGTTATTCTAAGCATCTTTTCCATTTTTCATTTCCATCCCATTATCATTTAAGTTATTTAGAATAATATAGATTTTTTATTCTAAGCATCTTTTCATACATTTTATCAATCCTATTACTTCTATCAATCTCACATTTCATGCAAATCCTAATCCATTCAATCTAGAAAATATCATCCAGTCGTATCCTTGGTCTTGTTATTAGCCTTGTTAAAATCCTTGATCTTAATCTGCATCATCATCATTGGGATGTATCCTTCCCACTCCTTGTGTTGTTTCATAATATATTGTTCCCACATCAACAACATCCTCATCATCATCATCGGGATGTATCCTTCCCAATCCTTGTGTTGTTTTAGCATATATCATTCCCACATCAACAACACTCCCATCATCATCATCATCATATTTCCTCCTAGTCACTCCTTTGAATGACTGGGTCATCTTCCCTAATCTAACCATCTTCTTTGTGGTGCTTATTTTTAATCTTCTTTGAAATGATGCTACTCCATAACACCATCTCAAAGAGGGAAAAATGTAGAAATTGAAAATTTACCACTTTTATTTGATCAATTTACCCCTAATTCGACCAATTTTGTATCCTCTATATTAATTAAATAATACCATGTTATTTCATTAATATTCATTATCCCTTATCCCTTCATCCTAATCTATTTCTTCTATCATCTTTAAATCCTAGCCTAATGCTTACCTTTAATTATTTACTCCAATCACTTATCCCTTTGCTCCAAAAAATTAAATAAATAATTTATTTATTTAATTCCTCTCATGTTGTATCCTCCATAACCTTCTTCTAATCATGATTAGTTTACATAATCCTTGGTTAGGTATGTGCACACTCCTAATCCATGATTAGGAGGTGTCACATCCTCCATACTATGCAAGTGGATCATTAACCCTCATTACCCACCTAATCACCTACCTAATCCCTCACTTGCACAACCTAACCATTGATTAGCTAACCAAATCAACTCAATGGTCAACCCCCTAATAAATACTACCCATACCCCAATGGAATTTTTAATTCCATTATAATCTACCCACATCCCTAAATAGAGTTTTAAATTTCATTTTATTCACCCAACACTTTTTGAGGAATTTTTAATTCCTCGCCCCTTTACACAAGGAATATTAAATTCCTTTTCCTTCTCCCCATGAGAATTTTAGGGAATTTTTAATTCTCTTTTGTCACATCCCAATCCCCACGGTACTTCCAAGTATCCCCATCTTGTCTCATGCATCCACATGTTGTTAAGTGTCATCATCTTGTGGGCTAAGATGCCTCAAGGCATCTCAACCCTTGATCTAACCCTTTCCTCAATCCCCACCACCCATTCCCATCTACCTTGGCCAAATGACTAATACTTAGTCATTTACGAATTCTACCACACTTGTTCACCATTCTACCACATTCAACCATCTCAATCTCTCAAGCCTTCACACAACTTCATGCTACCATTGCATCCATATCCAAACTCAACCATCTTTGCATCCAAATCAAGCAAAAACAAGTCGTTATGTTGTCAAAATCAATATAGAGCACACATATCAAGCTATCAAAAGGGGAAAATGAATCCATCAAGTTCGACAAGGTAAAAATTTATGTTTACTTTCATTTTTAGGTTAAGTTTCATATTTAGGCCCTAATCTGAGTGTTTGTATTTGTTTTGGTCTTTTTTCTTGATTTCTTCCATTTTTAGATAGATTAAAATACTTGCACACATATACAAGTATCACACATGGACTCAAACTCTCTTGAATCAATAATTTCTTCAATAGCTCTTGAACTTGTATATTCATCTCCTCACTCTTTGTAAGAGTCATTCTATGGGTTACCTTATTTGGTAAGTTGGATCTTGGTATCAAATCCATATGGTGACTAATATTCCTCGCCAGTGGAAAACTCTCAAGTAGATCATCTAACACAATGTCATGAAACTCCTCTAACATATATGAGACTTCTATTGGTGTATCTTTACCTTCTTTATTAACTCTAGGAATCAATGCATAACACATATTCTTGTGATTCATACCATCCAAAAAAATCTACCATCAACTAAACAAATTCTTATGCTACTACACACCTTTTCTTCAAGTTCCTTTAGGGGCTTCAACTTGTGGTGAACTCCATCATTTGTTAAGGAATAATTTTTGGCATGTCCATCATGTACTACATGTCAATAAAATTGTCATAGCCTCCCCAATAATATATGACAAGCATCCATAGGCATGATGTCACACTATATATCATAATGGTAATCCCCAATCTTGAACTACACTAAACATTTCCCATTAACAAAAACTCTATGGTCTTTTTGTATCCATGCAATCCAATATGGATGTGTATGTCTCCTCTCCAATTGATTTTTTTTAACCATATCTACTAAAATAATATTATAAATTCTACCACTATCAATGATAACATTACAAACTTTACCTTCATTTGCACCTTGTGCACGATAAACTCTTCCTCTAAACTAGAGATTTCTCCTCATTTAGCGAGACCCTCCTTGTGACAAGTACTCCTCTTTCTGCATCTTTAAAATGCTCATATTTAGCATCTTCATCTACACATGCAACTTGTACATTGTCTTCAAGTCTTCTACGTGTCCTTCCTTGATGTTGTGGACACTCGTATGCTCAATGTCCTTCTCCACATTGGAAACAAGTTCCATGAAAGAATCCTCTTCTAGGGCTTTATCCAAACCTGCCTCTTCCTCTATGGTCACCGTTATTTTTCTAATGAGGGTGATAGGAATGATCTCCTTTCTAGTTTTGACAATTTCTAGCTTCTTCATTATTTTGTTGGTCTTCATTTCATCCTCCATATGATCTTTCGCCAATACTTACACCATGACCTCTTCCTCCCTTATTGGTTTCAAATCTTCTATTCAACTTCTCTTCTACCTTTAAGGAAAACTAATAATCACCTTCAATAGTAGTCATCCTAACCAAACTTAGCTCCTATTGTATACTCAACTTCAACCAATTTATATAACGGGTTACCTTCTCCTTTTTTTCCTCAAAATTTCCTATTCAAATCATGACCCTGTAAAACTGTTGTGTACTCTTTGACAGGCCTACCTGCCTATTTCAAACTTGCATCCTTTTCAACAAATCTAACTCATAATCAACAAGTATGAAATATCTCTTTATTTTTCCACCATTTAATCCCATCTTGTTATTTTTTCTTTCCTCTTCTATTTCCTTCTAACTATACTTCCTTCCACAAAATATATGCATGACCTTATAGTATTTGTAAATTTGACCCTCTCAAGATCTTTCACCTTCTCATATTAAAAGTATTCCTCAATATCATTGATCCAATTGATCAAATATTCTAGGTTAAAATTTCTAGAAAATGTAGAAACATCCATCTTTTTTCCTTTTTCCAATCTTGGAGATGACCTTAAATAATCTAACTTTCTTGAGATCTATTGCATTTTATTCAAATTTGAACAATTCTTCTTCAAATTCAATTTTCATCTCCTCTTCTTGGTTCAAACCCTCTAGACAATTCCTCTTTTAATGCTTGAAATTGTTGGAACATGTTTGCCATTGCGCCAAAAGATGAACCTGTTAACACCCGATACAAATGTCAGAGATAAATGGATTAGTGGGACGTGGTTAGTCCATGTCACGAATTCAAAGGGATATGCTAGCAATCAGTCCAAAAATACCCCCCCTCAACATCACTTAAGGGGATACAACCCTGTGACAATGATTCTGATACCATGTTTTGGAACATCTTTGCTAGTGTGCCAAAAGATCAACTTGTTAACACCTGATACAAACGCCAGTGATAAATAGATCCATGGGAGGCAGTTAGTCCATGTTAATAATTTGAAGGGAGATGTTGGTAATTAGTCCAACAAAACTTGTCTCTGCAAGACTCTAAAACCTTTTAGTACAAAAATATTTTTTCCACCACCACAATTTCTTCGTGAAGAAATCTTGACCACTTTTCTCAATAACCCACAACCACAAGTATTGGTGCAAACTACTTCATGTTTGGTGATATATTTACACACTAAGGAATTCCCACTCTAATACCACTTGATGGAGAGAAACTCCACTCAACACCCACTCATAACACAATAAATATTAATACAAAAAATGTAAGAAATGAAAAACAAACCACTTTTAATTTCTTCTAGAAAATGAAATTATAAATTCATAAGTTACAATGCTACATCCATATGAGCTTGGCTCACTACAAATAAAATCAACTATCTAAGAAATATCTACAATTCTAAGCCACTATCTACACTAATAAAGTTGTCTTCTATAACCTCCATTCACCCCTTTATTTGACACCAATAATTATCTAAGAATTTTCTAGAAAGTGTAACTCATTTTTCTTTTTGGGTGCCCAGAGTTCCAACTATTCATTTTCTTGCCTAGGAAGATATTTCATTTGAAATTCAAATTTTGGTAGCATAGCTCCCCAAAGTCATAACTTTTGACTTAGGTGTCTGATTTACTATTATAATATATCAATAGAAAGCTCACAAAGATATCTACAATGTAAAAATATTTGAAGATCATTTCATCCACTTTTTGAGGTTTTACGAGGCTTCGAAGGGCTTCAAATTTGAGTCTAAAACTTTATAAAAGAAATTTCTTGAGATGAAATTTTAATATCTCCCAAATGATACATGATATTGAGATGATTTTTTCACCATTCACTTCATTTTTTTTTCTCCTTGGGGTTAGTTTTTAGGTCCATACATTCCAATAGATGATGACTTAATGAAAATAGGAGGTGGCCATTTTTTTCCTTTCCCTAAAGTGGCATCATGGGATCTAAAACAACTAAAAAAACCTAAAAACAAAAGCAAAAAAAAAAAAAATATTGGTGATCCAAGATTTCCCTTGCACCATTGGATGCTTTTGCATCATTTTTTGGCCTATCCTAAATTGTACTTTCAAAATTTTTTAAGTATTGTACTAAAAGAAATTAGATTCTTGAAAAAACATATTTTCATGTATATTCAAAACTATAACAAGTAAAGCACTAAAAATGATTAGTTTTCTTGAATTTTTTATTTCATTAGATATGAAATATATGTGAATGATAATTTGGTTTATATTTTTTCAAGATAAATTTGATTTCATTATTAGGAATGTTATGTTAGCTTCGACATTTTTTAGTATATGATATAGAATACAATCATATTGTATATTTTAGGGAGACACACAATATTTTAAATGGGGTAAATTGTAGATTTTGAGCATAAAAAATATTTATATCTCTAAAATAGACAAGTATATGAGTTGAGGAACCTTTTGAAAATCTAACATGTCTAAATAGGAATGTATTTTAGAAAAAAAGCATGACATATTGTTGTTAATTTGTAAGGTCATGTCCTTGGTATAGTATAAGAAATACAAAGTTAGGGTTGTATATGTCATTACTTATTGCTTATAAATATTAGGAAATCATTTCCATTATTTGATAGGTTCATCCATGTCAAACAAATGGCATGATTATTATTTTTTCATTATAAACTATTTTAGCAACATTTGCACACATGTTCCTTTGTAGAAGATTCATAATAATAAATGTAATGTGAGAATATAATTTATTAAAATTTTCAACGATATAAAATAGGATTGAAATATATTTACACTATTATAAATAATTTCATAGATAGAATTTTGCATCAAATCCTATATTTGCAAGAAAAGTTTTAAAAATAAATGCATGTAATATTTTACATTTGAAATTTAAAATATGCTTATGTATCCTTACAATGTGTCAATTTAAACTATAATCAAACCTATAATATTTTTATTAAAGATAAAAAATATATATAATTGTTAGAATCATTACCTCTTTGTGTACCTTGTTTATTAAAGAGTTGTCTTTACTTTTATCCTGTAAACATTAAAATTCATAATCAAGTATCTATAGAAATAGAAACAAAAAATGAATAAATAAATACAATTAAACACTTTTCAAAAAGAATAAATATTTAAAATTAAATTTTTGATACTAAATAGTTGATTTAAATGCTTAATTTTTCATAATTTACATGTTAAAAAATAATTTATAGTATTTTAATTGATGAAATTTACTCTATATTCTAATTATAAAATATTAATTTATATTTATAAATATCAAGAAATTCTTACCTTATTTCCACTTTCACTCATAAAAGGAGCTATAGTTGGATCTTCAATGATGTCATTCTGTACAAATGAGGAAATATTGAATATATATCTTTTGATTAATATAAAAATTAAATTAAATAATTGAAACAATATTGTTTTAATTTAAATAAAAATGTGAATTTAATTTATTTCTAATGAATAATATTTTATATTTTTATACTATCTTTACATAAAAAAAGCACATGAATGCATTTATATAAGGACTTAATATATAAATATAAATATTATATATAGAAAATAATTTTTTTTATCAATACATATAGAAAATAAGTATGATTCCATAAAAAATAAATATATATTTTTAATTCTATAATAAAGACTCTAAGAAGATGGTTAGAAAAATAATATCAAAAATATAATTTTAAAACAAGTTAAATTTTCAAGTTAAATTTGATGGGATTGTTAAAGGTAATATAAATATAACGCATATATAAATATAGTACATGTGTGTGTATGTGCGTACGCGTGCGTGGATGTGTACATGTGCGTCTCTGTGTGTATATATGTACTTCTCATTTACTATGAAACTCTTTAATTAAAGTTTAAGATGTGCCAATGGAGAGGAATTCATATTTTATTAGATAAAGGTTGGAATCTTTAATATTCTAATCAATGTCATGCATGAATTAATTTTAAAATGTTCCTTTCAACATATTTGTGTAAAGGCATTTATATTTTATTAGATGAAGGTTGGAGACCTAAGATTATAATCAATGATATGGGAAGCATCTTAATTTCAAAATATTTCTTTGGTGAACTCACCATTATAGATTTGACAAGAAAATATTAGCACTCTTACTTTTCATAATGATTGAATGGATGTGTGTTCTAATTAACTAAGGAATTAAACATTTCAAATGTTCTTGAAAAAGATAGCTAACATTTCTAAAGGAGAAGTATTTTATTCCTTGTTTCTATGTCAAAATGGTGAGAGATTTATATAAATTATAAATTATATTATGATTGTAATGATAATATCAAAACATAAAGGACTAAAAAACACACACACAAAATATATGGGCTTTATAAAACCTCCTATTCCAACCACTTAAATAACCTTTTGATGGGAAGTTGTTTGACACAACTAGCTATTAACATACATATATATATATATATAATACCTATTTAATTATTTACTAAATTTTACTAATATACTACACACAACTAATTACTCTAACAAAATATTTACTTATTACTTTTGATTCACTGACACCATTCAATCTTTAATTTGTACTAATAAATTAAGATGTAATATATTTCTAAAATAAATGATCTACCTCACCTTTACAATCATTCTTATCCTACATGACCTTATATGCTTATTTTATTCAAATATCTCATCAATGGCTTTGTGTAATTCTATAATTAAGGATGATATTTTTTCATTAACATTCTCTTTAAAATTTTGGTTTATTTTCATTTTCTTTGACTAGTTGAAAATTTTCAATGAAATATATCAAAGAGAATGTTGTATTTGTTGGTAGATGAATACTTAGCATATTCTTTTTCCTACATACAAATAAAAGTTTAAAATAGAAAAGTGATAGAAAGTGTTGGAATTGATTGTTGAACCCCACAAATTATAGAAATTACTTACAACCAAAACACATACTACAAAGAGCTAAAAAAGTAACTGATTTTTTATGAAACTCTCAAAAAAATTGTTGATCCAAAAAATAGAATGAATTTTATAATATACAAAATTAAATCCTTATAATAAGGAAAAAGTAACCCTAGATGACACCCTAAGTGAAGATTAAATTAGATCATGACATATTTCATCATCCTATGATTTGAGAACAAAAAATTACATGACCTAAGCTTAGTTTAAATATGCTAATAAAAATAGAACCTAATAATTAATTAATTAATTAGGTGATTACCTATTTTACTCTAACACCCTTTGAGTACAACTAAGAGAAAATCTAAAAAACTAATGATAATGCATGTATGGAAGGATGGATGGGTCCTATCTAAAATGAATGATGAAGCACTCATGTACAAATAAATAGATCTCATTATTGAAGAAAATGAGAAAACATCACGGTAAAAAACTCATCTCCAAAAGAGATAAAATAAAATAAAATGTGATCCACTGCTTGCAAACAACATCTACTAGTGACTGGAGAAGTCATTCCCATAATTTGGATGAATAGGGAATCCAAATGCAAATGTGTCTCTAAAAACTACTCAAATTTCCACGACATTGAAAATGAGAGGAATGTTGTCAAACTAATACCCCAAATCTACACTATGAGACTCCACAAACAAGGATGGTATTTCTAATAGATATGAATCCCAAGTAATTATTTCTAGAAGAAAATGTATTTCCTACTTGTTGGAAATATGGGAACCTTGAAACATGAGCATGAAGTGTACATGGGATGTTTTGATTATTCCAATGTTTTCATTAATGTCAACATTATGGCAACATAGTGGGAAACATACTTGGTATAACCGGAAGTTGATCTCTACTAGAAGTGTTTTGTACTGTTGAGCCAGTACGTTGGTTTTTGAGTATGAAATTCACTACAAGATGATATTTGACTCTATCTCTTAATCTCATTATTATGACTCTTTTAGACAGCTATATACAGGATCTTGAGGAGTTTTTTGTTGCATACAAAAAGTTATCAATGATAGAGTTTAACTCTATACACTATAGTTGTTTCTTTGTTTTGTATACTAGTGTGGGAGACTCCACATTTTCTTAGAAAGAACATTCTGGTGTTGTGGTTCTAAGGGTGATCTCCTTGATGTTAATGTGATGAGAAAATGATGTAATATCTAATCCGAAAGGTGTTTATCTTAAGGGGTGTGTGTGTTGACTTGGATTTTTTGTGATTAGGTCCTATTCCTAGCTGACCCAATATATGACTTGTATTAAGAAGAAGAATTATACTTTGTAGATGTTAGTTGGATCTCTTTCAAATCTCCACCGACTTGATATGATACACTAAATGGATAAAAATGTTTTAATACAATACCAACATGAGGTATTTTGATTGTTTTGTTTGCATCCAATTAGGCCAACCTAATTGATATATGAAATGTACTTGTATATATACACGACCTTTTTGGAGCTGAAGTGAGTGTGTGGAGTAAGTGGACGAAAAGAGTGTCCAAGCCTAAATGATTTATTAGTTGTGAGTGGTATATTATGGAAGAATTCAAGGGTCAGAGTAGAATGTTTAAGTGACTGTTATGTAGGGAATTACTTCACATACAGAGCCTCATTAGAGCTAAAAACAACGCACGAAAGGTGCATCTCATCAGTTCATACTATTGGCATTGAGCCATATTCTTTTGTATCTTGTGTTGGATGTTATGGTTGTGTTGCTGATATGGGGTTTTCATTGATGTCAACACTATTAGCATTAGTGCATTTGAAGTTGTATATGTCGAGGATATTGAGAAAATTGTAATGGAATGAGTTGCAAGTTGTCAGTGGTGAAATGAAGTTTTGTCTATTGGTGAGTTTCGTACATTGTTGATCAGAGGTTGTGGACTAAAGGGTTTCTTGTTGAGTATATCTAGTTTATCCACGTTGATTTTCAGAGATCCGCATGAAGATTTGATCGAGCTATGAAGATTTGTATTTTGACAGTCTTTTTGTTTCTTAAGTTTGTGTTCTTAAATGAAGATTATGTGATTCCAATTAGTTCAGTTGCTATGGATGCTTCTCTGGTGATTCATGATGCTTGTGGATTTTTCTAGATCGTGCTCTATCTGTGTTGCACGTCCGCATTGATCGTTGTTCTCGTGATCTGAGATTTTCTCTCGAATGTTCATGTTTTTCATGTTCTTGGCCAACAAGGTGTTGAAGCATGTTGTGGATCTTCGAGGAGAAATAAATTGAAGTGTCTTTGTGTTGAAGTTGTTGTTTTGGGTCTTCACTATGTTGTGGCTGACCTTGGTCGATTTGCATTGAAAATTATCTACTTTTTTAGGCCAACAATTTGTATTCATTTTATTATTTATTTGTGGCTGACTTCTAGCAATTTAATTTCTTGTTATGGATATATAAGAGTGATTTTTCATTCGAGTTGAAGTGTGCAAGGGAGTGCTTCTATGTGTGTGTGAATGTTCAAATCATTCAAAGGTAGAGCAGAGTGTTAAGAAGAGTGAAGAATATTGAAGTGTTCATGTGCTTAACTGAAACTGTAATCAGGCATTAGCAGATGTTATTTTCTCAGTTGAAAATCTGAATGGTTGTAATCTGAATCTTTTTGTAAGATGGTGTGTCTTCCTTTGTAATTGAGCAGTCAGCTCTAGGCAGTGTGCTTGAATACATGTGCATTCCCCATTTATTCTTCTTATACTTTTAACAGGGTATAATCTTGTGGACTGACCTCCACCATGTTTTTTCCCCTAACAGGGTTTCCACATAAAAATCTTGGTGTTATGTGTATTTTTGATGTATTGTTAATTCATGCTTTCATTGATATTGATCATATCTAAGAATAAGGATTAATAAGTTTAATAAGTTTAAAATTTGGTGACAACTGATTCACCCCCCCCCCCTCAATTGTCTTCCCTTGTGTTGCCAACAATTGGTATCAGAGCTTAGTTCCTTGGAAGAAGTTTAATAGCTTGAGGTGATATGTGATGGCAACATACAAGAAGGATAGTTCGAGATATGATGGAAAAAATTATTATTTGTGGAAGACTCAAATGGAGTTCCATCTAAGATGCATTGGTGAACCCTACTAGAGCATTACAAGTAATATGTATGTTATTCCATAGAATGGTCCTACTACTTCTGCTGAGATCAGGGACGTTGAGTATAATATCAGGGATAAGGAAGCATTGTTGAGTGCTTTGACTGATACTGAGATGACTAATGTTATGGATTTGAAGACAGCTTATGAGATCTGGAAAAAGTTGGAAACTTTGTATGAAGGTGATGCTAATGTGAAGATTGCTAAGTTGCGTAGTCTGAAAGGGAAATATGAGATGTTGAGAATGGGTGATGATGAAAATGTTACTACTTTCATGCAAAGAGTGAATGAACTTGTGTGTGGTATCAGATGTGCTAATGGAAAGTTGGAAGAATCAGAGATTGTTGCTAAAGTGATTAGATCCTTGCCTACTGCTTATAAAGTCAAGCTACAGCTATTGAAGAGCTCCGGACTATAACAAATGTAACCAGAGATATGTTGGTTGGTAAGCTGACTACTTTTGAGTTTATTGAATTTGGTGGTGCCCTTCCTAAGGTTGAATCTGTATTTAAGGCTACTACTTCCATAAGAGATAGACAGAGATATGATCCAGGTGAGAGTTCATCTAGAAAGACATTCAAGTATGAGGATGAAATTAGACAGATTGAAGAAGAAGAAAGAGAGTTGGAAGAGCTGGAAGAACTTATTTTCAAGAGAGTATCAAGAGGAAAAGGTGTGACAGATGATGAATCTGATAAAGGTGAAGACGAATGGTTTTTTATTGCTATCAAGGAAAATGATCCTGTATCTACTAAATCTGCTAGTTGTACAAATGTGGAGAGAAATCCCTAGTTGCTCGAGTTGAAGAGAAATATGAATGGGTAATTGATAGTGGATGTTCACATCATATGACTGGAGACAAAAGTAAGTTTGTAAGCTTGGAAAAGTATGATGGTGGTGTTGTGAGATTTGGTGATAACATGGCTAGTATGATCTGTGGAAAAGGATACATTTCTCTTGATGGTAAGAATAATACTGATGATGTCTTGTATGGGGAACGTCTAAAGCATAATCTTTTAAGTGTCATACAAATGGTTGATAAGGGTTACAATCTTCAGTTCAAGGATGGAAAGTGCAAAATAATGGGATGTTCTGGAAATGTGATTGCATCATATACAAAAACAAGAGGTAATATCCTTCATCTAAATGTTGATAGTAAAATTTGTTTGATTGCTAAAGTTGATGAAAGCTAGTTGTGGCATAGGAGAATGTGTCATGTTAACTTTGATAACATTTTCAAGATAAGTTCTACTAAAGCTGTGAGAGATCTTCCTAAGTTGGTAAAACCTACTAATGCCATATGCAAGGAATGTCAGTTGGGGAAACTAACTAGAATTTCATTTCAGAGAAAACAACATTGTTCAAATGAATTGTTGGAGCTTGTGCATATTGATTTGTGTGGTCCCTCTAGAATCAGAAGTTTACAAGGTTACAGGTATTTCATGTTGCTTATTGATAATTATTCAAGAATGATGTGGGCTACTTTCTTAAGGGAGAAATTTGAAGTGCTAGAGAAGTTCAAGATCTTTAAGGCTATTGTTGAGACAAAGACAGGTCTGAAGATTAAATGTCTAAGATCAGATAGAGGTGGTGAATTCATTTCTGGTGAGTTTAATTCTTTTTGTGAAGAACATGGAATAAAGAGACAGTTATCTGCACCGTGGACCCCTCAACAAAATAGAGTTGTGGAAAGGAAGAACATAACAGTTCAAGATGTTACTAGAACTATGATGTTGGAAGGAAATGTTCCTCATATCTATTGGAGAGAAGCTATGAGTATTGTTGTGTATATCCTCAACCAGGTACAAATCAAAGGTGATACTGGTAAGACCCCTTTTGAGCTATGGACCGGTCATAAGCCTACTGTTAAATATTTCAAAATCTTTGGGAGTAGATGTTATATCAAAAGAGATGAAGATATAGGAAAGTTTGATGCTAGGAGTGATGAAGGAATCTTTTTGGGCTATTCTACTAAAAGCAAGGCCTACCGGTGTTACAATAAGAGATTGAATAAAATGGTTGAAAGTGAAAATGTTAAGGTTGATGAAGACATTGCTAGACCATCTAGAACCTGTGGATATGATTCTGATGATCAGAATGACAGTACAAACAAAGGTCAAACTTCAAATCAAGTTCAGATCATTTTGGTGAATCAAGAAGATCAAGAGGAAGAAGAAACTGGTGAAAGAGTAGAAGAGAGATCAGAAGATCTTGAAGTTGAAGAACATTCTAAGAAGACTCTGAGGTATGTGAGATTGAATCATTCAGAAGATCAAATTATAGGAGATAAGAGCAAAGGTGTCCAGAATATGAGAAGAATTACAGAAGAATATTGCTTGATTTCAAAGATTGAGCCTACTAGTGTGAATGAAGCATGTAAAGATGAGCATTGGGTTGAAGCAATGAAAGAAGAGCTACAACAAATTGAGAAAAATGATACATGGATTCTTGTTCCTAGACCTAAGGATAAAAATGTAATTGGAACTAAATGGGTCTTTAGAAACAAATTGAATGAGCAAGGTGAAGTGGTTAGAAACAAAGCAAGACTGGTTTGCAAAGGATATTCTCAAATGGAAGGAATTGATTTTGAAGAGACTTTTTCCCCTGTTGCTAGAATTGAAGCTGTGAGACTCTTTCTTGCTTATGCTACTTACAAAGACTACAAGGTTTATCAGATGGATGTCAAGTCTACTTTTTTGAATGGCGAATTGGAAGAAGAGGTATATATTGAGCAACCTGATGGATTTCAATTGATTGATCAAGGAGATATGGTTTGTTGATTGAAGAAAGCACTATATGGACTTAAGCAAGCCCCTAGAGCTTGGTATGCCAAATTGGATAAATATTTGTTGAAGCTTGGATTTAACAAAGGCACTGCTAATAGGAATTTGTATTTCAAGAATGATGATAAAGATTTGATTGTGGAAGTTTTTGTTGATGATATCATTTTTGGAGGAGATGATAGTTTGTGCATGAAGTTTTCTAATGAGATGCAGAGTGAGTTTGAGATGTCAATGATTGGAGAGATAAAATTATTTTTGGGTTTGCAAATTACTCAATTAAATAAAGGGATATTTATATCTCAGTCCAAGTATGTGAAAAAATTGCTGAAAAAAATTGGTATGGAAGATTCAAAGCCAGTCAATACACCTATGGTGACCAGGTGTAAGTTGACAACAAATGATGATTCTCCAAAGGAAAATCAAACTAGATACATATCAATGATTGATGGATTGCTTTATTTGACTCAAACTAGGTTGGATATCATGAATGTTGTATGTATTGTTGCAAGATTTCAAGTCGATCCTAAGGAATCTCATGTGACTGTTGTGAAGAGAATTTTTAGATACTTGAAGGGAACAATTGATTTTGGTCTATGGTATGCTAAAGATGATGATCTTACTTTGAGTTCCTTTACTGATGCTGATTGGGCAGGAGATGTGGATGACAGAAAAAGTACTAGTGGTGGTGCATTTTTCTTGGGTAAAAAGTTAATTTCATGGTTGAGTAAAAAGCAGAATGTCATTTATTTATCTATTACAGAGGCCAAATACATTGTTGCTGCTAAAAATTATACTCAAGTATTGTGGATGAAGCAAATGTTGAAAGATATCAGAGTTGTGTATGATGAGCCTATTTTTATATCCTGTGATAATTCAAGTGCCATTAACATTTCTAAGAATCCGGTGTTACATTCAAAAACCAAGCATATATCTATCAAGTTTCACTTTTTGAGAGAAAAGGTACAAGTGAAAAAGAAGTCAGATTGGAGTATGTGCCTATTAAGGAGCAGATTGCAAATATTTTTACAAAGTCATTTCCTAAGGATACTTTTGAGTATCTCAGAGGGAAGTTAGGGTTGATTACCCCTCCTAATCAGAACTAAGGATGCATTGATTTGCATCAGTTTGTGCATCTCATAATCATATCTTGATTCGGATTGATGTTGTGGTGGCTGCTACTCAGGGGGAGTAATCAGATGTTCAGAAGTTCATATATGTGGTTCAAAGCTTAGAGATCTTTGACATTGATGTCAAAGGAGGAGAAGATTAATGTGAAAAAATGGTGATTATCTGGGGAGAAGGGCCTTGTGGGGAGAAGATCATGTGAAAGAGTTGAGGAGAAAATGAGTCAAAACCTCAGGGGGAGTAAGTGTCAAAAGTTAGTTGCATTGATGGTGTTTTTCACAACATGTGTTGCCATCAATTCCAAAGGGGGAGATTGTTGGATGTTTTGGTTGTGTTTTTGATATGTGGTTGTCATTGATGTCAACACTATTAGCATTAGTGCATCTGAAGTTGTATATGTCAAGGATATTGAGAAAATTGTAATGGAATGAGTTGTAGGTTGTAAGTGGTGAAGTGATTTTTTGTCTGTCGATGAGTTTCGTACGTTGTTGATCAAAGGTTGTGGACTAAGTGGTTTCTTTTTGAGTATATCTAGTTTATCCACATTGATTTTCAAATATCCGCGTGAAGATTTGATCCAGCTAAAGATTTGTATTTTGATAAATTTTTTGTTACTTCAGTTTGTGTTCCTAAATGAAGATTATGTGATTCCAGTTAGTTCAGTTGTTGCAGATGCTTCTCTAATGATTCATGATGCTTGTGGATGTTTCTAGATCATTCTCTATTTGTGTTGCACGTCTGCATTGATCGTTGCTCTCACGATCCGATATTTTCTCTCGAGTGTTCATGTTTTTCATGTTCTTGGCTGACAAGGTGTTGAAGCATGTTGTGGATCTTCGAGGAGAAATGAATTGAAGTGTCTTCATGTTGGATTTGTTGTTTTGGGTCTTCACTATGTTGTGGCTGACCTTGGTTGATTCACATTGAAAATTATCTATTGTTTTGGGCCGATAGTTTATATTCATTTTATTATTTCTTTGTGGTTGATTTGTAGCGAATTAATTTCTTTTTGTGGATATATAAGAGTGATTGTCCATTTGAATTGAAGTGTGCAAGGGAGTGCTTTTGTTTTTGTGTGAATAATGTTCAAATCATTTGAAGGTAGAGCAGAGTGTGAAGAAGAGTGAAGAATATTGAAGAAGTGTTCATGTGCTTAACCGAAACTGTAATTAGGCATTAGCAGATGTTATTTTCTCAGTTCAAAATCTGAATGGTTGTAATCCAAATCTTTCTATAAGACAGTGTGTCTTCCTTTGCAATTGACCAATGAGCTATAGGTAGTGTTCTTGAATGCATGTGCATTCCCCATTTATTCTTCTTATACTTTTAACAGGGTATAATCTTGTGGACTGACCTACACTGTGGTTTTTCCTCTAACAAGGTTTCCATGTAAAAATCTTGGTGTTATGTGTGTTTCTGATGTGTTCTTAATTCATGCTTTCATTTATATTGATCAGATCTGAGAATAAGGATTAATAAGTTTAATAAGTTTGAAATTCGGTGACAATTGATTCACCCCCCCTCTCAATTGTTTGTCCTTGTGTTGCCAACATCTTGTTGGTTATCCATTTCATTGTGTATTCAAGTTGTGAGCCTTTTAAGGATAGTGAGTCCTGGAAATGAGCCTTGTAATATTCTATATCCTGATATATTATATTGTGAGCTAATCCTCACCATTGTTTTTCCCATTTTGGGTTTTCCACGTAAAAATTTGGTGTTGATGTGTTTTGTGGAGTGATGTTCATTTCAATGTCTTTATTCTGGTTTGCAATCATATTTTCTTTAATAATTGGGTGGTTTACATCTAAATGGTTTAACGAAATACTGATTCACCCCTCCCCTCTCAGTATTCTAGACAATCAACACTATTACACTAAATCAATACAAGTTATATATGTATAAATATTAATCTCATCAAGAATAATAGGATGGATATGTGGTGTCAATAGGAATGAGGGCAAGGAAACAAGTCTTTAAAGGAGAGGCAATACAATCCTAAGATTTTTAGAACCATTCTTTCAAAAATCCAAAAGATGTTGAATGCTAGGATCATATTCCCTATCCACCATTCAATGTGGATAACCAATATCATTCTAATTTGTAAGAAGAATGGAGAAATTTGCATATCTGTGGATTTTAGGAATTTAAATTAGTTATCGTTCAAAGATAATTATCCTCTTCTAATGATGGATCAAGTCTTGCAAATAGTAACTGGATCTGAGATGCTATCTATGTTGGATGGTTGTTTGAGTTACAACCAAGTGGAGGTCAGCCCATATGATCAACATAAGACCACTTTCACCACAGCATGGGGCACTTTTTCCTACCACAAAATTTCATTTGGACTCATAAATTTTGGTGCTACGTGTCAACGAGCAATGGAATTAGCTTTTCGTGATGTCATGGGTAAGTTCATTGTAGTTTATCTTGATGATTTTACAATCTTTTCCAAAAAAATGTCAAGAGAATTTCAATAATTTGAGACAAGTCTTAGAGAGGTTCCAACAACATGGAATTTCTTTGAATCTCAAGAAATCAATTTTTGGGGTTACAAAGGGTAAACTACTTGGTCATATCATGTCCAAGAGGGTATAAAAATTGTTCTTGAACGGGTCAAAGCAATTCAAGCTCTTACTTTTCCAGTAAGTAAGAAAGCACTTCACTCTTTCTTTGGTAAGGTGAATTTCCTATGAAGCTTTGTCCCTAACTTCGCAGAGAAGACACATCATATAGTGAATATGATGAAGTTAAATACTACCTTTCATTGGTCTGTAGAAGGAAAAGTTGTGTTCAATGATATTAAAGAAGCTATTGCACATGCACCAATGTTAGTCTACCCATATTACACTAAAGCTTTTATTATGTACTGTTATGCTTTCGATCATATGCTTTCAGCAATTTTGGTGCAACAAAATAATGAGGGGTTTGAGTCCCTTATTGCATTCATGAGTTGTCCATTGAAAATTTGTGAATTTAAATACTCTCAAATGAAAAAGCATGCATTTGTTGAGGTTAAGGTAGTGAAGCATTTTAGATTCTACATATTTAACAGTCATGTCACTACACTAGTATCTAATTCTACTGTCAATTCAATCTTGACGTAGCAAGAGTTTGGTACAAAAAGAGGCAATTGGAATGCCAAAATTCAAGAGTATGATATGGATATAAATCCCACCAATTTGGTGTGTGGGAAAGGTTTGTGTCAGCTTATTGTTGATAACAATCCTGATCATGTTTCTAATTTTGAGGAGGTGAGTTCTAAAGATATTCCAATTGTTCTATTTGTTAGTACAACTAATGAGTGGTATTCCAATATCGCTTACTTTCTAACATATGGAGAATTTTCGGAGCATTTGACACATAAGGAGAAAAGAATGGTCAAGGTTAAGGCGGTAAATTTTGTCTTATGGGATAATGGTTTATACAAAAGGAGCTTGGATGGAACTTTTCTACATTGTGTTGACAAAGCTTAATAGAGACAATTACTAGAATCTTTCCATAACTTGGCATGTGGAGGACATTTTTCTGCACCAATTATAGCTCACAAAATTTTGTGAGCTAAGTACTATTGGCCTACCTTATTTCAAGATTCATACAATTGGGTGCACAAATGTGAATTATGTCAACAGTTCATAGGAAAGCCTAAGTTGGTTGCTCTTCCACTCAAGCTAGTTGTCATTGAAGATCCTTTCCAACAATGGGGCATTGACTTGATTGGTGTTGTAAATCCACCTTCAAGTGTGGGACATGTTTATGTCTCACAACAACCGATTACTTCACCAAGTGGGTGGAGGCTATACCGGTGAAACATGTTACTTCAATGGTAGTTTGTAGCTTTTTAAAGGAGAATATCATTTCTAAGTTTGGTGTTCCAAACAAAATTATAACAAACAATGCCACTATGTTCTCTTCAAGTAAAATTATAGATTTTTGTTTTGAACATGGAATCATATTATCGCATTCATCAGATTATTACCCTCAAGGTAATGGTCAAGTTGAATCAAGCAACAAGAACCCGGTTACTATCATCCGCAAGTTAGTTGATGAGAATCAACGGTTATGGCACAAGGCATTGTATGATGCTTTGTGGGCTGACAAAATTACCCCCAAGCGAGCAATAGGCATGTCACCGTTCAACTCCTTTATGGGTTAAATGTAGAGATTTCAATCACATTGGAATTGCCCACCCTAAAGTTGGCCAAGGCCATTGAGGATGAGACTTTTGAAAATCAGTTGAAAAGTGTATTATGTATCTCTCTGAATTGCAAGAGAAGTGTGTTCAACTGGTGAACCGTATTATGGAACACCAAGAACAAGTAAAGAATCTTTTCGACAAGAAGGAAAAGTCTTGAGATTTCCAAGTTAGAGGCCTAGTTCTCTTGTGGGACAAGAGAAGAGAGCCAAAAGGCATGCACGGAAATTTTGATTCACTGTGGAGAGGTCCATTAAAATTCATCAACTCTGTGGTGAAAATAGCTTCTTGCTTGCATATAAATATGGCACTCCGTTTTCACTTCCACATAGTGGGAAACATCTAAAACACTTCACTCAGTGAGATGATAGATGTATTTTGTAAATTCTTTGCGTCTTTTTATTTTTGAGTCTTTTTTAGTCTTTTTTTATTGATTGACTCTACGCCCAATGGATGGATGAAGGCACTTAGAGACTAGAATTATTCTCCCTTTGATCGTTTCAAAGAACGATCAAAGGAAGCTCCCCAACTAGAGCCAGATGTTATCCTTGAATCCAACTGTGCTTGATTTACTGGATAACCCTTACGAAACTTGTCTGTTTCATAGTCTTGTGTACTCTAAGCACGCCAAACGAGGTGAATTTCAATTTTCTCTCATGCATGGTCCTAAGTTGTGGAACATCTTCTAATTGATTACCTCTATCAGTTTTTCAAAATCCACTTTTTGTGTAAATTACAAAACTTAAGTTGTTAGGACTTGGAAAAAAAATTATACTTGCAAGGTCATAGTTTTTCCCTGACCCTGCAAGTCAAGATAGTGAAAGAAACAAATAATTTGTAAATTTGTGGTTTTCCCGAACATTGCAATTTTCTTTAGTTTAATTTACAAAATCGTTATTTTTTCTCGACATTATGAGTTATGCCAAACCAACTTGTATGTGTACCAAAAAATAACGCTCCTACAAATCTTCCTTCGCACACGTGTTAAATGTCCTTTTAACTGGTTTTAAATTGATTTTACTTGTCTTTCTCCTCACTTTTCGTTCACCATTCCTCCTCTTCTACTCTCTATGAGTTTGATTGAAGCCTTGGTTATCATTGGCGTGTGGTTTGAACGATTTTTGATCAGGATTCAAGCCTATGGTTTTGCTTTTCTCTAGGTATGTTCATCACCTTTTTCATCTTTTTGTTCATTTTATTTATCATCTATTGGATATCTATGGTTTGTTGTTTTGGATTGTGATTCATTGTATTTGAAAGAGATCATGATTGCATTTTTTATCTATTTTGAATATTGTTTTCTTTGTATGTGTTGGTTTTCTTATGTGTCTCATCTTATCCACAAAACCCTAGTTCTGGTCCATGGGTCTCTTCTCTTAAATCTCATTTTTGAGTCATTCATTTTTCGTTGGTTTTCACCAATAAACACAAATGTTTCGTGAAATTTCATCATGGTTTTTAAGTTTTGATTGAACCTTGAGTTTGACAAACCAGTGTGCACAATCGGATTTCACATCATTCAGAAAATTTTAATGACATTGTATGTCATAACCCGGATGTATGTTACCTCGAGTATTTTCCCCGATTGTGCAAAGATTATTCAAGTTGTTTCCTTGTAATTGTTCAAACTTGTGAGATTTGTATCATCAACTATTTTTTTCGATGATATAAACAATATTTATACCACTACTTATTGTAAATATTTGTAAGGTCAAGGAATTTCCTTGACTCTATGAATATTCCTCTGCGTCATTTGTAGATGCGTCAAAAAACTCTAAACATACAAGACAAAGATTCTTGATTTTTGAGTCATAGATTTTTCCAAAAAAGCAATTGAACCATTGTTATTCCCACTTATAGGGTCGAATATTTTCTCTAACCATACAATAAGCATATCTTATCATTGTAAAAGCGCAAAAAATTCTCACTCTACCATACAATAAATCTGGTAACATTACTTGCACAATCGGTATTTTTTATTGATAGTGCAAGTAATGTAAGTCTACCCCTTTGTAGGGTCAAGGTTTTTCCCTGACCCAACAAACAAATTAAAATTTCTAAATGCAATGTTGTTACTTTTTGGTGACTTAGCAAAGTGTATTTTTTCCTAGTTGTAGGGTTGGAGTTTTTCCCCAACTAGACAACAAAAATAGTGTTCTTTTGCAATGTCGTTGATTTTTCACAACTTTCAAAAAAATGAGAATCTTCCTGAATTTACAAAATCGGTATTTTTTGCCAAAATTACAAAAAAAAGGAAAAATTTCTCATGCAATGTCATTAATTTTTATTGACTTTGCAACTTTTAAATCAAAGGTGATTTTCACTTGCAGTTTTGCCACTTTGCAATGCATACACACATTTCTTGCCAAATTTTTCTAACACTGGAATTTTTTTGCCTTGCCAAGACAATTCTTTGCACTCCATTTTTCATGCCCACCACACTCAAACCCCAATTTGCATACAACCATTCCATTATTGATCCCCGCTGCTATTTCCCAAATGCAAAAATTTTCCTAACATTTGCAATATGTTAATCTTGTCCTGTAGTTTCTTTGTGTATGCTTCTCGAGATCTTGAATCTATATTTTTGCAAGTCCATTTTTTCGTCGATGCTAGATCTATCTCCTTCAAAGGGGAAAGCAATGAAGTAAAAATACCAAGGTGTGCTTCCTCCTACATTGGTTTCATCAAATGTGGATGAAATCAGAGATACAGAGATCGATCATGTGGACATGGGCGATTTTGTTGAGAAAACTGAGAAACAACTTGTAACCAATGGGATAAAGTCAATAATTCACACTAAAATACACCTTGTGGCTTCATTCCTTGTAGCAGCTCAGAATCCATAGTTCGTGTTACAAGTCACTTCTCACTCAAACAAGGATGACAGGAAAGTCAAAGATTCAAATGGAAATGTGGTGATGGAGTTAGATGCAGATTTCTTTGATAAACTTTTCATGTGCCTAGGTGTTGATTCAAATGTGCAAATTTATAAGGAATCCACACAGCCAAAATATGATAAGGATCCTAATTTTGCAAAGAGAATGATCAACAGTAAATGGTTGAAGGCTCCTAGGCTAGGTGTTACAAGATGGCCTAAAAATTATCCTCATAGTGGTTTTATTGAAGAGGTAAACGACCTTATTACTCCTCTCAATAGTACCTACTTTATTTTATTTTGAGGACTGGATGTACACATACATCAAGATCATTCTAAAAGGTAAGTAGCAAATATTTTGGGGAGAGGAAATCAACACTTCCCTCCATGAGAAATTGACCCAAGTGCATACAATGCACAATTTTTACATGACTTCATATTTGGTCTATGGTGTGGCCTCCATGAGGAATTTTTTGGGCCTAACTACTGAAGGTTCTAGGAAGGTTACACAAGTTTTCAAATATTTCCAACAGATCACTCTCAAGGGAAGTATCAAACACTTTAGAAGGGTGAATGATGCCTTCTTTGGACCACTCATGTGTGCCTTTGACCCTAAATTAGAGAACAAAAGGGTATTGAATAAAGCATGGAAGATTGTAAACAAATATGGATGGATGTATCTATAGTTTCCAATTTTTACCTAATTAAGAGTAGGATGCTTTGTTGGCTATCCATATGTGCTTTCACATTATTCTAGTGATAAAATTGTTCTAATGGAGTTATGTAGGAAGATTATTGTGGTTCATAATAAACAAATGGAAGCTCATAAGTCGAGGTTCAAATTTCCATTGGCAATTGGAAGGTATTGTATTCAAACTTCACATAAGGCCAAGGTGGTGCAATTAGAGATGCAACAGGTGACAGTAAAATTGTACAAGGAAAGATCTAACTTTGACTATAGAGGCATGAAGTCTCAAATCAAAATGGCATTCTCTCATGTACATCAGGTCAAAGACATTTGGGTTGACATTAGGATAGAACGAGAGATCAGGAGGATGGATTATTGCAGAATGACTTTGGATTAGATAAGAGAATTGGATCTTGTTGATATCCTAGAGGGCATGGAGGATGAAGATACTATTATGGATCTTGAATATGAAAGAAATAATATTGTAGCTTCTCTTCCTTCAATCTAGTGGTCTCAGAAAGAAATAATATCAATCCAAGAAAGGTTTCAACCAATATTGGCTAATACAAATTTTTGGTTGGATGAAAGAGATCTACAATTGAAACCTTTCTTCACATGGTCAAAAGATGAATTTTAAGATCAATCAAGTAAGAAATCAAAGCTAAGGACCCAAAAAAAATGATGCTCCAAGCTTAAGTAGATCATCAAAGCCTAAGATCAAGTTCGTGGTCAAGGGTGGCAAGAAGACTAGGAAATCTACAAAGGGACCATCCACAAAGGCCCAAAACGAGCATGTGCAAGAAGAGGAACATGTTCAAGAAGAGGGGTAGATTGATTAACATGATCATGAGGAAGCAAATATATCTCCTTGTAATAATATTCTTGAGGAACCAGCTATCACCTCATCCCCCATTGTCAATGTTGTGTCTATTCCCAGTACTCCTCCTCCTATGACCACATTTGCACCTAATGTCCTTTTTAATCCTCCTCCCTCAATAACAAGTGTTGTGGCACCTGTTGTTTTGATTCATTCTATACATTCTTCTCCCATTTTAGGGTTTCCATTTGAAAGCTCAAGACAAGGTTTAGATAATGTGACTAGTTCTCCTATGTATTTTCCAAGTTTGTCATTGCCATCTTTTGATCTCACGTCACATTCTAATTTGGAGTAATTTTTGAATGATTTTGTGCAAGTCTCTAGAGCTGAAATTCCTAAGGTTATTTTGACTAACACTTCTCCCATTGTGACTACCACCTTTGCGGATACAACTAATACATCCCATCCGATGGCTACACAACCTAAGGAGAGTTCACCATTTCCACCATTATTTTCATCACAAGCACCAAAGAGAAGGAAAGAAGCCATCTCTCCTAATGAATTCAACTTTGCAAAAATTGCAACTGCCAAGACTAGAACCAAAAAGAAAGAAAAGACTCTTTCTAGGATGCTTTTTGATAAAGAAGGTAATAAGTGCGCAAAGATAGCTCAACCTACCTCTAATAAAAATTATGAAGAATTAGATCTTGCATAATACTTTATCACAAGGGTAAAATTGGGTAAGGTGACACATGATAGTGCAAAGGTGGATGTTCAATCAATCTTTAGATTCTCTCATCGAGAAATTTGACAAGGAAAAGAAGATGAAATGCCACTACAAGGCTAAAACAGAGCAACTCATAGCTATGTTATGGAAGATAAATCAATCTTTGGAATCCATCAAACCTGAGGCTATTGCAGTTGGCATTAAGAATCCCATCATTCAAAAGGTGAAAAAATTACGTACTAGAGGCAAAGTGTTCAATGAATATCTTGACCGTTTAATTGCATTGGGAATAGAAATGCTAGGGTCAACCATGGGAAAACTAGAGAAAATGGAAGGCATAAGAGAAAAATTGGATGACATTGTAAATGCTTTCTCTCAGGAGAAATAAGACATGGAAAATAAAGTACAGTCTTGGATTCAGATGAGGAAACTCAAAATAGACAAATTGGAGGAATTTGGGATCATTCCCATATGTGACATGTATGTGGAATTGAAGAGTCTTTGATTCACAAAGGAATTGTTCTCACCAACTTGCTTAATGATCTACAATCTGCAAGGGTGCTTGGTGAAGAACATGACTTGCATATTATAAATAAAATTGAAGAAATTCCATGTAAGTTGTGAGATGATAGTCAAAAGCTACTTCCCCCAAATAATGTGGTTCAGCAATTTATCGACATGATTCAGAAGGAGTTTGAAGATTAGGCATTTTCAAAACCACTAATGAATCGAATCTTTGATCTTCAATTAACTTTGGATAATCTAAAATAGTATCTTGGGTGACATGAAAAATCCTACAACATTGTTAGAGATTCAATATCAAGAGCTCGTGGCATCATAAAAAATATTTCAATGCCAGATAATGAAGTACAAGCAATCCTGAAGAAACATGGTGATTTCTTAATGTAGAATGTTGAGGAAAGTTGACCATGCCTTAGTTTAGTTTTCAATTTTTTGTAGTTATCCAAAGAAAATTTACATTTCATTTGTCAAAATGTAAATACATGTAACAACAATTAAGTCCTCCAATAATTTTGGACTCCATTGTTGAATAAGTCAAAGTAGTTAGACTTTTTCCTAGATTAGCTCTTGAATCTCATCTATAAATATGAGAGAGCTCATTTGTATTTTTTCCTTTAATCTATTGCAATGAAGTGTTGCTAAAATTATTTCTCAACTTTGAGACTTTGAGTTCAAATTGAAAATACAAATCTATTAATAGAAAGAAGGTAGATTTTGATATCAGACTTTGTGTTGAATCAAGATTTTTAGAGCAAGAGTGTTCTTATGTCATTTTTGCTTGATCTTTCTTATTGTTAATGGAATAAGTGGTGTTTCTCTATTATAATTGGAAGGGCCTTCAAGATCAACTTTATAAACTTTGTGTTATATTGATCTTTTTGAATTGTGTGTGTTGAAAGCAATTGTTGGTGAAGAATTATTAAGACTTTGAGCTTAAAATTGTTCACTTTATGTGTGGATCATTGATATTGGTAGTTGACAGACTTTGTGCTACAACTAGTGATACGATTACTTTTAAAATTATCTTGGAATCATCGTGGGAAAGCAATTGAAGACTTTGTATTTTAGAGTATTTTTCTATGTTACTTTTATTCGTTGGTACTTGCGAGTATCAGTAGTGTCTTTTAAGGTCTGAGGAAAAAGTTTAGCTAATAATTTTTCATCAAGAACAAAATCATTGCACAAGGTTGTATAAGAATTGACATGATTAGTAGGGTCTCCTTTACCTCTATATTTCTCAAACCTAGGCATTTCAATTCCTTGTGGCATCTGAGTACGTAATATTTCTAGGGATAATGGGCTACTACGAACATGATATGTTGGTAGAGAATTTTGGCTTTGGCTAATGGTGGATATTTGTTGTTGCATGGATGAAACAGTGTTAAAGAGTTGTGTAATGATGGGATTAGTGTAAGTGGTATGAGGTGAAAGGGAAAATGGAGATGGAGTGTGTGTAATTTTAGGGGAAGTGAAAGGGACACTAAGAGGGGTGGAGGTGGAAGAGGGAATGTTTGATGCCACAAAAGAACTAGGAATGCTAGTTGTAATTACAAAAGAAGGAGCCACACGACTAACCTATTGCATAGTTGTTGTAACTTGAAGAGTGGTGTAAGTTGGTATGGATGCTATGGTTGAAGGGGGGGAATGTGATATCCTCCTTGGATTGCAACTATGTCTACTGATTGGGATGTGGAAGAGGAATGTGTATTATATATCTCAAAAAAAATCTTTATAACTTGTAAGCCATCATCACTTTCAATCAAACCATGAAGGTTTTCTATGGCAGGTATGGCAGTGGTGGAAATGTTTTCAAGAGACAAGTGTTTTTGTAAATGTGCAAAATATTCATTAATACTTATAACTTTATCTTATGAAATTGCACTAGTTTGTGTGTCAACATTCATAGGGTGGGAAGGTGAAATCATGTGAGTGGTACTATCCATGCCTAATGCACCATTGTCCATACTAGGAGTAGGAGCTCTTGAGATCCCAAGGTCCGCTACAAAAGTGTTATTGCAGGAAGCCATGAGTCTAGAACTTCATCTCACTAAAGTATTATCAATGGGGCACCAAAAACTCATATAATTACCACAAGAGATAGGGTGGATACAAATGTAATGCAATCTAGGATGAATAAAATGCAAAAATTAATAATTCTAGGTGAAGCCACAATAGTGGTTTACAGCTGAAGTGAGGAAGGAAAAATCACAAAAAATGAATGCATGGAAAAAAATTGATTTTAGGGGTTCGTATGAACCTATTGGTTTCGAACCAATTAGGGGTTCGATAGAACCTAGGTTCGGAACCCTCTTAATACTTTCCCGCCAAAAAGCCATCAAAACCCTTTTAAAAGGGGGTTTGAATGAACCGAATGAACCCTAGGGGTTCGCTCTGAACCCCTAGGGGTCCGTTCGAACCCCTTTATCCTTATCCCCCGAGAAAAAAACTTGAATTTTGGCACTTTGGTTTGGTTTGAGGATGAAAATGGAGGAATATTCACAAAACCAACTGGAATCAGTAGTCCTCAAAACGAGCTATCCAACGAATATAATTTTAATATGTTTTGGTTTTATTATGTATTTGTTTTTTTAGTTTTATTAAACATAGGTTTTTCATCAAAAATGAAGGTCTCTATTCTGCACATGTGGAAAAATAGCGATTATCAAAAAAAATTGAAAATATAAGTGCACGAGATATTGAAGTCCTTGATCCAATAGAAAAAAAATTGAATTTTGATATATACAAAAAAGTTATGCTATACAATCCGCTATGTCCGAATTGTAATTGGTTTGATTTGAAACTTGATTAAAGAAAAAATATTCAATAAAAACTATCTAACCAAGTGGAAGCACTAGATATCAGTTAAAAACTAAATTGAAGAATTAGAATTTTATTCTTCATGGAAAAAAGTTATGCTTATATGGTGTGTCACTTTTTAAAAATGTTGTTTTTTAAAAAAAAACCAGTTTTCATGGGAGATGGAAAAAGAAGTGGAATTTGATTCCAAAAATTTTGAAAAAAATATTTTTAGAATCTACAGACAAAATGTGACGAAACTCTAGTTTGCATCATCTTCAAATTCACAGTTTAGCCACTATAGGTGCCTGAATGTGAAGATTTAGTTTTAAAAAATAATTTCAGTGTCCAGTTTGGCCAAAAATTGTAAACCACTATTGTGGGATCACCCTTTTGTAAATTGAAATAGAGATGCAGTACCAAAAAAGAGAAGTATAGAAAATACCTAGAAATTACCAGAAAATGCAGTGCAAAGTATGCAAAAGGACTAAGTCGCCTAGGGTAGCGATTTAGTCCCACTGATGACTTTTTTGTGTTTTTACAGAATTTTAAATGCAATTCTATGTCTTTCAAATGCACAAATGCAACTACAGTATGTAAATGCAGAGTTTTTTTGTTTTTCAATGTAAAAATGATGCAATAATGCAAGCTAATATGAACTTTTTCACTAATGCAATTGAAAACCCTAGGATGCACTTTAACTAATGCAAGATGCAAATGCAAATGAAACCTAATGCACTTGAAAATCATAAAGGAATAATTTTCAAAAGATGTAGGTTCACCAAAATGTAAACGGTGATTTTGGTTTGACCCCTCACAATGCTTTGCTCCTAGGGTTTTTCACCTAAAAGGAGAAAGGGGATTGGATGGGGGACCAAAATGCAAGGGTTTACACTCAATACTAATGTTAATGAGATGTATTATGCCTAATTAAGATGTCAAAATGTACTGATCTGAAATTGGAATGATCTAATGATGTAAAACTATGAAAATGTAAAGTGTTGGAAAACACAATGTGATATGCAAAAATGCCTAAAAATGCAACTAAATGATGAAATAACATAATAAAATGAAAGAGGTGCACCTGGAATCATACGTTTGATGTTGAAAGATTCTGAAATCCTAAAAAATTCACTGAAATGTTATCGGGACACTTGTTCTAGTTTGGGCAACTTAGTCCCAGTTTCAGGAAACTTTGTCAGAATGGGAATCTGCCAAATGGGTATCCAAAAATGTGAAAATTATTTTTCAGGCCTAGAAGCAGGACTAATTTTCCACTAGTAGTGACTTAATCCTCTACATATTTCAAAAAATTTGAGACAGAATCTTGTAGTCTCAAGTCTGCACTTCCTTTTATGACAGGTGTCTGCACTTGATTCTGCAAAAAACAGGGTAGAAAGTCTCTCCAAGCTTGAATTAGGGTTGTCTTGACTTGATTGACTTTGTGCGCTTTTTTATCATTTTTCAACACCTATTGCTTGACAAATCTGCATACAAAAGTCACATGTAAAAGGGGAAAAATGGTTGAGGGTTAGAGAATAGGGGTTTGCCTTGGTCAAACCCCACTTTGGTAATCAAACCTTAAACAATGAAATGAGATGAAAAGAGAGTGATAAATAGATAAAATGCAAATGAAAATTTCATAAACTTACCCCACCTTTGATGCTCAAAATCTGAAGATTTGCAATAAAGAACTCCAATAGCTTGACTTAATAATGCTTGATTTGCTTGAATGCTTATGAGATTGAATGCTTAAGAGATTGTATGAGATTTGGAGATAGATGATTGTAGGAGGATGTAAAATGAGGTGAAAAACCCTTATTTATACTTGATTTTACTAAAATTTCTCGAAAGTAACACATCGCAGGCTAACCTCAAGGGTTAGAGGACAAAATCCCGCTAGAAATTTAAAATTATTTTAAGTTTTGTGTCAAAAAGGACTAAGTCGCCCCTATTGGCGACTTAGTCCCACTTAAGCAAATTAAGTGGGTGTCGGGAATTTCAAGGCATTAAAAGTTGTCCAACAGGGATATCCTTAACAACACACTTGAAAATAGTCGGAAAGTGTATTAAGGGGTCATTTATACATGAGAAAGGGTTGAATTAGTGAAATTAAGCCTAGAAAAGTGTGAAATCTTGTTACAAGACTTTACAACACTTCAAAATAGGACTTAATAAGTGATAAAAAGGTGATTTTTAGGTGAATTTTAATTAATAGAATCTAGAAAAGTGTAGAAATGTTCTACAAAACTTCACAACACCTTCACAGGACATCATAATTTGAATGTTTAAGCCCTAATGTGAATGTTTTGACCACATTATAACATTATACCTAGGCCAAATCAAGCCAAAGTCCATTAGAAAGACTCAAGTGAGCATAAAAATGTCAACTATACATTTTTTGGCAACATAATGTTAATGGAGACATCCCCCATGGATAATCATAATGTATATATTTTAGTTTAGTTTCTAGTTAATTGTAGTGAGCAATAAGAAGGTAGCCTCCCCTTTTTGAGAGGAGAGATTTATCTCATAATAATTGTGGCCAAAATCACTATTTCATAATATGTAAAGGGATTACAAAATATTCACCCAATAGGTATGTTTTATAAAATGTATTAATATTTTATGTTTTTACATTAATTTTCTCTATAGGCCGCAATTTTCAGAATTTTTTTAAAAAAATTACATTTTTGCAAATATTAGAAAAAATCGGTAGGGTTAGTTCTTTGTAATTCACTTTTAGAAATAAAATAATTTATTTAATTTAGTGGTCAAAACTTTCATTAATTCAATCTATAGGCTGAATTTTTTAAAATTATATTCTTGGAAAGCTTATCAAAAATTAGCTAGGGTCAGATCTTTGAAATTTATTTGTATACATAAAATATATTGCTTAATTTAGTGGTCTAAGTTTGGCCCAAATTGAAACATAAAATTATCCCTCACACCAAATATTTTCCTACCTTAATAAATCTTAAAGTCATGTCATCTTTAGGATTAGAGGACCTTTCTACACATACAAAAACTAAGGACCCATTTTATATTCCACCACCTAAAATTGAGGAAATAATTTTGTAAGGACATGAAACAATGATACATTTCATTAAAGAAATTATTTGATCCATTTGTAAAATCCTTAAATGAGGGTTTAGATAGGTTTTAGATAGGTTTACAAAGGGATTATTATTAGAATTAAAGTCCCAAGAAAACTACCAAGGTGGTTAAAATTCCTAATGAACCAAATCAAGGGATGAGATAACCTTTTCAAGGTCAACAACTATACCTACCAAGAATAAGCATTCATAAATTTGATGGTAGGAATGTAATTTCATGGATAAGTCTCATAAAACAACAATTTAAACATCACAATATATCAAATAATTTCATGCTTGGCATAGCTTTACTATATTTAGAATTAGGACCTTACTAATGGTACCAATGAAATATGAGTGATAGACAATGACAAGTGTTCAACTGGAAAGAATTTAGTAAAGAATTAGCAACCTTCTATGAGAAACCATGAATTAAAAACTATTTTACCCAACTAAAAAATTTAAACTAATTAAGGTCTTTAGTTGAATATAATTTTGAGCATTTTAGATTGGCACTTAGACCTCCCAAGGTGATACCTTACCAAAGTCTACAATTGTAGATCAATGGACTTAAGGACCAAATTCAACATGATGTTCATTTTTTGGAACCTTGTATAGTTAGGAAATTTATGCAAAAAGCATTACATGTTGATAAAAAACACAACCAAAGAAGAGACCATGGAAGTTATTGATAAAAATGTGACTGTTCCTACAAGAAAACAAAAAACAAAAAAAATATTTAACCTAAGAGAAATTAGTAACCTCTCTCATCAACAAGAGATAAAGATAGGAGAAAAGGCCTCTACTGGAATTATGTAGAAAATGGTCAAGGAGTTATAAGTATTATATTAGTGAGAAAAAAGACAAAGTTTGAAGAGAGAGAAGTACCTACAAAATAACTAAATATATAACTTAAGAATGAGAATTCCAAGGAAAAAGAAATATCATCTCCCTACATTAATTGAATGGAACAAATGCACCACAAAAACTCAGAATAATTGGTAATAAAAAAATAAAAAATCTAAAAGTGTTAGTAGATATTGATAGTACACATCTTTATTGATAAAATATTAACTAATGAGCTCAATTGTTTTGTTTATACAGTCTCTAATTTTCAAGTTATGATAGCTAATGGGAAATAACTACCTTGTGGTGGTAAATTCCATTGAATAAAAATCTAAATGAGAGATTATTAAATAGATTCATAAATGTTTTATAAATCTATTAATGGAGTGGATTTAGTTTTGGGTGTGCAATGAATTAAACAATTAGGAACAATATATTTCAATTTTCAAGAATTATCCATGTCTTTTAGGATACACGGAAAAAGTATGAACTTTTGGGAATTAAATCAACACCATGTGAAATCATTAGCTCTCATAGGATGGAGAAAATATCCAAGAAAGCTTCTTATAAGAAGAAAACCCAAGCTAGATATTTTAAGGGCAAGGATGCTTGCAATGATAACTGTATTAGACTATGAGCAAGCTGATTTTCAAGCAATTCCTTTTCTTTTCCTAATTAGGATGTGAGTATGAATCCATGTGATCTTCAGAGAATGCAAGTTAAGCTACCTTAAGGGTCTTCGATATTAACCTAGGATAGAAGTTGCTCGGATAAGTTACCATGATTAGCCTTATTGACAAGGCAAAAGTTATTGATATTGTGGAACCTTATAAGTCCTATATGCTAGATTTATATTAATGATATTTATAATTATGCACTTTATGAGAGTGATGCATCGTGCGAGTGATGCACTTTGCATATATTATGCTAGTAATGCACTTATGATTGTTTTGTATTGTGTGAGTAATGCACTTATGATTGTTTTATATTTGGTGTGGGTAATGCACTCAATATTTTTTCCATATTGTGCTAGAGATTGTACACATACCTTGTGCGAGTAATGCACTTGAATAATTATTTTTTTCACATCTCGTGTATGTGTGTAGTATGCTTAAGTAAATTATTGTCCTCATGCGAGTGTTGCACCTTGAGATTTCACTCATACTTCGTACAAATGAGAACTTTTTGTAACTATTGTGTGAGTGTTGCATTAATACATTATCCATATGAGTTGTGTATCCCTATAAAGTGGGAAATGGTAATCGCTCTTTGTTGTGAGAGTGAGGTGTTTAGATATCTTGGGTTGTGGATGTTCGCTAGTGTATGACTGTGTGTCATTGCATGGTGACTGTGATTCCCCTTAATGTGATGCAACTTTTGTTGTTTGGCATCTTCAATGATGTTGGTTTGGTTAAGTAGAAAGGATCTCATTTTTTGTGTGACTGGAGTCTTAGATGACTCGTTGTCTGACATGATTGAATGTGTTCTCTTACTTACCTCATATTTTGGAATCCAGGTATAGTTTAGTATTGTACTCCCTCTCTTGTGACTAGAGTTAGTCACATAGTTCATGTGTTATGTAACTTTAGAAATTTGATATTTTATTTTATTGAATTTGATTCATTTACTAAATGTTGTCAAGGCCAGTATTGAATTTTTATTTGTGTTTATGAGTAAGTATAGCCATTGAATTTTTGATACTTATTTATCTTGTGATCTTTATGGTAATGAGTGAATTATTGATAGAATTGCATGCATTTTATGACTTATTGTTGAAATCGGCATTTTTTCTTTCCCTTGGTTTTGATTTACTTTCTTAACGGTGGCTATGTTTGAATGTTTTAAACTACTGGTCAAGTTTCATGTTATGTTCTCTATCATTTCCATGATGAGCCTCTGATGGATTGTATGAGGGAGTAGAATATAGATAATGTACTAGTTCTTGGTGTGTATGTTGCTAGAATTATGATATATTGAAATTCCTTGATTTGTCGTTACATGCAAGTGATCATTGTGTGCAATGTCGAGAAAGTTTTGAAATAGTTGGTGTTGCTATGGATCAATTAATTATATTGTCAATTGGTGTGGTCGTCATGTCTAAATAGTAAAAAAAAGGATGTGAAATGGAATTTGAGATTATGCTTAAATGTTGATTCCTAATTATATATACATTCATGAGATATGAGAACTTTTTTTTTGTATGTGATGAAACAACAGGTAATGGTAGAAAGAATGTTAGTTGAGAAAGCAAAGTAGCTGTGTAGCAGAATTCAATTAAAGATGGATAAATAAAGAAATAAGGATAACAAATTTTAAAGGATAAACACGAGAAAAGGAATAAGTGATAGAAGACAAGGTAAAGATAGATATGAAAGCAAAGGAAATAAGAATTCGTGTGAATATAAGTCAGATGTGAGTTGTGAAAGGGTAAAGTGTGGAAAAATATTGGGAACATGAATTGCTAAATCAGAAGTGGATATTTTAGAATGGATAAAGGAATAGGACAAAAATTCCTCATGATTGTATGAAGGGTAGGATGTGGAATGTTGTAGTAGCACAAAGTTGAAATGGAAGAATGAAAAGACTAAAATGGTTGAGACAATAAATGCTAGAAGTTTTAGGTGGGAAGAAATCTTTGAGAAAAGAATATTTGTGTGGAAATGGAAGGAAGAGATGAGGTTGAAGGCATTGATTGGAGTTAACATATCGAGTGTATTGCTAATAATTGAAAAAAAGGGTTGCAAAATTGCAAAGGGATAAGGGAATTTATTGGATGGTAATTTAAGATAGAACAAACTAATAGTTGGTAATGGAAGTAAAATTAGAAGGATAGAGAAGGATGAGTGTAGATTGGTTGAGGAAATTATATTATAGTGAGATGGAAGAAAGGATGGGAGGATACTTGAAAAATATGAATAAAAGAGATTATGATTCTAAATAAGACAAAGGTATAAACTGTAATTCAAGTTCGAATTGAGGCAATAGAACATAAATAAGAGAAAGAGCAATAGACATAGATAATGATAGAGATGAGAGAAGTACACATAAGGTACAAGTGTATATGCATGGAAAGTTCAAAACCATATTTATAAAAGGAAAATGGATAGCAAGAGTCCTAATCTCAGAGGAGTTGTATGCACGATGGTTGGTTTTGACCTAGTTGGTGACTTGTTGGAGATTTGTTTATTGTTTTGAGACC
>VDFB02271358.1:161405345-161514262 GCA_007258455.2 Sequoia sempervirens
AAAAATGTGTTTTCGAAAGAATTCATTGATTAGTGAATGATTGATACTTAAAAAAACTTATGAAATGTTATATTTATTCTTTCTATGGAATTAATTCTAGGACAGGATGTCGAATGTGGGCTCCCATAGACAATAATTTACTTTTTCTAAATTACCACTTTGTTTATTATTGCTTGGCCAAGCTACTGTACCAGTGAAATAGATGGTTTCGGAAAAGCCTAAATTATATGTTATTTATGTCTCTGCCACATCTTGTATGCAAAAATTATGTTATTCTAATTTAGGAATGCATATAGGCATCAAACATGCATCGAGAGATTCCCTCCTACTTATATTGTTCTAGGTTGCTAGGCTCCTCGTGCAGAGTCGGTGCTTTCTTCATGTTAGGAAGAAACCTAGGGAACTCCAGTACTTCGTGGTTGGGTGGAAAAAGGACCTTAACCTCTCTCTTGGCCTCGGCTTGCGGAAGACCATTAGAGTCATGCGGTTGAGGACAAAGATTCTTATGCCATATGATATACTTCATTGTAATATTCTTGTATGGCTTGCTTAGCCAAACTATAAAATGTATAATTATCTACATGGATGTAATTGTTGTATTGATGCAAAATATTTTATTTATAACATTGAAATAGATGTAATGTAACAACCCTTTTTGGTGTATGTAAATGAAGTGTAACACTCTTTAGTGTATAAAATTTGAACTTCATTATTGTAACTTTCTATTGTGCAATTAATACAACAATTACATCCATGTAGCTAATTATACATTTTACAATTTGGCTAAGCAAACCATACAAGAATATTACAATGAAGTATATCATATAGCATAAGAATCTCTATCCTCAACTGCCATGACTCTAATGGTCTTTTTCAAGTTGAGGCCGAGTGAGGTTAAAATGCTTTTTCCGCCTAACCACGAAGTACTAGACTTCCTTGGGTTTCTTCCTAACACAAAGAAAGCACCAACCCTACATGAGCAGCCTAACAACTTGGAACAGTATAAGCAGAAGGAAATCTCTTGATGCATGCATGATGCCTATATGCATTCCTAAACTAGAATAACATAATTCTTGCATATAGGATGTGGCAAAGACATAAATAACATATAATCTAAGATTTTTAAAAACCATCTATTTCATTGGTACAGTAGCTTGGCCAAGCAATAATAAACAAAATGGTAATTTAGAAAAAGTAAATTACCATCTCTGGGAGCCCACATTCGACATCCTATCTCAGGAGTAATTCCATAGAAAGAATAAATATAAGATTTCATAAGTTTTTTTAAGTATCAAACATTCACTGAGAAATGAGTCCTTTTGAAAATACATTTTTACTCCAAAGTTCATTATATTGGTTTGCATGTCCATCTATATTTACAAATCCAACGAAATGAAATAATCCATAAGAAAAATATGTTTTTTTATATTTAATCCTACAACCAATATTTTACTCAATTCAATCAATTTAATTATATTCCAAGTGAAAATAGCAAATATGTGTATATATATGTCTTTCCATTTGCATACAAAATTTATAATAGTCATTTTGATTAAACAATTTCCAACTTAACTGGTTTATCTAAGAAATTATTTATATTTATATTTGCAATATGCACTCTTATCATTAATTGATATATTTATTTTATTCACAGCATTCTAACAATGTAAATATTGCTCATTTATATATATATATATATATAGAAAAATCATTTTACAACAGTGGTTAATTTTGATCATACTAGAGATTTTAAACAACAACATGCATTGCTAAATATACAAAAGTTTTCACTTGAAGTCTCCTTGAACTTTTCGGACCCAATCGAACATTTGCACCTTTTTTGCAAGTGTTTGTTTATTTTTTCTATCCTTGGTTCTTCCTTTCCTGGATGTTGGGTTTCTTTCAAACCTTTGGACCTTTTTTCCAAAGGTTCAAATCTATTTGAGGTCTCTGATCCCTCCCTTTTTTCTTCTTTCACTCTTTTCGAAACTTCAAGACTCGTTTGGACTTTTGGACCTTTTGTTTGAATTCCAAGTCCATTTTCTTTTCCTAGCCCCAACTTATTCCTTCTTTAGATCTTTGGACTCCTTTTTGACTTTTTGGTCCAAAATTTCAAGTTTGATTTATGTCCCCATTCTCATCATCTTTTATTCCTTTGAATTTGATTAGTTTTTGTTTTTCCACAAGTATTTTTTGTTAAAAAAAATTGAAGGCGTGGGATCGCAAAAAATGGCATCTGTCATAAGCTTCACATGTCCACGAGATCAATTTCACTAAGACAAGATTCAAGTGCGAAGGCCCAAAAAGGTCACCACTTAGGAGCTTTTGGTTTGTTCTGTGGGCTCACAAGTTCCTCATGGTTGGTCCAATTTTTAGACGAAGGCACGAGAAGAGTGAAACATGGCATGTTTTGGTTCATTCCATGAGCCTACAAGTCATCTGAAGGAGGCCCAATTAAAGAATGTAGTGTTGTAGAAGGTTGACACATGAAGGCAATTGGTTGGTTCTGCTCACCCACAAGCTTTTTAAGGAAAGCCCAATTTCAAGCATGAAAGCACGAAAAGGTTGAGACTTGGCAGTATATGGTTTTCACAAGCCCACAAGCTTTTTTAAGAGTGTCATTTTTTAGCTATGGTATCAAAGGAAAGTGACACATGGTACAGATTCTATAAGCCCATGTAATTCTCAAGATGGGTCTCATTTTAGACCACGAATACAAAGAAGGTTGACACATGTCTTTTGTTGATGTCATATACCCTTTTTGACGACTTTTCTCGATGAGCCCGTTTTGGCGACATGTAAAGGCATGTTCGATGTGACATGATCAAATTGGTTGAGACTTTTCAACCAAATTCAAATTTGGTCAGGACATGTGATCTGCCAATTTTCATCTTCTCATGATAGATCTACGACTGAATTCAAACCAAGCAATGGCTATGAGCTCCATGTTTTGTGGGAAGTTATGCAAAAGGTTTGCAATTGTGTCTCAACTACTAGATTGAATCTTCAAGCTATATGAGAAATTTTTTAAAATACATTTCTCCATGTTACATTCATGGTAGAAATGAATCCCATACTTCTTTACATGTTGCAGATATTCCATCTCCCTAAGGGCCATTCATGATCAAATTTCATAGTGGATCTCATAGGGTTTTCAGCTTTGCACCTATTTGATCTATCCATGAGGAGGCATGGTGAATGTGCTAGGGCCATTTTGGTAGGACTTCAACTCAAAATTTGAGGGCCAAACATCTTATCCAATAGGATCAAATTTCCCTCTAACTGCTAACCCTAATTGAGTTAGGGTTTGATGCTAGATCATCCAATTATGCCTAAACTATAAAGGAAACTATTGTATTCATTTATAGAGTTCTTTCTTAGGCTTTTCCCTACAAAATTTTTGGTAGACTTATGCACTCTACATTTCTACAATTATAAATTTCCTTTTATGCCTTTGTGTTAATAAAATCATTACTGTTTACCTCTTTCCTATGCTTGTATGTTGTATAAAATTTGATACCTTTATGCATGCATGATCTTTCATCATCTTTACAATCTATAGGGAAGAAGAAACATTTATAATCTTGTTGTATCACTTTCCCTTTCTATTTTTATGCATTCCTTCTCTCCCTTTTCCCTTGTGAGTTGGTTAAAGTAGGGTAGTGGTAGGATTCCATGTGTTGGGTTGGACTAACACATCTACACTTAAATCGAAAGAGGAATTTGGCCTTCTCCAAAGACTTGACCTCATCTTGCAAGGTCCCACATCTTGAGGTCATTTCCATTATGTCATTGTAATGTTGAGTTTTTGTTCAATAGGGTGCAATATTATGTGACAACAATCTTTAATGATGTTATCCAATATTAATTGTCTTTCCAATGAGACTCCTCTCTAAAAAAATTGCATAAAAAACTTAAAAATATATTTTCTCTTCAAGATTCTAATGAACATGCCTAGTTTCATCTTGAATTGCTTCAATATAATCATTTTATGTTTATAATTTAAAAAGTTGAAGCACTTAGAATCTCTAATACATACTAAGAAATAGCATACTACCACCATTCCCTATAGGAATCCTCATCTTTTGGCTTGGGGATATAATTTCAGATGCCAACCAAAATCTCATAAAAAACTTTAAAATATATTTTCTCTTCAAGATTCTAATGAGCATGTGGTGCAGGAGCACCTAATTTGCAATTTTTTCTCAAATAATGTATTTTTGCAATTTTGGAGTCCTTGTGGTCTTAGGGGGTTAATAAGGTCTTTAATGACCATGATTAATGCTGTAATTCCATTTTCAATCCATTTTGAGTGTGGGTTTTTAGTTTGTTGCAATTTTCAAAAAAATTGTCAAAGTTGTTATTTTGGGTGTCATGCATTTTGGCAACTTGGCAAAAATGATGAAAAATCATTAATGGAAATGGGAAACATCTTGTAACTACAAAAATGGATTGTAAAAGGCATGCTAGAGCTTGGAGTGGTCGAGTTTTGAAGATTGGAAGTGATTTTTGGTGTTTATGAAAGAATTTGAATAAGATTTTCCAATGTTTTCTATAGTTGCAACAAGTTTTTAGATTTGGTATAGCCTGTACGGCCTTGTTTGTGCAATGTAACCTTTTGCATTTCATGGAAAAATGAGAAATTCAGTTATTTTGGTGAAAACTATCCAAACCCTAGCTAGGGCTGACAACAAGCACTAAAAATGTAATAACTTTTTTTCTACCTGTCCAAAATTCCTGAAATTTTATCCAAAATTCTTTCTTGATCTATATTTTGATTAGGATTTGGTTTTATGTCTTCAAATTCTCACATTTGGGAGGAATCTTCACCAGTCTGCTTCAAGGAAGCATAAAAAAAGGGTTTTTAATTCTGTAACAATCCATTTTTGACCTATTCCGTACAAAAGTAACCCTAGCCTATTTTTAGATATGTGTAGTAAGAGCCAAAAGGGTATTCCAAATAGGTCTTAAATTTTTAATATCAAGTCTACAATGAAAGTTATGACCCAAAAAATCCAAATTGTTGCCCCCATGTTTTAGGTTTTAAGAGCAAGATGTCAAGAATGAACAAGAATGCACATTTTCGCCATTTGGTTTGAAACCCTATTTGTGATGTGTTTAGTTTGTCTTTTCTCTACAACATGCCTATTTTCATCTTGAATTTCTCCAATATAATCATTTTATGTTTATAATTTAAAAATTTGAAGCACTTAGAATCCCTATTACACACTGAGAAATAGCATACTACCACCATTCCCTATAGGAATCCCCATCTTTTAGCTTGGGGATAGAATTGCATATGCCAACCAAAATGACCATACAAGAGAGGTATTTTAGGTGTGAAATATTAAGTTTATAAGGAAATTGATCCACGTTATTTATTTTGAACCTTAAGATAGAAAAAAGAATGGCAAATGGTCTAAGAGGGTAGTAGAGTAATATTCCTTTACAGAATTACCAATGGAGTCTTTAATCAATTTCCATTCAGGAGAAATATGAAACCTAGCTAACTTACTAATCTTTTTATCACATTCAAATCTATAATTAGACTAGGTCTATCGATTATGGACATGACTAGTGGTTTTTTATGGGTTGGATCAATAACCCCAAAATAATTATAAAAATTCAACCATTTATCAAACTCTTCATTACTCATCTTAACATGGTTGGGCCAACTGTGATCTTTAGGATATTCCACAATATTAAAATCATTGCCAATAACCCAATCAAAATTAGGAAGTTCTTTAGTCATCTAATCCCATAGCTAACATATCTCTTTTGTATTATCAGGAGCATAAATTAAATAGAAACCAAAAAGATGACATTTGATAAAAGTTAGGGCCTCAAGGTGGTATTATGCATGTTCAAACATCGCATTCCTCATCAATTCATCCAAATTCTAGTACTCTTGATCAATGTTCAACATCTTCCCCTCCAATTATGAGACATAGATCAAGATCTCCCTTGTCTGCTCCAAGAGTTGAAACCTTCTAACTAATCTATCTCTCTTGTTAACCTCTTTGAGGCTCTACCAAAATGAGAAAACCTTCTTAAATCATCTTAATCATGAATTGCAAATTCTTTCATTGAACGTTAGGAGGATTTATCTCCCTCATCATAAATATAGAGTAAGAAGATTTCTAAGTGGAAACCTAATATTTGTTTTTCTTGAAGGATTCTAACTTAATGGCCTTTCTCTTACATCTTCTCTATCCAATATATGGAAAGATGCTACTCTTCTTCATACATCTCATAGAGAGGGTAATGGGGTGCTATTATTGGTTTTCTTCTTGAATCAACAAGTTTTCTTATTTAATTTTTTGAATAAGTCATTGGGCATTGGATGTCATAGATTATTTTCCCCTATTTCACAAGGCTTAGAACTTTATGAACTCAATTATATTATTTCTATTATTTAACCATTATTTTCTTGTATTTATGATGCATCTTGAAGCATACACACACTGGATATTGTGACAATATTACTCCTAGATTCCTTCATATCTCAACAAGATTCATTGTGATTATGATTGTTGAATTCCCATAATAACATTGATAGTCATAGAAATAATATATGTATGTATATTTCATGGAGTATGCCAAGATCAAAGAGAGCGTGAAACAACTTCTACAAGTGAATAAAGTATGCACAATAGTATGTCTATCAAATATAAATTGAAGAGTGTATAATACAATGATCAAGCCTAGCATATATAGGTAAGGATGAGGAGGTGAGAAGGTAGGAGCGAAACTCTAACCACCCCTCCATAGGTGGGACACTTGTGGGCTCACTTGACAAGTGGGCGATCAAGTTTCAATAGGTGTCTCAATTCATGAGGACTCGTGAGGAAACATGTCCTAATGCTATGAAGTGAGACAAAAAGAAAAAAAAGCCTAAGTAAACTTAAGCTAGGTCTGAATAGGTCAATCCTAGAAAGGTGATTAGCTAAATAGGTAGATAATGACACTATTTACACTAACACCCCCCTTAAGTCCAACTTAGGGAGTAATGTATGGACTAATGATGAGTCTCAACTACTAGGTCATGTCAGGTACTCATGTACAAATATCTCATAAAGTGGATTAAAGGAGAAAAAGACAATGGGAAACTAAAACCCCTCTCTAAAAGAGAAATGCAATGAAATTAAATGTACAAGTGAAGAAGAAGTGATAGATGGAGAACTCATGATGACCCCCAAGGACTACTTTTATCACATAAGTACAAGAAACATCCCCCCCATAGGAGAGAAAGAGAGAGACTATGGAGACCCCATAATATCATAGAACCTACAGTGTTGAGTAATACCCCAAAAAAAATGCAAAATGTGATCCCTGAATGTCGAACAACATTTCTTCCTTGTGGAAGAAGATGAATTGCAGATAGGTGCATGATATCTTCCTATGTGAGAAGAATGGATGTCTCTGAATGATGCACAAGATCCAAGGACAATGGTGAGATCTCTGAAAGTTTCTCAAATGCTCAATGTGAAGGTTTATGTAGAATAAAAACCAAATATGTAGATATGGTTATCATCAAATGTGTCTACCAACTTTGTAAAATGAGAGTCACTAAACAAGTCTAATATATCATGTAAGAAATCCCATTCAAATGTAGTGGAAACACAACTATGAATATTTTGTTGCCCTGAATCATGAGAAACCAGTGTAGGAATGTACTCAATACTAAAAAAGAAAATATCAAGGAGATATGATATCAATGTAAGGTGAAATAACCGATCAGGAGGATAGAACTCCAAGGTTAAAATAACCAAATTGTATCTTTGTATGCATGTTGAAGGTATTAGTGTCATCTATACTCAAGTCATTATCAAAGTCAGCCAAAATAAAGGAAGAAAAAGAATATAATCTAGAATCATAATCAGCATAACCCATGGCAATGATGTTTGTACTCTACAAACCTTTGATAATCACTAAATGTGGTGTGAACTCAATTGTTTTTCTTGCACCACTTTGTGTAATCTGATAAATGGAAAGGAGATTATTGGATAAGGAAGGTACATAAATTGCATCATTGAATGTTCCTTATCCAATCTAAATAGATCATTTTCCAAGAGCTGACATATAAGTGTTATTCGCCATCAATATTGGTGGGAATGAACAAGGATAAAATATAGAAAATAGTTTCCTAGATGCATCCATGTGGTGCAATGCCTTGGAATCAAGAAGTAACTTTTATGATGTGTTGTTTGTAGAAGCAATGAGTGTCATAACCTTATTCCTATCCTTTGTTGTAAATGTGGATGATTTTGTTGTAGAAAGTGAAGAACCCCTCGTCTTAGACAATTGAAGTTGGTTTTTCTAAAGAATAGTCTTCAAGTCATAATTTCCTTTTTGTATTATTGGTGTTGTTCATGCCCTAATCTACTACGATAAGTAAATTTGGGCTTTTCCTCATAAAATTTCCCTTTTGAGGGATATGAGTATAATGAAGTGTTTTATTTTGATCCTTAGTTTGTTTTTTCCCTTAGGTGATTAAGAAACTAATGCTTGACTTGTTAAAGAGGTGATAACATCCATAGAGATTAATTTAGATTGTTCTCTTGTAATTCTCTTGTGATGGAAAGGTGTTAGGTCACAATGGTGGTGGAGTGCTTGTTGCACATGAAAAGGAACATCTAATGGTAGCACTTGGTGAAGTGAGGCCACAATTTGTTTTATAGTCTCTTATACATTTTATAGAAGTTGGACAACAATAAAAGGAAGGCTCAATAGACCCTAAAATCCACAAGTCTTCGACCAAATAAAAATCTCTCAACCATGAATAGTTGCCTGTTGAGGTCATGGATGAGTATTGTGCAGGTTTTGTATTATGTGAAAATTGATATAGATTGTGTGCAAGGTGTGGGATATAGTTGAAGTGTATAATCCACCTCTTCATGTACTCCATAGTTTAAAAAAATCAATCTTTAGGATTGTTGGTAAGTTCGCCTCTATATAGGGGCTTGGTAGATGCAGATAAGATGAAAATCCCATGAAATGTTTCTAAATTGGTATAAAATACTTCAAAACTGCAAAAGTGGGCATTGGCATAGGTTGATTAAGAGATCAACAAAGCCTTTAAAAAAACACCTACAAATAACAATGGAGTATTTTTCTCAAAACCAAGTTGGCCAAAAAATCTACAAAACTGAAAAATATTGACTCAAACTAGCAAATTGGCCCTCTTGCTAAAAAAAATTGTTTTTTATAACTTATGTACAATAGGCATAGAGACCAAAAAAATTACAAAGAATCAAAGTTACCAAATTTGACAAAATAAAAGATATTTTCCGCTTCTCAAGCCTTTTGAACACAATGACATTGTTTGTTTGGCTCTATGATGCTCCATTGATGGGGAAATATGTGGGAGTCACCTCAATGTGAGAAGGAACATGCTCTTATGGATCTAATACCATTTTGGATAATTACGAGATCAGAGAGAGCATGAAACAACTTCCATAAGTTAATAAAGTGTCCACAATAGTATGCCTATCAAATATGAAATGAAGAGTGTATAAAAAAATGATCAAGCCTTGCATGTATAGGCAAGGATGAGGAGGTGAGAAGGTAGGAGTGAAACTTTGAGTACCCCTCCATAGATAGGACACTTGTGAGCTCACTTGACAAGTGGGTGAGCAAGTGTCAATAGGTGTCTCAAGTCATGAGGACCCATGAGCACACATGTCTCAATGCTATGAAGTGAGACATGAAGCAAAATAAGCCTAGGTAAACTTAAGCTAGATTTGAATAGATCAATCCTAGAAAGGTAATTAGCTAAATAGGTAGATAATGACACTATTTACACTAACACTATTAAGCACAATGGAAGGAGATTTTTTGTCATCTATTATTATTGTAAATAAGCTAGTAGTAATATATGCTAAACATAGAAGTATAAGCAAAACATGTGAATTTTTTGATACAATGCTTGAAACACACTTCATTTACCGCCTTTCTTCAAGTGACAAGTAGGTAACCATTAAAAGATACCAATATTAAATGGTTGTGGAAGGCATTCGCTTGGATTTTTATAAGCCTTTGATTGGTTTATTATAGCTTATAATCTATTGCTTTACATATTCATTTTCATAAGTGAGAATGAGAGTACTGATAGGAAAGTATGCATAATCATTTATTTTTGTTTTCTTGAGAGAAATTTATTGTTGATTATTACTAAGTTCAATTCACTTTATTTTACCAAGGTTTGTATTCATGTTCCTCAAATACTAGATTGACAATTTCTCTAACATTTTAGCACATCGATAAAGTTGCAAAGTGGACTTAACATACAATTCCCTTTGAATCCTAAATAGTATAGTTCTTAGGATAGGATTCACTCTCTATTGGTGCAAGTCTAATTTGAAAACCTTAAAGTGAAAGCTTTGTACTTTGTTGGTGGAAGAGCTCTTCCAACTCTTTGGAATCATACTACTGTAGAGACAAATAAAACAACTATAGAGGATGAAACTACATGTAGTGCAAATAAATTATCCTTCATAAAATCTCTAGAAATTATCATACCATCTCTAGAGATCAAATAGGATTTGACACCATCCTTAACCCGAAACTTCACATTAAGCTTGTGATTCAAAAGTTGAATGGAAAACAAGAGATTTGATGTCAAACCTAGAACATAGAGCACTTTGTGAGAGTACAACTACTTGTCCCGAGAGGAATGGTGATAGTACCAATTCCTTTTGCAACATACTCCTTATTGTTTGCAATCTGAACCCAATCTCTAGTGCATTGATCGGTCAGTGTATCAAAAACTCTTTATTTCCTAACATATGCTCATTGGCACTAGATTCAATCAACCAAACATCCCTTGAAGGATGCAAGGTTTTAAAAACAAGAAAAATATTATAATTGATGTCACAATTGGTTGCCTGGTATGTCCTCATTAGTTGTATCATCTTGTTGGGTTATAATATTGTAATGTCCCATTCCTAACCAGTTTATTAGGGTGGTTAATTTTAACCTATTTCAATAGTTCCCATAGGGGAATGGATTGTGATTAAAGAACTCTAAAGACAGTTTATCCAATAGTTTGACAATATCAATGTGTTGTTGAGTTTTGATGGTTTTCATGAGCATAATGCCCTTTTCTTGAGTTTTTTTTGGGCGAGATCTCCAATACTTACTATTTTCAACAAGTTGGATTGGTCATCAACAAAGCTAGTTATCAATACTTCTATTTTTAGAAGTGTCGATGGGGGGTGGTTAATATCAATATTTTGACATTTAATATGGTCTAGTGTATTTATTTTAAGTAACGTAAAAGTATTAAAGTTAAATTAAATATTTAACTTACGTTATTTATTTAATAAGGTTGCTTGATAAAAGGGGCCAAGGGAGACATAAGGGGTTTTTAAAAAAAACTAATAAGGTATTTCTAGAAGTGAGTGCCCAACTTATGGGAGACATAAGGGTTAAATAGATTAAATAAAATATTTAATTCCTCTTTTGGGGCATTGGAATTGGAAAGGATATATACTATTTTTTGAAAAATTCATTCCTCATGCTGATTTTGGATATTATGGAGAATACATTTTTGGTTGAACTTGTTCATCTTGTGGATTTGTGAGGACATCAACCCTTGTAAGGAACATCTTCTACATTGGTGAAAGACCCAATCTGGAAGATTTATGGTGATTTTCACTCAAAGATCATAGTTGAGCTTCATTGTTGGTTTGAAATCTATAGCTTTAAATAGAATACATTCATGACTTGAATACCATATTGATAAGTAGCAGATTGAAGGAGTTTGTGCTTCGTTGATTGGTGTTATTACATTCTCAGTTGGTTGTACCATTCCCCTAGCTAGTCATACCATCTTGGTTGGGGTGTGGGGTTTTGTGAGTGGGTTAACTCATTTTGTGAGCAATTTTTTTAGGGTTTGAGGGTACCCAAAATGGGTGTGGCTGGAGATTGCAATTTCATCTACAAACAACATGCATTGCTAGTTGTGGCATCACTTTTTGGGGATTTGTAGGAGTTGAACGCAGGCACAAAAAAATATCAAAGTCAAATAAACTTTGTGGGTATGTTAGAAATGGATATGTAATGTGTTTTAAAAAATCTGTGTTGCTTTTACAATTTGGAAAAATGTACTTTCTTCTCATAATTTAAATATATAATTTTTAGCTTTCTATATTCATAAAAAATTGTCATTTTTCTAAAATTATTAAATTGTTGCAGGTTAATTTATTATTTGTACTTTATTTTTCAACTCAACCCATCTTAAACTATTGCAAAAACACTTCAAACCAACAAAAAAAATAAGGGGCGGACTAAGGGTGTATGTTTCAGTGGTATTAGAGCAATGTATCCTGTCATCTTGGGGGGTTTTGGGGAAAATAGTGTTATGGAAGTTGAATGAGTAATGCAACCATATGTACCCATCATTATAATATGAGAAGAAATAGATCAAACATGAGCCTTCAAAGTCAACCAGAGTGTAAGGCCTCTCCCTTTATATTAGGGTTACAACCCCATTTATTTATGAACCTATGCTATTCTACTATATGGATTAAGAGTGCATCAAATGGGACGATACATGATCCGACTATGTTTGTGTGCCTATGTAATTGTAGTCATTTGATTCCAAGAGAAGATTAGGTAAATTCTCATGTGAGTACTCTTGATAGGTATGTGACTAAATCTACATTAATAGGTATTATAATTTTCCATGTTATATTGTGGTGCTAAGGTCCACATTTAGTAACAACGTTCTTATCATTTGATTCATGTTGAGTTGAATTCCTTAGAATTGAATTTAGTGCAAGTAACATAGTTGTGCATTACAGTTATTACTAATAATAAACCTAGCGTGTGACTAAGGATCAATAGAATTGTGATTATTTATCATGTATTAAGGTAATGCCAACATCAAACAAATTGATCAAATGTATTATCAATATAACCTCTAAATATATGTATATCCAGATTTTAGTATAATCTTCTCTATATAACTCATGAGCATATAAAGTTTTTACTATATGAAACCTTATTCTTTTAATTATCTATTATCGGATGAGCTGCTGTACAAAGAACTTTACTATTACATTTTTGGTAAAGCTATTGCGATCCTACAATGACTAAAATATGAAAGAGATATGTAAAATTTGTTAGAATAATATTTTGATATTATAATTGCCCTTATTCCAGTGAGTAGCACTTCGAAGTGGAATACCATCAAAGCGTTAATTAATATTCATCTCACTAGAATTTAATATCAAATATTACCCCAAACGCTAATATAATTTATGTTTGCCGTGAATTACAGTTACTGGCATTTATCTTGGGTTCGCAGCCATAGTTAATGGCATAATGATGAAATGTAGGAAGAGATATATAATCAGTATAATTATAAAATGTAAGAAGTGATACTGAGTCACTCTGAATTGATTTATTTCACCTGCACAAAGGTTCATCACCTACAATTCAAGCTTCTTACTGGTAGGGAAATGGATATACCAAATCTGATTCATTATCACAGACGCAACTACTTATACCAGCTATGAGAAATAAATGGCATAAAAGTAAATGCCACTAAGCTGATTGACGTGATGGGCAAGATGTACAGAGGTAGTTGGCCACATCTGATCCAAGGATTTTGACATGAATTTCTACATGGATTAATGAAGGAAATTAATGGAAGGGAAGGAGGTGATGAAAATCGTGGTGAAGAAGGCAAGGAGCATCCGCATGCTGAAAAAGGCTCCTGTCAAATAATTTTCTTTCATTTCTTTCTTTGTCTCTAGGTATCAGCGCAACCACAACAGGGTTTTGGGGGTTAGTCTTGTTGTTAGGGAATGGAATGGTCTCAAAATTGGACATGAAATGTAATCTTCACTACGGGTAGAGAAGAGATTGCTGAGTGGAAGCCTGCCCTCCAAAAGATATGTGATCACTCAGGCTGCATAAATCGGTCTGGAGCTGAAGAACCTAGGTTTCATAGCATTTCTTCTTTTTGTAAAGCTCTGTCCATCTATTCTCAACGACATCTTCAGCAACACGACACAATCTGAGCAATTGCTATCCCTTTTCGAGTCTCAACAGAGACGACACATCTCGAAACCTTGATGCGTAGGGCCTGCTAAAGCCATATTTATCCTCTGGAAAAGCTTTATGTACTGTTCCACTCTGAAGGGGTTTTCTCCATTGTCATGTTTGTGTAATGAGGAGGATCCAGAACTACATATACCACATTATGACCACCTGTAAATGGAGAAGTAGTTTCTGGAAGAAAATCCTTTGAAAGATCTTCGAGTGTTCCAGTAAAGGAGATTAAGGGGTGCGCAAGGACGTTTGGACTGTTGGTGAGTTGGGAATGGCATTTAGAGGATTGGCGTAGTGAGCTGGGCACTTGTTCTTCCATATGATCTCTCAATCTTTCACAAAGTTTGCGCTGTCAAGTAGGACCTCATGACCATCCTATCGTTAGAATAAATACATATGTTATTTGCAGCATTGGACTGTACATGTTAGATCCATATGCATGAATTTAGTTTCAATGATTTTTATTTGTTTCTTTAAATCTGTACAACAGAATTGTCCACGAATGTCAATCATATGATATCTTTATGTCGAGAATAAGCATAAAATCTCATGCATAAAAAGATCAGGAAACTCCACTTATACCAGATATTTGCTCCAGTTTTGGCACTTGTGTGAATAATTTGAACGACTGTTGTATCTTGGAGAGTTCTGTCATTGTTTGTGCTTCTAATATTATAGTTAGTTGCATTTATCGGTAGCTTTTAATTCTATGATTAATTTGTATTCTGGATCTGTGAATATTATGATTTAAGGCATTAGGAATAATTAATCATAAAAATAGATTTCAATAACGTCTTATGGTGAATAATACCACGAGTTACCTTTCTTATCAGCAATAATGCTATTTTCATCATGCTGTTAGTAATTGTTTTATGGTTGAAATGGGCGGGTAGTTTAAAGTTTGTGCTTAGTTTTCTTGTCACTATAATTTATCTCCTTTCGATGAGAGCATCACAATAAGATAGAATCGATTATATAAAGAGAGCCCCTCACCTTTACTTTTAGGAATGCTTAGTTTATATTTTTTTTTGGAGGGGAATGTATTCCCATGTCTTTATAAAGGAGGCCCTAATAAATAAGAAGAGATAACTCTTCATTCGTTCCTCTTCCCTCCTTTTAAGGGAATATAATTTTATGTATATAAAAGAATTACTATGGGTATGGTCCCATGGAGGGGGGCTTCCTTAAAAATCTCAGCGTATACTGTTTAGTTTTTTTAGGAATATTTTTAAGTTCTTGGTCCCATGGATTTAATCTTACAATTCTGCTTAAAATTTCAAGCTCCAAAATTTCAGGAATGAACTGTAGTGCTTTGATAAAAAATAATAAATAAATCAAAATTCTCTCATTTTTATTTTCTAATAAGAATTAAAAATTTTAGATGAGAGACAAGTGGCATAAAAAACTCCTAAACTGTAGGAGCAATTTCTAGCCCCACCCCAATTTCACCAGCTGAAAGATTCATTTCTAAAAGGTAGGGGCTCCTATTTTTCTGGAAAAGATTCCAATTAATCCCGTAGCACAAATTTTTTTCTTCCATGGGACCTCCTACTCCATGAAAATAGAAGCCCAAGCCCCCCCATGGGACCATACAGTATATATATTTATAATTGCTATTCTTTAATCTTGATAATTTAAAAAAAAAAGAATATATATATATATATATATATATATATATATATAGAAATCCTTTAAAAAATGAGAGAGTCATGGTTGTTCCTTTAGAGAGCCTTTTTTTTTTAAACTTGCGATTTAATTTATTTATTTTTAATGTAAGTCTCATTTTATAAGTTTGTCAACTTAAACAAATAGTTGAAAAGGAGAAAAGAAAAGTTTTCTTTATTATTTTAGTAAATATATATGTATAATAAGATTTTAATTTGGGTATTTATTTTATAATATCTTATTCATCTTAATTTATTTTTATTTGTTATTTTTCTTTTATAAGAATATATTGAAATAATTGAATTAGGGCATGTGATAGAATGTTTTCTCATCAATGAAATTTATTTAGTTTAAACAAATCAAAATTCATGAATTCTTTTGTGAGTCAAGTTTGTATTAATGTTAATATAGATATTTAAATTATCCAACATTAATACCTTACAAAATGGCATTTATATCATTAGGGTTATAATAATAATAACGGCAAATGATAGATTATCCTTGGATGGATTAATAACACTATGTTTGGAGTGCAGTTGGATGTCAAGTGGAGGTTAGTCATCGAAATTCCATAGCAAGTATTCAAAACCTAGCACAACCTTAACCTAAGTCCTTTGTCATCTCGTTACTTGTTTTAAGGTCCATGTGATGGAGTTCATGCATCCAATATTGTTTTCTTCCCTCACCCCGCCCTCTAGCGACGTGTCAATGGTAGAATTGCACGAGCAACTCAACCCGATGTGTAACCAAATAGAAAATATGTTCAATAGATGTAATAGTGTCTTAAGTGTCGTTGGTAACTCCTGCTATAGAGAAATATTTTGAGTGGTGTTACATGATAGACATGTATTTAAAACTTCCCTAAATGCATCCTTTATTAAAATATTACTCGAGGTATGGTTATGATAGAGGCCCTTATTGTGAGCCAATTGGGAAACCTTCCATTGAAATTAGTCCAATATTTATAATCAAGGTCCATTTGTTTAAGAGCCTTCCTTTGTATTGTTAACAATAACATTGTTGTGTGAGTTGATGTTATGGTTGAGATTGATGTTAAGACATCTCTTTAACCTAATAGATTATATCCCTTTATTATCCAACCATGGGTGAAATGGTTGAAGTCTTGTTGTCGAACTATGGTGCCTCTACGAATTATATACGTAGGCAAGACCGTCTGAGATGAGCCCCCGAGGACTAGGTCTGGCCCCTAGGATTTGTTCTCTTATTATTCTTGTGATTACTACTGATATATATATGTATGTTATTGTTGACATTTAACTTATATAATGTTTCAGATTCATTTTTGCTAGGTTGAACTATTTAAGTCTACCTCGAAGATGTGGATTCCATGTCTCCTATCAAATTGACTATGATGGTCTAAACAACTTAGTTATCTCACTAAAATAATTATAGTTTATGATTGGTCAAAATTTGTATGCCTTCTTGTAGTGCTTGTTGTGTTAGCAAACTTTGAGAGTTTTGCAAGCGTAAGTGAACAAAATTTGGAAATTGTGTTTTGTCCTTAACTATTTTTTGAGTGTTAAATTTTGGGCATTACACAGAGTTAGATCCCTTTGTAGACATTAAAATAGGTGATAGAGAGTAGCAGTCGGAACCTAGCACTAGATAAATGTTGAATGACCTAGCTTAAGGGCAATGTGAGTTGCAAAATATTTTAGCACAGATGGTGGCCTTAATAAACCAATGAATGATTGGGAATAACAACCATCAAGGGAACAATGTTGGAAGCAATGGTGGTAACAGTGTGGGTCACAATAATGGTAATAGAGGGCACAACAAGAATAATGGTAATAGGGAAGGTTCGGTGAATGATAGGGGCACAAATTAGCTAGCTAGAACTAGAACAACCAATTTTGGGCCATTAATTCCTAATTTCCCACCAACGATTTATTATTGAGTTGAGGTAGATCCCACCCAACAAGAGCTACATGATCAAATTTTATAGGATTGTAGAGATTCAAGGTTGGAGTTTCAGGCTGAGATATTCTTTCGTGATTACATGGACCTCAAAATGAAACATAGACCACATAGGGGTGGTAGAAAACATCATCAAGAGTTGTAGAGAAAGTTGGGTAAGCTATCCATTCCATACTTTTATGGATCCAAGAAGACTACCACAAGGGTTTGGGTGCAAAATCTTGACACATGTGCCAACCACCTCCCAAAGTTGTATGAATCAGGTGTTCAATAAATAGTTGAGAAAAAAAAAATCATTGATAACATCCTAATATTCATTAAAACATGAGAAGAGCATATGAGGCATCTCGAGGGGGTTTTGAGAATATTGGAGAGTGATTCCTTATATGCCAAGGAGTCCAATACGATTTTGGCATGGAAAAACTTATCTATCTTGGGCATATTATTAGTGCAAAGGGAGTGAGTTGACCCTAAGAAGATTAAGGCTATTGTTGAATGGCCTACTCCTACAAAACTCACTCAACCTAAGGGATTCTTTGGTCTATGTGGTTTTTACAGGAGATTTGTTAAGGGTTTTTCATAGAATATAACTCCACTTACAGACTTGACAAATAAGGGAAATTTTGAGTAGTATGATTCAACACGGAGGTGTTTTGAGCACTTCAAGCAATTGATGTCTTCATGTCTTGTGTTAGCAATACCATATTTTTTGCGACATACACTACATCTCAGGTGGTTGATTTATTCTTCAAGGATACTTTCAGATTGCATGGGATGCCCAAGAGTATAGTGAGAAACAAGGACAACAAGTTTGTAAGTCTCTTTTGGCAGGATGTTTTTAGATAAAGTGGGATAGAGCTCCCTCCTAGCATGAGCTACCAACCATAAACAAATGGGAAGATAGAGATAGCCAACAAATGAGTGGAATTTTATCTCAAAAATTATGTATCAAGGCAACAAAGAGCTTGGATTAAGTGGTTGCATCTTAGGGAATATTGCAATAATATAGTTACTTATCACATGTCCATCAAGATGTCACCTTTCATGGCTTTGTATGGATATGAGGCACCCAACTTCTTATATTTGTTCTTTGGGGACAACAAAGTGCTTAAGGCAAGGGGTTTATTATGTAGGAGAGTCAAGATGTTATAAAATCCTTGAAGAACTTGCAACAGACACAAAATCAGCAAAATTTATATGCTAATCAACATCATGTGGAATGTAGTTTTGAGGTTGGGTACATGGTGTATTTAAGGCTTCAACCATATAGACAGTCTACTCTCAAGAAGAGTGATGCGGAGAAGCTTAAGCCCTAATTCTATGATCAATTCAAAGTGTCCAAGAGGATTGATGAGGTTGCCTATGATCTAGAATTACTAGCTAGCAATAGGGTTCATAATGTAAGCCATGTATCCAAGGTTAAGAAGGCACTAGAATAGAATGTATTTCCCTCATCAAAGCTACAATCATTAGATGAGGAGGATAAGTTGATGTTGATTGCAAAGGCCATTATAGACTCTAAAGAGAAAAATCTTTTGAAGATTTGGTCAAATGGAAAAACTTATCAATTGAGGATGCAACTTAAGAGAATGAGAAAATTTTATAGCATCCAGAGTTGAGATTGCTTGAGGAAAATTAATTTTGGGAAGGGCGGAATGTAATGTCCCCTTCCTAACTAGTTCAATAGGGTGGTTAAATTAGCCTATTTCAATAGTTCTCATAGGCTAACTGGTTGTGGTTAGGAAACTTTGGAGAGAGTTTATCAAACAATTTGGTAGTATCAATGTGCTTTTGAGTTTCGATAGTTGTCATGAGCATAATACCCTTTTCTGGAGTGTTTTTGGGTGAGACTCCAATACTTACTATTTTTAGTAAGTTAGTTTGGGTCACTGACAAAACCAGTTGTCAATACTTCTATTTTTGGAAGTGTCAGTAGGAGTAGTTAATATCAATATTTTGATATTTAATATGGTCCAATATATTTATTTTAAATAATGTAAAAGTATTAGAGTTAAATTCAATATTTAACTTACATTATTTATTTTATAAGGTTGCTTTATAAAGGGGGCCAAGGGAGACATAAGTGATGTTTAAAATATTTTAATAAATTATTTCTAGAATTGGGCGCCCAACTTATGGGAGACATAAAGGTTAAATAAATTAAATAAAATATTTAATTCCTATTTTGGGGTATTGGAGTTGGGAAGGATATAAAAGTGCTTTTTGAAGGGTTCATTCCTCACAGTGATTTTGGATATCATGGAGAATACATTGTTGGTTGAACTTGTTCATCCTATGGATTTGTGAGGATGTCAACCCTTGTAAGGAGCATCTTTTGCATTGGTGAAAGACCCAATATGGAAGATTTATGGTGATTTTCACGTAGAGATCATAGTTGAGCTTCATTGTTGCTTTGAGATCTATAACTTTAAACATAATACATTCATAGCAAATTGGCAAGTGGCAAATTGGAGGAATTTGTGCTTAGTTGATTGTTGTTATTACATTCCCAGTTGGTTGTACCATTCCCTTAGTTAGTAGTACCATCTTTGCTAGGGCATGGGGTTTTGTGAGTGGGTCCACTCATTTTGTGAGAAACTTTTTAAGAGTTTGAAGGTTCCTAAGGTGTGTGTGGACTGAGAACATAGTCTCATCCAAAAACAACATTCATTGTTGGCTATGGTGTCACATTTTGAGGATTTGCAAGAACTATTTGAAAGCACAAAAAAATATCAAAGTCAAATAAACTTTCTAAGTATGTTAGAAATGGATATGTAATGTCTTTTAAAAAATATAGATTTGTTTTACAATTTGGAACAAATGTACTTTCTACTCATAATTTAAATCTGAAATTTTCAACTTTGTGTATTCCTAAAAATTGTCATTTCACTAAAGTTATCGCTGCAAGTTAATTTATTGTATGTACAAGTTATTGTTCAACTCAAACCATATTAAACTATTGCAAAAACACTTCAAACAAAAAGAACAAGGGGAAAATTGAGAGTGCATGTTACAAATATGTCTTTTTTGCTTCCATTGGTGAGGACATCATTTAGAGTGAAAATCACCTCCACTAAATGTGCCTTCTTGACTAAAATTTCCTTGAATCAAGTCATTATACAACAATGATCAGTGTCATGTGTGTGAGTACTACAGATTTAAAACCATTGATTTTCCTTTTGAGGATTATATAGTTGTTTTGATGGCTTTTGTAACTGCTTTTATGTTTGTCACTTTTGAAAATCTTTGACCACATTGTTGTCTTGATATCAATGCTTTGTCTTCAAACTCATCTTGCATCAATTGGATGAATTTTTCCTATTGAAAAAAATTTGCTAGTTCTTCAAATGACACCTTCTTCTTGGTGATGTTCAATGTCATGACAAAAGTTTGAAATTGGGAAGAAATCTAGCTCTTAAAATGATTTGAACAATAAAATTTTCTTCCACCTTTTTTTTGAGGGAAATAAGCTCTTCTCGAAGTTCTAATACATGACATAAAAACTCCTCTACTTTCTCACCAACTTACATATTAAGTGTATGAAGCTTGTACTAGATATGGAGAATCTTGGTCTTATTTTTTGTCACATAAATGGTGAATAAAGTGTCCCAAGCCACCTTTGATGTTGTTGCATCCCAAACATGTGGTTGAACCTCATAGAAGATTCTAAAAATCAACATCAAGGATTTTCCATCAACCTTGTTGAACATTATGCTCATCCTCAATTGGACACTATATTGTGCTAGTAACGATTCCCCATAGTTCTTCAAAATAAAAAATCATGGGCATCTTCATCTTTCACACAACATAGTTAATCCCTTTGAGGAGCTGAGCATCCGGAAAAAAAAAATTGGTGCAAACATGATGACACCATAAAACAACAAAACAAAAACAAAAATTCCTCAAAAAAATATTATTATTTAGGTTGACATAAACATCCTTTTAAAGACGAAATAAAATGTACAAATGAGCTTTGTATGCTTGTGCAATGATACAAGGATTTTTATGTGGACATTCTACATCATATTCATCATCTACATCATAGCCTTCCTCAAACTTAGCACGAATTCTCTTTTCTTGACTTTGCACATCAAATAGAAAATACTCCAATAGACTTTTCCTAAACAACTCATCCAATTGTACCTAGGTTACCGATATTTTGAAGTGTGTCTAGTAAAGAGAAATTGAAGTTGAAGCTTTCTTCAACATCATTTTGACTTTCATAATTGCTAGTAGCACTATTGGTATCATTCGACACAATCGACATTCAATACATTATTTGCAATATTTTTACTCCTTTCCTTTGCAATTTAATCGCAATTTTTGAATCCTTTCCTTTGCAATTCAATCACCACATTTATTGTTTAAAAAAGAGAAATAAGGAGAGGTACTCACAATTCATGCCTACCAAATTCTAGATACTTTTGCATAGAATTTATCTATTATTGTCTAACATCTACATCTAGAAAGAAAAAGTTAACTGAAGTGTGGACAATGAAATCTCCAAAGTTTGGAAACTTGGCATGTGTAGAATAGATTGATCTACTCTCAAAACATTATCAACATTATTCAATCAAAACGTGGCATGCCAAAAAAAATTGCAATTTAATTGAATAGTCAATGATGAATTCTTGGCTGGATCATAATCTGCCCAAACCTACACTTCAAATCCTTGCATTAGAATTCAAACATGTCTTCTTTAAAAGAATATCAATTTTCATACTCTTAGACTCCACGATGCAACTTTAATATCAAATGAGAAGCTTAAATACTTGATGATATTATTCGGAGATCAACAAAGTATATATACAAGCAAGGAACAAGCGGTTGAATGAAATAGATTAACTGTATAGAGTTTACTTGTATATCTTTTATTACATTGTTAGTGGATGAAGTGAATACAATTAACCTATTTTAGTTAAACTATTTCATTCAACCACTTGTTCATTTTTTATATATATACTTTGTTGTTAAGCTCTTCATTTGATATCAAATTTGCATCATGGAGCCTAGAAGTATGAAGATTGATACGCTTTTAGAGAAGTTGTATGTTTAAATTTGAATGCAAGGATTTGAAGTAGGTGTTTGGATGGATTTAAATGCAGCCAAAATTTTTTATCATTGCCTATTCAATGAATCTACGATTTCTTCTGGCCCGGTATGTATTGATTCAATAATGTTGATAATATGTTGAAAACAAGTCAATCTATTCTACACATGTTGAGCCACCTAAAGATTTGATCAATTTTTTATTTCTAAATGTAGAGGTTGCATGATAATAGATAAATTCTATGCAAAAGTACATCTTCGATTTGGTTGGTGTGAATGATGTCAGTAGTGTTATTAGCAACTATAAAAGTTGAAATGACATTGAAGAAAACACCAACTTCTATTTTTCTCTACTAAACACATTTTGAAATATCGATAACCTACAATTAGATGAGTTGCTTAAACAAGGTCTACTGGAGTGTTTTTCATTTGTTGTGTGATTCCAAACAAGGAGAATTTGTGTCAAGCTTGAGGAAGGCTATGATGTAGATGATGAGTACAAAGTAGAATTTCGACATAAATGTCCTTGTCTCACTGCATGTGCATGTCAACCTAAATAATAAATTTTCTTTTTGAGAAATTAAAAAAATTGTTTTGTTGTTCTATGATGTTATAATGTCTATACCAAAATTGCTTCTCTTAAAAGCTCAACTCCTCAAGGGGCCTAACTATGTTGCAAAGATGCACATGATTTTTCATTTTGAAGAACTATGAAGAATTGTTACTAATACAATTTACAATATCCAACTAATGCGGATGAGCAAAAAAAGTTCAACAAAGCCGATGCAAAATCCTTGATGTTGATTGTGCCCTCAACATCTCCAACAAAGTTCAACCACATGTTCAAGATGAGAAAACATCAAAGGCGGCCTGGAACGCTATATCCACTATCTATGAAGAAAAAAAAATAGACCAAGATCCTCCATCCCCAATCCAAAATTCATACACTTAATATGCAAACTGATGAAAAAGTAAATAAATTCTTATGTCGTGTATTAGAACTCTGAGTAGAGCTTATTGCCCTCAAAAATAAGGTGGACAAATTGCTTGTTTCGATCAAATTAAGAAATCTTCCTTCCTAATTCTGAACTTTTTTCATGATATTGAACATTATCAACAAGAAGGTTTCATTTGAAGATCTAGTGAGTTTGCTTCAACAAGAAGAAGTCATCCAATTGGTGCAAGATGAGTTTGAGGAAAAAACATTGATCTCAAGTCAGTAGTCTGGTTAGAGGTTTCAAAAAGGACAACCACAAAAGCCACCATAACAGCTATATAAGCCTTAGAAGAAAAATCGATGGTGTTACAACTATAGTACTCACACACATGACACTGATCATTGTAGGTATAACGGTTTGACTCAAAAAAATTCTAATAAAAAAGATAGATCTAGTGGAAGTGATTTTTACTCCAAACAATGTCTTCGCTAATAGAAACTGAAAGGACATATTGTAACCCAATGAGATGAGACAACTGATGAGGACATACCAGACACAACCAATTACAACATCAAAATATTATTTTTGTTTCTCAAACTTAGCATCCTTCAAGGGATGTTTCGTTTATTGACTCTGGTGCTAGTAAGCATATGCCAGGAAGTAGAGAGATTTTTGATATGTTGACTGATAAATCCACTAGAGATCAAGTTCAGATTGTAGAAAATAAGAAATATGTTGTAGGAAGAATTGGCATTGTCACCATTCCTCTTAGGACAAGAAGTTGTACTTTCACAAGGTGCTCTATGTTCCAAGTTTGACATCAAATATCTTGTATGAAAGCCAAATTTTGAATCACAAGCTTAAGATGAAGTTTCAAATTAAAGATGGTGTAAAATCCTTTTTTATCTCTAACGATGGTATGATACTTGCTAGAGCTTTTAAGAAGGATATTTTATTTGCACTATATGTTATTTCATCCTCTACAACTGTTTTATTTATCTCTACAGTCAAATCAATTGTTCTTTAGCATTATTGATACATGCACCTTTCAACCGGCTCCCTCTGTCAGCTGATTTCTAAGGAGGTGATAAGTAGACTTCCTCCTCTTTCTCATTCTTTACCTCTATGCCATGGATGTCTTGCAAGAAAATAACATCGGGATCTGTTCAAGTTAAGTACCTTTCATGCCAAAGACCGTCTTGAGGTTGTGCAAATCAATCTATCCAGACCTTTGCCTACTTCCTTTCAAGGTTGCAAGTACTTTCAATTGTTTGTGGATGATTTCTCTCGTAAGACTTGGCCATACTTTCTTACAAAAAAGAGTTAAGCCTTTACTCAATTTTAGAAATTCTACCAACAAGTTATACGGGAGATAAGCAAGTCTCTTCTTCTCCTCCATTCCGACCGAGGGGATAAATTCATGGCAAACGATTTCTTAGAATTCTTGAAGTTTCATGACATCAAACAATATTTGACTGCCCCTATACACCCCAACATAATGGCATTATAGAGTGTCGCAGTTGGATTGTCATGGAGATGGCTTAGTGCATGCTTTCCTTAGCTCAATTGGAGAATCAATTTTGGGTAGAAGCAATTCAAATAACTGTGTATCATCTCAACAAGGCTCCTACAAAGATATTGCAAGACAAGATACCAGAAGAGGTATGGAGGGTTATAGGCCTTCAATCTCTCATCTTCGAGTATTTGGTTGTATTGCATATATGCATGCCCTCTCTACCCAAAGAAAAAAGATCGATTCTAAGACACTCTAGTGCATCTTTTTGGGGTATAACTTACAACTTCAAAAGCTTATTGTCTCATGGATCCTAAAACATAGAAGATTTATAAGAGTTGAGATGTGGTATGTGATGAGTCATCATTTGATTTTGCAACATAAAAGGAAGATACAACCACCTCTCATAGATTACTCTCACAGTCAGATAATGAGAATGAGTATTCCTCTTAAAAAAAGACAAGCTACAAGGAGAGTTGTTTGTTGATCTTGGCCCTTTGGAACATCATTCTCCACATTAGCAACAACATCAATGTCTGAAATGAGTCTAAACCACAATCAAGGACTCCCATCTAGACTCTCTTTCAAATCTCTCATTAGGAGTTAAAACAAAAAGACAGGTGAGAAATGAGGTGAATCTTACATTGATGATTTCAATTGTTGATAGCATTAAACCTAATACGGTCCAAGAAGCTCTTAGTTAGCCACATTGCAATTGCCAATCTGCCTACAAGAAAGAAACCCATGGGTTACAAATGGGTTTTTAAAACAGAATAGAAGGTGGATGGATCCATCAACAAATATAAAGCACTTGTTGCAAAAGGATATTCACAATAGGAGGGAATTGATTATGAGGAGACCTTTGCACCCACTATGAAGCTCAAAAAAATTTGAGTTGTTTGTGCACTAGCAACACAGAAAGGATGGAAGCTTCATCAAATGGATGTCAAAAGTGCTTTCCTAAATGGTGATCTAGAAGAAGAAGAAATTTACATGACCCAACCAAAAAGCTTCATTGATGAAAATCATCCTCAATAGGTATGTCATCTCATTAAGTTGCTTTATGGGCTTAAACAAGCCCTTAGGGCATGGTACATAAAAATAGATGGTCACCTCTTGTAACATAGTTTCACTCGTAGCCCCTCAAAACTAAATTTACATATTAAGAAAGTAGACACAAAAATTATCATTCTTGTCTTGTATTTGGATGATCTTGTGCTCACATGAAGCTCAGATAATCTCATTGATGATGTAAAAAATAATCTAAATAGATCCTTCGATATGAGAAACTTAGGGCTACTTCACTATTGTCTAATAAAATATTTGATATATTAAACAGAGGAACAAAAGTTCCTTATATAGATTTACAAGAGACGATGTTTCTAAAAGAAACGATCGTAGACTGAAGACAAATTTAGAAACTTTCTAAACTAACTAAAGACAACTAAGATGACCTTTAATATTATATTATTTAATATATTTAATACCTTCCCGTAATGGTCATCGTTCTAACTACCCACAGAAACAAATAACGTTCTACCTCAAAAGACAAGAGCCTGCCACTGACTCTGCCACTTGAGATGAGTCTGCCACTAACTCTCTTAGAAACTGCAGAACTTCTGAAAACAACCAAAACTGATCACAAAACATCCAACCTGATGTTGGGTAACAAAGTTGTCCCTCCCTGTAGCCAGAGACTCCAAAAAAACAACTACCACAATTTTGAGGAAAAATCGGCAAACCCTCCAAACTTTTGCAGATGAGCACGATGCTCCAGAACAGACTCCAAGAAACCACAATTTTTTAGGACAAAACTGCAAAACCCTGAATCTAAAGTTTACAAAGCATCTTTTTTTTGGAAAAAACAGTAAAAAAACCCACAAAGGAATCCAAGTAACTGGCACAGAATCTGAAACACGGATCAGCATACAAAACATCATTTTTAAGAAAAAACGGTAAAACCCTTTCATGATTTTTTAGGCAAAAATTAAAAAACCTCACAAAAAAATTTCAAGAAAAAATATTAAAAAACCCTAATTTTAAAGGAAAAATTATAAACCCAACAAATAATTTTTATGCACAAAATTATTAAAACCCTTATCAACATAAAATCTTGATCCAAGCTGGAGAAATTCAACCCGAACACAAAGAGTACCCACACGCAGAAAGGAAGTTGTGGGTAACACTGCAAAACTTGCGCAAAATAGAAAGGGTCGCGGGTGTTAGAGGGCCCAATCACAGGAGAACCTACGCATAGTTTGCAGGAGACTTCACAGAAATAAACCAAAAACCCATCGCAAATCTAGAACAGGGTCGTCGCGAGTTTAGAGGAACATGGAAACCGTTGCACCAAAAAATAGAGGTTGTGCGGCTATAAATCGCTCCCAGAAGGTCCTCATGCAGCAGAAAAACACAACCACAGTGTGCCCTTAAAATGCCAGTCGTACAACCAAAGAAAATGTGCTCAGATAGGGAAGAATCACGTCGATAGACAAGGAGAAATGTAAGTAGACTGGAAAAAGTGCCTCAGATCAAGAAGACGAATCGCGTCAAAAGCAAGAGTTTAAAAATGCAGCCAGAACAAACAGAAATCGCGTGAACTTTATTAGGATCACGTCCACTAGAGCCACCCAACACAGGTCACGATTTGTAGCAAACATCTAGAAAGAAACTCCCAGAGAAGGATTTGTTAGAGTAATAAGTTATTATGCTTAATTAATTTGACAGCCATCTGGCCGTCGCCGCAAAAATTTGACGGCCATCTGGCCATCGCCGCAAAAATTCGGCCCCCCTGCAAAATGAAAAAAAATTTGGCCCCAGGCCACATGGCGAACCAAGGGCTCCCTGCACCGACCGCCATCACCCGTCACCCACAGGACCAAGGGCCAAAATTTTTTCATTTTGCGGGGGCCCAAATGGCCGTCAAATTTGCAGTAAACCGATGACGTCAGCCGTACGACGGCCCCTCTTTGGCCCCTCCTAACCCTAGTTTTTCCTAAAAGAGTAGTGTTTTTCTTTTGGCCATAACTTAGGCATACGGTATCGAAATCGGGCAAACGAGATATCGCCGGAAAGCTGGTTCCGAGCACTTTCCAGTAGTGTTGTTTATTTTTCAGTATTTTACTGTTTTTCTGCATTTATTGCTGTTTGAAGTCAGATATTGTTTTTGGACTTCCGAGCTCATAACTTTTTGCCACGATCTCTATTTTTTGCCTCATTTGAAGCGTCGAAAATGTATTGAGGAGCTCTATGTTGCTGTCCATGCACTTTTTCTGTATCTATCTCAGGTTTATCAGTTAGTCCAGATTTGGCCCGATGGGTTGTTTGGCGATTACTTGGATGTTTTGGCAGTTGGGAGAGTGCATCTTGCATCTTTGTACTTCATTTTCAATAATACACTATTCAATAATTGCTTGTTGCTTCATAGATTCCAGAGTTGTTCCAGTTTGGAGTTTTCGACTGTTCCGTGGCATCGGGTTTTCTGTTACTTTATCATGATTCCTTGAGTCAATCAGTGACTCTCATCCGGTTTCAGTAGTATACAGAAGAATATTTCCTTGGTTGCCTATATCAAGTTTTAGTGTTACTCTACAGAGTTCTTCCAGTGCTTCTTTGCAGCATGTTATCTCATTGTAAGGGGGGTTTTGTCTCACTGGGTTTTTTCTTCTCTTACTCATTATTGCATTTGTAAATGGGTACCTGATCAGGCCTAGTTGTTGGGACCCATCTTTGCTTTCATGCATCTTATTCTAGTATTTTAGCTTCTTCCTAAGTTCATCTTAAGGGGGGTGTTAGAGTAATAAGTTATTATGCTTAATTAATTACATCACATTGATTAATTAATTAAGTCACTTATTCCTCTTTATTACTTAAGCTAAACTTAGGCACATTAATAATTAATTATTAATTATTAAGTGTGCACACTAGGGTTTCATTTAGGGTTTCTTGATCTCCTTCATAAGGATTGATCACTTTGTAATAACAGATTCTCTTAATGCATTTTTACTGAGAGGTTTTACAGAACATCTTCTTTGGTTCTGCATGTCTTTTGCATGTGACAAGTATTCATTTGCATGCAGGTGATCTTGGATTTTAATAGGATTTTACATGAACCAGGCGCCAAACAAAATGGCGGGCTCACATGAATTTCTAAAAAACAAACCCCAAAAAAAAAAGAGACCTCCAAAAAATGAAAAACAAATTTTTGGAAAAAAATCTAGATAGGAGGCTATGAATTTTTTTATTAAAAAATTCGCCAAATTTTGAAGAACCCCATCGGCTCTGATACTATGATAAAATATTCAATGTATTAAACAGAGGAACGAAAGTTCCTTATATAGATTTACAAGAGACGATGTTTCTAAAAGAAACGATCATAGACTGAAGACAAATTTAGAAACTATCTAAACTAACTAAAGATGACTAAGATGGCCATTAATATTACATTATTTAATCTATTTAATATTGTCTTGGCTTGGACATATGGCAAACAAAGCATCACATCTTTAACTCACACATGAAAAATGCCAGGACACTCCTGGAAAAGTTTGAAATGTTTGATTCTATGTCCACTCCAATGGAGAAAGCTTTGCAACTTTCTCGATTCCAAGATTCTCCTCATGTAGATGCTACCCTCTACCGAAAGCTAGCAGGGAGTCTCATTTGCTTGACTTATATCAGACTAGATTTACGCTTTAATGTCAGTTATCTTTCTAGATTTATGTAGGAGCTGAAGCAATGTCATTGAGTTGCAGCTAAGTATGCTTTGTGATATATCTGAGGCACACTTAATTATGGTCTAGAATACAAGAAGAACTCTCAGTTCTTCTTGCAAGAATATGTCGACTCGAACTATGCTAGATCTGTTGATGATAGAAAGTCAACCACAAGATACGTTTTTCATCTTTGATCTGGGCCTATTTCATGGATTAATGAGAAGCAAACTGTTGTTGCTCTCTCATCCACCAAGGTTGAATATCGTGCCACACAAGAAATTGTGTGCGAAGCGATTTGGTTACATCGCATTCTAACTGACATGGACATTTCTGAAGAAAAGCCACCCATTCTTTATTACGACTAGAAATGCTATTGATGTGAATCCTTGATGCCTTTTCTTGTTGTGGGGTCATTAGACCCCAAACCCAACTTTTGCATTGACCTTAAAACTATTTACGTATTCTCTAATTTCCGACTTTAAATGCTTAAGAATCACAATTTAGTAGTAATCCCTTGTGTTCTGTTTGTTCTGAATTCACAGATTGTTGGAATTTATATATTTGTCTGCGATAAAGAGAATAATGTTGAAAATTTTGAAAAACGTAAATGTATAAAGCCTTCCAGATGTTCCTGACTACAACTGCCTACGCAGTCTGTGGGCAACATTATTTATTCCCTAGAGTACATCAGAATATATAAATCAGAGACACGTAATGCAGAGATGATAACCAGAGAAACGCTTTCTCAGTTTGTTGTCAAGGAGTTGGCACCAGATATGGTAAGCTGTAAGCTTTATTCAATTTCTCTGTTCTTGAGAACTTGACCACATGAACATAATATATATTTATGACAGGCTATTGCGGGTCTCTACAGAGTACACACAAATTTAAGTGTTTTATCATTTCTATGCGACCATTTATTGGAACTTGTTGAAAGAGAGAAAGTAGCAGGCATCCCAATGATGGATCATGTGAGATGATTCAAAATGCCGATTCAACAATGCTCAGCCACAGATCTTCCTAGAAACAAGATTCTATTCACATGGACTCTTGATATTCTTATCAATCTTATATTCTAATGAGATCTATAGTACGTAGTTAAACTTTTTAACATGATTGGAAATACTGATGCGACACACCTTTTGATACCACACATCTAATGAAAACATGGTTAATAAATGATAAGTCAACCATCAGCAATATATTCTTGAATTCTTTGAGGGCTGTGGTATTAGCTGTTATGAGTGAAAATCCATTACAGATTTCCTGCAAGAGGTTTACAAATTATGTGGCCTTGTATCCTTTGGAATTATTAAATTTGTGACACCCTCCTGATTTTAGCTTAAACCTCTGTGCTTTTACATCAGGTTACATCCCATAAAGACCAGGGACAGTACTGGGCTGCTGACAGGGAACAGCCATATCAATATGTTACTGTGAAACAATTTACTAAGAAATTTAACCAAAATTCTATATAGGAAGAAGTCTTGTTGAAAAGGTTTCAAAACCCTATGAAAAGACTGCATGTCACAAGGCTACCTTATCCTTCAATAAATATGAGCTTCTAAAAGTCTGTTTTAATCATAAATGGCTACTTATTGTCTTCATGTTCTTTCAGCTGATTTATCCTTCCCCTGTACATCTGAGATTCTCAAGTAGTTTTCCATACAGTGTTTCTTGTAGAAACTAAATTTTATTGCATACAACTATATATTCACCTGATTTTTGTGGAAGATGGTTGTGGTGGTCTTCATTGCAATGTTGCTTTTCAGGAATTCTGTTCGCAGATTGTAATGGGCTTTAGTTTTGGCCTAAAGGTTGGCTTTCCGGGATCTTTCATATGCAGATCAAATATTTTCTTGTAAGAGGTTAGGTTAAATTCTTAGAATATCCTTGAATATCCACGATCACCATTCCATTTGATAACCAGAATCAACATGTTAATGCTTTCTGCACCAGCAAATGTGCAAACCTCATCATAGACCAACTTATGGGTAGCTTTAACTCCATTAACCTGAACTTGTCGTTCCTAGAATGAGTACCGGGTATGGCGGTATGATTAAAAGAATCTTGGATACAGGTACGGATTCGGCTATATATACATATATTAAAAAATTAAAAATAATAAATTGTTAATAAAATTATTACAGTTAATCTCCGAGTGGATGGATCTTAGCATCTATATTATAATTAAATTACTAATGTCATAGATATAATATTCCAATTTATCTCGGTTTTGAGGCCATAAAGTGCTATGACTCCATCTTTCAAATATATAAGCACTATTTGCCAATGATTTTATCGTTTCTGAACAAAAAGTGCAGCAATATCTTTGGATCTTCGAGGTTTTGGCACCCAAAGATATTTTGATTCTACTTGTCTTTTGAACCTTTTTGTTCTGCCTTGTTCTATGCTTTTTTTCCTTTGCCTAATATAGACAAGTGGCTCAGAATCCTACGTGGCAGCTATGGTCTCATATCCTGCAGTGTGAACAGACCTTGCGCCTCCAACTCTCGGCTATTCTAACAATGTAGAAATTGGATTTAATTCTAGTGGATGTTGCAATTCAGGATAGAACTTTACAATGAAAGTATGTAGATGATTTCATGTATTCAAATAAACAGATAACAATATATCATAGATGAAAATAGATTACAATAAAGATGTAAATCATAACTCAAGAATTATGTGGAGAAACTCTTGCGAAAAACTTCACATCCAAAGAGATCCAAGACTTGTATTAATAATTCAAATGAATTACATCAATACAATTTCTCCCTCCAACACTGCATTGCTTCAACAACCTCTAACAGTATGGTCCTATTGGAGGGGTGGGGTTGGGGCTTGGGCATCTATTTTCATGGAGGTGGAGGTATTACGGGGAAAAAATAATTATGCTACAAAATTAATTGGAATCTTTTCCTGAAAAATAGCATTCCCTACCTTTTAGGACTGCAGATTTAAGCTGGTGAAATTGAGGTAGGGCTAGAAATTGCCCCTACAGCTTAGGAATTTTTTCTGCCACTTGTCTATCATCTAAAATTTTAAATTCCTATCAGAAAATAAAAATGAAAGAATTTTCATTTATTTAGTAGTTTTTATCAAAACATTGCAATTCATTCCTTAAATTTTGAAGCGTAAAATTTTAAGCAGAATTGCAACATTAAATCCATGGGACCAAAAACTTTAAAATATTCTTAAAAAAGCTAAGCAACATCCGCTGAGACTTTTAAGGAAGCCCCCCTCTATGGGACCTTACCCTAACTTAACTTGTTTTTCCCTTCAACTCAAGCACTAAATATATTGACATGAGAAAAAACATAAATCAAGAATGGTTTCTAAAACCATTTAGGCATAAATCACAAAGAAAAGAAACTTCCTCTTTCAACTTGTGATTTTAGCCATTTTTTAGTAATGTGCACATGCAACTAAAAATCTTTTTTATCTTTTCCAAGCTCACGTTTATCTTTCCCTTTTTTCATGCTTTTTATAATTTGACAATTAAAAAACACTTTGCATGTTGGCATAATTGCATTTAGCGACTGAAAATAATTATAAATTGCCAATTAATAAATAAAAAACAAAACAAGGTTGAGACATTTTCTCCACAGTGAAAAGATCTCTATTTGAATGACATCAATGTTCTTGGTGTGAAGCATATTAACCTGTATATAATCTAATTATTTTTTTTAATTTTTTATTTAAAATAATTGAAAAAATATGTTTTTTTAATTTTTGCACCCAAACCTCTTGAGTTCAGCCGGGGTTCAACCAGAATACTTCGTGGGCACCCATGCAGATCCTGGGGTGGACCGGCCTAGGACCTGGACCCGGGCCAAACCCATAGTATAAGGGGGATCTTAAGGGAATCAGTAATAAATATATAATGAAAAATCTTGTCCGGTAAAAATAGATGTCTCATTGAAATCAATAACAATTTTATAATATCTTTAAATGTTGAATCCCTTGATCTCCTCTTTTCAACTATGATTGAAAATCTTGTTTAATAAAAATAGATGTCTTTTTTAAAAATCAGATGAAAAAGTGTTATAAATATAAACAAACAAATAAATTTAATCTAAAAAGATAATAAAAATAAAAAGAAATATCAATCTCTAATTCTTACTCAGAAATCTATCCATAACTTTTTCTCAGTTTTTTTTAGATTTAAGAATAAATACTCTATTGAAACCTTTGTATTAATCTACATTTGTAGATTTCTTTGTAATTTCTTCCACTGTATAAGATGCTTAGAAGATTTTACAAGATCTATGTTCCCAAGACAAAACATTTTTATAAAATACTTTTTGCACAATGTAACATGTAACTGTTTACAAACTTTCCACAATAAAACTTGGAAACTAAACCATTAATATAAAACGCAGAGAGATATAAAGTATGAAGTAGAGAAAATAAGCTCTGTAATGTGATTTTTTACAAACTTTTCACAATAAAACCTGATACTAAACTATTACTAAACTATTAATATAAAACATAGAGAGATATAAAATAGGAAGTAGAGAAAATAAGACCTTTAACATGTAATTTTTTGCAAACTTTTCACAATAAAACTTAGATACTAAACTATTAATATAAAACGCAGAGAGATATGAGGTAGGAAGTAGAGAAATAAGACCTGTGACTTTGTGTTTTCATTCAGCAGATCAATTGCCACGGTAACAGTGCCCAAGTTTTTGTGTTCCTCAAAAGCTTTGTCCCATGCTCGTGACACTGAAGGAGTCACCTTCCATAGCCACACTTTCTTCTCTGCCCTCCCTACATCAACCCATACCCCTTCCTCTGCATTTGCCCCCTCCCCAACTCTCTTCTTTTTCCCATTATCTTTTTTTCCACCATCCTGCCCCATATTTTCTGGAAGCATAATTTAAAAATTCAAAATATAATTTGACTGTGAGGGCATCAAATGTAAAATGATAATTTAAAATTTAAGAACATAGAATGCATTAAACTGAGAGGGTAATGTTTATACCAGGATTGGAGTCGAGGGAAGGAAGAAAACGCAGTCCAGTTTGAAATGGTAATGACCTGCCCAATCCAAACTTGTGGTATGCCGTTTCTTAAGCTTCATATAATCGAAAGCTGAGGAAGGTAACGATTCAGTTTCATAGCTTCAGTTATTTTCTTTGTACATATTTTTCTTTTGTTTTTGTTAACGATTCAGTTTCATAGCTTTAGTTATTTTTTAATTCTGTTACGAATTGTTCAAATTTTGTTATGTAAATTTGTTTACAAATCATTTTTTTTCATATTTATCTTTTGTAAAGTAGAGATGCAATTTTTAAAAAAAAAAAAAAAATTTAAATTATTTATGATGAATTTTATTTTTTTTTAAATTATTTATGATGAATTTTATTTGTCTAAAAATTTTAAGCGATATGGGCAGATTTTTCGGAATGGTAGATAAAAAAACAATTTTTCCGTAGTTTGTTCGGGAGTTTTTCTACCACTTTTAATTACATAATAAAGCTCGCTCGATTTTCACCGCTGCTTCACTTTGCACGTCTGGAACAGACTAACTCTCGCTCTGCCCTGCCGCATCCAACATTTCTGCCGCGTTCTCATTGTAGTCAATGATTCTATTTTTTTTTGTTTCTGTGTTGATTTTAGGTTATTTTTCAATTGATACAAAATCTGGTTGTGTATTTGTTTGCAGGAATCTTGAAAATGGGAATGAGAAGCTTTGTTTTGGCTCCAAAGTCTATGTTTAATTTTATCTAGGTTTTTCTTTCTATGTTTGATACCCTGTTATTTGCCTGCAGTATACAGCAACCGGCGAGTCAGTAATCACATCCTCTTCAAACAACAAAAACGCTTCGGGTGCAAAGGCTTCAAGGCGAGGCGAGGCGAAGCTTGATTCCAAGGCAAAGCGTTCAATAGCGGTTCCTGCGCCAAATAAAAGCAACGGCAAAGCAACCCCCGTGAGGCGAGGCCGTCCCAAAGAGAGACCTGTCAACAAGTATGAAGATCTGATGATGCACAAAGTAACGATATGGAATTCTGATGCGGACGAGTTCTACGATGCGAGCTTGACAAAGAGTTGGACACCATGGATGCCAAAGATGCTCGCTAAATAGCTGCTTGTCGCTTTGCATTAGATAGTTTTCTTAAGACTTTCCATTCTAGTTTGTGTTTTTAGTTGGTTTGAGCAGACCGACTGTAAGCCCCTTGGTTTCCATAGAGTGATGTGAATTTTAAGCTCTAATTACTGAAAATCGTGACATTGGGTGCTTTGTTTATGTGGCAGAATGTTGTTGATTCATCTTCCGGCCACTTTTCTGTGGTAAAATGTGATTGATTCAGGTTTCATGCACTTTATAATATTGTCTTTGATTATGGCTATGATATAATTTTGTTTGCCCCTCTTATTCATGGAGCTCTTTAGGAGGTTCCTGTTGTTCCTTCCTCTTTTGGTAACTTAATAGAGTTGAAATGGCTTTGATTGTGGTAGCTAAGGTTTATAAATTGATTTGGTTATTTATTATTATACCATGTTTTTCAATGTAGTGAAGCTAGCATATGTTTATTGGAATTGTTCTCATGCTCAACGAAAGATTTTCTAAATTTCTAAATAGTTTTCTAATTTGTTTCAAGGGTTTTTCTCATATATGAGGGCAAAACTTTCTATTTTGTTTACCGGGTAAAAAAATGAAGAGAGGTGCCTTCAAGCATGATCTTATGAATGTCTCTGGTTTGAGAGCCACTGACAATTGTAGAGGTGTTTTTCCCTATCCCTAGTTTGAAATTCCAGTGGAGTGGAACTGGTATTAGTAGGTGGTGTGCGCCGAAGATCCTCCATGTCTCATTCTTCTACGTCAGGCCTATAGGTTACTGCGCTTAGATAAATGGTATACTAGGAGTACAGAGTGATGTGTAGCAACTAGAGTCCTTCAGATCTGATGCCCACCATCTAAAAATTGGGAGAGACAAAACATATGGTATTCCAAAACCGTTGGAATCTTTCCCACTCGCTTTAGAAAGGATCTTATTAAACAGTAGGATTTTAGTTTTCATTTTAAATATTTATAATGGGAATTTCTTTCACTAGTTTTTTCCATCAACTTGACCTCGCTAGAAGAGGATTTTGAGTTATAAAAATTTGGAATTTTTTGCAGGTGTTTCGCAGTGAGAGCAAGATAAGGGTGTTTCGGAAAACTAAAACGAACAAATTCTTGAGAACCTTAAAGATTTTTTTTTATGTTTATTATATTGAATAAATATTTAAATAGTTTAATATTGTTTAGAGTAAGATTTTTAAAATTTAATAACAAAAATAAATTTCATCAAACCTTCAATATTTTCAATTGTAATGATCATCTATATATATTGTGTAGTAATATATTAAATAGTTTAATATTATTTTTTATTAGAGGTAAAAACACGTTTTGAAGGGACCAGAAACCCTTTACAAAAAAGATCAGCTGAAGCAAAAGATAACTACAAAAAGCAAACAACGGCCAAAACACAGCACACCATCAGTGCGACAGTAGCCAAAAAGGAGGGACAAAAACAACAGCACTACATATTCTTTGGGATATTAACAGCCTCCATGTCGCTTGCCACAGTCTTCTGATAATCATCCATGACTTCATACAGATCCTTAGCAGGAGCCCCAGCTTGTGCCTTGTTCTTATTACGTTTTCTACCATCGGTCCCACCCACAGTCACCTCACTAATCAAAACATTTTGCACCCCACCAACCTTTTCAACAGAAACCTCTTCCTCCACAAGCCTACCACCAGCACCAGCTTCCTCACCAGGAGCAATCTCCTTGCATTTCTTGGCAATTTCAATAGGAGTAGAAATTCCAACATATTCATACTTCACATCAGATTTAGTCCCTTCCCCACCCTTCTCCAAATTAGCACATATCCTTTCCATTTGGTCCTTAAGGGTCAAGATTTTTTGCTCTAACATCTACTTCATGTTTAGCGTTTCCTCAGCAACAGTCTTCAATGAGTCAAACAGCTCATCAATTTGATTTTGAGCCAAAGACTCTCCCACTTTACTCATCACACCTTGAACCCTAACATTAGTCATGTTGAGTTTGTGAAACACCCATTTAAACAATTTAAATAAAGAAAAAGGAGCTCTCCTTAGCCATCCCCAAAACATTGGGTACATCCTCATGGTCAAAGTTAAAAACATCCTTACCCTCAACAACATCCTCTTGGGAAGAACTTACCTTGTCTTGGATAACACTTACCTCCTTACCTTTACCTCCAGCAATCGGCATTTGAATCTTGTGAATTGAGTCAACAATTTCCTCACCAACAGACCTCCTTCTATTCAGCATTTCCAAGTCCACACTCGGGGAATCCACAACATTATGCCCACCATCCACCTTCAAGGGAGAAGCTACTTGCATCTCCACCAACTGGCTAGCAGACCTAGTAGACAATTTCTTGCTACTACCTGCCTTTGGATCCTTCTTTCTCTTGGTCCCCAAAACAGGGGACGGCAAGGACACATCTTCAATCCTTTCCTTCAAGATAGTTGAAGGGGCGGCAAGCTTAGTTGTACTCGAATTTTCAATAGCCTTTTCCTCACTACCAGTCTCATAGCCCTTCAAGTTAGGACCCGACTCCCCTTTACTAAACTTTCCCACATCAGGATATTGTGAGACCACTTCCATGGAGGCTTGGTAATCCAGGACACAATTTGTGTCTTCCTCAGTATCGGACTCCTCCTCAAGGATAATTTTCCTCTTTTTCCCTTTCTTGTTAATCGACTTCTCTTCAAAGACAGTTTCATATTCCACAACCGACTTCTATTGCTTACCCTTGGGAGTAGCAAGCGGTTTAGCAACCTCAAAATCTTTAGCAATTAGTAATTAACAGAATAAGCCTGACATGCAACATCAGATTCTTAGGGTACTTTTTGTGATCCTTCGAACCATATTTCAGAGACACCAAAAGATAAAAAGGAAAGGAAATTTTCTTTTTATGGTGAAAATGATTCAAGAGGAAAAGTGATAAGCATTTACGACAAAAAACAACCTTTGAGGGTAATATATCTCATAAGTTCCTCAACAACATCCCCCCAAAGCACTTTGAGCGAGTTGCACTAGTACGCACCACTCTTGGTCGTCTTAAGGTCTTGTTCTCCAATCTGTAATGTCCCCTTTTTGCGAGCATCAGAGTTCGTAAGGATTAGCCTATCATTTGACCCTCGTAGGCTAACAAATGTGATGAGAGGGTCTTCCTTGGCAGTTATCCAGAGTTCCAGGACCTTACTCCTCCAGTTGTTTCAGGTTTGGGCCTTCAAAGGGGCTCACAGAGTGATATTCAGGCACTTACTATTTATAGTAAGTCAAGCCAACATGGGTTACTATTTTTGGCAGGGCACCTGGCTCAGTTGGCAATCTCAGTTTCGACCCAGTTTGACAGTTTGATGAGCAAATGGTGAATAAGGGAGCATTTAATAATAATTAAATAATTATTATTATGACTTTATATTATAAAGTCACTTTAAGTGAAATATTAAAATATTAATTATGGCGAATTATAAAGTATTTAATACTTTATAATAGTGGAGTAAAATTAATATTAAATGAGTATTTATTACTCATTTAAAAAGACGCCATTTATTAATAAAATTGCCTAAGTTCAAAAGGGCGAATTTTATATTATTAAATGCATTTAAACTGCTTTTTTGAAGGGGGTCGAATTTTTGAGAGAGGTATTTATTTCTCAAAGATAGAATAGAACTCATTGATTGATTGATTATTCAAATTTTGTCTTTTCTCTCTGAGAACATTTGGAGTTGGAGAAACAAGGGTTTCTGCAATCAGGTTTTGGAGAATGTCAACTCTTCAAAATCAGACATACTAAGGCTATGAAATACCAATTGAAGATTGTCATTTGAGTGGCTTCACACAAGAATCATTACAGAGGATATTTGAGAAGTTTTATTCAAGTTTCTTGAGCAGTTTGAAAGGGTTTGTTGGCTGCTACAGTACCCGCTACAGTGAACATGAATAGTAACGCTACAGTGCACGTGAACAGTAATCTGCTACAGTACCTCAGGAACAGTGTGCCCATGTTATAGTGCCGCTACAGTAACTCGTGAATAGTGAAACGCTACAGTGATACGTGAATAGTAAAATGCTTCTAGATTTTGGTATTGATGGAGACAATCAATTGAAGACCTTTTCCAGATTTTTTTCAAAGCATAGAGTTGTGATTTGTCAATAGGGTGCACCCCTAGAGCAGGGGCGATTTTAGTCTTGGAAGGCAAATAAAAATTAGGAAAAAAATACATTAACATCTGCATGCATCGTAGGGGTTGAGGAGACCTAGGCGCTACCCTAGGAAGTCATTTCCAGATTGTATTAGAGGCTCAAAGGCTTAGTATCAACTACAATGAGAATTCAGGTTCCTATTATTTGTATTGTTATAAACACATTGCATTCATTGATGGGATAGATATTGTTGATTTATTGTCACCCATTTGATGTTTATGAACATGATAAGAGTGTGGCAAGTTCTGATATAAAAAGACAGTCATTATATTTGTATCCTAGCACATTGCAATCTCAGAAAATTGTAATCAGATTTATATATTTGCAAGTAGTCATTAGTTGCAAGTCCTTATCATTGTTTTACCACTCCTATATTGCAACAAGAATATCATAGAACACTTCAAGCAGTACTACACACTCAGAAATAATCATTTTCAATATGCATACCAACTGTTTGACATAATGTCAAGTGGCTATAGGTGCAAGTTTTTCACTTAGAAGTCATTGATATACATTGTAGCTGATTAGGAAAAATCATACTTGCTCTTAGGTGTTAATAAATGCATAGTAGAGTTGTTTTTTCAAACATTGGAAGCATTCAATAATCATTCTTCAAAGAACATATCAGACTGATAACTTAGACCAGCAAGCTGCAAGTTTGCATTTGAATTGTTTGACAAAATTTCAAGGGAACAAAGAAGAGGTTTTTGTTGTGCAATTTTGCACACACACCCCACTCGGAGTAGGGACCCTCTTTTCTTTTCTTTTCTTTTATTTATGATGTGTCTTTGACCTTTGGTTTTTATTGGATTTGTCCTTTCAAGGTCTTGGGATGTTGGTCTTGCTGGTCTTGCTTTTTCCCTGAGGGTTGGATTGTTCAAACTTGGTTTTTAAGGGAAGTACGGGTTTTGCCCTGGGTCCGAGATTTTCTAGTTTACCTGGATTTTCGTGGGTCCTGGTTCATCGCTTGTCAATGTTGGATTTTCTGAAGTCCGGGTTTCTGCTTGGATCTGGTATTTTCCGGCTCAGGCGGATTTTCCCAAACTTTATCGAAGTCCCGAAGGGTGCATTATCCACGGAATTCATGCTCACCCGGATTGTCCGTCTGGCTTGGTTTTTTGCAAAATTTCGTTTTGGACTCAGGTTTTCGGATTTCCTCGATATGTCTTATCGTTCATTAATGCTCGAAGTACGTCTTCTCTGGCGCGAGTGTGGGTGGATTTAAGGCTTTTTGGCACTCTTTTGATTTCATTATTCATTTACTATTTGCTCTAGCGCCTGAGTTTGTTCTTCTTGAGCTTTGGTTGTTGGATTCGAGCTGCTTGTGTGTGGATTGCTTGAGCGCTTGTGTTGAGTATTTTCATCGCTAGGGTACCCTGTTTCACAGTGACTCCCTCGGGCCCGAGCTTCATTCAGAGTTGATCCATGGTAAGTCATTACTGACTTCTCCTTTTGTTTGCACTTTGATCGAATCTTTCGAGTTGTTGATTGGTGGTTTCTTAGGTCGGCCCTTGCTTGTTTCATGATTATATATTTAGCGAATTAGGGTTTGACCTGCCTCTTCACGGGTTGTATCACCCACACTGTGCATCCCTTCGCTTACCGATTGAATGTCGGGTATATTCCTGTGACTAGGTATTTCTATTAGGGCCTTGCCTTCTTGGCGCGTAGTTTGTTATATTGTGAAGTTAGGGTTTCGGTAGGTTTGCCTGAATTTGTTAAGATTGGTGAAGTTGTCGTAACTTTCATGTCTTGTATCTAGCTCACCCTTTTTCGCCGCATTTGGGACCCTAGTGTGCTCTAGTTGTCATCGTCCTAAGGGAGAGCGCCTAAATTTTGAAGCTTGCCCTAGCTCTCATGGCGGAGGTTTAGCTATCAATTTTAGGGCATCATCATTTCGTTACAAAAGATCAGTCATTTGAGAGTTTTGGGAATTTAAATTTGTGTGCAATCGATATTTGGCTTGTTGGGATTGATTTCATGACCATTGGAATCCAAATAGGGAGGTTTGTATGATCATTCGATTAATGGTTTGCGAGTTAAACGATCGTCGGGTTTTTGAGGTGTCCGCGAAATTTCTGCGCACCCGAATTTTTTTGGATTCTGCCATTTCCTCGGAGTATGATGAGTTCTGGAATGTCGCGTTGCCCGCAGAAATCTGACTTGTCCGGATTTTTCCGATTTTCTGCCTCGTTCCACTTCTTTTGATTTTTGAAATTGGGGGTAATGAATTAAAGGTTAAATGATGATTTCTTGTTGCTAAATGAATGAATCTGATAATAATCACGCATCTCTTTCATCCATATTAATGATTTATTTGATGAATGATGCCTTGGCAGCAGGAGTCTGTCTGGGTCAAATTTCTCTGAATTCCACCCCAACTTCATTTTCCCGGACGACTTCATTTTCCCAGATTTTTGAGATTGATGATTAATGATTGATCTTAATTATTTCATGTGGTTTCAAGGCTAACCTTTGATTGAAATGTAGATGATAATGGGATTTTCATGAGGTCCTTTTTGGTGAATGTAGGCTTAATCAAGCAAAGCAGTGACAGGAAAGGTCAAAGGTGATACATAGGGGTCCTCAATTACAGATGCAGAAAGGTTGAGGCTGGATACAAAAATCCAGTTGCTTGATAGTAAGATAGCTTCAGTTTGGTCTGAGGTCTCCGATACCAATGTAGGAGCATGGAGATATGAAGGATTCAAGGAAAGGACAGCTCAAAAAGATCTATCCGCCCTAACCAAGGGAATGATGAAGTTCGGACTAACCCATGTAGCAGGATTCCCTCCTACAGTTTAGTGCTATGAATTGATATTGGAGTGTGCTGGCAATATGACTTTGATACGCAAAGGGTCGTTAGCACTGAGGGAAGAGTACTGGCAAACTTCAATCCGGTTTCTATTGCCCAAGCATTTGATATTCCAGACTTACCATGTGTGTGTGCCTTGGACATGGACTTGGCTAGAACTTACTATGAGGATGAGCCTACTAAGGCCCAGTAGATGATTAATTCCTGGCTTGAAAAGCCGAAGTCTCATTTCTCCAAGCTGCCTAAGCAGTTACACAGGATCAAGTTCAAACAAGATATATATGATGCAATCACACTGCTCAGTAGGGTGGCCGGCTTGAAGAGTGTTGGGGTATTGGAAAATTGGATGGTGCATGTTATTAATAGGATTGAGCAAGGTATTAATTACCACTGGGCAGGGCTTATTAGTGCAATGATTGATAGGCAGCTGAAAGATGTGTTAGAAACAAAGAATTTTACCATGTCATCTTATGTGATATATGTGTTGGCCAGATTTTATCCATACAGGGGTTTGAATCCAAAAGGAACATTTGGACAGGATATCATCTATGAGATATACCCCGAATTGCACCTAGGAGATCAGAATTATAGAAGAGCAAATGATGCATTCACAATGCATATTACTAGGTTGCTCCAGAACGCAGAGCATGTGAGAATATCTGATGGAGCCAAGGAGCTGATCAAAAAATACGAAGCCTGGTTTATACAATTCCCCACCTTCTCTTATATCAGAATTGACGGATGTCAAACTGCTCCATACAGATTGCCAAGATATCCTACTGAGCACATTGTGCTATTGGAGGTTACCAAGCAGATATGTGACTTCGATGCTATTGTCAAAAGAGAGAAGCACAAGACAGGGTTTGGTGGGGACTTCCCTTTGAAAATTGGTATAGCTGAGGTTTGCCCTTCAATCTAATCGGCTCATGCATCCGGGGAGGAATTGAGTACTTATGGTTTCTCTTTCCATTATAAGAGGACAAACTTTGATATCACCAGAGAAGTGCAAAAGAAGGCAACTAAAGAATATCACCACAAGGATGATCTAGAGGATTATTGGGCGAACATCAAAGATGACTTTGAGGTGAGAAAGAAAAGATATTCTAGGCTTCCAGTTGATGTGATTAGAATGTACAATGTCAAGTTGATTCCTGACCAGTTAGAGGATGACGGGAATCTGGTCCAAGATCATGCATATGAATCAGTCAAGGACAGGTCTATTGGGGAGATAAACTGGTCTGAAAATGAGGTAACTGAGTTGGAAGAATTAATGGCCCCTGTTATGAAATTTACCAAGTCTTGGTTGAAGCATAAAGTATGGGAATTGGAAAGCGAGAAGGTACCTTGTACCTTTAATTTGATGGGAGATCTAAATCCTCTTTCCACCTCAAAGGAATCCAGTGAAGATGATTCCAAAAGGAAAACTAAGGTAAGCTCACCTTTCAAGATTAAAATCAAAGGCCCTAAGGAGAGCGAGCTTGGGCAGAAAAGGAAACCCAAGGGAAAGAAGAGGAGTCAAACGTTGAAAATAGGTAAGTCTGCAGAAGAGGAGGAACTTGAAAAAATTGAGAAAGAAGACGCTCCTCCAGAGCCAAAAAGGACAAGGACAACCAGGGCTTCTAAGAAGAAAGATCAGGGAACGTCCAAGGTGGAGGAAAACCCTCCAGTGGTTGATATGGAAAGCTCGGGAGAGAAAACCAGGGTTTATTCAAGGAAATCAAGGACTCCATCTCCCAAAGAGACCATGCAAAAAATAGATCCTCTTCCAATGGCATCCACTGTAGAACAACATAAGGCTACCTCCCCTTCATTGAGTATACCTGAGCAAACAACTCATGAAGAGCATGAGACCAGTGGGGAGGCAGAACCATTCAAGGAAGGAGAACTCTTTGGTGCAGTAACTGAGCTTGAAGTAGGAGATGTGGAAATGCACCCTTCTCCATTGGTACAATATGAGGATTCTCCTGCGAGCAGCAAAGATAACGGATCCCCTGAGAAGGAGGATGTCCCTATTAAGACCTCATCACCCCTGCAAGAAGAAGAACCCGAGTTGGGGAATCAAGGTGATCAGTCTCCTAAAAAGGAGAAGGATGAGATAGTAGAACTTCATGAGGAGGTTAAAGAGGATGAAATCCGCGTGGATCTTGCTGTCCCGGATTGGTTAGATAAAGAGATTAGAAGGAAACAGGTCATTGTTGAGGACACTCCTCTCGATTGGGATGAAATGTTGGCTAAGATTGGAAAAGGTAAGAAGAAGAAGATGGCCAAGGTAGTTTCAAAGATAGAAAGAGATGAAGCGAGTAACAGGGTTATTCATATTGCTACCCCTACTGCTGATAAAAGTAAAGATGAGGTCACCGGAAAAGATTACAATGTACAGACTATCAATCTTGGACCTGCTTCTATGGAGCAGGATATTGAAGAATATGAAGGGTCCAGTGCAGTGATAATTGGGAGATTAAGGAAGGAAACACAGTCCAGGCATGAGCTTATAAAAGAGAACGAAAGGCTAAGGAAATGTCTAGAAGATTCGATGAAGCCTTTGCAATCTCTCCATCCATCCTCTTCTGCTGCTACTAGTTTCTTGCTGAAGGAGACCATCTCTGAAATAGAAAGGATGAAAGCCTCTACCAAGGCTTCAATAGATTGGTTGAAGGAGGTACAGACCAAGGGAGATAATGCAATAAAGGAAATCCTTTCAACTGGAAAGGATGCAATAAGAGCTAAGGATTTATTAGAGCATGTTTTATCTCAGGATAAGGAGGATGTTGACCTTTTATTGCAGAAAGCTAAAGTGATCATGGAGTATGGTAAGGATCAGTTGGTTGTAGAGGGAATCTTTTCTTCATCTGGAGTTAATGAGCCTTGGGAATGGTTCGAGGCCTTGCAAATTCGACAGAAGGCCATCAAGAAGATCTGAAAACAAAAGAAGCAGTTGGATGGTAATCTTACTGGTGTTTATGATGGATGTATAGCATTCTTTGAAATAATGACTGGCCGGAGGAAGATTTCCCCTAAGTACTTGAGCTTGGAACAATTGAGGGAATGATGGCATGATGTCTATGCCCCTGATTCTGAAAATGTTGTAATAGGGCACCAATTGGATGATGCGGAAACTTACTTAGCTGTGATGGACAAGTACCAAGCGCATAAGGGTGAGTGGGATAAAATTGTTAAGCAGTCAAAGGAAGAAATTGGCTCCATTGAGTGTCGGCTCAAAATCCTACCCTTGCCACCTGTTGCTGAGTTGGATAGGGTGTTTTTGAAGGTTCATGAATCACTGGATCAGAACAAGGATAAGGGAGGTGGTAGTTAATGCCAACTTTGAGATTTGTGCTTCCCTATTATTATAGGGCATGTGTTGATCCGAGATGCATTGAGGAAAGTGTTTGGTCCGACCTTGATGATGTATCAACATTTAATGTGTGCCTTATTTTGAAATTCCTGAGGCTGACTTGTTTTGACTTTTTTATTTTGTAAATGTTTGGCTGGGCCGACATGTTTGAGAATTCTCTATAAAGGGCATTCCTGCCTCATTTTTAAGGGGTTAGTTAGAGAGATAATAGAGACAAGCTAGATAAAGAAGGAGCTAGAGCGTTTTGTAATAGTTAGTTCTTGAAGCAAATATTGTAACACAGAACAGTGGAATTGTTGCTACATTTTGGTGATCTAATACAATTGAAGGCATTGTGGTTTCTATGGTGAATTCTTTTGTGTTAGTTTATCTTGCATGGTTCCTGTTGTTCCATCTTTGAAATTGCTTAAAGATCTAAGATTTAGTGTTAGGTTTAGAATTAGATTAGTTTGGTGAATAGTGTTCATGATTTCATGCTTGGAATGTTTGTAGCAATCTCTGGTCTATACTCCCAGCAACTATCTGATTGTAGTAGGCTGGTGAAGTCAACCTGGACCATACATCTATCTGTGCTTAGTTCGATTATAGATGAATGTCTATGATTTGAAAATCTATATACCTTAGAAGATTGCACTGTTCTTGTGATATTGCATTGTGGGTTAAGCAGGAATTGGTTATTTGAGATTGGTCCATTCCAGATATCTGTCATTTGCATTGTTCATCCTAGAAATAGTTTAGATTTCATTATATTTCTTGCATCCTCATTTTTTTTCCGTTTCTTTATCATCTGGTTAGACTTAAGATTTAAGATCATCATATTGCAGGATTTGAAAAATTAGAAAGATACAGTTTGCTTGTAGTAAGGTCTGATTGTGATTACCAGCATTTTCACATATTATCTGAGTTGTTTATGCATTGTCATGACCTGACACCCGAGAGACCTTGGGGTGATTTTTAGTAACCTGTTGTTGAAAATTACCTTTCAACAGAGATAGAATATTGCATTTTGTCTGAGTTGTTGCTGTGCATAAAACACCATCAATAGTTTTGAGTCAACTTAGGCTAGGCTCATCACACAATCCCTTTGAAAAAAGTCTTCATAGCCGCCTTATATTCCTTCTTGTCTCTGTAAACCTTCTTGCCTTCCGTCAAGAGCCCAGTGCTATTAGCAATAAAATCCTCATTTACATCAAATTTTGTACCACCCAGTTTCAAAACCCTATTATTCCAAGCTTTAGAAAACAACATCATCGCCTAAGGGTTATTTCCATATAGTCTTTCCAAATAAGGTGTGATCCCACCTTTCTCCAATATACTCCACACCTCCTTTTTATTAACAGTATCGCAAGAGAAAGGCTCTGCACAATTTCTATCGCCTCCCATGGCCCCAGAATTTGCAGAACTAAGAAGCTTGTGAACCTTGCAAGTGATAAGGAGAAACCTCAAGAAGGATAGCCAAAAAATGCCCACAATTTGTGTGGCAACATTATTATGGTAGAGGAAAATAATGATCCTAGAATGCCACCCCATATGGAGAACAAACAAGGTACCATAAGCTCGATCATGATCCAGCTCACCGTCACCCCAAATAATTACCTGCCACGTGACAATAGTCATGCAAACCCAAAGCATTAAAATATCATCAACCAAGTTAGCAGTTTTGATAATCATGATTTATACTAGAAATAGCCTCAGTGGGGAGGGGGTCGTTCACATCCCACTCCCTAGAACCCCTAACACCAAGATTAGCAAAAAAATCAGCTAATCCATTCCCTTCTCTAAAAATATGAGATATGTAATACTCATCAAAGTAATTAAGGATTTTGATAGCATCCATGATGATGGATTCAACACTCCGCGAAGGGCCAGAATATTTCTTCATATTATTAATAATATTGAGAGATTCCCCCTCAAGCCACACCTTCTTATAACCTTTCAAATGGGCCATCTTCAAGCCATGATAGGTTGCAGCCACTTCTGCATAGTGGTTTGTTTAGGTTCCCAAAGGGAGTGTCACAACGGAAATGAACCTACCATTAGAATTTCTTAACACTCCCCCACAACCAGGAGGTCTCGGGTTACCTTTAGCAACTCCATCAAAGTTAACCTTCACCCATCCAATAAGAGGAGCTTTCCAAACAACATCATCTCTAGAGCCTTTCCATTTAGTGAGAGGAAGGGAAATATCACAAGGCAGCTTCCAATTATGCGCTATAGAAATGTCATCCAGACTAAGCATTAACCTTGGACAATTTTGGAAAGAAATCTCAGAGACAAAATTCTCTTTGATAGCAGCACAGATTTTATAAGCCATAGAGATAGCAGGAAGAGCTGAACTTCTAAAAATCTTGTTATTTCCCTCAACCCAAATACCCCAAGCAATATGGGGGAGGGAAAGAGACCAAAGAAAATCAGAGCTGGATTGGAAGAAGATCCAACCCATTCAGACCACACTTCCCCAATCGATGAAGGGAACACCTAGCTGAGATTCCAAAGAAAAAGAACATGGGCTTAAACCTCTCTAACAAATTTGTAGCCAATCAAAAGGTGAAACAAATTCTTAGCATCCTCTTCACAAAGGAATCATCTGTTAGACATCATAAAACCTCTCTTAACCAGATTATCAGTAGTTAAGACCTTATTCTGGAAAAATAGCCAAAAGAAAATATTAACCTTGGGAATCAATTTAGAGGACTGTAGGTTAGACCAAAAAGGAGTAGGTCCAACAAAGGAAACTTGAAGATGAAAGGCCGAAGAGATAGAAAATTTACCATTGGAAGAGGGCCTCCACACAATCTTATCAGCAGTAGCAGAAGAAGGAATATGAACCAAGGACAAAGCATTAAAGAGATCCTCCAACCCCGATTCCACCTCATGCAACCTTTCCCATCGATCTCCATCTATATAATTAGCAACAAATTTTCCAACCCTCTACACATAAATTTCCATGAAAGGTTGAGCCCATGGTTCATCTTTAAGAGGCCTATTACCAAACCAGCAATCCTCCCAAAACATAATTTTCTACCCTTTCCCAGCTGCCAAAAAAGACCTTTAGAAACAAGCCTACGAGCCTTGACCATACAATACTAGAGAGTTGACCCAAACAGAGGGGAAAAGTCAGGAGACAATAGATCTCTTATACGATCAACCCCGCAGAGGTATTTGCTCAGAGAAATTTAGCCCATTCACTCTTAGCCAAAATAAGGTTCCACAGTTCTTTGTCAAGAAGGGCCACATTAAATTCTCTGATTTTACAAATTCCAAGACCTCCCACCTTTTTGGGCCTGCAAACATCATCCTAGGCAACCAAATGGATTCTTCTCTTGTCCTCAAGCCTAGACCAAAGGAATTTTTTCTAAATTCCCTCCAGCTTATCCACAATTTTCCTTGGCATATAAAACAAGCTAAGAGCATAAACCGAAAGATTTTGAAAAGTAGACTTGATCAGCTGCACTTTCCCAGCTTGAATTAATAGTGCACCCTTACAACCAACCAATTTGGAATTGAACTTATCAATCAACCCCCACCAAAAGGACTCAGGAACATTACATCATAGGGGAAGACCCAGATAGGACACAGGAAGCTCACCAATCTGGCACTACAAGATTCTACCAATTTTAATCTACCTGTGTTCAAGAGTGTTAAAGAAGAAAAAAAACACTCTTGGGTAAGCTAACATTTTTCCTTGAAGTAACTTTGTATCTCTGTAGAATAATTTTAGTAGCTTTGGACTCCTTAATAGATGATTCCCCAAGTTTGAGAGAATCATCAACAAAACTGCTAATGGGAACAAATAAGATTACTTGAGGAAGGAGCCAACCCAAACAATAAACCGGAATTAATAAATCTCTGGATGAGGTGACCCAGTGATTCCACCATGATAATAAAAATAAAAGGAGATATAAGATCTCCTTGTCTCAGTCCCCTCGAGCAATCAAAGAGAGGAAAGGGAGAGACATTAACAAGAACAAAGAACCTAGGGGTTGAAATAAGTTGATTAATAAGAACCATCATTTTCTCCCCAAAACCAAAAGCTTTCAAAATCTTAGAAAGAAAACCCCAATCAACTCTATCATAAGCTTTGAGCAAATCAAGCTTTAGGATAAAACTAGCACACTTATTAACAATTAAGGAGTGAATATTCTCATGGATAGTAAGAATGGAGTCTAGAATTTTCCTACTAGCCACAAAACCATTTTGCTAAGGAGAAATAATAAGAGGAAGAACCTTTTGCAATCTAACTGCCAACACCTTGGAAAAAATCTTGTAAATTGAATTACACAAACTAATAGGGCAAAATTCATCAAAGGAAGCAGCACTCGGTTTCTTAGGCATAAGAACAATAAAAGAGGAATTCAATTCCTTCAAAATATTGCCACTACCAAAAAATTCTTTAGTAGCTTCCACAACATCCTTGGCAATAATATCCCAAAAGGACTGAAAAAAGAACATCGGGAAGCCATCAAGCCCCAGCGCCTTATTACCTTCAAAAGAGAACACAATACTTCTAATCTCCTCCTCCATAGGAATACACACTAGCTGCCTATTAATTTCATTAGAGATGACATGAGGGATATCCCCAAGAAGATCCTCCTGACACTCCAGATCCAGCTCCCCTTCTACCGATAGCAAGTTGGAAAAGTCAGAAGATGTCGCTTGCTATAGATCAACATCCTTCTCCAACACCTGATTATTGAACTTAATAGCATTAATATGATTAGAAGCCCTATGTTTCAAAGTAGAGAGGTGAAAAATCCTTGTGTTTTTGTACCCACTTTTTAACCACATAACACGAGATCTCTACTTCCAGAATTCCTCCTCCTTAGCCACAATGTTATGCAATCTAGAAAGAAGGGTGTTCTCCTTCAAAACCAAGGCTTGATCATACCCAGACACTTGGATGGATTGTTGCACAACAAGAAGCTCTCAGTTAACCTCTTCCTTTTCCAAAAAAATGTGACCAAAAGAAGACCGATTCCATTTCCCAACATTGTTCTTCACATTGGAAAGCTTTTTGGCCACTCTATACATAGTCGTCCCATCCACCTGAATGTTCCACCAATCATGAACCATATTTTTGAGGTCAGGATGATAGGTCCACATCTTCTCAAATCTAAACGAAAAAAATTTCTTCCTACCCAGCAAATCCACCGATAAAGACAAAGGAAAGTGATATGACCCCAGTCTGGTCAAAGCCGAGAGCAAGAAAGAATAAGAGACAAGCCAATCAGGGGTGATAAGAGCATAGTCAAGCTTGACCTGAATAAGAGCATCCCCCACATTCCAGTTAGACCAAGTGAAAGAGGCTCCTTTAATATCCAAGTCAAGGAGAGCATTACCAATGATAAGGTTCATGAGATCATATCTACTATCATCCACAATCTGTGAACCTCCCAACTTATCAGCATCATCCAAGGGCATATTAAAATCCCCCATAACTAACCAGTCAACAATAGGATGCGTCAATTTGAAGGATCCAAAATTTTCCTAAAACTTTTTTCTGGCACTCTTACTATTAGGGGCATAGATATTCGAAAGGGTCCAAGAGAACTTATCCTGCAAATTAATGAACGAACTGGCCACATGGTTGCAATCATGGAACACCTCAACCCCCTAAACCAACTTCAAATTCCAAAAAGTCACAATCCATCCCGAAGCACTAGCCGCATCAGAGCAATGCATACCACAATCCTTAAAAATCTTATGCTTAAGTTTAGATAAATTTTCCAACCCCATTTTAGTTTCTTGAATTAGGACAATATCAAGCCAATGATCTCTTACTAGATTAGCAAGAAGATCATGCTTGTGAGGGTGATTTAACCCTCTCATATTCTAGGAGATGATCTTCATAAGAGCTTATGGGAGGTGCTCTTGGAGCACATCTCCAACAAAGTTCTATGAGTTCCATCAACAATATACATTCAGCTCTCCTTATCCCTAGTAACATTTGAAGGAGGACAACTCTACCTCTCAGCTCTGACCCGCAGTCTGACCTTTGCCTATTTCTAGCAACAACTCCTGGTGAAGGGGAGTGCTTCTTTCTATTACAACCTCTCACCAAAATGAATGGAGGGTTGTCAAGGTCATCACAATCCCCATTATCCTTTACTTCAAATAAAACCTCCAAACCATCAACCTTCGAACAATCATCTTGTGGTGGTTTTACAAACACACTACCATGGGCCCCTAAAGGAGGGGAGCCTAGACCCTCATGCATAGACACCTTGCCTTCCACCAAAGCCTCAGACCTAATCTCATCAAAATACTTCATCATAGTAAGAATAGGGGAGGGAATGTTAACCTCACCTCCTTGCTCCTGCTCCCTATTAAACATTTCCAAATAAACCTGGCCTTCAAGAATCCCTATATTCTCAACTGCTACCATATCCATCTCCACAGGTTCCTCAGAAACTAAGACTGCCTCACCACCAGGGGAAAACCCCCCTTTCTCCAAAGACTCTAAAGAAAGCTCTTCAAGAGCCTTCTCCTTTTCTCTCCACTATTTAGTCACCTGCTTCGGCATTTTAAGAGGACATTTTTTTGCCCAATGGCTAGCTTTTTTGCAATGGAAGCATGCAAAAAGAATTGACTCAAATTCCACCACTTGTTCCCATACCCCAAATTTGGAGTTGATCTTCACCACAAAGGGTGGGTGATACAAGAGCATCCTAGGTTTCAAGCAATCTTGCATCAACCAAAAATATGAATTCATGTTTTCTTGCATTTCAGTAGTTAGCTGTCAGGACCCAGTCTCAGTATTTAATACCACATTGTAACATCATAGCTCACAGATTAGGATATATGATCTTCATTGCAACATCTACATCATAACAAAAATTCAAGTGTTTTGGAGATTCCAGTATGAAGATATCGCTAATAGAATATTAGTTGTAATTGGACAAAGAGCATTCACATACTAGTCTTGGATTTTAAAGTGTGTGGACCTATCCCGTGACTTGCAGAGCTTAGGAGACCATTCCATAAGGATGAACATTCATCAAGGAAACTTTGTTCTGATATGCATCATGTTTGTCCAAGGATCAAAAGGAAATTCATATGTTTTTTCTGACCTTCACACGTTTCATCAACTTTGGGGTTTGAGACCTCTTGAGGCCGACGCGAACCTTTTTTGGAGCTAGGAATTGATATATATAAGCATTGTGTAGTTGCATTAGGCAATCAAGTAGTGGTATTGGAAGGTTAGTAGTGATAGATAAGGGCTTCGACCCACATTGTGGTTTTGGGCTTAATGCCATATCATTCTGTAATTTGTAAGCCGGAAGGCAAGGCATGTTGCCTGTGAATAATTGATCATTATCTATAATTCCATGTGTGATTGTTATTCCATTTCTTTGAGTTTCCATTGATTTTACTCTTGTTTCAAGGTTGGATAGTCCTATTCCTGTATCCTCCATCCTTGACTACACCAAGTGGTATCAAAGTGAGTTGTGGACCTTGGGAAAGAAAAACAAGTTGTGGACCTTAGGAGAGTAGAGTGAGTTGCAAACCTTGGAAGAGGAGAACGAAGTTGAGAAAGGAATTTTGTAATATCTTTGTGTGGACAGATCACTGACTTGAGGAAGCCTACTTGTGTTTGTCAACAGATCATTGATTTTGAGGCAGTTGCGACCCTGCAGCTAGATCGCCGACTTGAGGCAGTTGCACCATATCCTAGGAAGAGATGTCACTGAGGAGAATTCATACTATTGTTAATATTGTTGGAAAGATGGATGAGACGATGGAAATTATGCGAACAATGAAAGCGAGATTGGATTTTGTTGAAGAAGATCGAAGAAAGGGCTTAAACCTTAGACCTAATGATGAAAGTGATGATGATGAAGTTCAGGCTGCAGACCTAGCTGAAGCAACCTCTGAAGAGGAAGAATCAGATTAGATGAATATGTTGAAGACTATTTCAAAAATTGGAAAATGACCTAGAATGGAGATTTTGAACTATACCAATAACCTAAACCCTGAGGAGTTGATTGATTGGATAAATGACATGGAAGAATACTTTGAATATGAAGAAATTGAAGATTCGAAGAGTGAGATTTGAAAAGACTAAACTGAAAGGACATGCTACAATATGGTGGAAAGAAGTTCAATTAGAGAGAAATAGAAAGGGCAAAGAAAAGATTGTGAAATGGGATAGAATGGTGACAAAATTGAAGAATCAGTTTATACCTGCGAACTATGAGTTGGAGTTGTTGAAGAGACTGCAAAACTTGAGGCAGAAGGAAAAGACTGTGAAAGACTACACTAAGGAATTTCATAAGAACATCATCAGGACTGGACATAGTGAAGCAAGCAAGGAAAAAGTGGCGAGATATATCAATGGGATGAGGATGAACATTCAGGAAGAGTTGAGTCTAGTAAGGATGAATTTGGTAGAGGAAGCATATCAGTTTGCATTAAAAGTGGAGGACAAGCTAAACAAAAGACATGAGTAGAGGCAGAGAGGAAGAGGAGGTAGATTTCAAAAAGGAAGGTCACATTTCGGAGTAAAAAAACCATATGTGGAGAGAAGCAAGGACAGAGATTCATATCGCAAGGAAGAGAAGGATTCCAATTCATATCATAAAGGGAGAGATGACATAAATTCTTACCGACACAACAAAGGAGGCTACAATTCTTACCACAATGATGGATACCGAAGAGATGAGAAAGGACATGACAAGATAACTTTCAAAGGAACTTGTTTTAAGTGCGGGGGAGAAGGACATAGAGCATTTGAGTGTCGCCAAGAAAGTAAGAAGATCAAAAATCATGCAAGAACTGGATATGTGGAGGAGGAACTAGTAAAATCACTGAGTTCCGGAGGAAGTCTTGAGAAGGGAGAATCATTATTCCTGAGAGAACTAATCTAAGAGAAAGAAGTACCTAAGGAAGCACCGCAGAGGAAAATTTTGTTCCGGACTAGATGCAAAGCGGGAGGTAAGTGTTGCAAAGCTATCATTGATAGTGGTAGCACAGATAACCTAGTTTTTGAGAAAATGGTGATAAAGTTGAATTTAAAAAGGAGAAAACATCTGAAGCCATATAGGATAGCCTAGATTCAAGATGAACACAAGATATTAGTAAGTGAGCAATGCCTAGTAAAAGTTCATATAGGATCTTATCATGATGAAGTACTATGTGATATTATGCCAATGGATGTATGTCATATGTTGTTGGGTAGACCTTGGCAGTATTATAAGAAAGATATACATGATGGGAGAAATAATACCTATACCATAACGTCCAATGGAAAGAGAATCACCTTGACACCTTTGGAAGGTGAACTTGAAAGTGAAGTGTCTGGTACAGCTAGAATCAATTTGGTAGATGGAAGGAAATTTCTGGATGGATTGAGATATGAGAACATGTGTTTTACTTTGATTCCAAGGAAGTGTGGAGCCTTAGATGCAGAGAGAGTCACAAGAGAAGAAGAATCACAGGAGAAGGAAGTCACTAAACTAGTAACAAAGTACCAAGATCTTGTATCAAAGAATATGTGATGGATTACCACCAATCTAGAGTATTAGTCATCATATAGATCTTATTCTAGGAGCTAGTTTTCCAAACAAAGTTGCACACTGAATGACACCAGCAAAGAATGTAGAGTTGAACAAACAGATACAGGAACTATTGAAGAAAGGATTGATCATAGAGAGTATAAGCCCATGTGCAGTACCATTTGTACTTGCACCTAAGAAAGATGAAGAATGGAGGATGTGTACAGATTCAAGATCTATCAATAACATAGTGAAGTATAGATTCCCATTGCCTATGATGGATGACATCATAGACAGCATGAGCAAATCAAAGTATTTCACCAAGATAGATCTAAAGAGTGGATACCATCAAATCAAGATTAGAGAGGGAGATGAATTAAAGACTGCTTTCAAGACAAATGAGGGATTATATGAGTGATTGGTCATGCCTTTTGGACTAACCAATGCACCTAGTACATTTATGAGGCTGATGAATGAAGTCTTGACGAAATTCTTGGGTAGGTTTTCCATTGTTTATCTGGATGATATTATGATTTTCAATAAGACTAAGGAAGAACATTTGGAACACATTAGAAAAGTATTTCAGAGGCTAAGAGAAGAGAAGTTGTTGATAAACATCAAGAAGTGTAGTTTCATGAAGGAAGAACTAGTGTATTTGGGATTTGTGATATCTACGGAAGGATTGAAGATGGACCCTGAGAAGGTTAAAGCAATAGTTGAATGGCCTACACCTGTGAACGTTTGAGAAGTAGGATCATTTCATGGACTAGCAACTTTTTACCAGAAGTTCATCAAAAATTTCAGTGGTATTTGCACACCTATGACAGAGACAATGAGAGGAGATCGGAAGGAATTCAAGTGGACATATGAAGCACAAAAGATTTTTGAGTTGTTGAAGCAAAAGGTGACAGAACTACCTACACTACCAAACTTTGATAAGGTATTCCAAGTAGATTGTAATGCTAGTGGAAGTGCAATAGGAGCTATGTTAAGTCGGGAAGGGAGACCAGTAACCTACTTCAGTGAGAAATTGAATGATGCTAGGTGAAGATATTCAGTTTATGATCAGGAATTCTATGCAATTATACAAGCCTTGAATAAGTGGAGACATTACTTATTACCTAAGGAATTTTTGTTGTATACGGATCATCAAGATTTACATATTTTAATAGTCAAGGGAAGTTGAACCAAAGACATATGAGATGAGTAGAGTTCCTATAAAGTTACATATTTATGTTGAAACATCAGAGTGGGAAGTCAAACAAGGTTGTAGATGCATTGAGTAGGAGAAGGAGTTTGTTGACAGAGATGAGAATTGAAGTATTAGTTTTTGAAGAACTGAAGCACATGTATGAGGATGACATTGATTTTGCTGAGGCATGGAAGGCTTGCAAGGAACCTATAGGGATAGATAGAAGTAGATGGTTGGATTATTTCATTTAGGAAGGCATGTTTTTCAAGAACAATCAGTTGTGTATCCTTAGAATTTCAATGAGAGAGAATTTGATCAAGGAAAAGCATTCTAGGGGATTAGCAGGACATTTTGGGATTGATAAGACCATAGCATCGGTGAGTGAGAACTATTTTTGGCCATAGTTGTATAAGGATGTTAAGAAATATGTTCAGAGTTGCAGAACTTGTCAAGTTGTGAAGGGAAACAGTCAAAACAATGAAAAGTATACACCATTGACAATACCAAAGAGACCATGGAAAGATATTAGCATGGATTTTGTGTTGGGATTACCTAAGACACTGAGAGGATTTGATTCTGTATTTGTGGTTGTGGATAGATTTTTTAAGATGGCACATTTCATACCCTGTAAGAAAACCAGTGATGTTGTACATGTTGCGGACCTATTTTTCAAGGAGATTGTGAGATTACATGGACTACCAAAGAGTACAGTATCAGACAAGGACACTAGATTCATTGGGTATTTCTGGAAAATATTGTGGAAGAAGATGAAGATATGTTTGAAGTATAGTTCAGCATTTCACCCATAGATAAATGGACAAACATAAGTAGTAAATAGGAGTTTGGGAAACCTATTGAGGTGTTTGACTGAAGGTAAAGTAGGAAATTGGGACTTAATACTATCGCAAGCAGAATTTGCATACAACAATTCAATGAACTGAAGCACAGGGAAGACACCATTTGAGATTGTGACAGGACAACAACCCAAAGGAGTAGCAGAATTAAGGGATATCAGTAAGGAGAATAAAAGGAGTGTAGAGGTAGAAGAATTTGTAGGATTCATGGAAACAATGCATTCTCAAGTCAAGGAGCATCTGGAGAAGATGAACAATACCTACAAGGAGAAAGCAGATAAGAAGAAAAGACATAAGGAGTTTGTAGTAGGGGAGGAAGTAATGGTATATCTAAGAAAAGAGAGATTTCTAGTTGGGACATCTAATAAGTTGAAGATGAAGAAGTTTGGACCTTGTAAGATCATCAGGAAGTTTGATTCTAAAAATGCATATGAAGTGGAACTACCAGAGGAATTTGGCATATCATCTATATTCAACATTGTAGACCTATACCAGTATCATGAAGGAGAGTCACTAGAGGACAAAGGAGTTGGTTTTCTGAACCAAATAGCACATCATCAGGAGGAAATTGAGGAAATTTTAGACAACAGAGTTGGGTGTAGTACCGGAGGGAGGCAATACAAGGAATATCTAGTCAGATGGAAAGGAAGACTGGAGGAAGATTCATCATGGATTTCTCAAGCTGAGGTGGACCACATTGGTTTCCCTCTAGCCCCAGGAAAGTGAGAGGCTCACTTTTCTTCAACCTCAGGTGTCTGATGCAAGAGCATCCTAGGTTTCAAGCAATCTTGCATCAACCAAAAAAATATACATTCACGTTTTCTTGCATTTTAGTAGTTAGCTATCAAGACCCAGTCTCAATATTTAATACCACATTATACTGCATTGTAACATCCGAGCTCACATAGCAAGATATATGATCTTCATTACAACATCTACATCATATCCAGAATTCAATTGTTTTGGAGATTCCAGTACAAAGATATCAACTGTAATTGGATGGAGAGCATTCACAGACTAGTCTCATCTTTTCAAGTGTGTAGACCTATCCTGTGACTTGCGGAGCTCAGGAGACCATTCCATAAGGATGCACATTCATCAAGGAACCTTCATTTTGATCCACATCATTTTTGTCCAAGGATCAAAAGGAAATTCATATGTTTTGGCCAACCTTCACATGTTTCATCAACTTTGGGGTTTGAGACCTCTTGAGGCTGACATGGACCTTTTCTGGAGCTGGGAATTGATATATATAAGCATTGTGTAGTCGCATTAGGCAATCAAGTAGTGGTAGTGGAACGTTAGTAGTGATAGATAAGGGCTTTGACCTGCATTGTGTTTCTGGGCTTAACGCCATATCATTCTGTAATTTGTAAGTCGAAAGACAAGGCATGTTGCCTATGAATAATTGATCATTATCTATAATTCCATGTGTGATTGTTATTACAATTATTTAAGTTTTCGTTGTGTTTACTCTTGTTGCAAGGTTGGAAATTCCTATTCCTGAACCCTCCATCCTTGACTAGACCAGTAGGTTAGTAGATTGGTCCACATTCACACAGAATCTGGCATAAACAAGACACTTCCTAGATGTCATCATTTGATCAATCAACGGCAAAAAACCAAAATTACTCGCTATCCCTTTAAACACTTCCTCATCCCAGAATTCAAGAGGGAGACCAAGAAGTCTAACCCAGACCGGGGCAGCCGAGAAGGAGCACGAGTTAGTATTGAAGCCTGGTTCCCACCTTTTCAGCATCAAAAAGGACTTCCCAATAAACTAGGGGTCACCCGTCAAAGCCACCAGTGAATCATCTTCATAGTTGAACGTGAACGAAAAGAAACCTTTGGTTGTTGCAGCCACATCTAGTTGTCCCTTAGGTCTCCAACAGTTCAAAGAAAACTTACGAACCAACTCAATCTGAGGACGTGGGCCAACAAATTTGCCCAGCAAAGACATCCATATTTGAAACACTTTTTTCAACAATACAATCCAGGATAGGGATAAAGTATTCTCTAGTCTTTGCATTCACAACAAAAGCCACGATCTAGGAGAGAAAATTTTACCTTTGGGCCCTTCACACCAAATAGATTCAACCATTTAAGAGATGAGTTCAAGAAAAAATCATCCCTAGTCTTATCAATCCCAAGGCCCAGACCTTTAGAAGTCGCATCCAAACCATTAGACAACAGACCTAGTCTAGACTTTTCAGCCCTGAGATTCCCCTTTTCAGAGAAGGAGAGAAGGACAAGCAACCTTTAGAGCCCCTTTCCCACCAGAATATTCATTTTTCGCTAAAGGGGACCCACATCACTTACCTGCAGCAAAGGACCCAACTGACATCACCTTCCCATCAACAAGTTGTCTGCCATTAGTGCCTGCAGCACCACCAAGGTTTCCCACCTTTTTGAAGTTTGAAATTGCACCACCGCCATCACCACCACCTGAGGAGAGCTCCATTAAATAATTTAATATTGTTAAGTAGTTTGATAGTTGTTTAAATTAAAATTTAAAAAAATTAATAACAAAATTAATATATGAAATCTTTAATATTTTTAATAGTATTGATCATCAATAAAAATAATATTTACTAATATTAAGTGCATTAATATGTTAATTTGTTGTATATATAATTGAGACATATTTAGATTAATATTTTGTAATAAAATTTTATTTTAGATTAATATTTAAAAATATGCAAATGTAAAAGATAGAACATTATATTTTATTTTTAGATAAATTTATGTATAAGAATCACAAATTATTTTTTTCTCACTTCAACACAACTTCTCTTTTTGACATTGTACAACACCTTTTCATATTTGTAGTTTTCTAGCTTATACAAAATGAAATCAAATAAAATAAACCAATCAATAAAAATAAATAAAAAATAATTTATTTTGATTATGAAATTATGTTACACTCTATTCAATATTCTACAAATATAGTAGTCTCTATTGCCTCCATTTCAAAAATCTATCTCAATTTTTTTTAAGTGTACTTTTTTTTCATTACTTCTCTCTAATTTCTTCAAGATTTGAATGAGTAATTTTTTTTAAGTTGTGTAAAAGGTATAGAAGTGCTCCTAGTTGGCACCCTTTTTTTTAATCTTGTGAAGGGATTCCTATTTGATATTTGTATTTAAACGATTTGATGTTGTATTTGGTTTTGTGGATGCCATAGTTGACTATTTAAAGTGTTTCTTATAGTTATACTATTCATTTATTGTTTTAAAATATCATGCTTTTAAAAATGAACAAACTTATGAGCAAAGCAGTCCTTGCCATGAGATTTTTGGTATCTGTGAGGATGGATGTGTTTGTTTGTTTCTCAAATTAACATTTTAATGCTCATTTCTATTTCATTGTGGCGATCATAAAATTATATTTTATGGTATTATATGTCACCATTTGACAAATTTCAAGATTACTATTAAGTTGTTATAATATCAACATTGTTGCTAAAACATAATAGACACAACAAATAAAAACAAGACTATTCTTGCACATTTTGGCAAGAACTTTGCTGCTCTGTAGCTCTTATTTTTACATGGTTTTGCTTTTGTTTTTTGTTATATAAAACATTCTTCAGTGTTTTAATTTTTTGAGTTTTGATATTGCATTTAAATATACAGATTACATTTATTATTATCACTAGTTTATCTATCTTATTACATAAATCCTAATGCCAACTCTAATTCTTATCCCAGACTGAAACCCTAACCTCAACTAAAAATATTTTGAATATTTTTTTAATTTTAAATATTTTAATTTAGAAACTTACTTTTATATGAAATAATAAATTTAGAATATTTTTTTATAGTTAATTTTCTAAATTTTAGAAACTATTTCACTTATTATAATTTTGATTTTAATTTTTATAATATTAAAAACTCTAATTATTTCATTTTTAGTTCCTGCATGGAACTACAAAGGCCAAATTGTAACTAGTGATTAATGTTTTGAATTTCAACCAATCACAATTGATTATTTTCTTTTATACATTATATTTGAAGTTGTTTCTAAAGTTCAATGCATGTTTTTTAACTTTTCTAATTTTTAAAATTATTTTTCTTGAATATCATTAGCTAAAAAAATTTAGGCAATAGGGCGAATTTTACGGAATCAGACATAATATTTTTACTTGGCAATTTTTTTTGGCTTTTTTTAGGTCATTTTTTTTTCCACTTCTTAGTTAATGTTTGAGTAAAATAAAAGTGAATAAATGAAATGTGATTATTTTCGCTTCATAAAACACGATTAATGGATGTGAAGGTCGTTTCAAAAATAGTGGGTATGGCACAAATAGAGGCATTCTTTGTACTAAATGGGCTTGGAAAATCCTTATCATAACCACCTTACCATATTGAGGTGGTGTGTCACCATTGCACCCCTGGCATGAACCTATATTGTTGTCACTACTAATTATTATGATCGATGGTTATGTAAATTATTATTTATTTATTAAGATTTATTTGGCCTCTTGTTTTAACCTTCAATTATGTTATTAACTAGTCAGCTATATCTGGTAGTGGTCAGTTAAATTTGGTATGTTAATCAATATTTGTCTTTAACTAATTTTTTTAATCCAAATCATGTATACAATTTATTTTTATTTTATTGAGAGTTTAGCTTCTTTTAATTTTTTTTTATATGTTAAATCTTATTTTTCATATGCAGGTTTACCCTTGGCTTAGATGCCACAGTTGAGAGTTATTTATTCTTCAAAGTCACCCAAGAATATCAACAGGTGTCATTTGTTGGGGTACACCACACCAGTGAATTGCTTTGAAAATCCCAATGGTTTTGCCACTTGAGCTCATACCATTTGACAAGAATTTAGCTAAATTATTGTTTACACATTATTCTTATTTATTTGTTATTAGTTTTCCCTTTTGAGTCAATAGGTCTCTGATTAATGATAGAATTTTTTGTCTCGCTATGGAAATTTAAACAATAAAAATTTCCTTTTAATGAAGCATGTTAATCTAGATTATTTATTTTGCTTATTCTTATTATATTTTAGCTAAATTATTACTTACTTATTATTCTCATTTATTTTCCCTCAAGCTTTGCCTTGTTGAGTTAGTAGGGCCCTAATTATCATGTAAAATGCTATGTCAGTTTATGGAAATATTATTCAGTAATCATTGCTCATCAATTGAGTATTTTAAGTCAAATTAGTTACTTAAATTATTATTATGCATGGTGATTACAAAATTCCCATACAAGGTCCTCAGGATCCTGCCCATCCCCACACCTGTATCTTTTGGCAAACATATGTATATATAATATTGCATTACCCTCATTCTTTTATTATTGTACCCTACTTTGAAAGGTGTCCTCATTCTTGCATCCCTATGTTCATTACTGCAAGTGACTGTTACTACAGTGTCACAAATCTAGCCTAAGTGTTGTTTCTTTCTTATTATTTATTTATGCTCTAGTTTTCCATTTTGAGATACTAGATCTCTGATTGTTGAGTTAAAAGTAATGTTTGGTTGTCGAAAGGTGAAAGCTATTCTTGGAAATTATTCTTTAATTTGGTATGGTAAGCAAAATTCAGCACTCGGGACTCAATACTTTCCAATTATTCATGTTAAAGGTGGAATGCATTACCACATGTTGCAGCATCGTTGGTTATGCCAAAACTAAATTTCAATGTTAGTTTGTGTTGTAGATCAATTGCTCATGATCATTAATAATGACCAACTAGTCAATTTTAAATATGTGTTGAACTGAATTTGAATACTAGGTTCCTTGACTCAATAACAAGATAAATTTCAAATTCACAGCATGCCTTTATGTGCAGGCTATGGCATATGTAGCCTTTACTATCATTCTAGTTAGCCCACCGTGTCCTACTAGCTATGCTAAACTAACTTAAGTAAAAGTGATGGAAAGTGTAGATGATTTTATTAAACTGAATTTCAAAAATAGATTGATTATCTCTGGTTTCCCAAACCAGTGGCTCATTGTCTAGTGGCAAGGTAGGAGAGATTCGCATGATGATGACCCCAATTGAAACTCTATCATTTTTGTTTCCCTGCTATTATATGCCTTTCTTTGGTGGACATCAATATGGTTTCTTTCTTTCTTTCTTCTTTTATATCTAGAATTAATTAACTTTGTTCTTGAGTGGATTGCTATGCTTGGACATCATAAGCTTACTTTAACAGGACTTTTTAGTCTTCAATTTGGCATGATCATCAAATTTTTTGGTGAAATTTTTTGGTTATGGAAAGCTAAATTTATATGATTTTATGTGGTTATGACAAATTAATTGATTTCTTGACAATTCTAATTTTATCAACACTGTTGCTAAAACATAACAGAAACAACAAATAGAAACAAGACTATTCTTGCACATTTAGGCAGGAACTTCGTTGCTCTACAACTCTTGTTATAATTTTAGAAACTCTAATTATTTCACTTATTATAATTTTTAGAAACTTTTTTTTATTGTGTAGTAATTTAACATTTTTTGTAATATCTTATCCTTATAAATAATAATATTTTTTTATTGAAAAAGATTACTTAAATAAATCTATATAAAAAACATAAGTGATATGCAATTTTAAATTTTTTTGAGTATTTCATATTAATTTAAAAAGTTATTTTTATATGAAATAGTAAATTTAAAATATTTCTTTTATACTTAATTTTAATTTTTGTAATATTAAAAACTCTAATTATTTCACTTTTTTATAATTTTAAAAACTCTAATTATTTCACTTATTATAATTTTCTTTTAGGAAAGCTTTTCATTTAACTTTCTAAATTTTAGAAACTTATTTTTATTGTGTAATAATTTAATATTTTTTTAATATCTTATCCTTATAAATAATTATTATTTTTTATTGAAAAAGATTACTTAAATAAATCTATATTAAAAACCTCAAGTGGTATATTTTCTAATTTTAAGTATATTAATTTAGAAACTTGCTTTTATATGAAATAGTAAATTTAATATTTTTTTTATACTTAATTTTCTAAATTTTAGAAACTCTAACTATTTCACTTTTATAATTTTAAAAACTCTAACTATTTCACTTATTATAATTTTCTTTTATATCAACTATAATTTTGATTTTTATAATATCATAACTAATATTCTATTCCTTGCATTTATAAGTTATAATTAAAATGAATGTAAATCATGTTTGCAAATATTAAAGAATATAATTTTAATTATTGACTAATAGAATGTCAACATAATTTTATAATTTTAATATAATTGTTCTAATTTCAATATAATTTTATATGCTATAATGTTGACATGCTAAAAGAACATTTTATCATATAATTCCAAAATATTAAAACACTTGAAAATAGGGAATTTGGAGACACATTAACTACTTGATAAAATGCCACATGTAATGTGCAACTACAACAAAGGCATGTGAATTGTTTGACAGAATATCTCATATATATAATGTGTTAGTTATAGTATGGACATACAACAAAATATAGAGATAATAATAATAATTTAATCAAATTTTGTAATGGAATGGTTTGTTAAAGTTCTCTTTGCACATGTCATAGGACATGGGATATGAAAAGCCATAAATGGAATTAAAAACTTAAATTTTGAGTAGAGCACAACTAAGAAATTTTTTAGATTGATCTAATGGTGTGATTAGACATCCAAGATTTGCTTCAAACTCCATTTTTACATAAAATATTGACTAAATTTGGACAAATTTGAAGCAAAAAGACTATATATTCATGACAGGAGCTAAGAATAAATTTGGCATGCATTAGTCATACATTGCAAATAAATCGAGTTTTAATCATTCTAGTTTGCAAAAAAGTGAATGAAGAAAACCCAAATTATTAAAGAAATTTCTTAAATTCTTATTTGGATAGATTTGAAGTAGCAAGACTATATATTCATGAAAGTCATTGAGCTGAGAACAAATTTGGCACAAATTAGCCATACATTGTAAATAAATCGAGTTTTAATCATTCTAGAGAACCCAGTTTGGAGAAAAGTGAATGAACAAAACTCAAATTATTAAAGAAAATTCTTAAATTCTTACCTCAAAATGAAGTAATTGAACAAGAACAACATACAACTTGAGGATGTTGTTGACTTCCTAAGACTACTAACAAGATTATTAATCAAGAACACACTAACAATGAACTATTAATCACTTAACCTTAGGTAGCTCATTATGCCATTGACCATGTGATTTCTACAGGTATATGGATTAAAATTCATCAATCAATTGAAAAGAATAGAGCCCTTTCCAACCAAATGTTTTCATATGTGTCATCCATGATAATATTTGTGGGCCATTCAACATAAAACTTGCCAATGTGACAAGACACATATATAGTAACCTGAAAAAATTTATTACATCCACATGGAAGTTGTGATTTCAACAAGGGAGATAACTTGGTGACATTACAGTATCCAATGCTTATTCTAAACAAGAAACTCCATTCATTTTCTCATAGATCCTTTCAAGTCCATTGCATCTCCCTCCTCTTTCTGACTGTGACATGTAAAGCAACATTAAAATAAATGGATACAAAGTCCCACTATCATATCATATTATGCAATTTATTTGAACTCAAAGGCTTTGACTCCTACCTTCTCAATTTTTTGTGGAAGAAACCTGAATCATATTAGCTGGAAGGTCCTCCCTCTTAAGATCCTATACAAAATGGTAGGAAAGGAAATAGAATATTATTGGGATTATCATTGTGTATGTCTTTCCAAGACCTATTTGTCCTTATGCACAAATACAAACATTGTAACCATCTAGAACAAATCTAATGAATGGTTCGGTATCCAAAAACACTTGCTCTATAATTCAATATTGATTAAAACTTAATATTTGAAAAAGTAAGTAACCAAAACTATTTCAAAAATTCAAATAGGGATCTAACCTTGAGTCATTTAAGTTGATTTAAATACTTTTTTCAACGCAAATTTTTTGTGTGCATCCTTTCCTTGATTTATAGGATTTACAATTGTGAGGTTAACATCCTCTCTATTGTAATCCATAGAAATTTGACTATGTGCTTGACTAGGAAAGAATGGCCTCACTCGACAATATAACCCTATGCTTCCTAAGGGGTTCAAAAAACTTCATTAGCAAGGAAAAAATCTTTGGCTTCAAGTTTGATGCATAGAACAAAATAAAATTTGGATGCTATACTATCTAGTTACCCAACACTTTGTCTACAAAAAGCCCCAATCAGATTTCCTAATCTCTGCACCTACCTAGAATAAATGCACCCCCTAACTAACCTCATTCATATGATAAGGAACCAAATGAAACATTGTTTCTAACTTCTCTGATTCACATACCACCCTCCTTTAAATGAACGAAAACTACTATTTATGTAGATTCTAGAACAACTAGAGCCATTATATATTCCTAACACAAACTATGTTTGCTTTCCTTCATATTATAGTACAGTCAACATCATTAAGGAAAATTCTAAAAACAAAAAAAATAGCAACTACACGATGAAAATGTATCTATGGATTTCTATATTAGCTACCAACTGAAACTTAATGCAACTTTCTTTTATGTACACGAATTCTCAAAAAAATAACTTTCAGTGTAAACTCCTATTGACGTAATTAGTAACTATGTTTTTATATTTAATAGTATATATATCTTAAATACATTGTATTTCAAAGTTTTGCTTAATATTAATTTTAAGATATTTTGTTTTCTTTTAGAGTTATTTTAAAACTATTTATTTTATTTACCTTCTTTTATTTAAGAGTTTTTTATAGTTTTATTTTGATTTTTAAAAATACATGTAGGTTATATTTTAGTTTTTATATACAAGATCAATGACATAATACTTTGTCTTGTTTTCATTATAAAACACCTCTCCCTGTAATCATATATTATTAATTTCTTTTCAAAGAAGTACATATTAGTATATACCAAGGCAATCTATTTGTCAAGGAAAAAAACTTTTTCTTAAATTTCACTTAGGTTAATTAAGTAAAGGTATTAATTAATCAATGTGGTAGATAGAAATGATAAATTAGGTAACTGCATTTGCTATTTTGGAAAACTAAATGTTCAAAAATAGTTAATGTTAATTGGCTCTAATTTTGAAGATGAATAATTATGTGCAGTTTTGGAGTCTCGATTGTCTCATGACTCTAAATAGGATATCTCTATTAGCATTTTGCTTCAAACTCTACACAACATCTATGCCTTTGTCTAAGTCATAATTACACCTATAGATCACTTCTATGTTTCTATAGTCATGCACTACTATGCAAATATGGTCTCGTTGATTGTGCACTTGTACTCTCCAATTCATTAAATTCCTTGATGTTTATTTTGCTTACTAAGTTGGTGGTATTTAACAATACCTTTAGAGGCCCAATGGAAATTTGATAGGGGATAGGTTCTCCCAATTCAACCTCTAAAAGGGGACTAGCTTTATGGTCATGTTAATGATCAAAGATAACAAGCTTTAGCCATATAAATGCTTCTAATATTACTACAAATCTTGAATCTTTTTAGTGTATCAGTTTGAAAGATTATTATAGTAAATGTTCCTTGAATTATCTAGAATGATAAGAGAACATTTGATGTGAAATGAATTTAATTGAATGTTTTTAAATACATATACATAGTAATGAATTGTGCAAACTTATGTTTAGTTACCTCAAATTGTCTAGTGAAATTGGTGAAAGCCAACCAACTTTGAATATGAATTTTGGAAATGTGAGAGTTCGATCTATCATGTGGTCATATGATTGATCTTACATTAGAGGGAACGACTGAGGATGATGGATAGTAGAGTTTTTTAATATAATAAATGTATGGACATGGAAGGTGCAATGAATGTGACCAATTTGTACAAAAAATTATGTGGTTGTGGATAAAGTACAAATAAATATAAGGGAATGTGTGCATATAGGAATAGGTGAAATTTAGGGTAATGATCCCAACTTTGCGTAAGGTTGTGTCAATTTTTTAATTTATATAAATATATTGAGAAATTCTCTCAAAGTGACACAAAACTAAATGGGAAATGATATGGTACATGTAAATTTCACCAATACATTTTGCCCCTACTTTTAACTTCTTGTGAATCCTACAATGATCATGTATATCAAAATATGTAGCACTCACAAACATACATATAAAGTGAATATAGATATAAAATGATATTCAAGTCCATGTAAAATAATGTACTCTATCAGATTCCATGTTCTATGTTCTTCCTTCAATATGCATGCTCTAGAGGAAGCTATACAAAACAAAAAAAATGCAATTAGTAGATTTTTTCACACAAATAAAAATAAAGATAAATAAATCTAAACTTTACCATCATTGATCATGAAAGAAAATAGGATTAGAAAAAAAAATATTAAACAGAAAATGACACTACTTTACTTGGCTCAATGGCCATGAGATGATAAGGCATATTGGACGTTGGCAAGTCATGTGATAATGATTTGTCTACGTATGGTAATGAGTCCCTATGTAGCATTTTTCACTACCTAAAACCTTGAGGATTAGAACACAAAAATGAGTCCCACTTTTGGGCTAAAATGAAAAAATGTCAAATATGAACACACCTAAAATCACATAGGTGAACAATCAAAGATGGGTTTAATTGAACTATCTTTGATCAAAACTAGTTATCACATATGTGGCATTGTTTGGCACCTAGTGGCAATGCTAGGTTTAATCAAAATGGGTTAAATCAAACCTAGTTCAAGCTACACTCTTAACCTATAGTGTGCATAAGGTTATATAGTATTACATAGGTAGTTAATTTAGCTTAAGTGTGATTTGAGGTATAAGTATGGTATATAGGAGCTAGTGGTTAGTCTATGATCGTCATATTGTGAATTGTGTTCTTATTAGAGTTTTTTGAGGCTTTTCCCATATAAGTGGCTTATTATTCTCAAGCATTATCAATTATTTGTAATAAATTTCCTATAATATCCTCCTCTTGTGCAAGTTGTTTCGTTACAATTCAATTTGATAGAAAGGACTTTGAATATAAATAGGGGCCTAGTGGAATTCATTACACAACTTGCATGTGAACATGAGGAGTAACCTATGAAATTGACTATTTCTCCAATGACATTTTCAATATTTTTCTTTTCCTTTTTTATATTTCCTTTTTTTTGTGTGTATTTTTATATTTTATATTTTAATTTTTTGGATAAATTAATTTTCTTTTTCTAAATTTTTACTTAAATTTATAAGACAAACACAAAAACAAAAATTTATACAAATGTCAAAATTAAGAAAAACTATTAAATTAAAAAAGTATATAGATAGATTGAAAAGTATAAAATAATGAAACTAGAAATATATAGATATTAGATTTAAAAATGATAAAATTATTACGATAAAAAATATATGATCAAATTATAAATTAAAAAAATAGTAAATTAATAAAAATATTAAATTATGAAATTTATAAACTATAAGATTTATAAGTACAATAAGATTGATATTAAAAATTAATCTACATAATTTTAATCTAAAAATTTATCACAGAATAAAGATGGATTATGGAAACATTAAAATTATAATTGTGTAAATATTTATTCAATATCAATTAATATAAATTTATTTAGAATAAAATATAAATTTCGTGTAGTTAGAAAATTAATTTAGTGCTTTTATATAAATTTAATTATTTAGAATTGTATTTGTTTGTAGTTGTTCTAAACTTGATTTACTTACATTTTTTATAAAATTAGGTTTTTATAGATTGCAGGAATCAACTTGGCCCCCCATAACCTACAATGCATTAGGTAAACTTTTAACATGATTGACAACATTGGCGCGTCAAGCCCTTTGATACTACATGGATATAGGGATTGGACCTTGTGACTTCTTCCTTGCAATAGGATGCTTTATCCAATCAAGCTAGGGCCCTCACCCTAAATTTAAAATTAGTTTAGTTAGAATTAGTAAATATTGTTTATATGTAAGTAAATATAGTTGAAATTATATTTATTTACTATATTTATTGTTTTATGTAAGTAAATCCTAATTTTATCATTCCCTAAACCTTGTGACAAAGGAAGACCTATCATATAAGCCCTTAGACTACTTATATGTCACAATCATAAACATCATGTAGAATCCTTCAAAATAATGACTAAGAAAATAGAGAAATAGGGTTTAATGCCCTAACCCAACCAACCAAAGAATTTGTTAGGAATAGGTGTCATCCACCTTGTAAATACTATATCATGTTGCATGGTTCCAATATTCTTGGAAAGTGTCTTTAGGAACTTAGGGTGAATTGGATAATATTTTGTAATATTAATTCTTATCATTGCTTATAATATGCTCATAAGGGGTGATAGGTCCACAAGCAACGGTAAAGATAGGTTATGGACATAAATATTTAATATCATTTTCTTCACATGTGGATGCCTAAAATGGGATAATTAAAGATAAATGAAATGATAAATAAGTGACTATTGGGGGTTATTAAAAGGTTGGGGATGTTTGGAATGAAGGATCATCATTTGGTGCCATGTTTGGTGCATTTGATGTGTGTGCAGCGTGATTTCTAAACCTAAAAGTTGCAAAAACAAAGAAATGCAAAGGAGAAATAACACACAACACCACCTCAAGATTAGCCTAAGTTGAACCTAAACAAAGAGAGATGAAACAATAAATATACCTTGTCTAAGTTGATCTTCTTGGTTGGCCCTCCGATGACGATTGATTGTGTGCTCCTTGATGGAAAATATGATGAAATGATATGCAAAGTGATCTAGATTTGATGATGAATGCAAAGATGGAAGTGGGTGCTTGACTAAATGTGTGAGATGAATGCAAAGAGAGCTTCACAAATGCAACAACAGTGGATGAATGCAAAATGCTTGAGCTTGAGAGTGTTGAATTGCTTGAATGTGATATGTGATGAATGAATGAGAAAAATGAGACCAAATCCTCTATTTTAGAGGAAGAGTCTCTAGAGAATTGAATGGCTAGGATTTAGCCAACATGGACAAGATGGAGGGTTGAGGTGAGTTGAGGACTCACAAGCCCTCACATCTTGTCATGTGGAAAGGGAGGTGGAAAAAGGACATGTGAGGTGGAGAGAGGACATGTCAGGTGGAGGTACTTGCAAGTACCTTGGGATTAGGAGAAGATTTCCTTAAAAAGGAAGTTCTTGTCCCCATGTGGAAGGATGGTGACAAGTAAGGAACTTTAGAATTCCTCACTAATCATCATGGGGAAGAGAGAATTTTTTGGGAAAATAAATGTGAATTTTAAATTCACATGATTGGAAGTACCTTGAGGATAAGACAAGGTCCTCATCAAGGAAGTCTTTGACCCATGTGAGTGATGTGACTTATGAGAGGATTTAGAATTTCCCAACAACCTTCATGGGAAGGAGGGGAGCATTGAATGAATAAATGTGAATTTTTTAATTCACATGGGGAAGAGGTCAAGGCCAAATGAAGAAAGTACTTATGAAAGGTTGACTTGGAGGACATACCAGAAATCACGTGAGGATTAGATTAAGGTTGTGCAAATAGGTGATTAAAAATATTAATGAAGGATTAGAGGCAAGTGGAAAAATATGGAGGATGTGACATTAATCCTGATTAAAGGTGTGCACGTCCTAATCATGGATTAATTAAACTAATCAAGATTAGAAGAGGATTATGGAGGATGTGACAAGGAGAGAGAAAAGAGGGAATTTAAAATTGATTTAAATTCAAAAGGATAAATGACTAAATTAAATAAATTGATGTATTTATTTAATTTAGGCAAGAAGGGATGAAAGGTAAAGTATTTAATTATTAAATTAAATACTTTAGAAACCTTAGGCAAAGGGGAAATATTAATTAAATAAATCATTTAATTAATATCGATGAAATATGAAATAGACGAATAAAGGGGACGAATTTGACCATGTGGGAGTGGTCAAATTTGGATGTCTACATTTTTCCCCTCTTTGAGATGGTGTTACGAAGTAGCATCATTTCAAAGAAGATTAAAAGATAGCACCAGGAAGAAGATGATTAGATTGGGAAAGATGCCCCAGTCATCAAAGGAGTGCCTAGGAAGAAGGATGATAGGAGTGATGATGAAGATTAGGGATTGAGGATGCCCCCTCAAGAGGACATGTGGGTTCAAGAGAACATAGGTGTGCTCTCGAAATGGATGAGATGATGAAAAGGTATATGAGGAAGATGATGAAAAGTGATGGGTAAGAGAGGATGATAAGCGATAGGAGATTGGGAAGCAGAAATGGATTTAAGGACAAAGGTGATGTTGCCCCAGTCAAGCTACAAGCCAAAATGGGTTGATGATGGATGGAGTGTTATCGATGAGGGAATGATATATCCCAAAACAACATGAGGATGGGGAAGGATACATCCTGATGATGATGGTGAAAGTGTTTTTGATGAGGGAAGGATACATCTCGATTATGATGATGAAAGTGTTGTTGATGAGGGAAGGATACATCCCAAAACAACACGAAAGGATAGGAAAGGATACATCCTGATTATGATGGCGATGATGATGATTGGATCAAGGCTTGTAGCAAGGATGGGAACATGACCAAGGATGTGATTAGATGAGTTGTGTTAGATTGAATGGATGAGGATTAGATTGAGATGTGAGATGGCCTAATGTGAAATGGAATGCAACATGAACATGAGTGTAAATAAGGGCTTGCATAGTGATGAGAGTCGATGGTAGGCATATCATACTTGCTTTAGTTTAGTGGCAAGTACTTTCCCTATAATCATTTCAAAATTAAGGGAAGGTGGGTGTGAAACTGCACCTATCAAGAACTGGTATCCTGAGAAGAAGAGAAGATAGAAAGTGAATGTTTGCACAACCAAAATCATAGGCCATAGGTCAGGCATGGATGTAATGCAACGGAATTGATCATGACATGCAATCCTAAAACAATTTTCCATTTTTGGAGCACTGATTTTTGCTATAGCATAAGACACCAGGTACCATGGTATGTAAACCAAGGCAAATTAGTGTCTAATGCACAAAACAAACACAATAGACAAAAAGGATATCCCAACACCCCAGAGTCGCAAAGACCTTGGTTGTGCTAGGCATTGGGATAACCACAAGCACAAAAGGATGCCCCAACGTAACACAAGACTACAGGATTCTTGGTGGGTACTACGCGAGACAACCAAGAAGACAACAAAAAACAAAAGATCAAGATATCCCCCTATGTTAACCGATCAAAACATGCCATAATATGATAGATCATGGAAATCTTGACAAGTGATGACAAGAAGCTCAAATGATAAACAAAAGCCAAAAGTATCAAAAGATCACAATCAATTTCAAAATGTCCTTTGCCATAGGATCGATAGGATGGATGGGATCGATGAGGTAAGTCTGTTAGGAAGGATACATCCTGTTGAGACCAAAGATGGATACTAAACTAAAAGATCGATATGATGCAATTGACTCCAAAACCAATTGAATCTCATGATATGAGTGGATCTTATTTATGAAGAACCAGCTAGACAAGGGCATACTTGACGACACAACACAAGACACAAGACACAAGACCGACACACCCTAATGACCTAGGGACTCGGGGGCTGATCAAATATTAGCCTTGCCTACATGAAAGTGCAGAGCCCTCGTAGTTCAAGAAAATACCATGAATAAAAGTGAAAAGAGGACAATGAAGACTGATGATGGAAGACAAAGATTGGATGGACCAAAAGCCTCGGGGGCAGATCAAATGATCAACCTTGCCTATGTGAAAGCGCAAGGGCAACGTAGTTCGACAAAATAGGTACAACAACCGACCATGAATAAAGGATAATGAGATTACCATGATAAGTGGATAAAAATATGGAACCAATACAATGAGACAAGATAGACTTAGTGGATAAGATAGGATGATGGCGATTGCATGAAGCTCAGGGATAGGATAGTTATCTCAATCATCAAAAGATCAATTGGGAGGATGATACAATGGAGAGATGAGTGATGAGAAGTGAAAGGAGATTGGAAAGATGTGTGAAAGAAGTGGGAGTAATGACGATGAGATAGATGGCATTGGATTGCATGGGGAGAAGCCTATAGCCAGATACCAATGACAAGGGATTATGAGATGGGATGAGGATAGAGGTGAATGGATAAGGAGATAAGGATGGGGAGATGAAAAGGATTGTTTGAATTGGTAAGGAGATAAGGATGGGGAGATGAAAGGGATTATTTGGATTGGTAAGGAGGTAAGGATAGGTAGGAAGATAAGGATGGGGAGATGGAAGGGATGCTATGATCGATGGATAGGAATATAAGGATGGGGAGATGGAAAAGGATTTTTGGTTTGATGGATGGTAAGATAAGGATGGGGAGATGGAAGGGATGTTATGATGGATGGATAGGAAGATAAGGATGGGGAGATGGAAGGGATGTTGTGATGGATGGATAGGAAGATAAGGATGGGGAGATGGAAAAGCATGATAGAATCGATGAATGATGTCTCCAAGGACTATGTCACAAAGAAGAAGATGCCCCACTCTAGATATGTCATGTATGATGAGGAAAGAAGGATGGAAGATAGAATGATGGGAAAATAAGGGAGTGAGATGGATATGGATAGGATGCATGGATAAGGAAGGGAGATTGATGGTAGCATGACGGGTGGACAAGGAAGGTAAATGGATGTGAATAAGGATTAGGATAGTGTAGTGGTGAGGGGAATGTATGCCAAGAGGTGTCCAAAGCATGTATAGATACGTGCCCTTGTCTATATCAAGATCACAAGGAGGATGGAGGGATTGGGATAAATGGGATAGGGCAGACAATATATGTAAGATAGGTGGGATGGAGGAGATGGGTGAAGGGAATGCAGTTGCCCCCAAGTGTGGAAGTAAGTTGGATGGGGGAGTTACACATGACGCCTGTTTGTCAGGTTTTCATCATGGTGCTTATCCAAGGTGATTTTTTTCCAAATTTTCACCATTGGATGAATTATTTCTCTTACTTCTTTTTTTGACTTTTTTGGATTTTTTGGCTTTTTTGGCTTTTTTGGCTTTTTTGGCTTTTTTGACTTTTTTGGATTTTTTAGATTTTTGGATAGAATATGGATGGAAATGGATAAGGATAGGGATGTGGATAAGTGGATTTAGAATACATGTGATAAGGAGATGGATGAAGGACTCAAGCATCAAGTTCCATACAAGGTATTAAGAGCCCATGTTTGAAGTGACTATTGGATGTTGGTACAACCAAGGTTATGAAGATGGATGGATTATGCAAAGGAATGGATTAAAGGGATTGGATGAGGGAGATATGTGGGATAATGGATGGGATGTTTGAAAGTATATGGATGGAATGATGGGGTAGGCATGTGATGGGGAGATGTTTTCAGGACCAACATTGGCACATATGGTGGTGGATGTGAAAGGATAGGAGGATTAGTGGATGGATGATGTGGGGATAATGAAGGAGATGGGGTAGTGAATTTTGGGATATAAGGACCCAAAATAGATTTAGGAGATGGAGGGTGTGTATGATTAGATTTTGGATTAGCAACTTTGGATGTTACATATTTTTCATTTGAAGGCATTGCATATTTTTTCTTTGGGATCCACATGGTTTTTATTTTTGCTTTGGTGGGGCCATTGTGGCCTATGGGTTTGATTTGGATTTTGGATTAGATTTTGGATTAGATTTTTCTCTTTGTCAACATGTCTTTTCAAGGAGACATGAGGGGATTTAGATTCATGTGGATGTTTAGATTTATGCATGTTTATTTTGACATCCAAAGTGCTTTTAATAGCAATGGGATGGGTGTAAGGAGATGGATGATGTGGAGGAAACATGAATGGAATGATGGAGGTAGGATTTTGGGGATGATATGTGGATGGAGGATGTGTAGGTGCATGCCTTTGTTGATCCTGATTTGGGAGCATGAGAATGGGATGTTTATGATGGGTGACATGGATAGGTGATTGGTGGATAAAAGGATGAATAGGATGAGATGGAGGAGGTGATTGTGGGGTATAAGGGCCCAAAATGGACTTAGTATTTGTAGGATGTGTGATGGTGGATGGAGGGACATAAGGACCCAAAATAGATGGAGTAAATGAAGGAGGAATGTGGATGGTTGTTTTGAGGTGATACGATGGAGGGGGGATGGCGGCAAATGGTTTGGTGGAGCAATGGGAAAATCCTATTATACTTTTCGAGGAGGCTCATTGAGGATGGATAGAGGTTGTACCAACATTTTTGGATTGTGATTCTTGAGAGATATATCCAAGACCTTGTGTACGCAAATTTTATTTGACATGGATGGGCTCTAAAATACCTTGCTCATGAAGGCCTAAACTTTTTCCTTGATAGTTCACGATCTTGAGCATTTGATCTATAGTAGGATGCTTGTTATTTTGGAAGAATGATGCGAGTCCATTATTAGGTGGAGGAGGATGGGTGGTGTGTATTCTTGGTACCATGGATGAATGTGAGAGTACTGAGGGAATATAAAAGTGGTGTGAGGATAGTAGGGCTAGGCAACGATGGAGGATCATGAGATGGAGATGATGGGGAAACAACATATTGATCAGGAGGGGTGAGTGTTAAGGGATCAAGAGAGGGATCGGGTGATATGATAGGATTTGGATGTGTGGTAGTGGATGATAAGGGCTCGTGCGATGGAGCGGTTGAATCTTGAGTGTTGGGAGGATCATAGGATGGAATGGGCGGGGGACTATGATCTTGAGGTGGACTAGACGGGATGGCAGGATCTTGATGTGGAGGAGGGGATATGTTGGTATGCTATGGATCAAGCTCTTGGCATGACTCATCATGTGTGGGTGCCATGATGATGGAGTGTTGGAGGGAATCCTCAAGTGGGGGGGTGAAAGGATGGAGGATTCATGTGGTTCATGGGAATGAATTTCAGTGCTACTAGGTGTGGGAGGAGTGGATTGGATTTGCGTGTCTTCGATGGATTGGATGGATCTAGGAGTAGGAGGAGTGGATTGGTTTTGGGTGTCTTTGATGGATTGGGTGGATCTAGGAGTAGAAGATGGTGATTGGGTTTGGTTATCTTCAATGGGTTCGACGGCTCTCGGGGTAGGAGATGGGGGTTCAATGGATTCAGTGGGTTTGATGATTTCAGTGGTTTGGGTGGTGTTAGGGGTGGGAACAGTAATGATAGGTGTGGGATGGAGAAGGGTCTCATCACTAGTGATCGTACATGGGGGAGTGGGGCAGCATGGTTCCACAACTTCAAGATGTGGAGTTGGGGATGTATTCTTTGTCATGAGTCCTTGGAGGACCTCTAGATTGAGAATCATGCATACTCCAGGCTTAGCTAGGGTGGTGGGAATAGACGAAGGATTAGGGATTGGTGGAGGATTAGGATTATGGATTGGTGGATTAGGATTAGATGGGGGAATGGGATTGGATGTAGGACTAGGAGTAGATGGAGGATTAGGACATGGTGGAGTGGAAGATGGAGTGACATAGGAGGATATGGATGGTGGATTAGAACAAGAGGGTGTGGCTGGTGGATTATAGTAAGGGTATTGGGAAGGAGTATTTGGTTGGGAAGATCGAGATGGTAGATTAGGATAGGAAGACATGGATGGTAAATTGGGACAAGAGGATTCAGGTGGTGGATTAGGATAAGAAGATGCAGGTGGTGGATTTTAGTAGAGGTATTGGGATAATTGATTAGGACAGAAAGATTGGGATGTATTACTAGGATAGGTTGATGTAGATGGTGTATTAGGATAGGAAGATGTGGATTTTGGATTAGGATAGGTTGATGGGGATGTAGGATTAGGATAAGAAGGTGTGAATGTAGGATTAGGATGGGCAGATAGGTAAGGAGGATTAGGATAGGGGGTCGTGGATGGGGGATTGTAATAGGAGTATTGGGATGGTAGATTAGGATGAGAAGATTGGGATGGTAGATTGGGATAAGAGGATTTGGGTGTTGGATAAGAGAAATATGTAGATGAAGGATATGATGAATATGCGGACAGGGAAGATAATGGATATCCTTTGTCAGAGGTAGCATAAGGAGCATTATTAGGTGTGGATGAAGACGTAACAGGATAGCTCGAAGGGGTAATTGGATTTTGGAAAGAGGTTGGGGAAATCTTACTAGAAATGATAGCATCAAGGGGATCTATGTCATATACCTCTTGATCAACAAGACTTTCATTATCGTCGTCAACATAATTAGGATTCCCCTTTACTACTATTTTTGGTTGCATTGGTGAAGGATAAGGATTCATGATGTTGGATGGGATGGATATGGATTGAAAGTATGGGTAAAAATGATTAGAAGGAAAGAAAATGAAATGAAAGGATAAATAGGATGAATTTGAAGAAGATGGAAGAAGGTGATCTTAAGATTTGTTTCGATATCAAAAGATCTAGGATGTAGATGGACTAAAGCTCAGATTGGGATTTAGGTTAAGCTCAAATTGGGATTAGATTAAAGCTTAGATTCAGATTGGATTGAAGCTCAGATTAGGATGATTAGAGGGTGTGATGGGATTGATTCTAAACCAAGTTTAGGGATTTTAACTAGATGATGTAAGGTGCTGACAATCAGATTTTTCTAGATTTGGCAGTTTTCAAAAATTATCAAATTTTGCCATTTTAGGAAATTTTGTAGGCATACCTTTGAGAGTCCAATTTTTTTCCAAAAACTCCCTAAAACTAAGGTAGGATGAATTTCCAACTAACATCCTAAATCTAAGACATGCATTCTGAGTTATTAATGAAAATGATTTTTCAAAAACTGGAAAAAAACACTAAATTGCGATTTTGAGGGTCAAGATGAAAGTTTCAAGCCCTAAAAATGTGTCGAAACAGGGGCCAACCTTGAGGGTTGGTTGGAAATCCACATGCCACCTCATAACACAACCACCCATAAAATTTTAGCCCAAACAAACACTCGAGTCAAAAGTTATGGCCTCTGAAAGTTTCTGCATCAAAATCAAAACCCCTAAAACGAAGTTTAGGTGATTGGGATAGATGATTTGATGATGGATACATACTCTAATGATGTTCTAAGATGATTTGGTCAAAGAAATGATGAATTTTGGAAAGTATTTATGAACGAAAATGATGATGTCGAGGAGACGGATGAAGGTCTACTTTTGGGAAAATTCGCCTATTTGGGTGGCAAGGTTGCCCAACTAGGGTGGAAAATCGCCCAACTAGAGTGCAAGGTCACCCAACTAAAGTGAAAGGTTGCTCAACTAGGATGCAAGGTAGTCCAACTTGGGGGAAAGGTCACCCAACTAGGGTGCAAGGTTGCCCAACTTGGGGGTAAGGTCACCCAACTAGGGTGCAGGGTGGCCCAACTAGGGTGCAAGGTTGCCCAACTAGGTGACAGGCTCACCTAAACAACTTTTGGACTTGGATAACTCTAAAAATGGTCAAATGACGTCGACGAATGAGGAAACAAACCAACCAAACAGACAAATGGATTAACCAAATGGGGAAACAGACTCACCTGACGAGGAAGTGGCCTTACCAAACGAGGAAACAAACTCTTTGAACGAAGAAACAGACTAACCAAATAGGGAAACAGACTCTCAGAATAGGAAAATGGACAAACGGAATGACTGAACGGAGGGCGGGATTGGTTTTTCAGGGTGCAAAATCGCCCAACTAAGGTGCAAGGTTGTCCAACTTGGAGGCAAGGTTGTCAAACTTGGGGGCAAGGTCACCCAACTCGGAGGCAAGCTTGCCTAACTAGTGAAGGATGGGAGATTTTGACAAGAATAGACTAGGAAATTGACTCATACATAAGGCAGGGTTGCCCTTGTTAGCAGCAAGTTCATCCCTTTCAAAGGAAAACTCACCCAAACAGCAGACTTGGACTAGACTTGGATAAAATGGCTATGAGAAAGGACATAAAAACACAGCGAACAGTAAGCAGAAGGAAAAGGCTAACCTGACCAACAAGACATGCACTGGTTTCACACAAAGAAGATAGTTCAAGTAGCACAATCCTAAGATTAGTAAGACGGGTATGGCCAACACGGTCCTTTAACTAGGCTTAACAAGGCAATCTAGGGAGTCCTCGATATACGCACAATACGTGAGGCACAACCATGAACACTAGCCCATCACAGGCGTGAATCAGAAGCCCCAGCGAGGTACTGGAAACTTGGACCAACTCTTTACATCTTATCTAGGTATCACCCTAGCTTCGACGCTTCGCCAGACATGACGTGACTAGATTGGGGTACAACTTTGGCTCTCCCCCCTTTATATACCCCACCAATACATGTGGTTGGGATCGTCCCTTGGAGTGATGAAATCCCCAAGCAGGTCCCACTAAAAAGAGGACACTAAATATTTTCGGTTAGTCCCTAGGCTCACACGAAGTGCAAGGGGAAAGATTGAATGATCTAGTGCCTCCTAGGTAACACAAAGGACTAAGTGGGCTACGATTTCTCTTCACCCAAGATCGTCAAATGGGGCAAGGGGATTGGATATGTCAATAGCACACTTTCAAGCATAAAAAACAAATGTTTTGACTCCCCCTAATTAGATCTATGTGCCTAACTAGTATGAAAACAATAGACAAACAAGCTAACTAAAGGTCTTGGCCTACTTGTCCTGCAACAAATGTGTTAGAAATTTTAACCTTTAGCCTTCGACAAGTGTGAAAAATTGCACAAACATTAGTAAAAACAAGCACATTCACCAAAAAAATAGGTTAGGGGTCAGTACTAAGAAAAACGACAAAAAATGAACTCTAGAAATAACATTTTAAGCCACTATTTACCTCAGAATCACCTCTATTTGGGGAAAAATCACCCCTGTTGAAGGTAGGGTTCTTGAGGGAAGGGTCACCTGTCTTGAGGGTAGGGTCGCTTGTTCAGGAAACAGGGAACAAATTTTCCCCTGTTTCATAGATGGGCAACTCTGCAAGGGCATAATCGCCTCTATTGAGGCCAGGGTCACCCCTGTTGAGGGCAAGGTCACCCCTGTCAGTTGTGGAGTCACCTCTATGTAACCTAAACTTGTAAAAAATCAAACAACAGAAAACATGAAAGTACCATACCCGTTTGTGGGTCCCACAGGGCGTGCCAGAAATGTGTGCAGCATGATTTCTAAACCTAAAAGATGCAAAAACAAAGAAATGCAAAGGAGAAATAACACACAACACCACCTCAAGATTAGCCTAAGTTGAACCTAAACAAAGAGAGATGAAACAATAAATATACCTTGTCTAAGTTGATCTTCTTGGTTGGCCCTCCGATGACAATTGATTGTGTGCTCCTTGATGGAAAATGTGATGAAATGATATGCAAAGTGATCTAGATTTGATGATGAATGCAAAGATGGAAGTGGGTGCTTGACTAAATGTGTGAGATGAATGCAAAGAGAGCTTCACAAGTGCAACAATGGTGGATGAATGCAAAATGCTTGAGCTTGAGAGTGTTGAATTTCTTGAATGCGATATGTGATGAATGAATGAGAAAAATGAGACCAAATCCTCTATTTTAGAGGAAGAGTCTCTAGAGAATTGAATGGTTAGGATTTAGCCAACATGGACAAGATGGAGGGTTGTGGTGAGTTGAGGACTCACAAGCCCTCACATCTTGCCATGTGGAAAGGGAGGTGGAAAAAGGACATGTCAAGTGGAGGTACTTGCAAGTACCTTGGGATTAGGAGAAGATTTCCTCAAAAAGGAAGTTCTTGTCCCCATGTGGAAGGATGGTGACAAGTAAGGAACTTTAGAATTCCTCACTAATCATCATGGGGAAGAGAGAAGTTGTTGGGAAAATTAATGTGAATTTTAAATTCACATGATTGGAAGTACCTTGAGGATAAGACAGGGTCCTCATAAAGGAAGTCCTTGACCCATGTGAGTGATGTGACTTATGAGAGGATTTAGAAATTCCCAACAACCTTCAGGGGGAAGAGGGGAGCATTGAATGAATAAATGTGAATTTTTTAATTCACATGGGGAAGAGGTCAAGTCCAAATGAAGAAAGTACTTATGAAAGGTTGACTTGGAGGACATACCAAAAATCACATGAGGATTAGATTAAGGTCGTGCAAACAAATGATTAAGAAGATTAATGAAGGATTAGAGGCAAGTGGCAAGATATGGAGGATGTGACATTAATCATAATTAAAGGTGTGCACATCCTAATCATGGATTAATTAAACTAATCAAGATTAGAAGAGGATTATGGAGGATGTGACAAGGAGAGAGAAAAGAGGGAATTTAAAATTCATTTAAATTCAAAAGGATAAATGACTAAATTAAATAAGTTGATGTAATTATTTAATTTAGACATGAAGGGATGAAAGGTAAAGTATTTAATTATTAAATTAAATACTTTAGAAACCTTAGGAAAAGGGCAAATATTAATTAAATAAATAATTTAATTAATATCAATGAAATATGAAATAGACGAATAAAGGGGATGAATTTGACCATGTGGGAGTGGTCAAATTTGGATGTCTACAAGATGCATTCACAAGTCTATAAATTCAGCCTCTTGGATGTAGATTTGAGGAATAGTTGAATGTAGTTTTACTCTATAGGAACAAGGATAGGTTGAGGCATAAGAAGGTTGTTCATAGGTACACAAGTGCTACCATGGTGGAGTAAAAGAGGAGAATGGAAGTGGTTGTATTGTAATCTCATTTATTTGATGATAATGCATGCTTGACCTCTCTTCTTGGTGGAGTTTTTCCCTGAAAGGGTTTCTCTACGCAAATATTGTATTATGTGATGATCTTGTGTTGCTGATTCGTGCCTTACTGCTACTATCTTAAGGTGGTGATATTCTTTATTTATTGATGTTATAAGTTCACATAAGGTAGTGTTTATAAGCATGTTATGTTGACTGATTTTTGGCATCATAAAGAAGATGGATCTAATCATGGTAATTTCATATTAAGGAAGATTATTTTTTAGATTTTTATGTTGTTTTATTCCAAGCCTTGTATCTCATTCATTAAATTCACATTTGGATAGAGATTAAATTTCCCAACAATCGGTATCAAACCTGTTTATTTCTCATTAGAATTGAGCATATAGAATCATCACACACTCAATCAAAAACCATACTAGGCATATAATGCTAAAAGGAACCGTACAAGGTAAGCCAAAAGAAAAAAGTATTGCTACATAAAATAACTCAAGGGAGGAGTTGGAGCCAACTAGAGTAAGAATTTATCCATTCGTAGACCATTAATTTATGACATGTATGAAATAAGATCTATATAGTCAACATATGTAGAGTGAGAGAATTCAAGCCAATCCCTCCAAAATCCTTCTTCACATAACAATCTCAGAGCCTATATTGTTAAAAATAAGTAAACTCAACCACATAACTAAAAATACCTAGAGAAGAAATGTACACTCAATCCTAGGAGGAGAGGGAAAATTATCATGGCCCTTCCTTCCAAATTATCATATTCAAAGCATTTTATTTGTGTATAGAGATAGGGATGGAAGGGAAAATTACACAGGCCCCCAAATTCACTATTTTCTTTCTTGAATTTATCACATTTTTAAAATTTAGGAAGGGTAGGGAATTCAATAAATTCCTCCTCCTCCCCCTCTTCACAATAAATAAATTATTTGGCATATCATTCAAAGAGAGATTGGATTTAAGATCCTTAACAATTTTTTGGAGGATTTGGGTTGGTTATCAATTTCTATTGTTCCTTGTTCAATAAGGTCCTATATGGCATTCTTAATCTAGAAACAGTTTGAAGTTTTATGTCCTTTATTCTGATGGAACTTGTAAAAGTCATCATTGTTCCACTAAGATGGTTTAAAAGGTCTAGTTTTGTAATGTCCGACCTCTGGGAGTTGTAGGATGTTTTGTTGTAGTAGTTTCTTTAAAAATGCCTCAATTGGTTCCCCTAAGGGAGTATACTTTCGTTTCAATGAAGGAGCCCCAGGAGGACCACGTGGTGTGTTATTTTGAGTTGCATTAGCAGTTTTTTCTTGCTTATGCAGAGCTTTATTGGTATTCATTTCAAATTTAGCATACAATGAGGTTCATTTATGAGTTTTGTGTCTATAATTTTGTCATTTGTCAAGTTTTTTTTCTATGACCAAAATTTGTTCTCATTTGGTTTTGAGTTATGAGAAGAATATTTATTCTCCTTGAAAGTTTTCACCAGCCCTTTGGCAATGAGGGATTTCTCAATGGATAACCCTTTTCATATCACCTCCTCAAATGTGTTAGAGAAATGGATTTGTAAGTGGAAGGTTACCATGTTATTGAGGTTCTCCACAAAGATCTGGACCAATTGCTTCTCTAGTATGTGGAATGCACACTTACTAGCTAGGCTTCTCCATCTTTGTAAGAATGATGATAAGGTCTCACCATCTTCCTGTTTCTTAGCACATAGATGGGTAATGTCAGTATCAGTTTATATGTTGTATGAAAAGAGTGTGATGAACTTGTCCATTAGTTCACACCAAGTTTGTATACCAGATGATAAATGTGTGAACCACTTGAGGTATTTCCCTCCCAGACTCTATGGAAAAAGACTCATGAGATATGTATACTCATGTGCCATGTCTAAGGATGTTGTGTGGAACTCCCGTATGTTTTCAATGGGGTATCCCTTTCCCTTGTATTTATCGTATTTGGGAAGAATAAAATTTGTGGGAAAGGGAGCCATGTGAATGCTCCTATCAAAGGGGTAAGGAAATAGACCCTCCATCGAGTATATTTTTCAACTCCCTATTACATGGATATTAGACATCCGATTTTGCAATGTTTGTAACTACTACACCATTAGGTCCATGCTCGATGGTGTTGCTTGAACCAAAGTGGGTGTGATGTATTGTGGGGAACCTTGTGATGGGTTCTCGAATGGGTTTGTGTTGTGTTGTGGATTGAATTCATACATGTTTTGATGTTGATGCATGGGTGGAATGTGGTGGTGAGATTGTGAGGTGTATGTGGTATTTTGAGTAAATGATGATGGTGGTGGAGGAACATTAACACTAGCTGTGAAAAATGTACCAAGATAGTTAGGTCATTTTGGCAGAGGTTGTGTAAACCCAATTTTGTATGTAGAACCATGATAGTTTGGTTGCTATGAAGCATTTTGAGAAAACCCAAATGTGGAGTGTGAACCAAAATGGTTTGGTTGTGGTGGAGGTGGGAATTGATTAAACCAAAATGTATACGTAGAACCATGATTGTTTGGTTGTTGTGTAGGTGAGGGTTGATAAAACCTAAATGATGATGAAAATCCTGGATTGTTGGGTTGTTGTGGAGATTGGGGTTGAGAAAACCCAAATGTAGATTGTGAACCCATATTGTTAGGTTGCTATTGGGGTTGGGGTTTAGAAAACTTGAATGTAGAGTGTGAACCAAGATGGTTTGATTATAGTGGAGGTAGAGGTTGATTAAACACAAATGTATATGCAAAACCATGATTGTTTGGTTGTTTTGTAGGTGAGGGTTGATGAAACCAAAATGATGATGATAAACCTAGATTGTTGGGTTGTTGTGGAGGTTGGGGTTGAGAAAACCCGAATGTAGATCATGAACCCAGATTGTTAGGTTGTTTTTGGGGATGGGGTTGAGAAAACCTGAATGTAGATTGTGAACCTAGATTATTAGGTTGTTGTTAGGGTGGAGTGATATTATGACCTGTACCGAAAAGGATCAAGTCATCGTTGGTGATGTATTTTCTTTTTGTGTAGTAAATGTAGTACCCACTTGTGGTCCTATGTATGAGGGATTTGTCTTTCATATTTTGTTGGGTGTCTTCAAATGAGTGGTAGTTTGGGCTGACGTCATGGTATGGGTTGGTGTTGTAGTGGTAGATGTAGAGGAAAATGGATTTACCATGGGTTTGGTGGATACGAGTGATGGTGGAATGTTTATAGTGGATGCAATATGTGTTGTTTGACTAGGCGACATGCATGTGTTCCACTATGATGTGGATGGTGTAGCACTAGGTTCTAATGATGATGGAGGTTTGTTTGTAGTGCCTAACCTTATTGATACTACATTTGGTGCTTCCTCTACGATGGTGGATACATCAAAGTAAGAGGGAAGCTTAGCTTCGTGTTGTGTTAATGATAAGAAGCATTTATTAGGATATGATTTTACCATCCCATCAATGATTTTCAAGATCCTAGGATCTTGAGATGCATTCTCAATATCTTCGTGTGTGATCCTATCATCTATTTCTTGTATAGTGTAGTCATCAAATGGGCTAGAATTCTAAGTTTTGTATTCAAGTGACCACTAGAACTTTCTCCACAGTTCATATCACTAGTTGGATTGTACATCGAATGAGAAGATGAGTTCATCTATTTTATTTTGATTTTTGAACATGTGACAACCATAAAAGTGATGAAGTTTGAACTGTTCCTTTTTCTAAATGTTTGATTTTTTTGTTTTTTTCTTGAAGTTTTATGGTATGAATGCAACTAAGATGAATCTACTTTTTGTTTTTGGTATTTTTTATTTTGGTAATTTTGAAGGTACAAGACTAAAATGAAACTATGTTTTTATGATTTTTTTGGAATTTTTGACTAAATGCAAAGACTTTGTGATATCTTGACTTTTGATCCTAAATATGACAACTTTTGGATATTTTTTTAGTTTTTTAGACTAGCATTTAAACCACGTGTAAAATCCTAAAACCTCTAAGTAAATGGTGACAGTTTGATAAAAAGTAATTCCACAACTAGACTAATGAATTGGGTTTCTACTTATTGACGGTGAAATTGTAAAAACAAGGTTTTTGAGATTCTCCAGATGAAAACTCTAGACTTTTGACCTCTAAACTTGTTTTTGATTTTCAAATTTTCAATATTTTCAAGATAAGATGGTTCAAGGACTCTATGATAATGATGTTAAAGTGATGTAACATTTTAACCTAAGAAAACTAAGGGATGTTGAATATGTAGTAAATAGTGATTATTTCAAATTGTGGATTTTACTATAAAAAGATCATATTTTATCTAACCTTTGTAAATAAACCCTATTTTTTTGTCAGGAAAATGTAGTGTACATTTAGCCATAGATGTGGTGCAACAAACTGCGGTTGCAGTGTAGTTGGCATGTGCATTGTAGAACTGTTTAGATGTATTGCACACAGATGCGGTTCAGTTTTGTTTACTAAAGAAAAATTTTGATTGATAGATAGATGTGGTGTATACCAGATGATTGTGTTGCAGTCAAAAATGGATTTGTTGCATTGTTTCTGTGGTGTAGATACACAATTGCAACACATAAGCTAACAATTGCAATGCAGAAGTTTAGGCAAACAAACGACGTCTAGGAACCCTAATATTTTTTAATTTTTTGATTTTTAGGTGCAATTCAGTGAAGAAAACTTAAAAAATAGATGTTTGAGATTAGTTGATTTTAAAAAAATATTTTATTTCCAATAATAAGAATGTTTACACTTTGGTCAAAACAAGAAAACATGTGCAACCTAATGTAGTGGTAGATCAAGTGTGTAACTATAGGTGGGCCCACCTCCCATTTAAGGGGTAAATCCTTAAACAAGATAAAGTACCTAAAAAATTGCAAGCAATTTTTCTAAACACCTTTCTCTTTACGAAGGCGAGTAGTAGAGATTTGGTGGCATAGGGTTGTCGACAAACGCCACGAGCACACCTTCCTTCTCCCCTTAAGCACAATTTCTAGTAACTCAAAAGGATTATACTTTGACCTTATAGAAGACATGGTGAGTAGCTTCAAGGTACGATGCACATCCCTTACACCACTTTATTAGTTACATTCATGGGACTTTAATGGCCTCTAATACAAAAGGTTTCTAGTAGGTAGAACTTTTTGAACACCGTCAACCTCTCAAATATCTCATCAAGAAACCCATGCATGTTTGGAGTACTGCAAGCATGAATAGACCTACAACTTTCGCTCAGCCAATTTATATAGTGTGCCCAAAAATGCCACTTAAGGTCGAACCCCTAAGTTCTTTGAAGATGTATCTCAGGGAAGGCCTCCTAATTAATTAAATAATGTAAAACTACTCAATTAATGGTAGAATATAAAAATTGATAATAATTAAACAATAAGGTATGATTTAATCATTTAGGGAAAAGGGTGAAAATTAGTAAAAAGGTGTTGCTCACAAATCAGGACGATTTCAAGTATCTCCAACAATCAAACATTTATTACACCAAATTTGTAATAGGAACTGTAAATAATATTTGATTAATAAGATTGAAAAGATATTGTTTTACAACATGGAGAGATCAAAAATATGAAATGTATTCATATACACAACATGATTGAGTTGTTTGATGCTATTACAAAGCAAAAATTGCATCATCCTTTTCTGAAACTTTAGAAGACCTAACTGTACAAGACTAATTCTATATAGAGCTTGCTCATAACGTAAGGACTTGAATCCTAAAATAAGGCTTAAAAATCACTTTTATAAAAGTAAGGGAGCAATAAGCAAAAATCCTTATTCATCTGCTTATCACAAAAGACAAAATTTAAGTGGTGACACCTTTATAAAAGGATAAAAACATTTATACATGAAGCAATGACTATTGCAAAAGTGGTTCAAGATATTTTAGAGCATTTACATCCTCAAAAGGATTTGATTTACCCAAAGTTGCTTCTTGAAGTAGATAGGACATACCTGGAATTCCTTATTTGACTTGTTGATTTTGCATTCATGCTAACACGTGATGATCAATTAAAAATCAACTCAAATTTATGCACCATTCTTCTCCATATCTTCACTTTGCTTTGATGACATGTTGCTTCTAAATGGGAGAAACTTGTTCACCCTAATCATTTATTAACACCTAGGCCATGTTAGAGAATCCTAACATATTGTATTCAATCTTGGAAAGAAAATCCAAACTAAGATTTAATTGTTCAACATCCATCTCACCATCTTTGTTTATTTTTCCATATATAGGAGAGAGAATATTAGCAAAATTTCCTCTCCATTCTTTTCAAGACATTATCTATCCTTCATTATTCACATCCATTGGCCTATCACATGATGACATGTACACTCAACAGAGCATTTATGAGGCCTTACATGTCTCTTGCATGTCCCCTTCCAAAGGTCAAACTCAGCATTTATTGCCAATTTGAATTCAAATTTTCCCTCTCATGGGCACTCTTCCCAAATCTTGCACATCCATTGGCCTATCACATGATGACAAGTGTCCTTCTTTCATTGGTCCAATCTTAGTCCCACATTGGTCCATTTTCAACACTCTCAACATTTGAAAATCTATAAAATAGAGGCTTCATCTCTTATCAAACCCTTCACCATCTCTCCACAATTTTATGCAAGGTTACTCTCTTCATTTGAGATTTGATCTTGTTCATCATCACTCCACCATCTCCATTTGCATTTTACCATTTTGAGCTTTGATCAAGGGTTGGGAAAGGGTCACTAGCACATGTGACACCAATCCAACATGGAATAGGTGATTATCATGCTTTTGAAATGTCTTTTTGATGTTATTTTGTTACTTGTGGCATTTCTTTAGCATAGGTATTTTATTTCATGGAGTTATTTACAGATTTGTGTGTTTAGACTAACCCTTCTAATGAGTATTTGAAGTTGGTCTTACATGCAGATTTAGGGTACTTCATCTTGGCGCTAGAACACTTACTCATAGCACTTACTCCTCCATCTACCCATGAGATGCTTTCTACAGATGGGCACGTAGATGATCTTCATTTAGAACAAGATTTTGTTACACAAAAAGAGCAGATTCTTAACTCCTACAATCAAACGGAGTTGTCAACATCAAGATCAAATATGTCCCAAACTCATATTGAGGACATCATGAATAAAGATATCCATTATTATCCACTCAACAAAACAAGTCAAATAGAACATCTAGAGTTAGCGGAGCAGAAAATTGAAACAACGTCACCTATGGTGGTCATTTATCAAAGAACACTTATTGAACAAGAGCTCTTGGAATAGGAGAAATCAAAGCATGAACGTACCACTTCCACCATACTAGGGGCAACTTCGTCTCAAGCAAACGTCAACGTAGGGAGCACGAAGAATCCTTATGATGAAACTAGTGTCAATACTACAACCAGTCACGTCACGAATCTTCATCCACCCATCACCCCATCCATGAATTGGGACCAATGTCAAAAGGAAGATTTGAATCAAAGTACGAAGAATGTTATCAAAGCAAAAGAAGCTGATAAGCATAATGGACAAATCAAATACATATGGATACAAAAGCATACAAAGAAAGATCATCCCTATCAAACTCCATCAGTCAAAGAAACTATGGGGCAAAATAAAAGAGGGAAAAGTATCCATCAAGGATGTCCACAAAATCAAAAGCAGGCTTTTCAAGCAACATACAAAGTATATCAAGCAATTGGTCCTAATTCCATGCACACTTTCGTATCCACCCATCATTGCTCATCTTCCCAAGTTTGGAGAGTCAAAGGTTCCAAAATGTCAACCAATCCATCTCTTATCCCTAAATGCACTCCATCCACGCCTCCACGCATATATCCAATTCTTACATTGACCGTGTATTGGCAACGACCCTTCATCATAAGGATTCTGAAGGCACTTTATCACAATGTGCGCACCAAGACAGAGTTAACCCCGGTATCGACGAAGCGATCAAGAATCCCAAAAGTTGCATTCAAGTGCACGTATCTTAGCAAAGCAGCCCTTCAGCAGATATCGATGGCACATTATCATGGTATCTACGCCAACACCACCAGTGGTTCAAGATGAATCTTCGAAAAATACAAAAAATCAAAAAGTAAAACCAAAAAAAATCGAAAAGGATTGAAAATAGTAAAGAGAAAAAAAAAATCATCCTCTAGTGAAAACCGCATGGGCGGCACTTTGGGCAAGACCATGATGAAAACTTGGCAAACAGGCATCATGTGTAGAATCGAGCATCTATGTGCGCCAGTTCAGTTGAAAGCATCTCATCCCATCTGTAATAAATTAAGCATTCCATCCATCTTATCCATAATAAATCCATCCCCCATGAACCATTTATCCAATCCATCTTTATCCATCTACACCCATCATGCAAGTTATCTTGATCTTGATGAAATTTTGGGGCACACCTTACGCTTGCTTATGACAAACATCTTGACATGGGTCATTTTTATTGATCCTATCCTATGCAGCATTATCTGAGCTATGAAGCATTATCCAAATGAGCATTTGTTATCCGAACACCTTATCTTATCGCAAGATAATCCATGTCCCTCCATCCACACACCTATCCAAGCATCCACCCATGACATTCCATACATTGCTAGACAATGGGGGCAGATATGTAAATCTTGCTTCGAGAATAAATCTTGGTCTATATCCTCCAACTTATGTGGCGATCCGAACATTGGAAAACATGAAATAAAATTGGTCAAAGCATTTGTGAGCAAAAATCCAAATCACTAGCCCATGGCATATTTTGACGAGAAGACATTCCTTATCAGTCTTCATCTTTCATCGAACATCAATCGATATCAGTCGCATCTAAGTTGCACGTCAAACGTCACATCAAATCATCCAAACATCTTTTGTTCCAAATCAAACTTCATCAAACATGATCAACTGAATCCAATCAATCAACCTTAGCTTGGTTTTTAGTAAAATCCTCAAACAGAGCACTGATATCACATCCATATCAAAATCGTCAAAATCATGCGAAAATCCAAAAAAACTCAAAAAGCAGAAAACATCAAAAACATTGAAATCTGAACTACGTCGTCTCTGAGCTTAAACATAGGCAAGGCTCATCTCTGATCAGCCCCCAAAATATCAAAATCCAAAAACATCAGAAAATTGAAAAACCAAAAACATCAAAATCCAAAAACAGCCTCAAAAACATTTCAAAACGTCAAAAACATCCAAATATTCAAAAAAAATCCATCCGCCTCATCTCGCTTTCACCCACAATAATCAATCATCCATAATAAACTGATCATCACCTTCATACTTTGGCAACACAAACTGAAACAATCATAGCAGGCAGCAAAATCAAGCTTCAATTGCAAAATCAAAATCGAAACAACCGACCCCTAAAACAAAATCAAACTATTGATCAGTCGCAAACATGTCAGTCGACCTTATATCAACAGCCTATCAATCAACTTATCAAACCATCATCATCCTATACAATGCATGTCCTAGGATATATCATTCCAACAATGGGCATCATTTATGGATATCACTTTGGATCTTATCCTATCAAAACAAATCCCTTTGGCTAGAGGTATGAAGAACATTGGCTTGTTTGTGTACTTGTTTTTTTTTCTTTTGATTTATCTTATTGCGCTCATTCCAAGGACCTCTCGATGATATCCGAACGAAGGATTTAGAGAGATAGGAATGGGGCAACGATCATTATTATTTTGTTTGCTATGCTTGTTGGACGCTCTTGTAATATAACTTGGCGAATACTTGCTTTGTTAGGTATGCCCTAGCAAGGTTTCTGTATGTCAGGTGTGAACAAGAATACTCCTATCTATTTGTCGAGTCAAAGTCCATCACACTAAGTACAACGCCATCCTGGTCTTTTATACCTTGATGCATCGTGCTTAGGCATGTTATCAAACATAAAGTAAGTGACCCTTTAAAAATCCCAATCCTTGATAAGCAAATCATCATCATTTATCATCATCATCATCTATCATCATCATCTCTAATAAAATCTTGACCAATCATGGACTTGTGGGATCCTCTTGTCATATCTAATTTCCACACTAACATCATGCATCTGTCATGCATCCATCATGCATCGATCCTGCATCTACAAACCATCAGCATACCACTTTTTCATTCATATCATACATCATAGGAAACATCAATCATTTCACATGCATTGCATAATCATCATCATAATATAGATCTGTTAGTCTAAGCATTTCATAACTCATCCATTGCATAATCATAGCATATCACATCATCAATCTCATCCATCTCACATCATATCACCATTTAAGTTGTTTAGGATAATATAGATTTGTTATTCTAAGCATCTTAAAATCATCTCATTTGCATCGTCATCCATAACCATCCATTTTGAACCTCTTTATCACGAGATCGATCCTCAAATCGAATCTTTCCGCTCGATCTCTCGAGGGGGCAATGTACCAGTGTACTTCTTTCCGCTGGGGCATCCGAAAAATTAGAATTTTTTTGATTTTGATTGCGGCAATTTATTCTTTGAACCAACACAACAAGTACATTGCTTCAAAGAGGGGAAAAATGTAGACACGCAAAATTAGCATTATGCATTTGATCAAAATCACACTCATCCATTCATCAGGGATAAATTCATCAACTTAAATCAAATAAATCAAACTTGATCCTATCATCATCTATTTGATTAAATAAATAAATCATTTATTTAATTAAATCTCAGAGCATCATTCATCTCCCTTTGATTTGATTTAAATCCCTAAATCAAGTCAAAGTGGTCAAATCAGCCTAATCATCATCCTAGCTAATTAATCCTGATTAAAGGCTAATCTCATCCCACTTGCATTCTCTAGATTTGGCCACTTGCACATGAAATTGCATTTAATTGATTTATCAAAATCTTTATTTTCAACTTGGCATAAAGGAAGAATATTCTCCAAGTTTGAATCTCCCCCCAAGTGGACATGTACACTCAATAGAGCATTTATGAGGCCTTACATGTCTCTTGCATGTCCCCTTCCAAAGGTCAAACTCAGCATTTATTGCCAATTTGAATTCAAATTTTTCCTCTCATGGGCACTCTTCCCAAATCTTGCACATCCATTGGCCTATCACATGATGACAAGTGTCCTTCTTTCATTGGTCCAATCTTAGTCCCACATTGGTCCATTTTCAACACTCTCAACATTTGAAAATCTATAAAATAGAGGCTTCATCTCTTATCAAACCCTTCACCATCTCTCCACAATTTTATGCAAGGTTACTCTCTTCATTTGAGATTTGATCTTGTTCATCATCACTCCACCATCTCCATTTGCATTTTACCATTTTGAGCTTTGATCAAGGGTTGGGAAAGGGTCACTAGCACATATGACACCAATCCAACATGGAATAGGTGATTATCATGCTTTTGAAATGTCTTTTTGATGTTATTTTGTTACTTGTGGCATTTCTTTAGCATAGGTATTTTATTTCATGGAGGTATTTACAGATTTGTGTGTTTAGACTAACCCTTCTAATGAGTATTTGAAGTTGGTCTTACATGCAGATTTAGGGTACTTCAGGAGCTATATGTTGTAAAGGGGTGACTTGTTGTGGAATTTGTGGCATATCCCCTTGAGAGGTGGAAGAACCAAGAGTACTTATAATGGTGGAATTTATTCATTTTAGCACAATTTTAGAATAGATGTTTTAAAAGCTTTCATAATTTAGTATGTTAAGTTTTGATGAAATGTTTAGTTTTAATTTCATTTGATCGATGAGATTTGAGTATTAGTGGCTCCATTATGCTTCGATTCTTCATGGATCAAGCGTAATCAGCCCATACCGGTATTTTCACATCACACATACAACAAATATCTGAAAGTAATGTTATTAATATTCTGAAAATTACACAAGAATGGAATGAATATAATATCACATTTGTTGCTAGCCTATAGTTTCAGTCTCTAGATTACATATCAAAGATGAATGCTTTTGTACTCAAAATATTCTTTCCAAATGCATAGAAATAAGCTCGACCTCCTTACACAATCTACTGATAATATATGATAATAATTTCTTGACCTAATGATAATCACCACCTTTGTCTTTATTAATGTTTGGCGGCTCCTCGAATATTATCTGACTTCTTTTAATGCACAACAATAATAATTATAGGTAGCTAGAAATAGTCGCACCTACTCAACTAGATGATTCCTTAATCAACAAGAGTTGTGCGCCAGCTGGAGTCCCTACCTTAAGCAATTTTGGGTGTATTGAAATAGAACTTTTTGAACTGTTCGTAATTAAATGTTTGAAAGACCAAACTTTTGTCACAAGGGAATTATGCTAGAGATCTCCACAATAAAGGGAACTTCCTAACATTTGTAATGATGAGAAATTGTCTAGAGCAGTGTTCTATCATCCTTCAAAGCTTAAAAGAGATAGGAACAGTACAAAGATAAGTGAGAAATTGTCTAGAGCACTATTGTACCCTCCTTCAAAACTTAAAAGAGATAGAAGTAGTACAAAGATAAGTGATAAACGCAAACAAAACTATCTATATATTCATTGAAGTATATCTTAGATCAAGTACAGACAGTGTCTAAATGCCAATATAAAATAAAAAGTTGGATTGTTAAAAAGTTGCATCTTAAAAACAACTTCTCATTCCTTTGCAAAATTTACATGGAAATATGTACAAAGTCTTTACCACAGTTATATAATAAAATGCTAAGGACTATAGAAAACTATCAATCAGTCATTATGTGTGAACATGGAAAATAGTTCAGTCAAATATTATAGCAGATGTGATCATATATCTTGGAAAGAAAGAATTAGACAAATATCCTTTGGTGCTCTTTCACCTCGACATAGCTAAATTAGACTCAATGTCCACTGAGAAAAGTGCACATCACAACTTGCTTCAGTCTTCATCCTTTGCAATGTTGTCTCTAAATCTTTAGCCTTTATGATCAAGAAGAGTTTTCCAAAAATTCATAATTACAACAATTTATTCCTCGCTCACAAGGCTTTTTACTTTCTAGTATGAATAAATGACTGATTTACTTGACTGAAAATGAGAAGAAACATTGTTGATGGCTGTAAAGGTTGGTGTAGCAGTTCACAAGGCTGAAAACTGTATCGCAGCAAATGATATAAGTCAAAATTGGCTTGGAACTTACAAATCCCAACACTAGTAGTCAAGTTGTCATCAAAAGTAAGATAGGTGGTTGGGGATGGCTTAACCAACACACTCTAAGCATTGACTGCTTAGGTGGCTGGTGGGGGCCCATTCCATCTTCTCCTTTCACCTGTACCTGTTTCTATTTCCCTGAGCAGTCCCGTTAACCGTTGCAGTCAGCAATGAACCGCCCAGTTCCCGCCTATCATTCAAATCAAACTAAACTTGATTCCCGCACTGTGGAAGTTTGATGGATGCTGGTAAAGAGTTTAGCTATATAAAGTTATTGCAGCGAACGAAAGACAAACCAAAATGCTCTGATAGACATGTATGCAAAATGTGGAAGCACAGACAAGGGACGTGAATTGTTTGACCAAATGCCTCAAAGAAATTCAGTGTCATGGAATGCCATGATCCTGGATATACGCCACATGTATTTTTTTGTGAAGGCTTCAGTAACTTTCAAGAAAATGCAACTAGCAGCTATAAAGCCAGATTCTGCAACCTTTGCCAGTAGCCTCCCTGCCTGTGCGAAAATGGGAGCTTTCGAACAGGGTATGGAATCCGTCAAATGATAATGAATGGAGGAATTTTGTAAGGAAGACATGTATGCAAAATGTGGAAGCATAGACAAGGGGTGGTAACTGTTTGATAAAATGCCTCCAAAAAATGTGGTTTAATGGAATGTCTTGATTGCACGATATGCACAAAATGGATTCGTGACAAGTTCAATCCTGCCATAACCCTGCTTTTGCATTTTATAGGGTTTTGATCAAACCAAAGCACAAAAAAAACTGAGTGAAAATAATTAAGAGGAATTTTTTTTGCAGTTTGGAGAAGCACGAGAATATATTCATTCTGAGGATGACAGGCGATGGAGAGCATCACTTCAACCCTGAATTCATGGAATCCATTATTTTGCAAATGCCCAGGTCAAAGTTTTGTTAAAAGAAATTCAAAAAGTTTTAAAAAAATTAAATTTTTTTCAAAAAAAAGTTGGTTAAAAAAAATTTCAGAAAAATGGGATCTATCATATTCTTAATTTTTAATCAATTTACCATAACAATGGGGAAGCTTACAAAGGCCGACATGTGTTTGGATTATATTTTAACTTTATTTGTTTTTAGTAATTTGAAAGTTAGTAAATAATTTAGAATTTTTTCAATTATTTGATAATACTACCTATTTATTTATAATGAATTTTCAAGGAGTTTGATTTAATTTAATTTTATTAAATCAGTGTAAATATAATTTAAAGAGTATCAAGTCTTAGAAGTACTTTGAGAGCTAATAAATATTTGAACATAGATTATGCTTTGTTTCTTATGATCAATGATTAACTAAGATAAATGGAGTCTCAAATTATTCAAAATCATGTATTGGAATATGTATTTAAAACATCCACATGTGATGACATAAAACAAAAGATAAAAGTACAAGATATACACTTTTTACCTTTATAGTCAAATGGAATGTTATGATTGCAAGATATGCACAAAAATGGATTTGTGACAAGGTTTTAAAAAATTTCAAACAAAACAAATTGGCAGCATACTCCCCACTTGTGTCAATATGAGAGCTTAAGAACAAGGTATAGGCATCCATCAAAGCTTAGCAAAAGGAAGGATTTTGTCACATATTATTGTTGGAAATGCTCTGGTAGAAGTGTATGGAAAATGTGAAAACATAGACAAGACACGTAAACTATTTGACAAAATACCTCAAAGAAATGTGCTCTCATGGAATGCAATGTTTGTGGGATATGCACAAAATGGATTTTTCAAGGATGCTCTCAAAGTATTTGAATTAATGAAGCACTCGGGAACATATCCTAACATTATAAACTTTTCTTTTGTTATATGTGTATGCAACCATGCAATTTAGTGCATGTGGATTGTACATACTTCAATCACTTGGATAACTGTTATTGTAGTACACCTACAGTTGATCTTTATGTGTGCATGGTTGACCTACTTTCTCAAGCTAGCTATCTTGAGGACACCCTAAACTTTATCATTAAGATGGCATTTAAACTTATGACAGTTGTGTGGATTTGTTTTCTTGTTGCCTGCAAATCACATATGAATATATGATCAAGCATATTTATAGTGATGCTACTTTCTTATTTGGATCCTAAAAAAGATGTGACTTATTTTTTTGTCCCAGAAATATATGCTAAAGTGAGCAAATGGTAAGGAGATTGATGAAAGATAAGGAATTAAAAAGATCCCCGGTGTAGTTAGATTGAAGGTCATAAAATGGTGCATACTTCTTATTTACGAGATATATCACATCCACATACATAGTAGATCTATGCAAAGTTGGAGAAATTAGCTTGGGAGATGAAGGAAATAGGGTATTTTATAGATGCAATACATTTACTTAGTGGTGGAAAAGGAAGAAAACAAATTATTTGTCTAGGCTGCCATAGTGAAAAGTTGGGAATTGCTAAAATTGGTTTTCTAGACATGGCCCCCTAGAAAAACTATTAGAGTTGTTAAGAACATTTGAGTATGTGTTGATTCCCACACTACATGAAATTTATCTCCAAGATTGTTGCAATTCATACTTCTAATGATTAGTTTAGTTGATTTCATGAAGAGGAAATGACTCACTTGCATGCACACATTTTGCTATGGATTATTCCAAGGCCTTGTTAATCCATGAGGATTAATTTCTTGTATGAAATAATTTTGAAAATATTTAATTACTATATAACCTTAATATATGGGTTACTAAGTTCCAGTTTACTTATCATATAATGTTTGGGAACATTCTCTAATAAAGTTTCCATTTATTTATGCCTTGCAACATCATTTCTAATTTTAGATGAAATTAGGGAACCCCTCCACTAATGTTTTTCTTTTTGAGCCTTTACCTTGCGTATCATTCTTAGTGTAACAATTCTAGTGTTCTTTTAATTCACTTTTAGTTTTATTTTGTTTCCTATAGAGTCCCTCATTGATATCTAATGAAAGATTTATATTTGTTTCCCTATATTTGCTATGTGATATCTTTGTCTTGCCTCATCCTAGGTGATGTTGGGGCCTATATTAGTAAGTGAAAATTTATCTAAGTTTAATGCTTTATTTATTAATAGAGCCATGTTTTTGCCATCATTTATAACCAATATAAGAATTCCTTCAATGAACCCCCTTATTCAAAGATATTTTTATTGTAGTGCATTACCTTTTGTTATACTCGTCATGTGCCTAAATATCTTGAACTATAGAAATTTCTAAAGTGCTAGGGGTGATTGTGTCTATTTCTAGCCTTGGGCTTATAGGTTTCCTCTTTCCATTATCCTTTTACTTCATTCCTTAAAACCCAACATTTTAATTTTTGTTTGAAACCTTTGACTATTTTAGTCTTTTATACTTCTCATTACCTACATACTTTATCATGGCCTTCCCCATGCTTTCACTCCCTAGTCTGTCTTTACCTTTAGCCCTAGGATTTTATGTCTCCATATAATCATGTACTTCTTAAGCTATAATACTAATCAATGAACCTCAATTATTCTCCACTTACTCATTTACATGCTTCCTCTACTTTAGCATTGACTATTCACCATTGCCAATTCCTAATTTAAGGACTCACTTTTTCTTTAAGTCTCAAAATATTGGAAGTTTAGTATTTTCCCTAATCATTTCCTTCACCCTAGTTCCCATCTCCCTTCCTCCTTATGGGACCCATATTTGTAGGATTACTCATACCATCACACCCAAAAGGTATAAGGTATGTGGTAAAACCATCCTTTGAAACTTAAAAGTATTTCACCCTATTTTCCTTGCTATTTCTTCTTCTAGCGTTAGGCACACCACATTAATGATCCCTAACCCATTTCTCTTGAGTCATATATTTTAAGACTTAAATATTTTCCTTTACTAAAAAGTGCATATAACACTTTATATCCTTGATCCCTTTCCTTTACCTTTGTGTCCATATTTGTCCCACTTCTTCTTCTATTAGTATTGGGTATCCCTTTCACTGATCCTCACTCCTCTTTGCATAGTTTCCTTTCAAAATCATAAGATTCTTTATACAACCTTCCCTAAAAGTAAGCCAACCTATGGTAAGCCTAAACCCTAGTTTCTAGCTACTCAATACAACTTAGACTTCTATAGATGCTACCAACCAATTAAACTCACCACAAGATAATTCATTAATGACCAAGCCAATGTCATATGTCGATTGTGATATTTTCCTATGTGTCACCTAGTCACTTTCTTGGACTAATCACAACATGACACATGTTTTACATGTTCCTAACCACCAAAAACAAGCACTAGGAAGTGCAATTAATGTGATTAGATTTGATAGCCTCCCTATCCAAGCAATGATTTCCATATGAATGCCTTTCTAAAAATCAAAAGAATGACTAATCAAAAGGCCTCCATATCCAAGCAACCTATACACCTATCCAAGCAAATTATATCCATATCCAAGTAATCCCTATCCCTTTTCACACCCCCAGAATATAAATATCTTTAAGGTTAGCCTTAAATAGATAAGGAATCCACCCACAATTCATAGAGATTGTCTTGTAGGAACCACCCTAATTAATGATCTATATTTCTACCAAAATATTTTTCATGTCCTTAGTCCTATACAACACATTAGCCCTTGAAAAGGATTTTACGTTGAGTCATGATGTCCCTGTGAATGCCTTCTAAAACTTCCTATTCCTATTATGTTGAAACTAAAAAAGAGCATCATCACCACACATTCAACATTTTATTTTAATGTAAAGTTAAACTTGTAATTTGTAAATCAAAAATGGGGTGTAACATAATGGAGACTAATGGTGAAAACCTATAAGTGCATTAAAAGGTAAGTCTTGTAAAATTACTTTGCTAGAATATTAAATAAGTTAGAGATCATTGTAGGTATTAAAAAGTAAAAGTGGTAATATAAGGTACCTTTTGCTACCCCTTGATAAATTAAGGTATTAAAAAGAAAGGAGTTAATGATGGATGCAATAAATCAATTAAATATTTATTGAAAAAATTGATAACAATAGAGTAAAATAATTTATTCATGAGATGATCAAGATAGGTTTTTCAACAAAACTTAATGGTCATGATAAAAAAGAAAGTTGAAGAAATAATGTTGAAACAATACTAGGATTGAGAGGAAAGATAATGGAAAAGGTTAGAAATGGTGTGAGAAACATTAAGTGAGTGTATCAAAAAGGATATAGCTAATAAAAATTGTAGTATTGAGATAGGTATATCCTCAATGGACATGTCATGAACATGGATATTAAACAAATAGAGTGGTTTATATCATAAATTGGAACTATGGAGAAAAAATCTAACTTTAAAATGATAAGGAAGATGAAAGAATATAAGGTAACAATGAACTCAGAGAACTTTGACCTTATTTTTAGGGATACTGTTGATGTGGTTTCTATGGGAAGAAGGTGAAGTAAATGAGTTGTTAATTGGTGAAGAGATAATACTTAGCAATAGAATAAAATAAGTCATCGGATTTTTCCAAGGAAAATTTGGAGATAATAGATGAGAGAAATTCTTAGGTTGAGGAAGAAAATAACTCAAAGAAAATTAAAGATAGATCAATTACTAATGATTTTTTATCAACCAACACATTCCCGAAGCTAAAGAGACACTAGGAGGATATGAACCTCATGAAGAGTCACAACCCATTTTGTCAAAATTAAGAAGAGTTTCTAAAGAGTCCATATAAGTAGTGAATCCTTAATTGAGTTAGAGAAAGAAAGATCAAGAAGCAATTGTGTATGAGATCTATGATCAATATTAGGAAGTGAGTTCTTATATGTTTGGTTACCAAGAGATAATGGTAGAGAAAGGAATTTGGTCAAGTAGAAAAGGAATGAAACTAGACAAAGAAGCCATGATAAAAAGAGAGAAATAGATAAACGAGTAGAGAATATATTAGGAGAAAGGATAATCCCTCATACTTGAAATAAATCAAGAAAAAATTTACCTCCTCCAAATATGGATGCACATATGATTAATCTCCCTATTTTTGGTAAATACACTAGGGATTTTAGCAAACATCTCTTTACCTTGGATTTTTTTTGGAGTAGAGTTGGCATTAATGATGACTAGACTTCGCAGTTATATGATTTTGTGGCTCAAACCCTCACTAAGATGAGGCACTAAGATGACACATTAAAGAGTGATATAATCATGACAAGACATGGAAAGTATTGAGTGACTTATTTTTGAAAATTTTCCATTCACCTAATGTATGAACAAAAATCATAAAGAAAATATGGAAGATGAAAAAAACTGAGGAATTGGTGAAATTTTATGAACAATTATTTAAAAATGTGGTTAGAAAACCAAAAGAAACCTTGACATAAAAGAAATGAATTGAGTGATTTATTTTAGGGTTTACCCATTAAGTTATAGCATAAGTAGATGAGAATATTTCCTCTTCACATAGTGATGTAGTAGAATTGATCACCATAATATAATCCTAGTCAAAGATATGATATAATGATTTAGGAGGAAAGGATAAAATTGATAATTTCAAATTTGAGTTGGAAAACATAATGTTGAAGTAATAAATTCTAATGAAAAGTGACAAGGGTAAGACTTCTCCCCCACCTTGAAGAAGTCAATTTTGGTTTTAAAACTACAATAGGGAAGAACATCTAAGGAGTGAATTCTTGATCATCAAAGGCACCAAGAGGGCTACCATACTAAGATGGAAACTCAAGAAATCTCCTAGAAAGATAGTAAGTAGATACTTTAAAATATAAAGTGGGACAAACATGATAGAATAGGTGTCAAATGTTACTTCATGAAGAAGATGAATATGAACCAAAAGTTCATGGATTGACTAGGGAAGAAGTTTTTGGATATAGGTATGGATAGAGTATAGGGTTTATGTATAAGATAACTAAAATTGTATTTGGAACATGGCTAGTGGGAACTTCAATTGAGAACAAGTATAAGACCACTTTTAACATAAACACTATGTGGTACCACTCAAGATATAGGACCCTCAATGAGTTACTAAGATAACTATTGAGAATGAGGTGGAAGGGAAGGCTACCACAATAATAATAAAGGTACTAGAGAAAGAGGAAGGAATAGAAGGCCAAAATGTTATAACTATGGTAAACTAGGGCATTATGCTAATGAGTGCAAAATAAAAAAATGAGGAAATTCTAGTATGTGATTTTGTGATGATAAATCACTTGATATTTCTAGTTGTCCCAAATTTAATAGTTCTATAAGAATGTGTTGGCACCATTATCAAAAAGTGAATAATTGTCTAGTCTAAATGTAACCTATGATGCTAAAGTAGTAATAATAGCCAAAGTAGTGTTGGAATCAAGGAACACTGAGAAGGGGGTGAAGCCACAATAGTGGTTTACAATTCAAGTGAGGAAGGAAAATTCACAAAAAATGACCCCATGGCAAAAAACTTGATTTTAGGGGTTCGTACAAACCTACTGGTTCGAGCGAACCCTTTTAATGCTTTCCCACCCAAAAACCAAAAAAACCCCTTATGGAAGGGTGGTTTGCGCGAACCCCTGGGGGTTTGCTCAAACCCCCCTTACCCCCCATCCCCCTCCTGAGACAAAAAAAATCTAAATTTTTATGCTTCAGAGCTCAGGTTGAGAATGAAAATGGAGGAGTCTTCACAAATCCAACTGGAATTAGGTAGTCCTCGAAACGAGCTATCCAACGAATATAATTTTAATATGTTTTGGTTTTATTATGTATTTGCTTTTTTAGTTTTATTAAACATAGGGTTTTCACCCAAAATGAAGGTCTTTGTTCTGCACATGTGGAAAAATAGCAGATTATCAAAAAAAAATTGAAAACTATGAGTGCACCAGATATTGAAGTCCTTGATCCAACAAAAAAAATTGAATTTCGATATATACAAAAAAAGTTACACGTTATACGGTCGTACTATGTCTGAATTGTAATTGGTTTGACTTGAAACTTGATTAGAGAAAAATGTTCAATAAAAAACTATCTAACCAAGTGGAAGCACTAGATATCGGAGTTACAAATCTAAATTGAAAGAATTAGAATTTTATCCTTCATGTAAAAAAAGTTATGTGTTATATGGTGTGTCACTTTTTTAAAAATGTTGTTTTCTGAAAAAACTAGTTTTGTGGGAGATGGAAAAAGAAGTGCAATCTAATTCCAAAAAATTTGAAAAAATATTTTTAGAATCTAGACAAAATGTGATGAGACTCTAGTTTGCATCATCTTCAAATTCCTCACAATTTAGCCGCTATAGGTGCCCGAATGTGAAGATTTAGTTAAAAAAAAAATTTAGTGTCCAGTTTGGCCAAAAATTGTAAACCACTATTGTGGGATCACCTAGGGGGGGTGAATCAATGTTCAACAATATTCTAAACTTCAATTTAGATTATAAATCGTCTACAACATTTAAACAGAAGTAAAGATGCAAGCACATGAAAGAAACAATCAGAACACCATAACACCAAGATTTTTACGTGCAAACCCTATTAGGGGAAAAATCACGATGGAGATTAATCCATTATTTATATACTCTGTTAAAAGTATGAAGAAAAGGGAATGCACATGCATTTAGGTACACTACCTAGAGCTCATTGCTCAAAATAAGGAAGGCTCACTACCTTACAAAATGTTTGTGATTACAACAAAATGTTGAACTGAGAAGATAGCATCTACAAATGCTTGGTTTCAGTTCTGGTTGAAGCACATGAATCAAATTCTGAAGCTTATGTTAGACTCTGCACTTAGCTCTGCTCTGCCTTAATTCGCTTCACAAAATCCTCTTCTACACAAGTAGAATTCACTCAACTTTCCTTCTGATATTCGCACGTGTATATGCTCTTCTCACACACATCATGTACACAAAATGAATTGCCCGAACTCGCATATATATCTGACAACAAGAATTCAATTGCTATATGTCAGCTTCAAATAAAATACAAAATATTCTCCACATGTTGGCTCAAATCACCCACACAAGTCGGCTAGACTATAGCTACGACCCAAAACAAAATAACCAACACAAGAAACAATTAAACAATTACTCCTTATAGATCCGTGACATGTGACATTCACTAGGTCGGCCACAAAGAGCAAATAAACAGAAAAACATCCTGCCGAATCTCCAAGCTCATACACCGATTAATATAATACCACAAAACTTAACAATAAGATAATTCATATGCTTAACAAACCTATCTCGGGGATCCACAACTCAAACTAATGATCCGGTGAAGCATACAGATCGACATATTACTCGAATACCCTATTCTTCTTGTTTTTTGCCAGTAATACTCTGTTCTTTACTTTATCTGCCGGTATGAATAAATTATGATCTGTGGACCAGGATAATGAGGCTAAATAAATAGACATTAGAGGTCAAAGAGGAGATGGCCTTAAAATGATCTATCAACTATGTATAATCATACAAGGTGGTACAAAGTGTTATAAAATTTAGATATTTTGATTGTGAATCTTTGAGAAAAGATTCCTAATAAATACTCTCTTGATATTAGAGTCGAGAAGAAGATAGGATATCTATGAAAGAATGCATTAATAATAATTGATAAAATACATCACCTTCCCATTTATGCCTTGATTGCAATGCATATCATTGGTGAAACTAACCTGGAATCTTATGTTGACTTGAATATGTACCATGAAAAGATAAGTGAGATAGCAGAAGGAACGCATAGAATAGGACCATTTTTTGTTTATTCTTAATTAATGAATAGAGAAAAGCTTAGTTATGAATAGATCATCTTGAAGTAGAATAATCAATGCACATTGATATATAAAGGGTTGAACATGTGTCTTAGGATTGTTTATCTAATCATACACGTATGCCAATATTTAACATAATGTCCTAGTTCACACAGTATATGACATGGTCACTCAATTATCTTGCATGACCATGACCTAATGATATAAACCTTAAGATAATTGATTTTCATCCAAAATATTGATTACATTTGAGGAGAAGTGAGGTACACCTAGTACTTTACTTGAGTTGATGAGTATGTCAAAATACCTATCAATAATTAGACATCTGAAATTGATCATTTTTTTAATTAATAATTACTATTCATTTTTTCATTTATTGTATTATTTACTTTATAAATTATGATAATATCTTTTTATTATATTTTGTAAAACTCGATACTCTTTAAATTATATTTAGATTAATTCAATAAAATTAAATAGAATCAAACTCCTTGTAAATTCATTATAAATAAGTAGATAATAATGTCAAATAATTTTAAAAAAAAAACATAAATTTTTTACTAGTTCTTTAGAAATATTAAAAATAAATAAAATTAATATACAACCCAAACACACGTTGGCCTTTCTAAGCTTCCCCACTCTTAGGGTAAATTGATTAAAATTTAAGAATAAACTATCCTCACAAAATCCCAATTTTTTAAACAAAACTTCTTTCTTTCAATTTTTTTTCAAAACATTTTTAAAAAAATTTAACAAAACTTTGACATGGGCAATTCCTAAAATAATAGGACTGAAGCGATGCTCTCTATGGCTTGTCATCTTCAGAATGAATATATATTCTTGTGCTTCTCCAAACTGCGGATTTTTTGTGATTTGGTTTGATAAAACTCTACAAAATGCAAACGCAGGATTGCGACAGGATTGAACTTGTCATGAATCCATCTTGTGCATATCCTGCAATCATGACATTCCATTAAACCATATTTTTTGGAGGCATTTTGTCAAACAGTTACCGCCCCTTTCTATGCTTCCACATTTTGCTTACATGTCTACTAGGGTAGTTGCAACTACATCGGACAAAATTCCTCTGTCCGCTATCATTTGACAGATTCTGCACCCGGTTCAAAAGCTCCCATTTTCGCACAGGCAGGGAGGCTGCTGGCAAAGGTTGCGAAGTTTGGCTTTACAGCTGCCAGTTGCATTTGCTTGGAAGTTACTGAAGTCTTTACAAAAAATCCATGTCACGTATATCCAGGAATCAAGGCATTCCATGACACCACATTTCTTTAAGGCATTTGGTCAAACAGTTCACGTCCCTTGTCTGTGCTTCCACATTTTGCATACATTTCTATCACAACATTTTGGCTTATCTTCTATTCGCTGCAATAACTTTATATAACTAAACTCTTTTCCAGCATCCACCAAACTTCCGCAACGCGGGAATCAAGTTTCGAGTTTGATTTGAATGGTAGACGGGAACTGGGCGGTTCACTACTGACCGCGACGATTAACGGGACTGCTCAAGAAACGGAAACAAGTACAGGTGAAAGGAGCAGATGGAATGGGCCCACACCAACCACCTAAGCAGTCAACACTTAGAGTGTGCTGGTTAAGCCCGGCCAGGTGGTTGGGAATGATTGATGCAATAGTAAATGATGATGGTGCACCCATACATTGACCAGAATATGTAGATCGTAGTAAATTATTATGTGTAATTGTCCCAAAAAAATGGTACAAACCTCATTCAAAAGCCATCAAAATGAAGGGAATCGGAAGGACATGGAAGGTACAAGTTGCTTTGTTCAAAAGCCATCAAAATGAGCTAAGAAATAGTGAAAAGAAAGGCTCCATGGTGTTAATTTATGTAGCTTGGACAGGTGTCTCCATTGTCTAGAAGTGTCATTTAATTATTTAATTATTTTCTAGAAACCTCCAGAAAAGGGCTGAGTTGTCTAGATAATTATGTAATTAAATAAATTGATTCTCCTAGAGACTTCTAGAATCCAGTTAGTTAGGGTTTTTAGAGTCTATTTAATCTTAGCCATTGATTGAGATTAAATCATGGCCATTGGTTTTCCAATGAGAAAAGTATAAAAGGGGATCAATGGGCAATTGGAGAACAACAACAACAACAAGTAGACTTGCAGTGATAGCAAGTAGAATTGCAGTGAGAGCAAATAGTCTTGCAGTGTTAGCAAGGGCGCAGTGATAGCGTTGGGGATAGCAGCTGTGGAATTTCAGCAGGAGAAATTGAGGGAAGAATTTCCGAAGAAGAATATTGCCGGAGCTCTGCCAGTAAGAGGCAAGCAGTTTTTGTATTCCTTAATTTGTTGAAGTTTAATATAATTCCTCATCTGCAGTAGTGGTTTTCCCTTCGGGGTTTTTCCACGGACAATTTGTCCAAAAATATTGTGTTCATTATTGTGAATGTTTTCTTCTCTATTCTTGTGAGTTTTATTGGTGAAGTTGCAGTTGTGTTATTCTTCGATATTTGCTGAGAATTAATTTTCAGAGTCAAATAATCTATGTATTAGATAGGAGATTAATAATCA
>VDFB02271358.1:161514362-161596555 GCA_007258455.2 Sequoia sempervirens
TGATTAGTTTAGTTGATTTCATGAAGAGGAAATGACTCACTTGCATGCACACATTTTGCTATGGATTATTCCAAGGCCTTGTTAATCCATGAGGATTAATTTCTTGTATGAAATAATTTTGAAAATATTTAATTACTATATAACCTTAATATATGGGTTACTAAGTTCCAGTTTACTTATCATATAATGTTTGGGAACATTCTCTAATAAAGTTTCCATTTATTTATGCCTTGCAACATCATTTCTAATTTTAGATGAAATTAGGGAACCCCTCCACTAATGTTTTTCTTTTTGAGCCTTTACCTTGCGTATCATTCTTAGTGTAACAATTCTAGTGTTCTTTTAATTCACTTTTAGTTTTATTTTGTTTCCTATAGAGTCCCTCATTGATATCTAATGAAAGATTTATATTTGTTTCCCTATATTTGCTATGTGATATCTTTGTCTTGCCTCATCCTAGGTGATGTTGGGGCCTATATTAGTAAGTGAAAATTTATCTAAGTTTAATGCTTTATTTATTAATAGAGCCATGTTTTTGCCATCATTTATAACCAATATAAGAATTCCTTCAATGAACCCCCTTATTCAAAGATATTTTTATTGTAGTGCATTACCTTTTGTTATACTCGTCATGTGCCTAAATATCTTGAACTATAGAAATTTCTAAAGTGCTAGGGGTGATTGTGTCTATTTCTAGCCTTGGGCTTATAGGTTTCCTCTTTCCATTATCCTTTTACTTCATTCCTTAAAACCCAACATTTTAATTTTTGTTTGAAACCTTTGACTATTTTAGTCTTTTATACTTCTCATTACCTACATACTTTATCATGGCCTTCCCCATGCTTTCACTCCCTAGTCTGTCTTTACCTTTAGCCCTAGGATTTTATGTCTCCATATAATCATGTACTTCTTAAGCTATAATACTAATCAATGAACCTCAATTATTCTCCACTTACTCATTTACATGCTTCCTCTACTTTAGCATTGACTATTCACCATTGCCAATTCCTAATTTAAGGACTCACTTTTTCTTTAAGTCTCAAAATATTGGAAGTTTAGTATTTTCCCTAATCATTTCCTTCACCCTAGTTCCCATCTCCCTTCCTCCTTATGGGACCCATATTTGTAGGATTACTCATACCATCACACCCAAAAGGTATAAGGTATGTGGTAAAACCATCCTTTGAAACTTAAAAGTATTTCACCCTATTTTCCTTGCTATTTCTTCTTCTAGCGTTAGGCACACCACATTAATGATCCCTAACCCATTTCTCTTGAGTCATATATTTTAAGACTTAAATATTTTCCTTTACTAAAAAGTGCATATAACACTTTATATCCTTGATCCCTTTCCTTTACCTTTGTGTCCATATTTGTCCCACTTCTTCTTCTATTAGTATTGGGTATCCCTTTCACTGATCCTCACTCCTCTTTGCATAGTTTCCTTTCAAAATCATAAGATTCTTTATACAACCTTCCCTAAAAGTAAGCCAACCTATGGTAAGCCTAAACCCTAGTTTCTAGCTACTCAATACAACTTAGACTTCTATAGATGCTACCAACCAATTAAACTCACCACAAGATAATTCATTAATGACCAAGCCAATGTCATATGTCGATTGTGATATTTTCCTATGTGTCACCTAGTCACTTTCTTGGACTAATCACAACATGACACATGTTTTACATGTTCCTAACCACCAAAAACAAGCACTAGGAAGTGCAATTAATGTGATTAGATTTGATAGCCTCCCTATCCAAGCAATGATTTCCATATGAATGCCTTTCTAAAAATCAAAAGAATGACTAATCAAAAGGCCTCCATATCCAAGCAACCTATACACCTATCCAAGCAAATTATATCCATATCCAAGTAATCCCTATCCCTTTTCACACCCCCAGAATATAAATATCTTTAAGGTTAGCCTTAAATAGATAAGGAATCCACCCACAATTCATAGAGATTGTCTTGTAGGAACCACCCTAATTAATGATCTATATTTCTACCAAAATATTTTTCATGTCCTTAGTCCTATACAACACATTAGCCCTTGAAAAGGATTTTACGTTGAGTCATGATGTCCCTGTGAATGCCTTCTAAAACTTCCTATTCCTATTATGTTGAAACTAAAAAAGAGCATCATCACCACACATTCAACATTTTATTTTAATGTAAAGTTAAACTTGTAATTTGTAAATCAAAAATGGGGTGTAACATAATGGAGACTAATGGTGAAAACCTATAAGTGCATTAAAAGGTAAGTCTTGTAAAATTACTTTGCTAGAATATTAAATAAGTTAGAGATCATTGTAGGTATTAAAAAGTAAAAGTGGTAATATAAGGTACCTTTTGCTACCCCTTGATAAATTAAGGTATTAAAAAGAAAGGAGTTAATGATGGATGCAATAAATCAATTAAATATTTATTGAAAAAATTGATAACAATAGAGTAAAATAATTTATTCATGAGATGATCAAGATAGGTTTTTCAACAAAACTTAATGGTCATGATAAAAAAGAAAGTTGAAGAAATAATGTTGAAACAATACTAGGATTGAGAGGAAAGATAATGGAAAAGGTTAGAAATGGTGTGAGAAACATTAAGTGAGTGTATCAAAAAGGATATAGCTAATAAAAATTGTAGTATTGAGATAGGTATATCCTCAATGGACATGTCATGAACATGGATATTAAACAAATAGAGTGGTTTATATCATAAATTGGAACTATGGAGAAAAAATCTAACTTTAAAATGATAAGGAAGATGAAAGAATATAAGGTAACAATGAACTCAGAGAACTTTGACCTTATTTTTAGGGATACTGTTGATGTGGTTTCTATGGGAAGAAGGTGAAGTAAATGAGTTGTTAATTGGTGAAGAGATAATACTTAGCAATAGAATAAAATAAGTCATCGGATTTTTCCAAGGAAAATTTGGAGATAATAGATGAGAGAAATTCTTAGGTTGAGGAAGAAAATAACTCAAAGAAAATTAAAGATAGATCAATTACTAATGATTTTTTATCAACCAACACATTCCCGAAGCTAAAGAGACACTAGGAGGATATGAACCTCATGAAGAGTCACAACCCATTTTGTCAAAATTAAGAAGAGTTTCTAAAGAGTCCATATAAGTAGTGAATCCTTAATTGAGTTAGAGAAAGAAAGATCAAGAAGCAATTGTGTATGAGATCTATGATCAATATTAGGAAGTGAGTTCTTATATGTTTGGTTACCAAGAGATAATGGTAGAGAAAGGAATTTGGTCAAGTAGAAAAGGAATGAAACTAGACAAAGAAGCCATGATAAAAAGAGAGAAATAGATAAACGAGTAGAGAATATATTAGGAGAAAGGATAATCCCTCATACTTGAAATAAATCAAGAAAAAATTTACCTCCTCCAAATATGGATGCACATATGATTAATCTCCCTATTTTTGGTAAATACACTAGGGATTTTAGCAAACATCTCTTTACCTTGGATTTTTTTTGGAGTAGAGTTGGCATTAATGATGACTAGACTTCGCAGTTATATGATTTTGTGGCTCAAACCCTCACTAAGATGAGGCACTAAGATGACACATTAAAGAGTGATATAATCATGACAAGACATGGAAAGTATTGAGTGACTTATTTTTGAAAATTTTCCATTCACCTAATGTATGAACAAAAATCATAAAGAAAATATGGAAGATGAAAAAAACTGAGGAATTGGTGAAATTTTATGAACAATTATTTAAAAATGTGGTTAGAAAACCAAAAGAAACCTTGACATAAAAGAAATGAATTGAGTGATTTATTTTAGGGTTTACCCATTAAGTTATAGCATAAGTAGATGAGAATATTTCCTCTTCACATAGTGATGTAGTAGAATTGATCACCATAATATAATCCTAGTCAAAGATATGATATAATGATTTAGGAGGAAAGGATAAAATTGATAATTTCAAATTTGAGTTGGAAAACATAATGTTGAAGTAATAAATTCTAATGAAAAGTGACAAGGGTAAGACTTCTCCCCCACCTTGAAGAAGTCAATTTTGGTTTTAAAACTACAATAGGGAAGAACATCTAAGGAGTGAATTCTTGATCATCAAAGGCACCAAGAGGGCTACCATACTAAGATGGAAACTCAAGAAATCTCCTAGAAAGATAGTAAGTAGATACTTTAAAATATAAAGTGGGACAAACATGATAGAATAGGTGTCAAATGTTACTTCATGAAGAAGATGAATATGAACCAAAAGTTCATGGATTGACTAGGGAAGAAGTTTTTGGATATAGGTATGGATAGAGTATAGGGTTTATGTATAAGATAACTAAAATTGTATTTGGAACATGGCTAGTGGGAACTTCAATTGAGAACAAGTATAAGACCACTTTTAACATAAACACTATGTGGTACCACTCAAGATATAGGACCCTCAATGAGTTACTAAGATAACTATTGAGAATGAGGTGGAAGGGAAGGCTACCACAATAATAATAAAGGTACTAGAGAAAGAGGAAGGAATAGAAGGCCAAAATGTTATAACTATGGTAAACTAGGGCATTATGCTAATGAGTGCAAAATAAAAAAATGAGGAAATTCTAGTATGTGATTTTGTGATGATAAATCACTTGATATTTCTAGTTGTCCCAAATTTAATAGTTCTATAAGAATGTGTTGGCACCATTATCAAAAAGTGAATAATTGTCTAGTCTAAATGTAACCTATGATGCTAAAGTAGTAATAATAGCCAAAGTAGTGTTGGAATCAAGGAACACTGAGAAGGGGGTGAAGCCACAATAGTGGTTTACAATTCAAGTGAGGAAGGAAAATTCACAAAAAATGACCCCATGGCAAAAAACTTGATTTTAGGGGTTCGTACGAACCTACTAGTTCAAGCGAACCTACTGGTTCAAGCAAACCCTTTTAATGCTTTCCCACCCAAAAACCAAAAAAAATCCCTTATGGAAGGGCGGTTTGTGCGAACCCCTGGGCGTTCGCTCAAACCCCTAGGGATTCGTTTAAACCCACCTTACCCCTCATCCCCCTCCTGAGACACAAAAAAAATCTAAATTTTTTATGCCAGACTCAAGTTGAGAATGAAAATGGAGGAGTCTTCACAAATCCATTTTGGAATTTAGGTAGTCCTCGAGCAGGCTATCCAAGAATATAATTTTAATATGTTTTGGTTTATTATGTATTTTGCTTTTTAGTTTTATTAAACATAGGTTTCACCCAAGAGAAATGAAGGTCTTTATTGCACATGTGGAAAAACATGATTATCAAAAAAAATTAGAAAACTATGGAGTGCACAGATAGTGGAAGTCTCCTTGATCCAACAAAAAATTGAATTCGATATATACAAAAAAGTTACACGTTATCTGATTCATACTATGTCTGAATTGTAATTGGTTTGACTTGAGAAACTTGATTGGAAAAAATGTTCAATAAAAAACTATCTAACCAAGTGGAAGCACTAGATATCGAGTTACAAGTATCTAAATTGAGAGAATTAGGGTACCATCCTTCATGTAAAAAGTTATCGTTATACTGATTATTGTCACTTTTTAAAATGTTATTCTGAAAAACCGGTTTAAATGGGAGATGGAAAAGAAGTGCAATCTAATTCCAAAAAATTTGAAAAAAGTATTTTTAGAATCTCGGACAAAATGTGATGAGACTCTAGTTTGCATCATCTTCAAATTCCACGGTTTAGCTGCCTATAGGTGCAGAGATGTGAAGATTTGAGTTTAAAAAAAATCGATTAATCGGTTTGGCCAAAAATTATGAAACCACTATTGTGGGATCCTGCCCACCAAGGGGTGAATCAATGTTCAACAATATTCTAAACTTCAATTTAGATTATAAATCGTCTACAACATTTAAACAGAAGTAAAGATGCAAGCACATGAAAGAAACAATCAGAACACCATAACACCAAGATTTTTACGTGGAAACCCTATTAGGGGAAAAATCACGGTGGAGATTAATCCATAATTTATATACTCACATTTAAAGTATGAAGAAAGGGAATGTACATGCATTTAGGCACACTACCTAGAGCTCACTACTCAAAATAAGGAAGGCTCACTACCTTACAAAATTTTTGTGATTACAACAAAATGTTGAACTGAGAAGATAACATCTACAAATGCCTGGTTTCAGTTCCGGTTGAAGCACATGAATCAAATTTTGAAGCTTCTGTTAGACTCTCTACTTAGCTCTGCTCTGCCTTAATTCGCTTCACAAAATCCTCTTCTACACAAGTAGAATTCACTCAACTTCCCTTCTGATATTCTCACATGTATCTGCTTTGCTCACACACTCACACACATCATGTACACAAAATGAATTGCTTGAACTCGCATATATATCTGCCAACAAGAATTCAGTTGCTATATTTCAGCTTCAAATAAAATACAAAATATTCTCCACATGTTGGCTCAAATCATGAGCAATCTTTAATGTGCACCCACACAAGTCAGCTAGACTATAGCTATGACCCAAAACAAAATAACCAACACAAGAAACAATTAAACAATTACTCCTTATACATCTGCAACATGCGACATTCACTAGGTCGGCCATAAAGAGAAAATAAACAGAAAAACATCCTGTCGGATCTCCAAGCTCATACACCGATTAATGCAATACCACAAAACTTAACAATAAGATAATTCATATGCTTAACAAACCTATATCGGCGATCCACAACTCAAACTAATGATCTGGTGAAGCATACAAATCGACATACTACTTAGATACCCTATTCTTCTTGCTTTTTGCCAGTAATACTCTGTTCTTTACTTTATCTGCCGGTATGAATAAATTATGATCTACGGACCGGGATAATGAGCCTAAATAAATAGACATTAGAGGTCAAAGAGGAGAGGGCCTTAAAATGATCTATCAACTATGTATAATCATACAAGGTGGTACAAAGTGTTATAAAATTTAGATATTTTGATTGTGAATCTTTGAGAAAAGATTCCTAATAAATACTGTCTTGATATTATAGTCGAGAAGAAGATAGGATATCTATGAAAGAATGCATTGATAATAATTGATAAAATACATCACCTTCCCATTTACGCCTTGATTGCAATGCATATCATTGGTGAAACTAACTTGGAATCTTATGTTGACTTGAATATGTACCATGAAAAGATAAGTGAGATAGCAGAAGGAACGCATAGAATAGGACCATTTTTTGTTTATTCTTTATTAATGAATAGAGAAAAGCTTAGTTATGAATAGATCATCAAAGTATAATAATCAATGCACATTGATATATAAAGGGTTGAACATGTGTCTTAGGATTGTTTATCTAATCATACACATATGCCAATATTTAACATAATGTCCTAGTTCACACAATATATGACATGGTCACTCAATTATCTTGCATGACCATGACCTAATGATATAAACCTTAAGATAATTGATTTTCATCGAAAATATTGATTACATTTGAGGAGAAGTGAGGTACACCTAGTACTTTACTTGAGTTGATGAGTATGTCAAAATACCTATCAATAATTAGACATATGAAATTGATCATTTTTTTAATTAATAATTACTATTCATTTTTTCATTTATTGTATTATTTACTTTATAAATTATGATAATATCTTTTTATTATATTTTGTAAAACTCGATACTCTTTAAATTATATTTAGATTAATTCAATAAAATTAAATAGAATCAAACTCCTTGAAAATTCATTATAAATAAGTAGATAATAATGTCAAATAATTAAAAAAAAAACATAACTTTTTTACTAACTTTCGAAATATTAAAAATAAATAAAATTAATATACAACCCAAACACACATTGGCCTTTCTAAGCTTCCCCACTGTTAGGGTAAATTGATTAAAATTTAAGAATAAACTATCCTCACAAAATCCCAATTTTTTAAACAAAACTTATTTCTTTCAAATTTTTTTCAAAACATTTTAAAAAACATTTAACAAAACTTTGACGTGGGCAATTCTTGAAATAATAGGACTGAAGCGATGCTCTCTATGGCTTGTCATCTTCAGAATGAATATATATTCTTGTGCTTCTCCAAACTGCGGATTTTTGTGATTTGGTTTGATAAAACTCTACAAAATGCAAACGCAGGATTGCGGTAGGATTGAACTTGTCATGAATCCATCTTGTGTATATCCTGCAATCATGACATTCCATTAAACCATATTTTTTGGAGGCATTTTGTCAAACAGCTACCACCCCTTTCTATGCTTCCACATTTTGCTTACATGTCTACTAGGGTAGTTGCAACTACATCGGACAAAATTGCTCTGTCCGTTATCATTTGACAGATTCTGCATCCTGTTCGAAAGCTCCCATTTTCGCACAGGTAGGGAGGCTGCTGGCAAAGGTTACGAAGTTTGGCTTTATAGCTGCCAGTTGCATTTGCTTGGAAGTTACTGAAGTCTTTACAAAAAATCCATGTCGCGTATATCCAGGAATCAAGGCATTCCATGACACCACATTTCTTTAAGGCATTTGGTCAAACAGTTCACGTCCCTTGTCTGTGCTTCCACATTTTGCATACTTTTCTATCACAGCATTTTGGCTTGTCTTCCATTCGCTGCAATAACTTTATATAACTAAACTCTTTGCCAGCGTCCACAAAACTTCTACAGCGCGGGAATCAAGTTTCGAGTTTGATTTGAATGGTAGGTGGGAACTGGGCGGTTCACTACTGACCGCGACGGTTAACGGGACTGCTCAGGAAACGGAAACAAGTACAGGTGAAAGGAGCAGATGGAATGGGACCACACCAGCCACCTAAGCGGTCAACGCTTAGAGTGTGCTGGTTAAGCCCGCCAGGTAGCTGGGAATGATTGATGCAATAGTAAATCAATGTTATTAGATTTCCACAATTATATATGAATAAAGTTGTTGATTCGAGTTGTGTAGTTTTGAATTAATCGCCAATCACACTGCGATCCTTAAGCTCTCTATCCTCGATGATGGATCACGAGTGTGGATTCTCAAACGCTGATTCAAAAAAGCTTACACAATCTAACTAAAACAACTATTCATATGCAATAGTAATGATGATGGTGCACCCATACATTGACTAGAATATGCAGATCATGGTAAATTATTATGTGTAATTGTCCCAAAAATGGTACAAACCTCGCTCAAAAGCCATCAAAATGAAGGGAATCGGGAAGGACATGGCGGTACAAGTTGAGCTGTCCAAAAGCCATCAAAATGAGCTAAGAAATAGTGAAAAGAAAGGCTCCATGGTTGGCAGATTTTCAGCCTCAAAACTATTACAATTCATGCTGCCGACATTTTATTTCCGATTAACAAGCAACACAAATGCCCTCCTAAATCATTCAGACTAGTTGCAACTAAAACAACCGATCTCCTAAACATACATTTCTATCAAACTAAAGATTAGAGAGAATCTCAATGGCAGGTACCCGATTAGTTTACTAAAGATTATAAAAAAGATCTTTTACATATTGCTTGAAGGCTAAAGCTTTCAGATAGAAATCTAATTAAGACTACCTTGATCATACTCAAGACCAAACTAGACCAAACTAACCAGGCTCTATCATTTTCATCAACAATCTTCAATGCAATATTATGTTGTCAATTTAATAATCTTATGCTAACAAAACGAGGGAAACCACATATCGACATTATTGAGAGCATATCCATTCAACAATCTAATCAAAGATTTGCATGCATTAGAATAATTGTATTTTAAATGATGTTTTTTTAATAATTATATTTATTATAATTTTGCAGGCTTACAAAATCAATGCAATAATAAAATATTTTTCCTTAAATTCTATTTAACTCCAATTCTTCAATGGTTGCACAGTTCTCTCCCTTCATAATTTCTTTTTGTAAGTGGTTGGTCCAAAACTGACCCCAAAAAATTACCTCAACAAGCTTATATTTTTATTTTTGCAATATCCTATAATGTTAGTGCTTTACTGTGTAAATGAGTGTCATGATTAGATCTATAACTATAGTTAAGAAAAAAGTTACATGTCTGTTGATAAATGCATCTAAATGTCTCTTAAAAATTCAATAGGGCCCACACTCACTCATGTAATAGCAACATTTTTGCTAACCACACTCACTCATGTAATAGCAACATTTGTGCTGTATAAAATTTACTTGTTTTCTGACATAATTAAAATCTATATGTTTCCATTGATAAGTAGGAGGTATTTTTCCACAAATAAGAATAATTATGATATTAGTTATCGTGATTAATCAGTTTGAAGTCAACCATATTCCGTTGTTGGCAGTTCATCAAGAACCCATCTCATGATATCATCGAACCACTTAGCACTTATCGCATCAACCTTGGATGCAATGAGTGCTAAGTGGACCATATTTGATGGTTGGATGCCATGCTAAGTGGACCATCTCGATATCATGAGAGATGGGTTCTTGTTGAACCACTACCTGCTTTGTGCAAAACATGGGTCATCGAGCTCGACCTCAAATCCACACAATTGAATCCTCGATAGCAATATCATAATTATATGTCATGTTTCTACCGACAACAATATCATGATTAGTTGCAAAAGTCCCAAAATGGATTTTTTAAAATTGTCAATACATTTATTGTAAATGGGTGATACATCAGTTACTCCAATACAAAAGCAAAATAATGTGTATCAACAAACTTAAAAACTTAATAGAAGCTAAGGCAAGCCAAGTGAGAAGAGCAAATTGTGTGTTAAGTAAGAGAACCAGACTATGTGGGAGGAGACATTTGGGTGAGGAAACATAACCAGGATGGAGAGGCTTCAAAAATTGAGGTCCACACTAACTTAACTGGAACACTTTGGTTGGCCCCATCATAATTACGTTTCCTTCCAAGAAATAGATTTATTTGTATGTAGTATTTCAACCTTTGTTCCCACAATAGATTTCAATAAAGTTATAAACATTCAATTTCTTGTACAATTTTATATTCTAACTTGATTAACCAAAAGCACAATATTTTATCTGCAATCTTACTTTATGAGAATGGTAGGTCTCTCAAAATACATCCATGACTAACCTCCACAACAGTACAACTAATATGGTTAAACCTTACATCTATTGGGATATCAGGAGAGGGCCCAGAGGTCGTAGACCCTAACTTCACAGCTTCTAATTCGTCCTACCACGGAAATTTCAAATCAAGCCTCAATTTTACAAATTACTTGGCAAGTCCTCTATAACTATACTTGTGGCCACATCATCAAATATGATGCCACATCAGCGTGCTTTTTGTCAAGGTGTCTAAAAAGACCCAAAAAAAGTGAGATCAATACTTGTACATTCACAGCATGTTTTATTGAGCGTTGACGTGGAATCACATGATTGGTTGCTTTTAGATCAAAGCATACATTTTGTTTTAATTATGGGGTAGTCAAATCACAAATCTATTGACATTATATAAAACAACCAGCTGGGTATTATATAAATGCATTGGGTGCACGACTATTGGACCCCATCTAATTATTGCCCTCTCCTCTAATGACTCAAGTACACATCTAAAACTAACCTTTTATGGCTAGAAAACATCAAATCCACTTTTCCCCACCTAATCGGAGCACGCTGGAAGCAGAATTCAAATAAATTAAATTATATATGTCACCAAAGAGAAGAAACAAACAAAGACAAATGAACCACCCACCACTATTGAAAGTATTTTGTTTACCTAGTTAAATTGAAATAGTTTATAGAAGAAAAAGAAATACACAAACAAGTGATACAACAATGAATTGTTTTCTTTTTCCATGAGAATATTATTTGTAAGTTTGACAAATGAACTTGTTTGAGAAATGGCATTGCCCTTGCTATCAAGAAGTGCCACCATTAGATTGTCTTGAAGATACAGTACCAGGCTGCACCAAATTGAGATCAATAGGACAAATAATAGAGTACAACATTGTATTTGCATAAATAGTCACTTAAAAAGAAAAATCTGAATTCCACACTACTGTTTTTCCTCCCTTTACTTCAAGGCCATCATAAGCTTAAGCCAAAATAAATTAAAAAACAAGTGAATATAAATTCCATAAGCTTAACCCATCATAAGTTCAAACTTAGTTGAGATAACTTTAGGCAAGACACCTGATACTCGAATACATCCTAGCAACAAGGTATTTGAACTGACATGAAGACATCATTTTCGTTGCTTTTGTTTAAGCTTCAATGCAATTAGAAATTAATTTGATTTCTCTCTAACCACAACCTATCCCGCAGTAGGGTATTTGAACAAAATCAATACATTTCTTGCTCAATCAAACTATTACTGATACAACCCAAGTTGTGGATAGAGCCTTATACATAAAAATAAAAAAGATTAAATTTTCCCAGGGTATGGTCATAGGTGAAGGGAAAAAAATGAAACAACTATGAATCCTATTGCCTAAAATATTTAAGAAGTTAATCTTTACAAAATTGGCACACCCACATGCCCAGATAAAAGTTCTTGTCACTGCAGTGGACTTTAAAGCTAACAATCTTAGAGCCCAAGAACAAATCTTCAAAAAATTTGGAAGGTGATGCATGAAGTGGACATAACTATGCATGGTAGCTAATTGCTTCCAAAAATCAATGACAACAAACATACTCAAGTTGTTCCATGATAGATATCTATTGCCCTTTCTTGTTTACTCAATATAACCTAGTGAACAAATGTGCTATTTCAATGGAAAAAAATTGAAGCAATCATAGGCTTACTTACCCTGTTAAATATCTTCTCCAACTGCATGCTCACTGAGCGGGACTTTCCATTTCTAGGTTTTCCTCTGTCTGATAGCTTGCACTGCCATTACATGTTTTGTTGGTGGTTGAGGAAGAAATTGACGAATGCCCACATCTGTTTCAATGCATACTTGTCACCTCTTTCATCATGTAGACCACGTGCCTATAGGCAATCAACAACAAAGTACTTGTAAATATTTTTAATATTTTCCTCGCCTTCTTTCCCATTAAAACAACTTTTTTAAAAAATATTTTTGAAGAAAATGAAACCCCGAGAAAATACGGAATATCCAATCGCAAGCTAGATAAACCAATAATTTTTAAACAATGAATATATTAGAAAAATAAAACCTTGGCGTATAAGTATATATTTTGCTCTAGATAAACCAAAAAAATTTAAACAATCAATATATTAGAAAAATAAAACCTTGGGGTATAAGTATATATTTTGCTCTCATGCACAGTTCATGCGGATACCCTCTTCCCCCATTGCTGGACCATCTCAAACATAACAATTGATTTTAATTTTTTCTTCTGCTCACTTCTAATTGGTGACTCTTTTAAATTTGTAAATGATAAAAGCCAAAACCCCAGCAAAAATCTCACTAGCCAATAAGTGAATTTAGAGAAAATAACAAAATCAACACTTTAATAGCAAAATTGAATAGCACCATAGGTTAAATGGTTTTACCTCGTTCCCGAAAAAGCATTAATTCAAAAAATTGCCCATCGATTACATTAGTCTCCACCTATAAGGCAAGGACTAATAATTGCTAACTAAATGATCTTCAAAGAGGCACGAATAGCATGAACTTATGAGTTAAAAAGGTTGTAGCTTTGCATATTAATTTCCTTGGTAGTCCAAGATGTTGTGACTTGGGTAAGCTATGATTCCTTTAGCTAGCTAAATCACCTCCCAAATTTAATATGTTATTGGCCTTTAATTATATCTAGTGGCACTTGTCTTTATCCTCATACCTGGTGTTGACTGTTGAGTCAAATAGGTTGAATTCTCCAAGATATAGCCAAGTTATATGCCACGATATGGAAAGGGTTGACAACTATAATATTTTCCACGAATCTTTGTTTGCTAAGTTGACTCCTTTTCAAATAAACGCAATGCATTTACATGTTGCATACATATTAATCCTTTGTCTTATTTGTTGTAATTCGGTGTATGCAAAGGATCCTCGATTGGCAATCCTTGTTCGCAAATTAAATCATGTACACTTCTGACACTAATTTGTCTTGGTTTGATACTTTTCCTCCCCAGATGATTTGAATATTCAACTCCACAAACTCTTCATATAATGTTGAAACCATATATTCTATGACATACTATGATGATAATTGTTACTATGTTTCAAGCCTTTTCAATAAAATAAATATATATCTCTCTAATGATATGTGCTAAAATTTATCTATATTGAAATACTTGGACCTTCATTTATAATTGAAATTTTGTCTTCAAAGAAGACGCAAAATTTTGTTTTGTTTCCCAATGTGAATCCTGAAGTAGACCCATCGAAGGAATTGGGTTTTCATCTAATCCTCCAAACATTTCCAAGGGTTTTCCTCAGAAAATAAGTTGAAGTATAATTCAAGATTTTGCAATAATACATGTAAAGAAATATCAACTCAATGATGGATGCTCAAATGCCTTGCTCTCATCTCCTTTTAAAGGCTCAGCTGAGTATTCTAGAAGAATCCAATTGTAACCACCTCCAACTTCTAGACGAGCACTTTATTAAATAAAGTGACTTTATAACACTTAATAAAGTGACTTGTAATATTTTATTTATTTTTATTTGTCACTTTAATTAAATGAATTAAAATAAAGTTATCATTTTGGTATTTATTTAAAATAGACAACTATAAAATAATTAATTTAATTATTATTCCCTTATTGCTCAATTATTTAGCTTATGGGAATAAAATAAGCTAAATATCAATATCTATCATTACTTAGAAAAACGGGGACATTACATGTAGGCATATTTGAAAGCAAACTATTGGCATTATCCAACATCGTCATGGTTCTTACTATAGGGTCCTTAATATAAGAATATTATTCCTCAAAAGATGGATCAACATGCTTCCTCTTATTCTCAACAATTTGGATCTTGACCCATCATGCTCTCCTTTGTGTGGCCTCCTTCTCTATGGAGCAATTCCTAATCAGATCTTCAATGTTGTTAGGCTCATGCAAGAATGCTACCAACTTGAATCTAGTTCTTTGATCATGAATGAAGTGGTTTTGGTCACATCTCCTGACCTTGTCCACTTTCATTATGTAAGGAAGCAACTTATTCAAAATCAATTCCATTCCCTCCATTGATGTGACTTAAAAGTCAAAATGCAATAGGAGAGGGGAGGATGTCGTGATTCTTGCAATTTTTGAAGTGATTCTTATCATACTCATTCAATTTCCATACAATTTCTAGAAAGGAAATTTTGTCTAGCACATTTTTAGGAAGCACGTGTGGTGCTACTAGAGATCCATCTATTCTTATTACAATGATAACGTAATAGAAAAACCAATCACCCTAGTTATGTTTTATCCCCACCTCTGGGATATGGTCCCTTGGTCTCAAAAATCTCCTCACCTCCTCTAATAGTCATCAATCCAAAGGTTGACCAAAGTTCCTAAGAACTTCCTTGACAAAACACTCCTCAAAAATTGAATATTGGACTTCTCATAGTCCCTGTCCCTAATGTAGGTCCATTCATGCACTAGTAAAACTCTCTTTTTCTCATCCAAGGCCCTGATCTACATGTGTGGGGACCAAATATCTATCCCACTGAACAAAATAATGTGGCATATTAAAGAATACCATTTTAAATAAACTATGCTTTTATCTACCTTAATAGAGCTTAAGTCTGTGGATTTCATCTGCAATGTAGCCAACATAGTCATAGGGTTTATTCACATCTCTGCTCTAAACATCAATTGTTAACACCATCTGATTTATCAGTATTTGACTCTTGCAATCCAATCCCAATACTTGATAGAGCGAGAAGTATGTTTTACAAAATAATCTTCAAAAATATCAATAATTGAATGACTTTATTTCTCCACTAGCAAACCTTCTCAATTCTCTATTAGGACCTCTAGGCATGAAGCATGGAAACCATTCCACCCTATAACTGTCTCAGTGTCTCTGATACTCTCTATTAGCACTCCCAGATCTATTGGTAATTGGGCATTAGGGTTTAAATTGAACACCTTACAAATATATCTTCTATCCAGGTGCATCAAAAATTTCCCACCTGTGGTGAGCAATGCCCTCTTCTCAAGGTAGTAGGCCTATGCAATTCCTCTAATTTGGTCGACATTAATGAATACATTTGGAACTACCAACCTTCCCAACCCTAATATATAGATGTTACAAATTGGTATGTCAACTAGGCACTTTATGAAGGCATGCTTGAATAGGGCATATCCCTGAACTGGGATAATGGAATCCCTATAATTTTCATTCTTATCAATAACCCTATTGACCATAATTCTTCACCCTTGTGACATTCTAGGTCACTTAGATGACACAAACAATTGTGCCATGATATCATCATCCAAGATTTCCCCTCTTCACACCCCTTGAGGTTCCAACCATGATATCTTTTCTAGGATTTTTAAGTAAATATAGAACTTTGGATTTTATATTTTACACTTAGAAGAAGACTTATTTACAATTTTACATAATTTCTACCCCTCTAGATCCCTAATTCAGCTTTTGGGTATGATAAACCATAAAACACTAACCCTTTATATCAAAGGATTACAAAGATTGTTCGAATTCACTTACTATTTCTTGCTTGCTAAACCTTAGAAACACCATGAAAACCCTTGTTCGCTTGGAAATTCACAACAATTTCACTCTAATATCTTCACTTTATTCCTTGAATGATAAAAATTTATGTAATTAATCCAATTCCCTCAAAAATTTGGTATATACATATCAAATTTGTCATCAATGTCTTTGCATGCTTGAACACATGACCAGTGGTAGAACTGTTCTTCATTTTTGAATATGGAGCATTGATTTGTTGAAGATTAATGATGATCGTGAGAATTTGAAATCCTTTTTGAGAAGAAAAACTTTCATTCTTTTGCAAAATGTTGAGACACATGTCATTATTTTAGGGACTCGTGGAAGCAAAGGGAAAATCTTATATGCTTCCCTGATAGTGCTTTTCTCCGCAAAACATTAGAAACAAACATAACAAGACACATTGTTTGATTTTGGTAGTTTTGGGGAAACAAGCTCAACTTTAAATTATTCCATGAAGGTTTAAGTTTGTGCAAAAAGGAAGAATCCATGTTTATTGCACAAAAAAAAAGACATTTTGCTCACTTGCGGGGATAAATTTTTCAAAATAAAGGGCTTCATGATACATATAACTAGAGTGATTTAACCACAAGTCGACACTTGGCGTTGACTAGGATAAAGGTGGGACCCTCAAAGATCTTCACTTTGGGAAAATTAAAAAAATTAAAGCACATGTGCACATATGTGTAAGATGTCAACCGTTCACTGAAGTAATTTTTTCTAAGTTTTCATTTTGTGAGTAAATAAACTATGTAACTAGTCATTGCAATAAAAATTATCTTTTCTTTATTAAGAACATATGAACATAGACGTCATAATAATATATTCAACATGGATTCCATTCCAATATCATAATTTCACAAATTACAATATTCCAAGAATGTGTACAAGTACATACATAGTTCAGCCGAGCTTCAAAGCAATAGATATAGATGGTCCAAGATCCGCCTTTCAAATCTTGGTCTTTTGTCACCTACTGAGTAGGAGAAGCATCACTCAAGTGCTTTTCCACCAACCACTAACTCATATGTGGTCCCCTGCACATCTATCATACAATAGATGGCCCTTACCCTTCGACAAATAGATTGGTAGAGTAACCTTGTACAACAACCATTTTGAGCTTAGTGTTGTGCCCTATATGACTAGAACTTGTAACTGTTGGTTGAAAATTTTGTATACCTTGAGGATATACAAAATTGTGGTTTCAGCCACAGTGTGTGAGATAAACTCTCCTATTTTCAAAGGGAAGGCTCCCCCTTTTCTGTCTATTTTAACAATTCGGAAATACACTCTAACTATAAATCTATTCTAAATCTGGGTGAAACTCTGTCTTTTTCTCTTTTTCCAGAAAAGACACTTATTCTTTTCTCTTGTTTCAGAAAAGAATCATAGCTGAAAATATAAATGATTTATGAAGTAAACAAATAAAGAAGCAAAGTTTCCATAAAGGCACAAAGTCCTCCGTTGCTCCTCCGGGACGGGAAATCAAATTGAAAGCACAAAGTCTTTGACAATTTACTCTCCTATCAACCTTTTTAGATGATTTTCTGGTAATTAAGTACAGTATGTAGCAGCTCAAAATCTAACTACATGATGTACTTTTAATGCACAAACATAGAAAATAAAAGCAACACAAAGTCTGCAAGTTATCTCCTTTGCTTGAGCGTTCTACAATAGCTTCAAATGTGACAAACAGCTCAAAGTCTGCAGTATCAAATCTAAAAACCAATTTAAAACTTTAAATACAATTTGCAGCTCAAAGTCTGCAAGATTGAGTTTAAATCTCTCTTGTATAACACCACAAAACCCACAATCAATTCCAGATAATGTCGTCACATCACAATTTGTACCAACACAAAGTTTGGAAGCAATTTGTTTTCTTTATTGATTGCAATCTGATTTACATCTAAACTCAAAGTCTTAGAATGCATCCACAAATTGGCAGAATTTTGTTGCATTGCCAAAAGATAAAAAATTACAATAGACCCCCTCAAGTATTTATAGGAGAGAGGTCTGGAGAAAAAGGTGGGAGGATCTCAACAAACTTGAGAAAATCTCTCAACCGGTAACTAATTGCAATTGACTTATTCAAAATTACAATCCAAATTGTGATTTGTTTTGTAAGATCTTACATGTAATTACATTTTCCAAAACTGCAAGGAAAGAACACTTGCAATTGCAAAACTTGTTTTTACATATACTTTGTCGAAAGTGAAAATACATAAAACAACCTAATATTTTAATTTGTCTCATTCCTATCTTTGAAAGACAAGAACTTGCTGATGATTTCTTGCAACTCAGCTGGATCAGGGCCTAGTGTGTTCTTGGCAACAACAACGGTCTTAATGATAACATCATGATCTCCGACTGTGACCTCTCTGTGTTCTTCGAAAGCAGCTTGCATCTTATCAAGGATTGTTCGATGATTGACGAACTTGTGGATTGAATCCATGAAGAACCGATCTGAATCGAACTCTTGGTGAAGATTTGCAGTAATCTGAGAAACAACATCATCGGTTGCAAACAATTCTCTTTCATAACTTAACACTGTGCAAGGGATTTTCTTAAAGTTTGAAAGAATATCTTGTTCAACTTCAGCATTCATCTCAAGGGCAGCTTGGATTTAAAGTCAAGTCCAAAAAGTTCAACTTTCAAGCCTTTAAGCATTTCGGGTTTTTTAATGACTTCAGCAATTTTACAAAAGGCAGTCGGAATTTCTGGGGCATTTAGCAATTTTTATTTTTTGCAATTTTTATAATTGCAATTCTGGCTACAAACCCCGACTTGCAATGGGTGAATAAAAACCCGATTTGCTTTACTTCAAAAACATCATCATTTTTTTTTGTTTCTTTTCTATTATCAGAAAATGGTAAATGGGATAAAGTGAACAATACGAATGACATGAGAACGGAATGCAATGAAATGATATGAAGGGCGAATATCAATGGAATGAAAGAAAAATGAAGGGCGCATGGTATAAGGAGAAACACGTTTTTGGCATAAGAGCCACATTCATGAGTGAGGATATATCAAAGATGGAAGGCGTATAGGATGAATAATGCATTTTTCAGAAAGGCATAATGAATAAATGTATGACGTTTCAGTATGGAGGTGAAAATAGGGTAAATGAAAACGTATTTTCAATGAAGGCGAGTTGAATAAATGTCATTTTAAATGAAAACGCGTTTTCAGAAAAGCGAATAATGGCAGATACATATATACAAACGATTTCAAAAATGGAGGCAATGACAAATAAAATGCAAAGAAAAAGAAGAAAACGCGTTTTCAGAAAGGCATAATGAATAGAAAATGGACGAGTAAAAGAAATGCGTTCTATACAAGACATAAACAAAAAAAACGTTGGAAGAAAACCCTAGGCGCAGGAATGGCATCGGACTTTCTGGAATTCTTTGCAACTTAAAATGACACTAAAAACTGAAATCGGGCTTTTTGGCTACAAACGCAAGTCCTCTCTTGTCAAAATCGGGCATTTATTTTTAACAAGTGCATTTAAAGTCAATCAAGGACTCTTTTAATGCTATTACAAGTCATTATAAAGAAAATCAGGCTTTTTAAAAGCCATTGCAAGTGAAAATTGGATCTTTCAAAGACAACTGCAAGTATTTAAATAAAAATCGGAGTTTCTTGAAGTCTTTATAAGTCATTAAAAGGAAAATCGGGACTTTTAAAAGCTATTACAATTACTTTATAAAAAGTAACTTGTAATAAACTTCAAAATCTCCTATAATTGCAAGTACTTCAAAAAGTTCCTACAAAGAAAAAGAAAGTCTTAAAAAGTAACTTGTAATGAAGTTAAAAATCTCCTACTTGCAGTGAGGTTACAAAAACCCGAATTTGACCAAAAACACACTGAAAAAGACTCAGAATTCTACGAAAACGGACGAGAATGTGTAAAAAGTGGTAACCCAAAGAACTACAGACTTAAAATTGAAATTTGCTAATCTTTTCACCTCGTAATACGTGCCATAGAGAAGAAAACCTTCAATTTTAATCAAAATTTCGATTGGTTATCCCAATTTTAAACAAGTCAAAAATTAGGGACAACATAACCCTACAATCTAGAACTAGCATGCACTACAAGGACATGGTGAACTGATAGTGGAGCTAAAGGAAATCACACTACTTTGGCTAAAGTGTTCTCACTCAATACTTCGAGTGATAGTCATCCTATTCACTTACACTACTCAAGCTCGATTTGACTTAGGGCCACTATAATCTATGCATAAGTATTTCCTCCAATGGGTAATCTTTAACCCCAAAAATAACCTATCCCTTTTCCCACAAACTCTATGGTATTTCTACTCACAAAGCATATGAACAAGTTCTCTCCCTTCAATGGACAATCAATCCCAGGAGTAACTCACTAGCTATCTAGTATAATCAAATAACTTTAGCTATGAATAACCCTTATGTTATCCTTGTTTAATCATTCCCAGTATCTTAATACTAATGACAACAACTTCTCCTATTATGGAGTAATTACAAGAACTTTCACAAAAAAGCATAAATAACTTCTTTTTCCTTTTCGAAGCAAATGTTATGTTTTCCAAATGCAAGCAATCACAAGTAGTTCAAATAAAGTATTCGAAATTCAATCTTTCATAAACAAAGACAAATATGAGAAGATTAGATCCTCATGCCTGTAATACGCTTAACCACTTGACTAACTTGGCACACAACCTTCCAACAATAGCTTACTAGCTTCACTTAGACCTCTTCAAGCAATACTTCAATAAGACTTCTCTCACAAGTTGATAATATGCTCTCACAAATATAGCTCTTCATGAAATACTCAAGGCTCTCACAAAATACAACAGAATGTAATTGCAGAATAATGCAAAATAGTGCATCCCAAATGAGAGTATAAACCTCTCTATTTATACAAAAAATGGAGACTTTGCAGCCTAAAAAAAAGGCATGGCAGTCGACACATCTCTTCATGCAAGTCGACTCATATCTCTCAGCTAAAAAGTGGCAAATAACTAAGTACGAACTCAACATATCATGCTACAGGTTGACCTTTCTAATTGACAACAACAAAAGACTTATTCAAAAGTGCACATGCTCAAACGATGACAATTGAATTGCAACCAAAATGGACTTCTATAGAGAATAGAACTTCATAATTTGGTGCTAAGTATGCAGCCATCTTCTTCTTACTTCAGCATGGTTATTCTCATTGAATCAGTCTATTGTTAATAAGCAACACCTTACTACATCGACTTAGTCATAGCTTTACTGAGAAATAGAGGAAAGATGAGTTGCTTTAGCACATAAATGGTGCTTTGACCAGTTCTTGCCTTCTTGTTTACTTTTCCTATTCTCAAGCATTCATTAATATTTATGAGGCTGGCTTAATATTCTATCACTTTATATCTTAGATATAAGCATTCTCAACTTTAAGTAATTCGCTATTTAAATAATAAAGACTCATTTCATAAGCATCAACTAAGGTTTAATTTCCATATCGACCTTATTACTATGCAATACTTAGCATGTAGTTCGACCTTTATTCATTGTCAATATATGCTTTATTCGACCTTTAAATACTTTGCATATCTCATATACAAATCGCCTATGATTTAGATATATAAATCGGCCCCTAAGAATTTATAATAATCGACCTCCAAGCATCAATATACATATGTGTGTGTGTGTGTACAGATGGATATATATAGATATGCCAATAAATCACACATGTATAGATATCTATATATACACCATGCCAATCAAGTATGTATACATTTGATATAAAAACGAAAATGAACAAGTTAACATTGATTTAATAATAGTAACCATACATTGACTGTATATATATATATATATATATATATTCCTCTATGTACATGTATACATATGTATACATATACTGATACATCTGTATGGACATTTTTATTTGTCCATCATACATATGTATCGATACATGTATACATATGGATATATGTATATATCTCATATATATATACACATTCGATTGCACAATCAAGCACATACATAATTACCATTGTGTTGATAGGGAATAGACGTGTGGTGTATTAATACATATACACATTCATGTTGTATTTTTCATTCGATAGCTCCATGCTCATAAGCAACCTATTCATAAGTGTGCATAGGTACGTCTACCTATGTACCCTCATGTATGTGTTGCTTCATGTGTATGGTCTATTGTCAGCATGCATATGTATACCTATACATACATCCCACGTGTGTTCACCTCATCAATACAAACATAGTAATATAGGAAGAACTCATAAGCTCTAACATATAAGCATCATCCAAGAATGCACTAAATATTAAACAAGACCCTTACTTATGTAGACACACATACTAAGGATGACTTACCAATTCCCAACACAATAACTTGACTCAACCATTCTATTGTGAGTGTGTGTAAGCTCATATAGGTTACATTACTGGTTACCCGACCAAGATATTCTCCTAAGTGATACTTCCCCTCCACCTAGAGGATTGAACATATACCTACATCCAACCAACACATTCCCACGGTAGTCAAGTGTTCAAAAAAATATGCATTACACAATATTTCTCCATAGTTAGAATATCCAATCCAATAACCATCCATTTCACATATATGTATTTCTTCACATATCATTAAATGAAATAACATTCATTCTTAATTTATTGATATCCAAGTGCAAGCACAATTTATTCTCATTCAAAATTCAAATCACATTCACATTTACCCTACATAGTAATAGTAAATAGTAAATACACAATTGGGGTGCAACAATATGAATAAATCAAGTTACTAGGAAAAAGTGCCAACAAAGCACAATAAAAAGGGACATAGCTAGACAACTTAAGACATCATGTGAAAACAAAGCTCATAATTTTATTGGATCGAGACCCATACATGTCAATAATATCAAGAAACAAAAGATCATTTTGTAGGCTCATGACAAGAAAATAATAACATGAGAAGTTCTCATAAACTAAAGAGGCTATGCGAAATGATGCCACACATCATGTGGGGCTTGGTTAAAGGACAAAAATTTTAGTGATAATTAAAATATATTTAAGGTAGTAGGCTCATCCAGTTTTCTAGCAAATTGAACCAATAAACAAACTAGACAAAGGCCTTAAAGACATAACTTAAAAGGCTAAGATCATAACCAATAGGAAATAATCAATTATAAGAAAAGTGCTAGGGTTTCAGGTGAGACTTAGGGTTTTCATGAAGTTCTAGGGTTTTCAAAGCCCTAGTACAAATTTCTTGAATAAACCCATGCAAAATATATGATTTTAAGAATTCTATAGATTAGAAGTAGCTCAAAGGGACAAAAATTGAACAACACCACCACTTCCAACAAAGAATTTGTAATGAAAAGCTTATTTAATATGAATATCTCAGAAGGTGGTATGTTGCTAATCATTTAACTGGGTTTGACATGTTCACTGGTCAATTGAGTTCTGTAAATGTAACCTTTGATAACATGGTTAGGGCTCTCTTGATTTTGTACTCATTTCCAAAAAGATGGAATAGCTTGGTCATGGGTGTGAGTAATTATGTTTCTAGTTTAAGCGCTTTAAAGAATGATGATTTTTTATTGCCTTGGCTTCTATAGAAACAAATACAACATTATGGCAGAATAGGATTGGGAGCATGATCGAGAAGGGGATGAGGATTATCCACTCAAAGTATTTATTGCTAGGCTTGAAGCAAGTTGATTTGATTTTTTTGTGAAAACTATGTTTATGGAAAACAAAAAAGAGTCTAATTTCTCAGAGTTGGAAAGGAAAAGAAGAGTAAAAATTTAGAGTTTGTATATCCATATGTATGGGGATCAGCTAAGGTATCATCCTTTGGCGGCTCTTATTATTATGTTACTTTTATTGATGATGCAACTACAAAAATAGATTTATTTCATTCAAATAAAATTTGATGTGTTTGATACTTTTAAGAAATGGAAAGATTTGGTTGAGAATGAGATAGGAAATAAGTTGAAGTGTCTCAAATCATGGATTTTGATAGTTACTATTAAAACCATAGGATTCGTAGATAAAAGACAGAAAATGGTGTGTCATAAAAGATTAATAGAACAATCATTGAGTGTGCAAGGAATATGAGATTGCATATAGGATTGTCATTATACTTTTGGAAGATGTTATGGATATTGTTGTTTACTTAATAAATAGAGGGTCTTTAAGTTCCCTGGATGTTGGTATTCTAGAGGAAGCATGGCTAGGTAAAAAGGTAAACTACTCATTTATAAAAACCTTTGATTGTGAAGAATTTGTCCATGTTGATATAAAAATAGAACAAAGCTTGAGGAAAAATCCAAGAAGTATACTTTTATTGGATATGGAGTTAATGATTTTGGTTTTCACTTTTGGGATTATGAAAATCACAAATCATTAGTAGTGTAGATGTGATATTCAATAAGGTCATATACAAAGATTAGTTGCAGGGAAAGAAACATGACAAGAAAAATATAAAATATACAATGCTTGATGAAATCCCAAAAATGTAGTTCCAAAGATGTCAAAAAATAAAATGTTCAACCACAAGAACAACAACAAGTACCTCAAACTCCTGCAAGAAGATCTACCAAGTTAAGTAGACCCCTTGAATGATACTCTCCTTCATTGTATTATGTATTGTTGATTGATTCTGGTGAACCAAAAAGGAATGACGAAGCAATGCAGGTACAAACCAAAAAGTAGTAGAAAGGCATGAAAGAGGAGATGGGATCTTTGATACAAAACCAAACTCAACACTTGGTTGAGTTTTCTAAATGTAAAAGAGAATTGTAGAACAAATGGATTTAGAGGATGAAGGAAAAATATGGAGGAAAAATGAGGTACATGACAAGAGTTGTTGTAAAGGGTTTTGCATAGAAAAAATATATAAAATTTGATGAAATATTTTCTCCCACTGTTAGAATGACTTCAATCAAAACTATTTTAAGTCTAGTGGTAGTATATAATTTTCATCTTGAATAACTAAATGCAAAGATAAATTTTCTCCATGAGGATTTGGAGGAAGATATTTATATGCAACAACCACATGGGTATGAATTCAAAGGTAAGGAGAACTTAGTGTGCAAGTGAATATGAGCTTGTATGGCCTAAAGCAAGCTCCAAGGTAGTGGTATTTAAAATTTGATAGGTAATGACATAGCAAGGTTACAATAGATGTCATTCTGACCATTGTGTTTAATTCCAAGAGATTAGATAATTAGAGCTATATTATCTTGTCATTATATGTAGATGGCATGCTTGTTCCCAGGTCTAACATTCATGATATAAATATACTCAAAAGGAAATTAGCCAATTCATTTGAAATAAAGGATTTGGGTGTTGCAAAGCAAATCCTTCATATGAGAATAACCATATACAAGAAAAATTATACATTAACATTGTCTCAAAGTGAGAATATAAAGAAGGTGTTGAGAATATTTCAAATGCAAGATGTAAAATCAGTTAGTACACCTTTATCCAATCATTTCAAATTGACTAAGGAGATGTATCCTAAGACAAAGGATGAGATAGACTGAATGTCCAAGGATCCATTCTCATGAACAATTGGAAAATTGATGTATTTCATGGTGTGTACAAGTCCAAATATTGCACATGTAGTGGGAGTTGTGAGGAGGTATATGAACAATCCAGGAAAAGAGAATTAGAACAAAGTATAGTGGATTCTCAAGTATTTGAAAGCTGGTACTACAACTCAAGCATTATGTTTTTAGGTTCCAACTCTACTTTACATGGATATGTTGATTTAGATCTAATAGGTGGTATAGATAGCAAGAGGAGCACCACATGGTATGTTTTTACTATAGGTGGAATGATGGTAAGTTGGATTTCAAGGTTGCACAAGGTTGTTGCACTTTCAACAACATAAGTAAAGTATGATGTTGCTACAAAGGCTAGTAAAGAGATGATTTGGTTATAAAGGTTTATGGAGGAATTGGGAAAGAAGCGGGAGGATAGTAGGTTGTATAGTGATAGCCAAAGTGCTATTCATCTAGAAAAGAAATCAACCCTTAATTCTAAGACTAAACATATCCAACTTAGGTACCATTTCATATGATCAGTTTTGGAAGATGGACAGTTGAAGCTAGAAAAGATACATGCTAGCTAAAATACTACAAACATGTTGAAAAAGGCAGTAACTACAAAGAAATTGATTACTTGCTCAATTTCAATTGCCCTTCAAGGATGATGGTGCATATGAGAAACTTTCCAAGTTCAAAGTTGGAGCCTAGTCTAGTAGGAGCAATAGCAATGGAGTTGCTATAATTAGTCTGCAAGTGGGAGATTTTTTGGAGCTTGATTATCTTCTTGGAGTTGTTATAGTCTTGAATCATAGATTTTTGGGAAAGGGGACTCTCTTACATTCCTAGGATTTTGCACCTAAAAGGAGAGAGGAATCCCAAAAACCTTGATGGCTCACTCAACAATATGCCCTTGAGATTCCAATGCCAAGATGATTGAAATATTTCTAAGGGGAATGTCCTAGATTCAAAGAATTGATAAAAGTAATTAAATACTAATGCAAAACTAAGGAAATGCACTTTGTTTGAAAACACAATGTGATATGCAAAATGAACTAAAAATGCAAACAAACTATAACAAAAATTAATGAAACTAAAGAGGTGCACCTGGAAACTGGAAAGTGATGGAGAGGAGATCTAAAATCTTATAGAAATCACTGTTGAATCCTACTGGGACACTTATGCCAAGTTGGGCACCTTAGTCCTATTTCGGGGAAACTCTACCGGAACAAGTTTCAAACAAAAGGGTACTCAGAACTGCAAAAACCACTTTTCAGGCCTGGTAGTGGGACTAATACACCACTGATGGCGACGTAGTCCACTTCCAGATTTTGGGAAATTCAAAGGTGCAATATGTAGCTCCCGGTTTGCACTTCAGCTCTTGACAGGTTTCCAGATTCAAAACTATAGAATTTGGCCTGTAGGTGTTCTCCAAGCTTCTTTTAGGGATTTGACCACTTTGAATGATTTTGATGATTTTTTGACAACTTTTCACACCTTTCTCTTTGACAAATATGCACACAAGGCCTGCAAAACACATGCAAAGAGGGGAAAAAGTGTTAAGGGGTTAGTGAATAGGGGTTTGCCTTGGTCAAACCCCAGTTTGGTAATTAAACCCTTGAAAATGAAATGAAATGAAATGAAAAGAGAATGATGAATGAACAACATGCAATGCTACCACTCACCAAACCATTGAAGTAGAAATCTGAAGATATGTAAGAAGAAGCTCCAATGGATGTAGACTTAAGAATGCTAAAGTGAATGCTTGATAATTGATGGAATGCTTGAGTGAATGAATGAGTGAATTAATGAATGAATGGGGGTGAAATGAGAGGTAAAACCCTATATTTATACATGATTATACAAAATTTCCTGAAAATACCACATCACAGGCCGACCTCAAGGCTTAGAGAATAATATCCTACCAGAATTTTGAAATCATTTTGATTTTTGAGCCAAACAGGACTCATTCGTCCCTAGTGGTGAATGGGTCCCACTTAGGCATTTTAAGTGGGTGTTGGAAATTAAGGTGTATTAAATGATTTTTAATGGGATTATTCTAAAAAATACACTTAAGTAAGGCATGTAAGTGTATAAAGGGACCAATTAAGCATAATAAAGGGTCAAATTATTGATGACAAGCCTAGAAAAGCATGAAAGTTTGTTACAACACTTTACAACAATTTGAAATAAGACTTGGTAAGTAATCAAAATAGGTTATTTAATTGAATTATAGTAAAATGGTCCTAGAAAAGTGTGAAAGTGTGTTGCAACACTTCACAATACTTTTACAAGGCATCATAAAGTTCTTATTGATTCACAAGGGTCCAAGACCTAATGTGAATTTGTTGACCACATTACAACATTAAATCAAGGCAAAACTAGGCCAACATCCATAAGAAAGACCCAAATGAGCATGAAAATGTCCAAAGATACATTTTTCTACACTACAAGTCTCTAAGTGGGAGATTGTTGGTTATGGAGCTTGATCATACTAGTTTTGGAGCCCATTTAGCATGGGGGGTGTAGGGGGTACCTACAGGGTCTAGGGGGGCTATCCCCTTGGTGGAGGGTTCAAAGGCCCCACACCTCAACAATGGTTCGAGGCAATGCCCCCGAAAAGCCATATTTTATATATAATTGTTCATTGTAAATCTAAACCATTTATCATTAGGTCACAAATCTAATAGTATATGTTATGTTGGATTTTCTTGCACTAGAAGGCAACCCCTCTTTATATGAGGTCATTGTATTATGATAAGTTATTACATTGTACTGTATTGTGAGGAGACTATGATAGAGAGAAGAGAAAGTTACATTACATGTGTTGTAGGTTGTATCCCTTCATTTTGTTGGACGAAATAAAGGAAGGATTGGTTGTTTCTCTATGGACATAGCCCATATAGGGTGAACCATGTATATTTGTGTCTCTATGTTTTGTGTTATTTTTATATTTTATCTCAGCATTCATTTTATTGTATATTGCTCTATGATCCTATTCCCAGCAACCCATTATAGTTTACAAATAATTAGTTTTGATCCCTTTTCTGAGGTATTGACCTTGCTCTTCAATGTTAAACTTTGCACTCATAATCTTTTGAAACATGTTTACCTTAGCAATATGAAAGTGATGGTGCTTAGAGAATTCATTGGAACTCATTGTGCTAGGCGAGGAAGTTAAATTACTTCACCATTTGCCTTAGTCAAGTCCTTGGATCAATCCAACAATTTAAAACAAATGTGAAGATATGACAAGTGGTAATGAAAATGACTATGAATATCCTTATGATCTTAGATGTTGATGCAAGTGATGCTCTAAGGCTCTAGTGATATGCAAATGATAAAGCTCTCTTGTTGATAGATTACATATGTTTAAAATGGATTAGGGTTTGACCTTTTATACAAAAATGTAGCGCCACAAATTGAATATTTCGTGTTTGAGTTAGTATATAACTAGTTGTTGGACGCAAGTTGGCTTGGGTCAATAATTAAATTTTAATTTGGAGATTTTGTTGGGAAATATGGGTCATCTCGAAGAAACATCCAAGAACAGTAGTGCCTTTGGTAACTCTTAATTTCGTTAAATTGCCTCAAAGACACGTACAACTGTGCCACAAACCAGAATTAGACACGGTGCATTTCCCACATTAACCCTTCTGAGAGAAGCACATGTAAATTCAACAACAAGCATTAACAAATTCTACAAACAAAACCAATAAACATGAAAGATGGAACAAAAGATTAGAACACAAATTTACGTGGGGAAAACCCTTTTCGGGTAAAAAAACCCCACCCTCCAAAACACTCAGCTCAATTGTATTAATCAACAACAACAACAGTTACAATACAATCTCAAAGCTATGCTCTTCAGGAGTTTACATCTTGTTCATTCTAGAGAATATAGGCAACAACATTGTTCAGAACCTTCTCATTGTTACAATGTCCTCAAACACACAATGCAGATTCATTTGAGTTCACCCTCTCTGCTATCAGGTTCACACCACCCCAATTGTTATGTCGTTCTTCTTGCTATATTCACTTTGACCCTTCGATTTCCAGGAAACAACTGTCCAAACCGATTCAGTTCGCTCAACTGCCAAGAAGCTCAACTGTTGACATTATCCCACATTGGCGCAGAATATCAATAGTCATAAACAAAAGCCCAAAGACTTTAGGTATCCATGAGTTATCCCTTTTGATTACCAACTCACTTGTACACCCGTGGTCAAACCAACCATCAACATGGCCCCACCAAAGTGAACACCCATCGATGTATCACTCAAAAATGATAACTTCATAACCACCGCATACAAGTTACAGATTTACCAATCCCCGCGACCACTATTGCCCAGTCGGAGAAAACTCAAACTTCATAACCACCGCAAACAAGTTACGAAGTTACTGAAAACATTGATGCCGCGACCAATAAAGGAGATCGACCAGACAAGAAGTTATGAAACTTCCAAACTCCGCGACTAAGGTTACGAACTTAGGAATTTCAGCGATCAGCCGACAATGAAGACTTGAATAGAGATACAAGCCAACAAATAGAGGCACAATTTCCAACAGTACAACAGTACAAGCAAGAACCATCACTTTCAGAGGTCTAAGCAACAAAACTAGGGTTTCTCCAGTGAGTTTGAGACACACATTCTCAACAGATTTGAGGGTTAAAACTTTGTGTAGTTCAAAATCACAAATATAGGTTTGATCTAAATAGAAAATGATAAGAGTGACAATTGGAGCTACATCCTTGAGATGTGTAAAGTTAGTTTAGTCAAAACATTAAAAAGAACTCCACAAAAATATATAAATTATACACTAGACCATCATACTAGAAACAAAAGACCGAAATGAATCCAAAACTAATGTAACATTTTCCCCTCTTAAAAACACATACCAATAAAATTACAATGAGAGTATAATAGTAACTTTAACATGTATTAATTATCCCATAATTAATTTATAGCAATATGCAACGATAATAAAAAGAAAATACCTCTTGGAATTGATTCTAGATGTAAAAAAATCCATCTTAATTTTTGTTTATTAAAAAGATATGACAAAGGTAAAGGAAAAACATGAAGATGAAAATTTACAATAATAAATTTCGGAAAACCTAATTTGAAATCGTTGATACAGACAGACGAATTTGACGACATGCCTGGGGCATTCCAGGCCATTTTGGTCTTTAATCTGTGTAGTATGTTAAATTCATTACATTGCAGGTGAGTAATTTTCAGCGTACATTTTACACATTTCACAGTGTTTCTCTCTCTCTCTTCAAATTCTAAATTTAACCAGTGAATAGACACTGAGTCTAGTTATAATTCATTCATTATTACAGAAGCAGTATGGATTAAAAAATAAATACAGATAATAACCAGGTTTATATTTATTTGATGGCTAGGAATTGACTGAAGATTCGGGCAATTACATTATCAATAGGATTTGAGCTGAAATAAAACAGGTAAGGGTTTTATCTGTTTCTGTTGATTTATATGTGGAGTGGCGTATTTAAAATTTTGAAGGAAAGATCCAGGGAGTTGAATAATGCTGGTGCACGGAATGGATTTCGATTTCGTGTTTATGTTTAGGCATTGTTGATACTTGCTATTGATTGTTCTCGCAACTGTCAACATGGGTTATTTTTAATCCGTGAATAAAAATCCACACTGAAAAGCCAAACCGAGATTTTTGTGCAAGGCGGTTATGTTTATGTGAATTTTTTGTCATTGTCAGTATTTGCAAGCAAAGTTTTGAAAAATTTTCTGGCACTAGAAGTTATAACATGCTAGTGTGTTAAAAGGGGATTGAACACCGATCTTGTTACTTGCAAATGTTACTGCAGAAGTAAATCCACACCAAAAATGCCGATCAAGGTTGAAAGTCGAGCTTTAACATTATTATTGATGTTGAACATGCCACTGTTCTGAATATGAATTGAACACCAGCCATTTTACTTGTAAATGTAAATCCACACCAAAAGGCCACACGAAGATTTTGTGGGAGGCATTTATTTTTCATTTGAATTTATTATTATTGTCGATCCTCGAAGGCAGAGGTTTCACATTTGTATTGTCGTAGAACATGCTGTTGTCCTGAAAGAGAATTGAACAGTGGACATTTTACTTTTAAATGTAAATCCACACGAAAAGGCCTTGCTAAGAGTTTGTCTGAAGCATTACTTTCATGTGAATTTATTATTGTTGTTAGACTTAGAAATCGGAGGTTTAACACTTGTGTACGTGTAGAAAATTCTTCTATCCTAAAGTGGAATCAAATGCAGTACATTTTACTTGTATGTAAATCCACACCAAAAGTCCACATGGAGGTTTTTGGGCAAGTCGCTTAAAGTTTATTTGAATTTTTTATTAATGTTAGTTTTCACAAGTGGATGTTCTCAAGTTTGTCTTGGCATAGAACATGTCACTTTTATTTGATATGGGCCATTTTACTTGTAAATGCACATGCACACCAAAAAACAAAGGTTGGGTCTTTTTGCATTTCTTAAATTTTGTAAGCCCTATTTTCTAGGCGCCTTTCTTGATACCTGTTAATTTGATTGTCTAATATTTTTTCATAATTGGAATTTTCCAACACTTGCTTTTCATCTTAGTACATCTCTTCATCCTCGAACTTCATGGGTTTGTCTCAACTCTTTAGTCTTCATCTCTAGCAATTCTTTGGATTGTGGCCTTCTGTTTTTGGTTGCCATATAACATAGTTTGGGATTGAATTTGCAGCTGTAGTTAGTAAGCAAACAGCTGGGCTGATGGCTGAACTAGAGTTTCAACCATAGATTCAATACTTGGTGAGTACTTGCTAGACTTGCGAGTACCCATGAGTTTTCTAATAGTGCTAGCAACTTGTGCACCAATTGTGAGTTGAGACACCTAGAATCCATTGGGCCCAACAAAAAGACTTGGCTGCTGCAAAAACAAGCAAATTCCTGTATAAATGTTGGAATGTGTTGTATATTTTGCTTGTTTTACACCTCTAATGGACTGTACATATGTCCACAATATTAAGCCATTGTTCAAGGTGGTTAATCGACCCATGGTTTTGTAATACCACAATGGTTTCCTATAGTGACATGCCTATAAATAAAAAAAATGTATACAGATTTGCAGGCTAAAAGTAAGAATTAAATTTAGAATACCACATAGCATCATATAATAAACAAAATGACAATAAAAGATAAAAATATTACTTCAATGTCAATTAGTTAAACTTGAATGGCATGATAAATATTCATTACACAATATTAAAATAATAATGTCAACAATCAGTGTCATATAGATCTATTTGTGTAATAGCAAAGCAAAGAAGGAAATTTCATCAAGAATGAATGTTTTTTGTATTTTACATTCACAATGATGTAAAATGACTTTGTTTTAGTGTTTCAAATGCTTTACAAGTCACTTTGAGGGTTAGGGATCCCATTTTAGTCAAAGTCAAAGCCCAGCAAGGATTAGAGAAAGGCTAAAAGCAAAAAAAAAAAAAAAATCGAAAGAAAAATCCATCAATTTGCTGTGGATTTGTCAAAATTTGTGCATTTTGCCTAAATTGACCCCAGAATTACGCAGACTCATCCAATTCGAATCCACAGATGGAAAACAAAAAATTCCAGACAGATCCCTAGGTGAATCAACTCAGAACCTGTACCTGGTTCAAATTGTATCTGAACCCAGGGTTTCCAGGGCTGAACCAGCAACACTGCACTTTACCAAAGGTGCAGTATTTGACCATAACAGAACTATCGTAATTTCCCTTATGACAAATGGACCATTGCTGCAAGTCATGTTGGGGTATGGAACAACTTGAAGACTCTTTCAGTAAGCCCCTTTTGAGTGTGTCTCACCATCAATGCATACTAGTAGAACCTTTCACTGAAGCAGTTTGACCAGTAATTCATCACTCTACTTCATGCCCTTGACATTTTCCATATATGTCTTTTAGAGCATTCACAACTATAGGAAAAAAGTGCTCCATTATAGTTTTGAATTTTTCATTTATTAGTTTTGTGTCCCTTGTCCTTAGCTTTGTGCATTTCCTGTAGTCATTGCACTCCATGAAACAACAGCTATTTGAGGTATACGATGAACCAAACCGCTAGCCATCTTTATACTTCCAGATATTTGCACAAATGTCTACCAAGGTGTTCTCAAATACATCTTACAAAAACTTGCTTTTGAGTATTTTTCGATGGATCTCCAATCCTGTCCAAAGCTTCCATTTTTGCACTGGCTGGAAGAATTCGGGCAGATATTGCAGAGTTCATTGCATCTAAAAAGACCTGAACTTTATTAAGAAGTCAAATTCTTTGCATATCCTATAATCATCACACTCCATGAGACAACTACTCTTTGAGGCATTTGGTGAACCAAATCACTAGCCTTTTGTATACTTACATATTTGGCATACATTTCTACCAAGGTGTTTGCAACTACATTTGACAAAAATCTATTTTTGATTTTTTTCGATGGATCTTCAATCTGTAGATAGAATAACATATAGATTAGTTACTAGCTATGTTGTAATTTTGGTTAGTCAGTGAGAATGGTTATGCCTCGTCAGCTGATTGAATTAGTTTTGGGTAGTTGCCAACAGTTGAATTCTTTGGCAACTGTCGGCAAGTTTATATATTTCTTTTGTAGTCGGGAAAAGGTACCATGTTGTTGGAAAATCATTTCCTTCCCCATATCTATCTGTATAAGAGCATTGGAGCATTGAATGAATAAAGAAACCAACTATTACATCTTTTGAAATACTTTGTCATATCTTGGAAAATCATCTGGTGCTTATTAGATGCACAGAAACTAGATCAAGCCATGATTTCCTTCATAGAGTACTACAAAAAGTAGCAGTATCTCTGGAAGAAGGCTTCTGCCTTAGCATAGGTGGATTATTAAGCATATTCACCACTGCTCTTTGAAAGCTGTGTAGAAGGGAAATTACATTGAGAATCAATTTACACAAATGTCAGCCATGTCAGACTGGTACTGCTTCTACTACCATCTGCTCTCCCAACTGAACACAGCCCAGGATTCTGCATCCAAATGATTGAAAATATCGTGCATTTTGTGCAAAGACTCCTTGTAAAGGCTTCTATAGATTTTGTTGGGAGAGGAAAATTCCAGTACTCCATGTAAACATGCTTATCCTTTTCCTCCTCATTTGGGACAGATAAAACGAACAGCTTATGAAAAACAAATTTATTTTCCCACTCAATCTCTCATATGAGCAAAGAAAGGAAAAAACCAGCAGCACCCAGCTCACAATTGCAGGGGCAAGGGCATTCAAGTAATTGCATTTGTCTCTCTCTAGGCTTTGCACTGGTGATCAATATTCTTGACAGGGAACTTTTTTTAAAGTCTCCAGTCTTCTCCATATGTGGTTGCATTTAAGATTGACCGATATGGAAGGTCTCACAGGGTATGGTGCTCCATTAGCAGTGCAGTCTGAAATCCATTTGAATACAGATATGGTAGAAGATGGATGCAAGCTCTGTATTTAATGGTTGGTGATCGTAGGTAGAAGCTTTCAATTAATTGAATTTATCTTAAATTTGATTTCACAGTTTGGTACTCAATGCAGTCTATTGTCCAAGATGTCATATAAAGACCACTGCACAATTGTCGGAAAGGTATGAATAATAGAAAGAAAGAAAAGGTCCCCATAAGTAATATTGACACAACTATTTGCACACTAGATACTTCAATTTTCCATCTGTATCTTTCAGTATAATGGAATGGTTGGTAGCATTTTCTTGTTGGGAGTGAGGTAAATACTAATCTAAAATTTCTCATTTAATGCACATTGTGGAAGACAATCTGGAAACTAGCTACTATGCTCAATTTAATTCAATGCAGAAAAAAACACTATGCATTTCTTTTAGTAATAATCCCAAGATTTTTCATTCGAGTCTAAATTATTAGATTTGTGTTGTATACTTTGCATGTACTTTATGTTAGTTCTGTATTAAGCCCATGTGTGAAACATGAAGAGTTATGAGTGGGGTCTGAGGAGTTAAATGTGGAATATAAAGAGTTGTGTGGGGCATGAAGGATCACGTGTAGCATGAGGTGAGGTGTGGAATATGAAGGGTTATGGCCCATGCTTTTGTAGCCATTGTATTGTCAATTTCAAACCACTTGGTGGTATATTATGAACTTAGTGCCCATAAATAAAAACTCAGGGCATTGTAAAAAACATGACAATAGGTTGTGTAAACACAAGCAAGGTTTACACAAGAAGAGATATCAAGTAGTGATATTAAGGAAGTCCTAGAACAATAGGTTAGCCAGTGAGCACATGCTGGTGCTGGAAGACTAGCATAGGATAAATTTCATTGTATTGTGATCATTATTTTAATATTTTTTAATACAGTGTGTGGTGCTGTTTCGCTGGGTTTTCCCTCAAAGGGTTTCCTGAGGTAAATATGTGTCATCTTTAAGTTTGCCATTGTTTACTTTCTATTGCATTTTAGATACTATTAGCATAGCTTCTATAAAAGTTTATCAAGGAAATAGTAATTTTGTTAAGCATTGTTATTGTTATTATTTCCTTTCATAAATTAGCTACTTCATGTTGCATCACATAATATACATCAGAAATACATTGAATTCTATGGAGAGCCAAATGTGCTTGAAGTTTCCAAAGCTGAAGAGTCTTATTAATCTGTAATGTCAAGTTCATTATTCAATTGTAAGTGGAGGTTTTAAATACTTAAGTAAACTTATACATATTCATTTATAGAGTTGTGCAATTAGAAGCTTAAGTGATCAAAATGAAGAATTGAAATAAAATGGAAAAGAGGAATACTGATGGCAAACATACTAGTAATCAATACTAAGATTTACCCTGGAGAAATCCAGTGGGTAAAAATTGAGCGAGTGGGGATGTGCATTCTTTCCCTGAACCAAATGCACTGCTACAAGCTATATCTCAATTATAGAGCTTCACAAGGCCAGTGCGGTTGTTATCTGATGTCCACAACAATGTATTAGCTTTTTCTGCACTCGATTTACTAAGCTTTCTACAACTTACCACTTCTACAACTAGTTGCAATCACTAAACTCAACTCTAGATGATCTTAAAGAATTCAAATTACATGTATTTAACTTTCAAACATGTTCTCAGTTTTGATTCCCTTCGTCAGTCATATGGACTGGTTCAGCCATGTGCAAACATGTAAAATGTCACTGATCTTTAGCCACTGATCCATAAACCACTGGGTTGATAACCCTAGTGATGCATTGGCAATGGATTCCTAAATTAGCTTTGCTCATTCTACTCTCAGCAGACTCAAGTCATATTGATCTATCAATTTGCACTTGCAGCAATAAGAAATATGTAAACAACAAAAAGAAAATGTAGTAATTAAAACATAATACACAACACTTAACAGCAACTTTCCTGCGGAGAAAACCCAAGCAGATGAAAAACTCAGTAGGGATATGTTACAAGCATTGCATTACGAGTATTTAGTGTGATGGAAAGAGATTTAGTTTTGAAATAATGGCAGTTCTGGAGCTGTCCAATCCATTCATGGTCTCCTATCATTCTGCTTCTTTACAACAGAATCTTGCACTTTTCATTCTCAACCATGTTCGAGCCTGTTTGAGTACATCAGCTTGAGCTAACCAGTCTAGTAGCTTTGCATTGCCCCCAACCCTGCAACACTCTTCCTCTTGTCCTTATATCCTCTCTGGCTGTGCTCTACAATAGTCTTGCTTTGAAAAGTGAATGGTTTACCTTGGATGGCAACAGCCATCCCCATGACCACCAAGACTCTACCGCCAATATCCAACAGCTCACTCATACAGCTCACATGAGTAATTGAACCATCCACCACATGGTCCATAACAACATGCCCATGTCATTCTAAGGAAGAAGGACAACCTGACCATAAAGTCACATGGTAGCTGCCCTAACTACCTCTGCTCATTATCAAGACTATGTGGTCAAGACAAAGTCATATTGCTGCTTAACAAGAGAGAAAATTGCTTCTTCATTTCTCTTGCCTGTAGCAACTTCCCAGCTACTGTTATGTGCCTTGAAACGGCTGACAGAAATCATGAAAGAGATGATCATCATTGTGACATTTTGGATTGCCACCAAATACATCTTGAACCATTCTCTGAACATACACTTGCTGTTCAACATTTTCTAACACACACAACATTGTTGAAAATAATAAGAATCACTCTTGATGATGATTTCTATAGAAAACTTACACTACGTGACTTATAGCATGCTGAAACATACCTGCAGCACCTTACCCTTCACCTGCAACAGCTATACAAATGCCTGTAGCACTATTAAAATATTAAATGTAATATTAATGGTCATCTTAGCTCTAGTTAGTTTTTAGTAACTTTAGTTACGCTTTAGTTGATTTAGCATCTTTTTGATTTCTCTTTTAGTTTGCTTTAGTTTACGATGGTTTCTTTTTAGAAACATCATCTTGTAATTTTCTATATAAGTAGCTTTAGTCTCCTCTTGTAAACAAGTAATTATGAATATCAATTATCTTTTCATGGTATTAGAGCTCAGGCTCGAACCTGATTAGCTGATTTTTTTTTTGTAATTACAAGATTGAAGAATTTTTTTTAAAGAGTTAGGAAAAAAAATTGAATTTTTTTTAGGGTTTCAGAATCTGAATCTGATTCGAAGGTTTTTGAGAAGAGATTCGTGAGTTTTTTCAAGAAGATACTCAGTTTTCGAGTGCTAGTGTCTTGATTTGATGTTCTACGGGAAAGGATTGGTAATCACGAGGTGGTTATGCTTCTCCAGTTATCAGTCACCGATGATATGTTTCCAGAAGAATTTGGGTAGACTAAGTTTATGTTTGTACAATGACCATTAAGGGAGGGTATTAAAATATTAAATGTAATATTAATGGTCACCTTAGCTTTAGTTAGTCTTTAGTTAACTAAGTTACCTTTTAGTAATTGCTGATTACGGTTTAGTTTGTTTTAGAATCTTTCCATATTTTAGCTTTAGTTTGTTTCAGCTTACGATGGTTTCTTTTCAAGCACTGCTGTTAAAGAACTTCGATAGCTGCCAGTTTACTTGCAATGATACAAAATAATGCCGGCAGGATCACTAGAAGTGATTTTCACTTTGCTGGGAAACCTATCTCATCTGAACATTGTCAACCAAAGTTCGGATCTGTCACAGATTCGATCATGGATGAATATGTAGTTGAGAAATCGATCATAGCCAGATGTATTGTTTTATTATAGTTGTCCTGCAGAGACCAACAAAACTTCTTGTGTGCTCTGATCTTTAAATTGGAATGATCTATTGTTTCATTTCCAAGAAACAAATGTTGTCACTCCCAATTAGCAAGATGTTGAAGATACAACATCCCTTGCATATGATGGTTTTGTAGCCAACCAAATATTCCTCAGTGATGAAGACAACTCGGGGGTGATCTGGAGCATCCCAGGGAAGTCAGAGAGTAGAAGAAATTTGGAGAAAACAGAGTGTGTATTTTGTAGTTTGTAATGAAATTGCCGGTGCAAGGAGTAGTTATGTATTCACCCTGCTGGTAACGTAACAGCTTGTTTGCATCAAATGGCAGTTTTGCCTATTTTGTCCATATGGGAAGGCTATAGGTTACAAACTGTGTCTCTTCCTCTTCCAAACATTATGAACAAATATTGCCGCTCAAAGAAGGATTGGAGATGCTTTTTGAACATATGTAAGGCTTTGTGAAGGGGTTAGCGCTTGTTTACACCTTCCTATATGTTCATTGTCGACTGTTGTAAGCAGAGTAGGGAGGCCATGGAGTTGCAGACATGTACAGATGTTGCAGCTCAGTGTTGTTGATGCCATGGGTTCGAAACAGTCCTTGGGACATTAATACACTTGTAAAGACAGAATATAGCAGCATAAGGAGTTTTGGTGCACTCATACAGGAGCTTTTTCCCATTTACAAATTTCTCCCAATGCATGTGTTGTATTCAGCCTTAGTCCTTGTTTTCTTATACTATATTTAATCCTTTTCAGTAGTTCTTTCATATTTGCTTGCATTGTTAGCTGAATAATACTGACTTTTGAGCATTCTAAGTTTGCTAATCAAGAATTGAAAGACTTGTTTTGGAGCTGGTCTTTATAATCTGTAGTTGAAGAGCTGTTTTGAGGTATATCGACATCAGTTTAAAATCTGTGCCTGTCATCAAATTTTTCATAACAAGTGTTGAATCTTCATTCAATAAATTACATTTCTTGTTTTTGAGTGTGTTATATCACATTGTGAAGTGTTTTACAGGTTACAGTTGATTCATTTTGGATTACTTTTGGCCAGAACTTTACTTGGTTAAACTGGCTAGAAACTTATATATTAATAATGACATACAATACGCATCTTTTAAGTTTTACAATAGCCTTTCAATTATTGGACTTTGTGTGAATGCAACTCTAGCCTTTTATATCATCAACCCACCATAATTTTTAGTTCTTTCTAGATTCACCTTTTTGTATCATCCTTGTTTGCTTAATGCGTGTAAACTGTAATAACTATATTGATTGGAATAGAGGGTTCTGACATTTGGCAGTTTAGAAGAATATCCCTTTTTTTCTTCAATATTTTGACCAATCCTTGTGAACTTTTAAGTTTGATTATATTCTAGTTTGGTTGGTAACAGTGAAAGCATTTATTTATTCCCTTTTGCAAGGTTTTAACTTATTTTATGCAACTGCGTTTTCTGACGTGTACTCAAAAATTTAAAATAGAATTTTTTATATGGACCGTTGTGAATGCGGTAAATTTTAGTGTCAATGTTGCCATTTCTTTAGGACTTGGGAGAAAAGGAAGGCTTTATTCTTATAAGCATTCTTTACATCAGGTCATTGTTTGCTGAAAATGGTGTGATTTTATTCTTCAATGCACTTTGGCATCTGTTTTATAAAATTGTATATGACTTCATGAATGAAGCCTGATAGAGAGCAAGATATCTTTTGTTCTGATTTCTTGGTGATCTTATTCAATGAATCTTCTGAATAAGTGCTACTTTTGATTATCTTGGGATTTGTTTTTCTCGTCTGTGTTTTTAAAGTGATTACGCATTAACACTCAGGTTGGGTTTGGTTGTGAGACCCCAAATCGAGTATCACTAAGGATTTTCTTTTCCCTCTGTGGTTCAAAGCATACACGAGGCAGTTTGTCTTTTGTACTTTTTTGAAGTAGAAATTTCAACTCAAGTTTCCTCAAAGGCTCTACACACTTTTATCATATTTTTTATATCTTAATCTTTATAGTTGTAATTTTTGGTCAGCTATCTCTAACTCATTTTCATATTGAAATTATTCATTCAGATTGACAAAATGGGTGACCCATTTTCAGTTCAGATTAGTGCTGGTCTCGTTCAGAGGCTTGTTGGTGAGGAGGATCGGAGACCGAGAAGAAAACCTAAACCAAAGGCCCCAAGATCAGATCCGAAGAAGAATGATCGTCCTTTGGTTGAGGCAAAACATTCCAAAGAGACAGAAGGATGGCGACCTCCTGGAGGAGTCTTTCCTCCACCTTCTCTCGACAAGGAGTTGAATCCAATTTTGAAAGTTCTCCATGAGAGTGAGAGAGTTGTGGAAAAACTACAGAAGGAAGAGGCCAGAATGGCAGAAGAAGTTAAGCGTAAAGCAAAAGAACTTCACGAGAAAGAGTACAAAATGCCTGAACAGAAGTCTGTGCCTTGCTCAAATTTGAAAGATGCATGTGTACAGTGTTACAAGGCTCACCCGGGGGATCCACTGCAGTGTGCTGAAGCTGTAAAAGCTTTTGCAGAATGTGCAAGGCAAGTTAATCTGCGGTTTGCTGCTTCTGGATGACGTTGGAAATAATGTACTGGAACAATGGTTAACATTCCTTTCGAAAACCAATTAAAAAATTTCTGCGAAATACATTGTTGATTGATGAACCCTTTTTCTCAGTATATATGTTGATTAATTGGGACAAAGATGAATTAAGGTATCATCTGAGCAAATAACCGATCTTTTAAGTGGCAGTTGAGTGAATCTATGCTTCCACTGGGACAAAAATGAGTTGAAATACCATCTGGGATATTATGTTTTTTTGCCTTGAGTTAGAGCGGACATGGATAGCCTTTTAATCTTCCTGGTCAATTCAAGGCTTTGTTCCTGTGTTTTTCTGTCTGGTTTTAATGGATTTTTCTTAGCATCTTCATGCAAATATTGGAAACTCGATACAACTGCCTTTCAGCTAAAGCTAGCTGTTATACAGTTATTCTTAATCTGAATGTGGTTCACAGACAGAAAAATTCCAGTAACAAATATAACTACACTTCCGTGTCAAGAGGAGGAAATGTGTCTTCTTTATGGTCCCAATGCTTACAAATTTAACTTACTAGACTTAAATAATAACTTCAGGGAATTGTAAACATTTCATCTATGATTCAAATGAAACCTTTTAATCTTAAAAGGTAAAAACTCATAAACCTAACTAAAATCTGTACTTCTCCTCAATGGGATTTAATTGTAAGGGATTTATGTCTGGTACATTAAACCTTACATAGCATTCTTGGTGGAGGGGGACAGGATAGCGATTTTTTTTTCCTTTAATGACAAAACTTGGAATGGAAACTTGTAAAAGAAAAGGCAACAATAGCTGAATATTGCTAATTTGAAATTTATAGATAAAAGGAAAGGCAGCAGTGGCTTAAGTTACTAATTTGAAATTTACAAATAAAAGGAAAGGCAATTAGTGCCTGAAGGTTAGTAATTTAAAATATATAGAACTGAATAGTGTTACTCCCATACCAGATACCCAGTGCCTTTTTGACAGTTAAAGCAAATTTAGGCCAACAATGGCCCTTTGCTAGTTTTTTTGGAACCATTTAAAGTAATCTCATGTCTCCATGTGGCTGCTTATCTTCATTTTCTGCTTAAATTTGCGGAGTGTTCCTATGCATAAATTTTATTGTTGGGAAAGGATAATTTGGAATCTTTTCCTATTTTAATGGAGCAGCTACTGTTTAGGAATTGAAAATAAGCTATGGAAAAAGAGGGGGGTTGATAAAAATCCACGTGGCACCACAAATTTCTCTTTTAATATTTGCTTTCATTTTTCTTTTTCTAATTTTTTATTGGCGAAATAATTAATACTATTAATATAAATTTAAGTTGGCTGCTTAAAAATAAGCAGAAAAATTAAGCATTTATGAGGTCATCACCTTCACAAATAACTCCTAAATAAGTTGAGCAGTGGTAGCCAAAATAAGCTAAGCAGCTGCATGGGGACCTGCCCTAAAGATCATATTGTGAATTGACGACAAAAAAAAGTAGAAGGCTAAGCATTTTTCAAAACTAGCACTCTTTGTTGAAAACTAATGGTAAAGACTGCTTTATTAACTCCAAACAAAATCCTTCCATACTATATGGAGGGTTTGTCACTATTAAGTTCCAAACGTTTTCGGACAACTATAAATTAATATTAAAAAACAATGTAAAAAACCATTTTGAAAATATAGTGTAAAAGTTTGTTTTAACTATAACTCTATTTATTAAATTAATGATTTTCCTTGTTGAACATTTTGGCGTTATTGTTATCCATAATTATGGATTAAACAAAACAAGATAAAATTTAATTTAATAAAATTTAATTTAATAAACATAATTAATTTTATATGGTAGGGCATTGGGATGACAACCTTCTTATTAGGAAATATGAGAGTTTTGAATAATTAGAAAATATATATATTGATTTAAATATAAATTTTAGGATTTTGAATATGGAAGATAAACACATTGATTTGAATATAAATATTAGAGTTTTGGATAATATGATATAATATAATTTTTAAGTATGATTAATTTTATATGGTGAATTTTAAGAATTAATTTTTTAAACCATGTCTTTTTGTTCTAGTAAAATTTATTTTTCTACACATTTTTAACTATCTTTTTTAATATTTGATATTTTTATTCAAATGAACATATTTTGAAGTATAGTCTTATATCACACTTTATGAAATTTTGAACTTTTAATTTTTTTTGGTTTGTTTTTAAATATTTAGACTAATAAACTTTTTTTTTAAATGACTATCTTTCAAATCCTCAAAATACGTAGTAGTATAATTATATAAATGGTTTTTAATAGAACTCAATATTAGCTAAAATGATTAGAGGGAATATATTAAACATAATACCTAGATCAATCTAAACATTCCAGTCATACCATAAAATATGATAATAGAAAAAGTAGTATAGGGATTGATCTTAATATTTTGGTCATTATATGCCTATTAAATGTTGGTGATATGGTCATACTTACTAAACACGTAGACAATTGTAGAACAAAAATGTTATAGGAATTTTGCACTCAATCTAAACTAAAATTATTATCATAATTGATGTTCTAATAAAATAATTTATCTAATTATTTCTTACAAATACTTTGAGACTAGATAGGTTCACTAAAAAAAGTTGAATATCCAAACTATGATCAAAGATAAGAATGCTTTTATTTTGACTCTAGTTCCTTCTTATATAGAAAGATGTGAAATATTGGAAACTAATCAAACTATATAGATGATAGAATTGCAATTTGATAAATTCTAAACAAATTACTTTTAAAAACAAGAATATCATTGATCTCAAATTAGAATGTTAAAGAAAATAAAAATTATAAAATTAAGAATAAGTAGTAAACTCGTCCTTCTAAAGAAATCTTGGTAATAATAAATTGTCACTCCAAAAATTTGGAAACAATTTTTTTTTAATACAGTTTTGAAATAAATTTGTAATATTTATAACTCAGCTAAAATAAAAATAAAACATATATACTATTGACCTCTTCATTATATAAAAACATTAGAAGTATTTTATTTTTTGCAATTACAGTTTGCTATACTATAGTGAAAGAAAAAATATTCTTAAAATAAACTCTTTAAAAACTAACCTTTTGAAAATAAAAAAGTAATTAAGAAAGACTTAATTATAATCTTCAATAAGAAAAAGAAAATTATTTATTTTTAAACAAAATGAATCTTATGAAGAAGTAAATACACTTGAAAAAGACACCATAAATATTATTTTCATTAATTTATATTATTAACATTGATTAAAGTAAAGTGTACTGATTTTCTTGGAACTCCCACATTTTTAATTTTATTGGAAAAGCCATATGATTTTTCATTAATCAAAAGATATAGCTATGTAATAAAGTATTAGTTTTTACAGTAAAAGGTGGTATAAAAAGTGGTTGATAGGTAAATACTAGTATATATATATATTAATATCAAGGCGCTTATTTTCATCATTTTTTCTCTAATCAAAACTCTAATCCTAACCCTAATTGAATGCTATTTTAAATTGTAATCATTTTTTTGCTTTCAAATTACCGTTTCATATTTATCTTCCCAAAAATAATAATATTACCGTTGCATTTTTTTTCAAAAGATAAGAAGATAAGATTTAAGAGTGGATATGGATTTGCATGTCATTTGAACGCCAATTTCTAGCTGAAAAGTTTTTCCTTACACATTGTTTTTTGGTGGATGCCATTGTAATATGCCTCTCGACGTAATCATATCATGAGACAAGATCTTTGCAATAGCTAAACCTTCATTCTGAAAATGAGGTAGAATAAGATGTGGTAGTTTTTGAAGGAAATGCAAATTATCTCCCACCCATCTAAGTAATGCTTAACTTCTTTAAAAGTTTTGCATATACTACAAGAAATGAAAGTGTATATAATATTGTCATAGACTATGTGATTAAATTATAATGAAATTCAATTTCATTATGTTAGAATAAGTGTCTCAACCTTTCGCCTAATGTTAAGAATATAAAATATATATTTTCAAATTATGAAACGTCAAAATTCAATATTTAGATTATAGAATTGGATGTTCAACATTGCTTATAAGGATGCTTAGTGTGTAGATCTCTTTGAGTTCTATGATTCAAAAAAAGAGGGCCCAATAACCTCCTGGACCAAACATTATGGCCTCCCATATTGCAAATGTAAAAATAGCTATGACACATAAAAGAGTTGTAAGGAGTTACACTTGTTGAGCAACTTATGCTGCATGTATAGTAAAAGTACAAAGTTGTGTCACAATTTTATAAAAGAAACAACCAACACTAATCGAACTTTTAGACTAACACTATAATTTAGTTACTGATAAAATGTTGAAAATGAAGTTATACGAAACGTCAATCTTTATATAGTAAATTTTATTTTATTTTTCTTTCAAAAATTTTGTGTATATATAATTTGAAACTTTGTGAAAAGATTTTTTTTTAATTTTGATAAATTTATATTTTTAAATAAATATTGAAATTGTGTGTATTAAAACACAATCGTTTCCAATTAAAAGAAATAAAATAAAATATGGCTCACAAACGAAATTTGGTTTCAACACTCAAGTCGATGAAGAGGATGCAAAGGAGAGAATAAAGAAAGAGAAGGGAAAGGAAGTCATAGACACCATTCCTCCTTTTTCCATAGGCCTGAATCACATCTCTTTAGGCTAGAGATTGTTAGACACAGGGGGATTCCTAGGAGTGAAGGAGGCGACTAGCTTCACAACAAAACCCCTAGAGATTAAACAAAAACTTCAATCTAGCAAGAACTGGTCAAATGGCAATTGCAATGGTCATTGGTGGCAGGAGAACATGGAGATCCATAGAATAAAAAATCATCATAATAAGGTGATTGTCATTCACTCCAAATCTATATAGAATGATATTGAAAGGTTGAAAAGAAAGGCTTTTTTTGCCAAGTGGGCTGGTAGACGAATTTCTTGGGAAAAAATGCAAAAAAGGTGGGTGGATCGGTGAAGGGAAGAGGTAAGCATCAAATATTTATCTAATGGATTTCTATTTATAGAATGTACTTTTGAAGCTTTGAAGGAAGAAATATTAAACAAAAGGTTGTTTTTTTAAATAAGGAAAATCAGGTTTTGAAGGGGCTCTGAAACCCTTTACAAGGACGAAAAGCTACCTAAAAAACTAAGCAATTAAAACTAGCAGCCCAAAAAAAATGATGACAAAAGATAAAACATCATGAACCTGTCAGCAAAACAAGAGCAAAAAGGAACGTGTTAGCTACAACATTTTATCCAAAACATTCACTGAGGCCATATTCTCCTTGATGACCTCCTCCTGCATATCCACAACCTCTTTGATTTCTTCCACAAAGACAATCGCTATTTTTTTGTCTTGCTCCTAGTCCTAAGGCACGACTCAACATTCACATCTTTCTCCAACACTGGAGCAGACTTCTCAACTTTATCCTCCTGGTTCAAGCAATTAATTTCCTCAATCACTTTCTCTAACTCACCCAAGTCCAAAGGTTTACCCGTCCAATTAAGAGCTTTTTCGTTTAAAACAGAGAGACCCCTAGCTATGGTCTTAAGAGAATTATTGTTGATATTAACCACCTTTCTTAAGTCCTCCATCATCTTACTAGTTCTCTCCTCCAAATTGGCAACACGATTCTCTAAACTTTTATTGACCTACATTTCCAGAGAGGAAATCCTCTCCTCATGAGAAACCCCCAGACGATCAACATCAATAACCAGCTTGTCCAGCATTACATTCATGGATTTAACTTTTCCTTTAATGGCCCACTCCTTATTACCACAGAGCATAGCAACACAAATCTCCTACCAATTTTTTACCTGAATATTTGAGCTCCTTAACCTCAGAAAATAACCACTTTACCAGAGACAGCAAATTCCTTGTCCCATCCTCAGCCATCTTGCAAAACATGTTCATATTCACATCATCCCAATTAATAGGAGGCTAGTCATTTGGCTTAGAGTTACCAGGAGCTTCATTCCTATCCAATTTTTGCTCCTCTTCCTCTTCAATAGGGGAGTCCTCAACCTCCACCACTTCCACCTTGATACACTTCTTATCAGGCAAGTTAGCTAAATCAGCTAACACTTCCAGCCACTCCAATTTAACCACCCTATCAACCGGAGAAAACCCCTGAGAATGCATTACCGCCTCCATCCCCTGTTCCATCCCCTACATCTCCATAGGCCTAGGCCCTTTCTGCCACTCAATAGAGCAAGCATTACCAACACCACCAAGAAGCTTCAAGCACAAACCCACATCCTCTAAATCCTTTAACACAGTCGTAGAGGAAATTTCCACCTTCCCGGGAAAAGGATCCCCAATAGAGGCATTCTCAACATCAACATTCTCCACACCACCTTTGCTAGGACACAACAAGGGTTTATCACTAGAACCAGGCACCACCTCCATTTTCTTTTTAACTGAAAGTTTTTCTTTCTTGGCACCATTAGATTTTCCTTTTGAAATCTTCCTCACAGACTTCACCATGGAGTCCCGTAACTCCACATCTGTTTCATAGCCCTTGCTCCACTCTTTTGAGACCTCAATCCCTTCCTCAGAGCCACCTTCATCCACAAACATTTCCTCAAATTTTGACTCTTCTTCCTCAGAACTCCCAACCCATTATGCGGCAGAGTCACCTGTATCATACCCAAAAAATTTAACAACCTTCTTACTAGGGGTTTTTGGAGAAACTACAATTAACTTAAGCTTAATGTGAGAAAAAAAGAGATTCATAAGACCCTCATGTAAAACCACCTTCCTAGGGTTTTTTCTGTGATCTTCAATACTCTTTTCCATGGAAATTAACAAATAGAAGGGAAAAGAGACCAACACCTTGTGCCTAAAATGATTCAAAAGCATGAAATGGTAGTTGTAAATAACAAAGAATCTACCTTCATGCGTGAAATAGTGCATTATGGCCAACACAAGGTCCCTCCATAACGACTTCAAAGACTTGCAAGCATAGCCACCACTCCCAATTTCCTGAAGCTTCTTCTCATCATACTTGAAGAAATTCGCAAATGCTTTTTTAGCTGCTCCTCTATCTCTAAAAAATTTCCTCCCAGAGACCTCCAGACCAGTAGCCTCTACAATGAACTCCTCGTCAATTTTAAACTCTACACCCTTACAACACAGCGACCTCCCATTCCAACCTTTCACCAAAAAAAAATGTAGCATTAGGGTCTAGACCTTGAATTCTCTACATAAACTACGTAACCCCACCCAGCTCCAAATGCTCCCAAACAACAGGATTCTTTTGAAATTCCTCACAAGAACTTTGTTCAATTCTACAACGGTCTCGACCCATGGCAGCAAGAAAAGATGCAAACCCCAATGACACCAGAGAGTTAAGAAAATGTGAATGAAACCAAACTCTCCACAAAGCAACACAAATTACACCCACAATACATGTGGGAAATTGATTCAAGGTACTGCCTTGCTTACGCTGCCAGTCCTCCATTTTACTAAGACCAAGGAAATAATAATGAAACATGCATGCCAAAGGTTCCTCGTGCACAATCCGACTATGAAATATAATGAGGAAGCTTTCCCAAAAAACCTCAATCTTAAAAACAAGACATTTTGCCATCATTAGATAAACATTTAAGATTAAGAGGAAGAGATTCAAATGAACCCCAATCAACTCTCTCCACCACCTCCACATTAGCTACACCATCAGCCAACCTATTAGCTTCACGAAAAACATGAGCGACTTTAAATTCCTAAAAAGAATTTAAGATAATTAAAGAATCATTTATAAAATTAGCAATAGACCAAGATGGAGGGTATTTTTTCAAGAGGAAATATATAACATTAAGAAAATCCCCCTTCGACCATAGTTTATAAACCCCCTAATTTTTAGCCAAAACAAGACCATGATAGGCTGTTGCAGCCTTCGCATAATGGTTTGTTTGGTTTCCCAAGGGGAGTTCCACTGTGGAGACAAACCTACCATTTTCATCATGTAACACTCCCCCACAACTAGCAGGCCCCAAATTTCCCTTAGACACACCATCAAAGTTAACTTTATACCATCCAATCACTGGTGCCTTCCACCGAACCCCCTCTCTAGGCTCTTTCACTTTAGTCACCATATTAGAAAGATCACAAGAAAGGTTTCATATCTTACCCACAAGAAGATCATAGGGAGAAACCACTTTCAAATTAAAGGAAGGAATCTTCAAGAATTCAGACATTGAATTCTCCTTGATAGCATTACAGATTTTAAAAGCCAACCTAGAAAGCGACAACTCATGCTTCAATGGAAAACCTTGTTATTACATTCCTTCCAAACACCCCAAGCAACATGCGGCAAAATAAGAGACCACAACAAAGAGAGGGTCGGGTTTTGAGAAGGAGACACCCATTGGGAACATAAATCAGCAAAAGACTCAGAAAACACCCACACAATCTCCCACAAATTGAAAAATATGAGACTGAACATCCCACATAAAACTACATCCAGTCACCAAGTGAAAACAATCCTCCACATTTTCCGTACATAAGAAACATATATTCGGCAAGGCCATACCTCTTTTCACCAGATTATTCAGGGTAAGAATCTTATCTTGGCATAGAAGCCAAAAAAATATATCAATTTTAGGCAGAAGCTTCCCATTCCACACATGACCCCAAAAAGGTAGGGGACCAACCAACTGAGTGAGAGAAGAAAAAGCAAAGGAGACCGAGAAATTCCCATTGGAAGAAAACTACCAAATAAAAAAATCCTCCTGACCTTCCAAAGGAATATGGATCAAAGACAAAAAATCAGCAAGCGGCTTCAAATCCCTATTAACCACATCAAGACCAATCCAATAGCCCTGCCTAATATAATAAGCAACCAGGACACCCCATTCACTAACACAAATATCCATGAAAGGAGTCGCCCAAGGCTCATCCTTCAAAGGCTCGTGCCCAATCCACCAGTCGTCCCAAAAGCAAATCCTTCTGACATTTCCCAAAGTCCACCTCAAACCAGTAGCCACAATCGAGCGAACCCGGATCATACAGTTCCATATGACCGATCCCTGCGAAGGAACAAAGTTTTCCTCGAACAAGTCATGAAACTTATTCACTCCCCTCAAATACTTAGAATTAAAAATGGCCACCCAATATTTATCAGATACCAACAGGTTCCAAAGTTGTTTAGCCATCATAGCATAATTAAAATCCTTCAATTTACACAACCCTAAACCACCTTGGGATTTCAATCTACACACCTCCTCCCAAGACATCAAATGTAACCTTTTCTTCTCCTCAACACTGGTCCATAAGAACCTTTTTTGAATTCCCTCAATTTTCTCCCAAAATCTTCTAGGAATTTGGTACAAAATTAAGGCATAAACTGATAGGTTTTGGAGAGTAGACTTGATTAACTAAATTTTACCAGCTTGACTAAGCAAAGCGCCCTTCCACCCAACAAGTTTAGAGTTAAACTTATCAATGATAATATTCCAGAAGAAGTCAAGAACACCATTAGAACATAAAGGAAGTCCCAAATAAGAAGGGAGCTCCCCTATACCACATTCAAGAATACCAGCAATCCTTAATTGACAAAGCTTTGACATATTAAGAAAAAAGGTAGTGCTTTTAGGAAAACTTACCTTCTGACCTAAAGTAGCCTCATAATTCTAAAGAATGAGGTGAATAGACTTAGCTGCCGCCATAGAAGCCTCAGCAAGAATAATGGTATCATCCACAAATTGCTGATGAGAGCAACAAAGTTGACGCGAGGATGGGTAAAGGCCTTTGAAAGCCCCATTAGACACCACCTAGAAAAGATACCGACCTAAATATTCCACCATAATAATGAATAAAAAAGAAGAGATAGGGTCCCCTTGACGCAAACCATGCAAGCTCTTAAAAAAGGCCGAAGGAGACCCATTGACGAGCACCACAAAAGGAGTGGAAATTAACTGCCACACTAGTTGCAACACCCTGTCCAAGAACCCGAACACCCTGAGGATACTACAAAGGAACCACCAATTCACCCAATCATAGGCTTTGACCAAATCAAGTTTCAAAATAAGACCAAGCTTCTTGTTAACTTTTAGAGAGTGAATATTCTTATGAACAATGATAATAGAATCAAGAATCTGTCGACCAGGTACAAACCCATTATGCTGGGGATAAATAATCTTTGATATCACCCTTTGCAACCTCAAAGCAAGCACCTTAGAGAAGATCTTATAAATATAATTGCACAAACTAATAGGTCTAAAATCACCAAACCTCTTAGCACCTAGATTCTTAGGGATTAACACAATAAAAATAGAGTTTAGTTCCTTCAAAATATTTCTACTACCAAAAAATTCCTCAGTGGAATTGATCACATCCTTGGAGATAATCTCCAAAAAATAGTGGAAAAATAACAGGGGGAAACCATCCGAACCCAAAGATTTATTACCTTCAAACGAGAACACAGCCTTTATGATTTCTTCATCTGACGGGATTGTAGACAAGAAACCATTCTCCTCCTCTGACACCAAACTAGGAATAATATTGAGAAATCCTTCTTGGAAAACATGATCTAACGAACCTTCCTCTAAGAGAAGGTTCTCAAAGAAAGAACGAGCCACAGATCTAATATCATCATCTTCCTCAATAGCAGAATTATCCACCACCACTTTGGATATTCTATTCGAAGATCTATGTTTCATGGTAGTGAGATGGAAGAACCACATGTTTTAATCTCCACTCTGAATCCAAACAACACAAGACCTTTACTTCCAAAACTCCTCCTCTCTAGCCACAATATTATGAAACCTGGACAAAATCTCACTCTCCTCCTAAAGTAGTGTTGCATCAACCCCTAAAGCCTATAAAGACTGCTGCACAATATCCAATTTCATCCTCACATCTGAATTTTCCTCAAAGATATTACCAAAAGAGTCCTTATTCCACTGAATCAAATTATTCTTCACCGACACCAATTTCTTGGTAACGTTAAACATGGTTGAACCATCAACATTGATATTCCACCACTGAGCAATCTTAATGTGCAAATCAGGATGATCAATCCACATCTTCTCAAAACAAAAGGGAAAGGCCTTTTTATGCCCAAATGGATCAGCCTTCAAAGCAATAGGAAACTGGTCTAAACCAACCCTAGTAAGAGTAGACAAAGAACAAGCATAAACACGCAGCCAATCCGGAGAGATTAGAGCCTGATCCAATTTAACCTATATCAACACATCACCAGACCTCTTGTTAGACCAAGTATAGGAAGCTCCCCCCAAATCTAGGTCCAGTAACAGATTATCATTAATAAAATTCATTAGATCAAGTCTGCTAACATCAATAATCTGAGATCCCCCACTTTTATCCTCATCATTCAATAGGGTATTGAAATCCCCCATCACCATCCAGTTAGGAACATGGAATTGAGCCTTAAAAATATTCAACTGATCCCAAAAATTCTTATGGGAACATTTAGAATTGGGAGCGTACATATTAGACAACACCCAAGAGAACTTTTCCCTGAAGCACAAAAAAGAAGAGGCAACATGATTTTCAAAAGAAAACAACTCCGACCCAGCCACCACCTTAGGATTCCAAAAATTTGTCACCCCACCAGATGTACCATCAAATTCCATAGCTTGACACCCACAATCTTTAAAGAACCTATTCTTGATCTTGAACACCTTTTCAACACTCATTTTAGTCTCCTGGATCAAAATAATATACAACCTATGATCTCTTACCATATTAGCAAGAAGATCCTATTTATGAGGATTATTCAATCCTCTAATGTTCCACGACAAGATCTCCATAAAATATTTTGTGAGGGGCCATTCATGCCCATATCAAGCAGAGTAATCTATGAACCATCAACAATTTCACACTTACTAACCCTCTCCCTTACTTTCTGTAGCGAAGGTCTACCTCTGTCCCTAGGTTCCGAACCACAATCCAGCTTTAGGCTATTCCGAGTAGCCATCCCCAACCCTGTTGGTGAAGTAATTTTCTTAGACCGAGACTTAGAGGGCGAAAGAACAGTAGTCCAAGGCTCCTCCTCCTGAGAAGCACAATTAGAGAAATCCATCATAGAAGAGGTGAGCACCATCTTTTCAACAACTAATTCCACTAGAGGTTCAACGAAAGGTGAAACCTCACTCCTCTCCTCCAACAAAACTAAAGAAGACACCGACAAGTTTTCCGTAGAAATACTCTGCTCCTCAGATAATATCTTCAGAGGGGTCACCTTCTCCGGCTTAGCAACCACTAGAGCCAACGAGTCAACATCTGCAACCTCCACCAAATCCAACTTCCTTTCAACAAAGTCCAATAGCCCGACCTCTACCACTAGAACTTCCTCCACAACAAAAGAAGCAACAACAACAAAAGCCTCAGGCCCCACACCCTTAACAAGCTCTCCCTCCAGAGACTGAACAAAGCATTTCTCTGAAAAGGCTTTAGGAGCAACCTCCTTCCAGACTTTAGATACCTTGGGAGGGGCCATTTTATTTTTAGGAGGAACCACAAGCTTCAACGGACACTTCTTCGCCCAGTGCCCCACCTTCTTGCAGTGAAAACAAGCAAAGGGGATAGATTCAAACTCAACCTGTTGCTCCCACACACCCAGCTTTAAGTTAATCTTAATCATCAACGGAAGATTCGTTGTCTGGTCCAGAATCACACAAAGTCGAGCATAAACCAGTCTACGCCTCAAAGTAGTAAGACTATCAATCAAAATTAGACGCCCAAAAGTAGATGCTATACCCTTAAAGACCTGCTCATCCCAAAATTCAAGAGGGAGCCCAAGAAAACAGACCCACACAGGGGCAGAGTCAAATGAACAAGAGTTAGGGGAGAAGCCAACCTCCCATTTCTTTAACACCAAAGTTGACTTACCAACAAGCCAGGAACCACCCACCAAAACCTTTAGCAAATCATTGTAAAAGTTGATAATCCAACCTCACAGATCCCAATGAACACCTGCAAGCAAATAACCTATCACCAAAGGAGATCAAGAGACACAAGAATGGTGCTCTATAAACATGAAGCAAAAATGCATTACCCGAGAAGATTAATAATTACAAAGAGGTCAATCCTTAAGAAAGGAGATCAAAGCCCTAAAGTGAGAACCCTATGATAGGATTAAATTAGCATGTGACAAGTGTCAAGATCATAATGAACGAGACAACATGACTAATTTAATAATGCATAAATAAAGATTCCTAAGTTTAGCTTAAGTGAAATAAAGTAAAGGTGACTTAATTAATTAATCAACATGATTAAATTAATCAAGTAAACAACCTATTACTCTAACACCCCCCCCTTAAGATGAACTTAGGGAGAAGCTAAGAACTAAGGAAAAAATGCATGAAAGCAAAGATGGGTCGAACAACTATAGGCGGATAGGGGTACCCATGTACAAATGTAAAAGATCTCTCACAATAGGGAGGAAAGGGAGAAAACCTAAGTGGGAAAAACCTATCAAAGAGAAATACAAGAGTGAAAGAAGGACTAAGAAGCCTCCAAAAGAGTGAGACGAAGAAGCCTCCAATCAAGAAGAAATTGCCCCAGAAGATAGGAACAAATGATGAACATGGAAAACACCACTGAAGCAAGAAGACGCTACAAACATTGTCGTAGAATGGCTGCTGAAATGCTAAAAGAAGGAATGCAAGAGTGTCCATATGGTAAGTGCTCCATCTCACCAAAATGCATGGGTAATCAATCCCTGCATCCACCTAGTACATAGGAACAAATATTGTATACATAGCTCACTCCAATGCGAAACCAAAGAAGCATTAACACCAACAATAGAAACCCCCCCCCCCCATAATGTTGAAAAGAGAAAGGTATGACAGGTACACTAAAACTAAATGCCTGAAAGTAGTGCATGAAGAGGAACCAAGAACATTTGAAGGTGCAATCATGAAAGTACAAGCAGATAGAAAGGATGTGAAAACAAAAGCCACACGCATGAGAAAGGTATGCAGGAAAACAAAAGAAAACATCAACCCCCGTGGCGCTTTATATCATAGTGCGAGTACAACAAGGCATAAAGTGATGTGCATGAGATCCCAATACTACACATACAATGTTGAGACACTTTATTTCAGTGCATTTACAAATGATAAATACATGCAATGTGAGCCCATAAGGTCCAAACACGATAACAACTGAGAATAAGAATTTTTGGAAAAAACAAAAAATCAAATATGGAAACCACCTACACCACTGCGAAGACCTCGGAAATAGCTTTCCAATGATATCTCGTTTTCCCATTTTCGACATCGTATGCAAAAGTTATGTCGAAAACACTGAAGACAACTCTAGAAAAGAAGATCTGACTTTGACTGGAAATAACAGGAACCTGAGAAAAAAATCTCCAAAAAATACCTGCACCATTGGAAAGTACTCTGAATCCTCTTTCTGATGATATCTCGTTTGCTCGATTTTGACCCAGTGGGCAAAAGTTATGGCCTTTGAAGAAAAAAATAGCTCCCAAAGTGCAAAAAACACAGTCTGCGACATTAAATTTGACGACCATATGACCGTTGCAACAAAACTGCGAGCCTAAATTTGACGGCCAAATGGCCGTCGGTAGTTTGCCTAGTGGACTAATTTAAAAATTATTTAAAATAAAAATAAAAAAAATTACAATGATTTTTTAAAAAGAATAGAGTAAAATTTTTTAATAAAAAATTTAAAAAAAGGAGTTTTCCCATAGGACCTGCAATTTACCTTGTCTTGGGGCTGCCACCAGATGCGATACCCTATCTGCGGTTAATGCCAGTACCTAGGTACCTTTTTGACTTTTTAACACAAAACAAAAAAACCTTTTTTAAAAGCTTTTTCTTAAAAACTTTTAATTTTAATTTTTTTTACAATGAAAGAAAAAATTGCGAATTTATTTTTTGTAGAAAAATAATTTATTTAATTTTGACAAAAAAGTTTACCTCGAAGTGTGTGCAGAGGCGTACAACAATTTTTTTTTGCCTCAAAAGTCAACTGCTCGGATTTCAATGATTTCACAGTCGATCTTAAGGTTTTTGGCTGCTGCATATGCAATGGTGAGATCTATTTAGGCTCAAAATGCCCCAAAAATTAGACACCTCCTAGATCTGGCAAAAAAACCCTTTCTTCAAACCCTCACAAATATGACAAATGGAAGCCAAATTTGACAAAACAAAGGTCAATCTTGATTATTTTGGCAGCTTTGGATTCAATGGAGAGGTCTAAATTGACCCTAGATGCATTAGAAAATTGCTTCAAGGCACGATCTCACAAAAAAATAACAAGTAGCTTGCAGATCTAGAGCTCTAATACCATGTAGAAGTTGATAATCCAACCTCACAAATCCCAATGAACACCTGCAAGCAAATAACCTATCACCAAAGAAGATCAAGAGACACAAGAATGGTGCTCTGTAAACATGAAGCTAAAATGCATTACCCGAGAAGATTAATAATTACAAAGAGATTAATCCTTAAGAAAGGAGATCAAAGCCCTAAAGTGAGAACCCTAGGATAGGATTAAATTAGCATGTGACAAGTGTCAAGATCATAATGAATGAGACAACATGAATAATTTAATAATGCATAAATAAAGATTCCTAAGTTTAGCTTAAGTGAAATAAAGTAAAGGTGACTTAATTAATTAATCAACATGATTAAATTAATCAAGTAAACAACCTATTACTCTAACAATCCTCACTGCAATTAAAAGAAAAGGAGAAAAACCCCTTTGTGAGAGCCACAATCTCCACCTACCCTTTCAAGAACCAATGCTTTTTAGCAATCATTTTGACCATTTCAATATTAGGATGCGGGCCCAGAAATTTTCCCACTAACGCTTGCTCCATGGAGAGTAAACCTTTATCAATAATGCAGTTAGGCACCGACACCGAATACTCTCCCTCAGACAGATTAGCAAAGAATTCAACCGGAGGAGAAGAACTTTTCTCCTTAAGCTTACTCCCATATAAAGAAGACCACGACTTCCCATCCACCAAAGACAAATCAACCTTAGCAGCTTCAAAAAAGATAGCTACCTCGGGAGCCACATTCTTAGACCCCACCTTGCCAAGAGAAGTACCAACCTCACCCTGAACAGCTTCAAAACCTAGACATAAGGACCCACAAGGAGTCTCATTCCAAGAACCACCGTCAGCCTGACCTCCACCATTAACGCCTTGTCGGAATTTTAAAAAGCCTTAGCTACAGTAGCACCACCCAATGTCGCTCCCATCCTCCGTTGAACTTAAAAAATGATTAAACAAAAGGTTGTTAATGTTAGAAGGATGTGGCTTTTATATGACGGATCGAGTACCCAATTTAAATCCTTGCAATCATAGTATGGGTATAACCCCAATGTGTTTTAGACTCTATAATATACCAATAGAATCTGGAATGAAGAATCACTTAAAGAGATTGAGGATGCATTGGGTTCCTTTATTCAATTGGATAAAAATATGATGAAGAAGGAATATGGTGAATTTGTTAGAATTTGTGTGGAAGTAGATCTTAGTAAAGATTTATGGGAGGAATTGGAATTGATAATGGCGTATGGGAAATAGAAGCAAAGGATTGAAATGGAACCCAATTACTCAAGGAACATGAAGTTGGGCCTGGGGAACATAGATCAAACAGGGAAAAGATACATAAAAGGCTCCAGAAATGAACCCACTGACCTGATTAACCTCGATGGATGTAGGGATGGGATGGATGTGGAGAAAAAGTGCGAACAAGAAGGGGCAATGGGATTTGAAATAGTATAGGAGGGTACGTTCCCAAAGAAGATTGAGATGGAGCATCCTACTTATATAACCAAATGAGGAGCTACCACTTGAAGGGATATTGGAAGTAGAAGGGGCAAAAAAACCTAGGGTCAAGGAGGTGGTAGAGCTAAGTCATGCAACATTCCCACCTCCCTTTCACGAGTGAAGGATGAAGGGAAATGAGAATTCACCTCAGGATAATGAACCTAAGGAATTGAATGCTAGATTTGTTGGTAAAAATTAAGGGATGAAGGACCACCTAAAGGAAATGGGGATATTAATAGAGGGTGTTACTAGTGATTTATTTGGAATCACAAAACTAGAGGTTAATTTCGATAGACAAAATTGATGAAGCTTAATTGAATCACAATGGGACTGAAGAATGGGATGAGATGCCTGCTCTGGAAGAGGGAGAATGGGTGGCTAAATATGAGGAGTGGATATTGCAAGAAGAGAAATTTCTCTGAGAGGGAAGCAATCCAAGCCAAGGTGTAAAGCTAGGAATAAAACAAAAGGAAACAAAGAAAAATCCTTGGAGACTATGGAGAAGGTAAAAAGAAGGGTATACAAACAAATGCAAAAAAAATAAATCAAGAAGGGGATGCAAAAGGTCAATTGAAGATCACTAGGTTATTGAGATCTAGGAAGGAGAAAACCCTTCCCAGAGAACCATGATACATGATACTAAGTTGGCTGAGAAAGAGGTAGAGATCTTTAAAAAGGTATTTGAAATTTTGGAATATTGAAATGACGAAAGTAGCTGGGGCTTTCAAGGGGTTAATAGTGCTATAGAAACAACAATATATTTTGTTGGAAATAATTGCATACAAAAAATCATGGATGACATGTAAAGTTAGGAGTATTATGGATAAGATGCAATTTAACTTGATAAATGTTTATGAATCAACCTCCCTTGTGGAAAAAAGGAAAAATTAGTTAGAGATAGAGGAGTTCATGTCCAAGGTAGTAGATGACATGTGCATAATAAGGGGTGATTTTAATGCAATTCTACATAGTCAAGATAAGCTTGGGGGAGTGCAAAGATGGCTACAATCACAAGTAGATTTTGAAGCCTTTGTGGATATAAACACTTTAATAGAAATTCCAATGAAGAATGGTTATTTTACTTGGACCAAAAAAAGGCCTGGGGAGTACAACAACATAGCACAAAAACTAGATAGGTTTCTCATCAAAGGAAATATCAACCTATTCACAATCAAAATGGAAATCATCATCACTCCCACCTCAGGCTCAACTCATATCCAATCCAGTTGAACATAGTTGGAGATGTCAAACCAAAAAGGTATCATTTTAAATTCAAAAAAATGTGGCTATAGGATCCCAATTTCATGGAACTTTTGATGGAATGGTGGAATGGGATTGCCTTCGATGGAACTAAAATGTAATGCTTGTTGGAAAAGTTGAAGAGGAAATTGAAGTAATGGAATAGAACGAACTTTAAAAATATCTTTGATACAAAAGTTGAACTGGAAGAAGAGATCCATATCCTAAATGAGGAGGTATTTAGGGATGGAATGGACCAAGAAAAAATATGAAGGAAAATAACCTTTTGGGGAATTATGCAGACATTCTAGCTAATGAGGAAACCTTTTGGAGGAAAAATTCAAGAGAAGTGTGGCTTAAGAAAGGAGACAAGAACTCTAAATTCTTCCACAATTCTACCAAGATTAGAAGGCAACCAAATAGGATCAATCAACTAAAACTTAGTAGATGAATCTATAATAGAAGATCCAAGGATGCTAAAGAACAAGGTGGTAGAATACTTCAAAAATCTGCTTAACAATTGGAACAACTCAAATCTCAACCACATAAACTCCTTAGTGGCAAACATTCCAAAATTAGTATCAGAAGAACAAAATAAAGTGTTGTCCACAAATTTCATGGAGGAAATAAAAGTTGTGTTATGGCAGTTGCATCTAGATAAGGCAATTGGGCCAAATGGCTTCTTGTTCAAAAATGTTGGCATATTATGGGCTAGGAGGTCTGGGAAGAAATTGAAGAGTCAAGGATAAAAGGAAAACATTGAAAGAAATAAAGAACACTTTCATAGATCTAATACCAAAGGAAGAACATACTAGTGCTTTAGAAGACTTTCACCCTCTCACTATGTAACACAATCTACAAATTTTTTGCCAAATCAGTGGCAAATAGGCTAAAAAAGATCTTTCTAGACAACATATAAGAAGAACAAACAGGGTTCATTCTTGGGAGATCGATCTTGAATGGTCTTATCATAGCACAAGAAGCTATTCATACGAACCAAGGATCTAGAAAACAATAAAATTTGGTTAAGTTGATATGAGGAATGGTTATGAAAAAGTTGACTATATGTTTTTTTTCTACATTTTAAAAGCATTTAGGTTCAAAGTGGGATGGATCAATTGGATGTTCAATATCATGGCTAGCCCCAAGTTCTCAATTTTAGTTAATGGCTCACCCAAAGGTTTCTTCAAGTCATATCAGGGACTCTGGTAAGGAGACCCACTATCCCCATTCCTCTTTGTCATCATGGTTGATGCTTTGGGAAGGACTATGCACCATGCACATGTAGATGAAAAGACTGAAGGTTGCCAAGTCACAAGTAATCTCGACCTTGTGACCTATCAACAATTTTTCAATGATACAATGTTGTTTGGTATGGCCAAAAGAAAATAATTCATGTGATTCAAATATATATTGAAACACTATTCAATGGCCTCTGGTCAGGGGGTGAATGCTCAAAAATAAAATATATTTTCTTATCAATGCCCCTAGGAAGCAAAAATAAATCCTTCAAATTCTTTATTTCAAGTTTAAAATTTCCCTAGTTCTTGTTTAGGCCTTCCCTTGGCACCTAGGTTGAGGTTAAATAGATTGTGGGATCCATTAATAGAGGAAGTATCAAATAGAGCAACCTCTTAGAAGGGTTGATGGCTCTCTTGGGTTGTTCATATAGCAATGATAAAAAGTAACCATAGTTACGATTCTCATATACTTAATGTCATGTCTACCATTGACAAGTAGTTTGGATCAAAAACTAACAAGCATCCTGAGGAATTTCTTCTGGAAAGGATCTTTGGATAAGGATAGATTGGCCTTAATAGCTTGGGATAAGGTTTGTAGGCCAAGAGAAGATGGTGGTGTGGGTCTTAAAAAGTAGCTTCTCCAAAACAAAGCTTTGGGTGTAAAGTTGGCATGAAGGTTATATAAACAACCTCAGCTAAAATGGAACAAAAAATTTGTAACATAAGTATATGGATAACATAGATCCAACCATTATTTTGACCACAGAAAAACCCTTGAAGGTGTCAAGAATTTAGAACTTCATTACCAAAAGCAAAGCACTGGTAAATGACTATCTAACATGGGATATCCATAATGGATGGATGACCCTTTTTTGGGAAGACTCATGGAGAGGATACACCACTCTAGTTAGAATTGATGGTTTGCATCATAAAAGGCGAGGATTAGAACAAATTTGGGGACATAAGGTGAGTGGTTATGTGGAGGTTTGTCATGCATATGGTTTAACAAGGTGGTCCTAGCAATAATGTGATTTCTCAAAGATACCTAGACAATAGGTTTTGGTTTTGGAAGAGACTTTAAGAAACAAAAAGATAATTCTTCACAATGGGGACGACAAGTTGGTATAGAATGATTCTAACAATGGTCGATATAATGTAAAATATGGGTATAGATCACTAGAAGGTGGCACAGGTGAAAGGAAGATCCCAATTCATCTATGTTTGAATAGTGTGTGCCTTCCCAAAGTTGAGGCATTTACATGGGAAGATCTTTAGGGAAGAATATTAACAAAAAAATTCAAAAATTTGGTATCAATGGGCCTTCACAATGCTCCCTATGTGAGTGTATGGGAGAGGAGATAAACCACCTTCTCTTTGGATGCAAATGTGCACAACAATGTTGGAGGTGGCTATGTGTTAAGCTCGGTTGGGTAAGCGACCTACCAAATGATATTTTGAACTTGTTCAAAGGTTAGCTAAACCGAAATAGGAAGACAACATATTCATGTCTATGGTTGATTGGCACTTCATTAATCTTATGGCAGATGTGGAAAGAACATAGTCATAGGATCTTCCAAGGGAAAGACATGGGCATACTATCCTTCTTGAACAAAGTAGAAGCCGCAATAGTTGAAGTAGTGAACAATCGATCTAAGATTAATAGGTCAAGTAGCAAAGTGTGGACATAATGAGATAATAAAATTTCTAAAGAATGGCATGGTTTAAAGTCTCCAAAGGTGGTGGGTCTGGGTGGAGAGAAAATAACTAAAGCTAGGGTGGATGCTTTTTGGTTGACCCCTAACATGGATGATGCAAATTAAATTTTGACGGGATGTCGAGAGGAAACCATGGCGCCTTTGGCACCAGTTGCATTATCCATAACTAGGAAGGAAAGATGATTTCCAGGGCCTCCATTCCTCTCCAGGTTTGAACCAATAATACAATAGAGATAAAAACTCTTCTATATGGTTTGGATCTATGCCAATAAAAAGGAATATTATATTTAGAGATAGAAGGAGACTCAACAATCATAATCAATGCTATACAATCAAGATCAATTCAAAATTGGAACCTACATACTTACCTAGCGTAATTTTTGGAAAAGGTGGTTTTATTTAGGAATATCACAAAAAATCATGTGTATTGAGAGGTCAACGTAGCAATTGAAAGGCTTTCCAACATGGCAATTGATGGTATCTACGTGATTGATCATAGAAACTAATTCTCATTGCCACAATAATAATGAAAATTTAAGGCGTTCAAAGCATGTCCTTCTCAATAGGTGATATGATGCGAAGAAGTATGTGTCTAGTGATAAGTGGTAGATCAGCCCTTTTGCTTGACTGAATTATCGAATCCCATGGAAATAGTGATCTAAAAATTCTAAGAAAATCTAATCGGAAAGATGAGAGTGATAATGGTCGTACTTCTCTTTATAGCACACCAATTATACTCTCATGCGAATGGATCGTTGGTTGTCTATTAAAGGAAGATTTCTATGGTATCAAACACATATACTCCTTAGATCATGTAGACATATAAATATAGACACACTTGTGAGGTTGGTCAGATCGAAGAGACAAATGGTTTTTTTGGGCACGATCACTAGTCACAGGTTCAAAAGGGTCTTTAAGATGTGATATATATTGGCACTCACAGCTATAAAGTGGGTTTTGGGGTTGATTTTTTTATGGAAGAAGATAGATATAGGGTAAACATAGATTTTGCTTCTAGATTCATTGCTTCACTTAGATTTAGGCGAGATGAAGAAGATGGTGAGGCAAGATTTCCTCGGTAGGCTAGAGGAGGTTCTAGACGTGGCCAAGTTGGGATATGGCATCCTGTATTATAAGTGAACCAACGCAACGAGTGCATTGCTTCGCCAAATGTGCAAACCCCAACCCTGGTACCTACAAAACAACAAGAATAAACAAGTTATACAAGAGATTGCAAGCCAAAACAAGGATTCCCCATGAAATCCATTTACAACATTCAAACTAGGAAGAAAATATTAAAGAGCACAATGGAAATGATAAAATAAAGATTAAATCCTAATTAGATGTGCAAACTCATGATCCCATGGGGGATTTGGTGCCAATTTGATGTGAAAATTTGCCCTTTCCCAATTCCTATGATGCAAGCTTGATGTGTTGAAGATGATTGATCCACTTTGTTGGTGAAGAATGAGAACTCCAAGCCAAAATCTGCAAAAACCTAGCTATGACTCAATGATAATGGATCAAATTCAAGGGAGCATGGTAACTTTGCCTAGATTGTGGATGATGAAATGAGGATATGAGCTCTTTATTTATAGAATTCCAAGATGTATGAATGTCCAAATTTGAGCAATGTGGGACTAGCATTCATCCAATGGTATGATTCCACTTGTCAAGCTATGAATGGATGGAGGATGTGCAAAATTTGGGGTTTGTGCCAATAAATGCATAATTTTGAATTTCAAATTTGTTGAAATGACATGCAAGAGGGAAGGGAAAATGCAATAAATGCCACTTGGCTCAAGGAAAAGGACATGTAAGATGAATTTATTGCCTTGTTGGATGTACATGTTGACTTGAAATTTTTGAATTCAAATTGAGAGAATATTCCAAAAGATGCCTTGTGAGGAAAATAGAGATTTAATAAATGAATTAAATCTATTTTCATGTGCAACTTGCATTATCTAGAGGATGGGACATTGGATGAGATTAAATTAATCAAGGATTAATTAATTTAATGAGAGAGGTTAGATGATGTGACCTATTTGACTCAAATTTATGGATTTTTTAAATCAAATAAGAGAGGAATATGACAAAAGATTAATTAAATAAGGGTTTTGATTTATTTAATTAAAAGATATGGTGTTAGATTAAATCAAATAAGGTTTTAATTAATTTAATTTAATGAACAGACTTTAGAGATTTAATCAAATAAAATTGATTATTTAATTAAATAGGGATAATTAGATTAGATGGATTGATTTAATTAACAAAAGAGATGACTTGATTAGATAAAATGATTTATTTGATTAAGAGAGGGATATTAATGAATTTAATCAGATAGGGGAATTTGATTAAATGGTTAGACCGAGGGATGATTCAGGAAGAAACGATGTTAGTAAGTTAGGATCAAATGCACAATGTCAATCAGTATATTTTACATGTCTACAATAAGGATTTTGGAAAACTTTAGGAGTGTGACAAGGAAGTCCCTTGGCTTCCATTCTTGGCTAACTTTGCCACAACTACTCTGGTGCAACATTAGGAGAAGGCTACCAAGGAGTGATCCTTCTTGCATATGATGAAAAATCTAGAGCCAAATTTTGGCATCAAATGGATGTATGTGTTCCTCAACGAGGTGTTGGCTGAAGAAGGGAGGAACTTGAGTAAGTTATAATAGGATAGTATAACATATATTAAATACTACCCAACTTCTTAGATTTTGTACGTAGGCCAGAATGGTAAACAATGAAAAGAAAATGTATAGAATGTATGCTCTAGATTTTTTCAAGTAGACTAGAGCCAAATAGAAGCTATCATAGCATGTTTCCCAAATCTCAGTTGGGATTTTTGTAATTGAATGTAATTTTGATATTATGTTTAATACAAAGCAGCTTTGCTACAAGCTTACCTATATATAAAAAAAATAACTCTTTTCATTCGATGTCAACTTTCATAATTATTTATCTAAAATGGAAAAAAAAAACTATTCCATCTTGATATAGATTATTTTATCTAGTGCATCATATTTTTCCATTTTGTTTAATAAATTTTAGTATTTTTTCCTTGACATGGTAATCAACCTAATATTTTTATGTTGATAACCTACTTTTAGTAAACTACAATTATAGATCTATAAAGGTATTTTTATATTTAAAAAAATATGTTATTTGCATGAGTAAGAGTTGTTGAAACATCAAGTTTTTTAAATATTTTTTTGGTAAATTGGCTCAAAGTGGTGCTACATATGCATTTAACCAATAATTTTAGTTCAAAAATTTGTGGACATATCTAACCTAGCTAGAATGAATCTTACTAGATCATTTGTTTGACCAAAATTATTTTTTATTTAGAAATACTTAAATTCATCTATGTTGATAAGTTGGCCAAAAGTGTGACACAACTTTGTACTTTTACCTTGTAATGGCACGCTATAAACCATTTTGAATGGAAATAACGGAGCCAAAATGGAACCCCAAGTTGGTGAGTAGGATACGATGAGTTTATGGTAGGTGGAAAGAATATGTTATTTTTAGCCTGTGGACTTATCTTGGGATTTGGGTGTTGGATTTCTAACTAGAAGTTTGGACACTAAATTTTAGGTGGTTTCAGTTCATGATTTTATAATTACCATTTGATGGCTTCATGTATTGTTTCTTTGATTTATTGGGTGCTTTATATAGATATTTTTATAGTAAATTTTGTAGATATTATTACTATCATAATTAGTCCAGATCTTTGGTTGGTGATACTCCTATAAAATTTTAGATTCTATGAATGTATTACAACCTTTAACTACTAAAAAATACATTGAGTTTCTTTTCAATGTGATGTTTTACTCGAAGAAGGGTTTTCCCCATGTAAGTCATCATGTTATGGTATATTCATTTTGTGATCGTTTCTTTGTAACTACAAAGATTTAGTTTATTTGCATAAACATCCTCTCATAGATTAGGGTAGGAATGATATTTTGCACCTCTGCTTCCTTTCACATTTTAGGCCTTTTATCACACAACTTGTGATCCAAGAAAGTGGATCAAGTTCATGGTCAAATGGACAAAGATGATTGAAGACTTGTTTATTGAGATTTTAGCTTAGATAGAAACTTCCACATAGTTTTAGCGTGAAAATGTGGAAAGAGTTCAAATGGTTTGAATCATTTTATTTTAGGATTAAAGTGAAAATATTATATCAGCTAAATCAGTCTAAATAAAGTGTAGATAAACATTTAGACTTATCTTCCATCTCATCCTTATAAGTTATAAGTATAATTTTTGCATATAAAGTTATTTTTTGGAGATTATATTTTTAGCTAGATTAGTATAAAGATAGGAGCAAGATAGAAAGATTGTATAATATTGAACATATTAAACTTTTTATGTAGTTGTGAGTAACATCAATTATGGAGGTCACCTTGTAAGTTTTTGAAAATAATGAAAAATTGATTTGAAGGTGTAATTATTTGTGCATGTTTTTGCATTTGAAGTTTTCAATTATTGTTTGATAGATTTAATGTTTTCTAACATTATGAAATAAGTCACTGGGGTTTGAAATTTTCTTCATGGTATCAAAGCTCAAGGATTTAAAACTAGAAAGGAAAATTTGTTCAAAAATTGAGCAAGAGGGTTTTGTGAAAAATCACATGAGTGTTTTCTCTTAGAAATCATAACTAGAAAGGAAATCACAAGAGGTTTTATTGTAAATTCACTCCAATTTTTTAATGGAAAAAATTATAGGTGTTTTTTGCTTGAAATGTTGGGACCAAATAAGGAAAAATTTTAAGAAGTGTAACTCAAATTTATTAGCTTGATCGACTTCCTGGAGCAGTTGTGTTTTTCCCTTTATTGGCCTGGCATTTAAAGTTTGGCATTGGTAGGAAATAGTTTGTTACTTCTGTTGTGGGGTTCCAAGTTTTCCTAACTTAAGTCACAGGATTCTAAAGTTTCATTACCTCCCAACTTAGCAAATTTGAGGTTCTCTTGGTTGTCAGTGAGTGGTTGTCAGCGAGTCACGGGTTCTGAGAACTTTGTAACCTCCATCAAGAGGTTTTGAAGTTCAAATTTTCAGCGACATAGCAACTTTGAAGCCGATGGATGTGGGGACAACTTGGAGTGGTAAAGTGAATATTGAAGGGACATCCTGATATTGGAGGGAGATGATATACAGTCTCCTCAATAAGGCGATGTATTGATTCTTGCTCGTGGGTGTCTTGGTGGGACCCAATTGGTGTCGAGCTAGAAAGTGATAATTGGTTGGTCGGTTAACTTGGCAGGTGTTGCAGACATCAAAGTGACTTGGTTATTTTGAAGGAAGTGTGGATGAAGTCTCTTCAATGGTCCAATATAGTCGACAATTTGACCATTTATTGCAGTTGCTTGTTAGAATTTGAACTGAACCATTTCTTATTGGAATGTTGTAACTAGGGTTAAGAATGAATATTATAAAAAACCTAGAACGTTCTGCAATATAGAGAGAGGCAAGATCAAAATAGGGTTATGTTGTTAGATTCTCTATAGAATGAAATAAGATGTAAATCTCTTGTAAAGGCCATGAGCCTAATATTGTATTGTAACTGTACCTTTGTTGTTGAGTAATACTATGGCGATCTGGGCTTTTGGAGTGAGGGGTTTTTTACCCGTAAGGGTTTTCCCCACGTATATCTATTTGTTCTTGTCTCTTGTTCCATCTTTCATGTTTAATGGTTTTGTTGGATAAATCTTTTAAGTGCTATTGTTGAAACTAGTTAAGTTTGCATTAACTTTTCTCTAAGGTTCAATGTGGGAAATGAACTATGTCTAATTCTGCTTTGTGGCATAGTAGTACTTGTCTTTGAGACAATCAAAAGGAATAAAGACTAACGAAGGCACTACTAACCTTGGATGTTTCTTCCTAAGATGAACCCTAAATTTTCGAACAAAAAATTGCATGGGTTTTCTTTCTTAGAATTCACAAAATCATGGTTTTGTATGTGAAATATTGTGGATTTATTAAAACCACACCAAGTTTCAATGCAATGAATTTCATGATATTTTGTAGATGGGTTTGAAGGACCCACAATGGTTTTTATTCTATTTTTTGCTAGGATTAAACTCACGATTCGGGTTTTCCAAGTCATGGCTATAATTTGGCCAACCGGAGTTTGAAATGAACTAGTGATTACTAGCAACAACTATGCAATAACCCTAATGGTTATTTAAGATATTAAACTATAGATTTGATTTTTTAACCAAAATATTCAACCTTAATGAGTAATTTGGATAAATTACTGACTTTAAATATTTTAGCCTAATATGACAATATCTTGAATTTATCATGGGGATGATAATAATATTAATAATGAGACTTAAAATATTAAAGAGAATTCAATTTCAAAAAAAATTAGTTCATAATGGAATATGAGATTACATCCAAGTACACAACAATGATAATACAAACACACAACTATAATAATAGCAATTACATCGATTACAATAACAATCGACACATTGAAACTACTCTACAAAATATTACAATACACTATTAGTTACACAGATGTGACTTATACAAGATCCACAACCATGAATATTTATCATGACCTCTAGGTGAGAGTTTTCAAATGGGTTAGATGGTTTTCATCCTTAATTTTGACAACTCAAACACATGTTCTTAAAAGCAGTATTTAGATTGGGGTTTAGTGTAGAATGTAATATCCTCTTGACTTAACACATCTGCCATTTGATAATATTGAAACCAATGACTAATATGAGATCCTGCCTAAAATAACAATTGAGATCTATGCAAGGATCAAGGGTCACTAAGGATGCAATTAATTTAATTAATGATGCATCATCTTCCCCTTCCTATGTTGCACATACATGTGAATCTATGCCAAAAATATAAATAATGGCTCCCTAGGAAAAATATCCCTTCTAGAGAGGTTACAAATTCAAAAAAAGGCCATTAATGAGATTTTAGGTTAAACTAGGAGGTAGGTGGAAAGAATAGAGTAAAAATGTAGCAATATCAAAGTTGAAGGGTCAAGTACACCACAAGACTTATGCCATAGGTTGGAAAATGAGGCTATGAGAAAAAGGCATGTCGAGATAGAAAAGTTTGAAACTTTGAAAGGGGTTAGGAAAAGATTGGGGTTTAGCTAAGTCTTGTTGTGCCTTCACACTCACGCCCCATTTTTTCTTTCATAAAATGGGGACCCCCTTCTTTTCATTTTGTGTGTCATCGTTTTCCTCCCATCTTTCTTTTCCTCTTCCTTTTTCTTTCCATTTTTTATTCCTTTCTCTTCCCTTTCTTTCTTTCCTTGTTTCCTTTCAATCAAATGTCTTGTCAGGATTCGGGAGATTGGGCTTCTCAATATTTGAATACCTACCACGTTGAGCCTGATCCTTGACCCCTACTTTGGCCTTCAATTGTCTATTATTTTGTCACCTTTTCGGGCATCGGGTCTTCGAATTATTGGATGCTTGACCCTCGATTCCCAATGGCAATGCCTTGAGCCCTATGCATGTCACATCAGGCCATTCAAATTTATTACACTAACATTGAGTTTTAAATGTGTAATTTAATGCAATTAATAAGGCCACTAAATGAGTTTATCAAGTCAATTTGGCTTTTTTTTGCATTTACCCTTTTGTCAAAATCCTCCATTTTTGGTGTGCTTGCTTGTTTGTGTTCACGTGTTCGATTTATTGCTCGTGGTTGTCGATTGGTATGTTTTTGTTCGTTCGCTTGTGTTTTCGCTAGTTTTTCTGCTCATTCATGGTTGTTGGTGCATTTGTGTTCAATTTACTGAGCTTCCACCTCATTTGTTCATGGTGTTTGTTGAGCCCCTTTATGTGCATCTTTTCAAGTTGGATCTGAGTTTCTTATGTGATTATTTCCTTATTTTATTTGGTTATGCATGATTGGATTTTCTCTTGTTTTGTTGTTTGTGTTCTTAAATTGGTCTAGCCTTTATTTTTGTTTTTTTCCTTGTTTTGGTTTTTTGGTCTTTCGTGTTTTTGCTTCTTTTTTTTGCTAGATTAATTCTTTCTCTAATGCGTCGATCGAGGATGTTTATGACATCATCAATCAGGCCTTGGGCTTACTGAGGTTTTCTTTTTTTTCCTTGGCACTTTTTGAAGACCCTTCGAGCATTGGGTGTCAGACATACCACTTATTCGTTAAGCTGGGACACCACAAGAAATATGAAAAATGTTTGATACCCAATCCTCAACCCTTTGCAAGAATCAAAAAGTTTGATTAGATGCCTTTTGTGAAAAATAAATAGACCAATGACAAAAACCCTGATCTCTTAAATTCAATTCTTAAAACTTAAAAAAATCTTTGAAAACCCTTTTTCAAGCATTAGTCGTCAAGCATACTACCTATAGACTTCCTTATAGAGGTTGAAGGTAAGAGATATCCTTGGTCCATGATCACCAAGAACTCACATGAAACACTTAAGTAGCGAGAAATCTTGGTTTTAAGAACCTCTTTCGACCATTGGATTTCGGGCATACCGTTTATAACCTTCCTTATTGAGGTAGGAGGTATTGCTAAATCCCAACCCTCAATGCCCGAAACAATAAACAAAAGGTTGTCTTTTCCTTAGCAAAATGAACCATTTTTTGAAACATGTTTTTTGAGAAGTATAATGATGATCAAATGTCGGGCATTAGAGAGTCTAGTTAATGCAAAAAATCTTGAAACAAATGGTAGAAGGTATCCCCGACCTCCAACTCCCAAGAGCTTGAAATCCATTCCAATAATGGTAATCAGACCTACCTCCTAAATCTTTCGAAACGTTTCAATTATAAGGTAAGGGCGAGACCTGATCCTTGACCCCCAATCGCATTTGCAACTAGACCTTCGAACCTCACTAGTCAATGTTTCAACTTAAACAATAATGTTTCTATAGAACAAGACGTAAGGGGTGTCTCTGATATGCAACCTCCAAAGGACCGAAAACCTTCCTCATGATATTTAGATCATTTTGACAAGAGGTATGACACATCCCCGATCCTCGATTCTTGAAGGATTGAAAATATGAAAGTTAAGCGGTCCTTAATGGGGAACACTCTAATCCTTTTGGTATGAGGTAAGGGGTAGGCCCGAGGACCAATCCCTGGAAGTTTCTATAAACTTTAACCTTCTTTGAAACAAGTTATAATTTTGTAATGTGAGATATGACTAGGCTACTGTAACTTGGTTTTGAAGGTTTTCTTTCTTATACGTTCAAGTAAATGATAACACTTGGTGTTTGTACATACAAGAGAATTTTCACTAAAGGATCCAATGTAGATGAAGAATCAATACAAAGGCTACCATCCACCATCTAACATGGAAGAATTCAAATGGAGGGTTTATAATAAAGAAACAAGGACGTGTTGCCACAACACTAGCTAATTCAAGTTTGGTACAAAATGCTACTTTCTCCATGATCCTTCAGTCCCTAGGGTTGGTCTTGACTTGTAAAAATTATTACAACCACAAGACCATAAAGGTGATGGGATCATCAGGAGAGGTTATCCTTGATGTGTCTGTAGATATGATTGAGAAGATTTTCAAGATTCTTGCTCAACTTGAATATGAGGCAGTGGATATGAAAAGGGCCATTAAATATTTTGATGAACATGAAGTAGAAAACTTGAACTACATTAATAAGAACATGTGGGTCAACCCAAGGAAAGTAGTTGTCAAAATGTCTAAGGTCCAACATAGGAGTGAATTTAAGGAAGATGTCAAAGATTTGATTGTTTTACTAAAGTAGAGTGTTTGGATACCAACATGCCAGAGACTTCTACCCATGGATGGTGAAATTAATCAAGACCATCAATGATGATACCAAGAAGAAAATTGATTGGGCCACTCTCATAAGTGACACCATCCATGACTAGTTGAGCACTATCCTTACAACTTCCAAGTTCTATATGACATCTTACTTGGTTTATCTACTATCTTCTCAGGCCTCCTTCCTAGGACTTGACATAATTGGTTCTTTTGAGCTAAGATAAGTGACCATTTGTGAACACTATCCAAAATTTAAGTTGGATTATGGGTAAGTGCATGGATCTGTGACACAATTTTGGCTCTTAGGATGCCACCTTTTTTTTTCTTAAATTAGCAAAATCTGATTTGCACGAGAAATTGAAGATAGTTACACTCAAAATTTCAAGATGCAGAAACAACAAAAGTTGAAGTGCTCCAAGTCTAGTTTCTAAGCTACTAATTTTTAAAAAAAATTAATGAATATTAAGGGTCTCAAAAAGGGGGGGCCCAAAACAGGTCCTTTTTTTTATTAAAAAAATAGCATAGCGCCTAAGGGCTCCCCCCTTTTGATTAACTTTTTTTAGAATTTCAAAAATCCCAACAGTGAGAAATTAGCTAACACCATGTAGTTTATCCTCATTCTTTCGGATAATTTTTTTAATGATAATATAATATTTTATGAATATTCAAAGTGGACACATCCTGAAAAGCTGAAATTTGAGTGTGCTCCCCCCCTAATTTTTTTCAAAACTAATCAAAAATTGATTATTATTATTTTCATCATGTGTAGAATGGAGTCTAGTTTCAAAAAATGTAATTTGTTTCACGTTTCGATAAATGAGTAAAAATCTATCCTAAAACTAGAACATGTTGGTTTTTTACCAAAAATGGAGGCATTTACAATAGAAGCCATGGATCAAAACCTTAACTAAATCAAAATGAAAAAAGAATTACATATTTAGATAGCTAAGAGAGAGGTCAATGCTATCACAATTTTTTTTATAAACTTGCATTGAAAGATGTGCAATGAGACGGGGAGCACGGATGAAAATATGAGGAAATTTGGCAAATCTTGTCAATTAACACGTCCAAAGCAGGCCATTTGGTGAGTGCCAAATTTGGCCTATGCCAAATGTGATGTGTCATTTGGAGAGCGCCAAATGACCTGCTTTGAACAAAACTTGAATTTCCCCTCTTTGGTTGACAACTTTGTGTATCGTAGAAAAATGGACCTTTCCCATTTTCAGTCTTTTAGGCCTTGTTTCATAGTGTTGGAGCTATGTTGCTTTAATTTTATGATGTATCTTGGCTTGAACATGCTTTATTTTGGTGCTAAAACTCAAAGAACGACATCTTGTGAAAGTGTTGTGAAGTGTTGTAAGAAAATTCTACATTCTTCTAGACTCTATTTAATTCAATTCACCTAAAAATCACCTTTTCATACATCAACAAGTCCTATTTATAAGTGTTGTAAAGTCTTGTAACTAGATTTCACATTTTTCTAGGCATATTTTCCCTATTTACACCATTCTCATGCTTTATTGTCTTTTTATAACCTCATGCTTATATTAAGCGTATTTTCAAGTCTTATCCCGACAAACAGCATTAAATATGAAATTTTCCCCGACACTTGGTTTTGGGTCCCAGGTGCGACTCATTCACCAAGGGTGGTAAATGAGTCCCCCTTGGCCCCAAATTCAAAATATTTCAAATTTCTTTCAGGATTTTACTAAAAATTCACTTCATGTCGGCATGTGATGAGGTATGAACGGATATTAAGGCACAAGATTTGTATAAATAGGCATTTTTCACCTCATTTTACATCTCCTAATTCAAGTGATCTCTCCACATACAAGCATTCAAGTAATCAAGCATTTTGCATCTTCAATTCAAGCACTTTGGAGTAGCCTTTTGACATCACTTCATATTTGCATATTCAAGGATATGGTAAGTTTTCAATGCTTCCATTTTATTCATTTATCATTCCTATTGCATGTCATTCATTTCAATTGGGTTTAATTACTAAAGCAGGGTTTGACCAAGGCAAACCCCTATTCACTAATCCCCCAACATTTTTCCCCTTTACATGTGTCTTTGCAGCCTTTGTTTTGCAGATTTAACAGGTTTAAAGGTGTTGAAAAGTGGATTCCAAGTCAACTAGGCTCTTCAAATCAATTCATCGTCCATTCAAGCTATTTGAGTGACTTTCAGCCCATTTTCTGCATAATTGACCTCGACAACCTGATATTTAGTCATTTCTAGATCTGGAGTAGCAGTGTTGACCTTTGACTTTTTAGAAATATTGGGGAGGACTGATTCACCACCCTTGGTGAATGAGTCCCACTTAAAATCTGGAAATCTGCATTTTGTCAGAAATCAACTCCCAACTGTTAGAAATTAGTTCCTGACACTTTTTCACTAGTCGAAGGATTGATTTGCCACCCTTGGCGAATGAGTCCCACTATGAAAAATAAAAAAAATTGATCAACATTCCAAACATTCCAAAAAGGTCACCCATCATCTAGGTGCACTTAGATTTGACCCTGTACATTCTGTTTTGCATATTTCTTTCTATCTCTTCATATTTCATAGTTTTTGCATATCACACTATGTTTTCAAACAAAGAATAAATCTTAGTTGTGCATGCATTTTAGATCATCTTAATCAGTCAATTGCATTTATTTTAGTTAGTTTACATCATATCACATCACACATGTCCTTATTTGAATGAACATATAGCATTTTAGGATCTAAATCTCTCTTTCTAGGTGAAAAACTTAGGAAGAGAGCAAGCATTTCGGGTCCTAAAATCTATTGTAAATTTTGGTGAACCTGACTTTTGAACATTTTCTAAACTTCTGATTGCATCCATACATTTCATCCTAGTTTTCATTCACATTTCAATTCAATTAGGACATTGATTTGTTATTGCATTCTAGGACCTTTCATTCTGCATTAGTGAAAAACTCATTTAGTTTTCATTCTTGCATTTAATTTCACTAGAAAAATAGGAATTTTGCATTCTTTTCCTGTTTGTACATTCTGAAAAGCATTTAAATCATTCCTAAAATTTTTAAAAATACAAAAAAAATCCATCCTCGGACTCATTCACCACCCAGGGTGAATCAGTCCCTCTGCATATTTGAGACATTACTTTTGCACTGTTTTTAGCATTTTCTTGCATTTTTGTTTCCTGTATTCATATCTCTGTTATAGTTAGTAGATCTTCTATTATTTTATTTTACATTCTTAGATTAGTTTTCATTTCCATCCACCTTTCCTTCCTAGTACTTGCATGAGTGTTTGGTGCCCTATTGATAATACTTTAGTGAGATGAAGTTCTAGACTCATGGCATCCCACGATAACACTTTCATTGTGGACCTTGGGATCTCACGAGCTCCTACTCCTGGTATGTACAATGGTGTATTAGGCCCTGACAATACCACTTCCATGCCTTCCTCTTTCCATCCTATGCATGTTGACAATCAAAAAAAGTCTCTCCCACAAGAAAAGGTTATTAACATTCATGAGGACTTTTCATATTTACAACAAGACTTGTCACTTGAAAACACTTCCACCACTGCTATACCTGCTATTGAGAACCTTCATCGCTTAATTGAGAGTAATGATGGCTTGCATGTTTTAAAACAAATTGTTGAAATTTACAATAAGCATGCGTCTTCCAATACTCCATCAACAAACATTCCTATTACCCAAGCAACATCTCAAGTTCCTCCTCCTTCAACTATAGCTTCCATACCAACTTACACCAATCCGCAAGTCCATACAACTTTGGTTGGTACTTCTTTCCCGATTTCCACTAGCATTCCTACACCTTTTGTGGCATCGCAACCTCCTTCCACCACCTTCACACCCCTTCATATTCCTACCACTTCTCCTAACATCACCTATACTACATCACCATTTTACCTTCCACCTCAACCCCATTATCCTGATCCCTTCATGACATAACTCCTCAACACTGTTTCATCTATGCAACACCAACTTGCCACCATTAGCCAAGCTCAAACTACTCCAACCACATATCTTGTTTGTAGCAGCCCCTTATCATTAGAAATCTTACGTACCCCGATGCCATAAGGGATAGAAATGTCGAGATTTGATAAATATGGAGGTAAAGGAGATCCTATCAACCATGTCAATGCTTTTATTGCCTTGTGTTGTGATTTTTTCCTTGACGATAATCTCTTGGCCAAACTCTTTCCAAGGACCTTGAAGGATATTGCCTTGGATTGGTTTTCCAACTTGCCTAATCATTCCATCCGTTCATTTAATGAATTGGTGAAAGATTTCATTAATCAATTTCAAGTGCACATGACACCTAAAAAGACAATGGCTGACCTTATCCGATGTAGAAAAAAGAATGATGAAAAAGTGACAGATTTCATCTCTCGTTATCAGTCCTTATACACTCAAGTTGATGTCAAATTCTAGATGCACATCTGCAAAAGATGTTTATTGAGAATTTGCACACTACCCTTCAAGATAAGCTTATGATGATGAAATTCCCTTCATTCATGCATTTGAGTACAACCTTATGTGAATATCAAAATTTAGTTTCCAGTCGAGAGTCAAAATCCACTTTTAGCCGAATTGACAAAACTAAAAAACAACAACCAACACACAAAATTTATGCAAACCTAACAAGGGTTTCTTACAATTTAGTTCATCTCCTTCACCCCAATCACAACCAAATTCACAAGTTCATAATTCAATGGCCACCTCTAAACCAGTTGTGCCTTATCATTATGGTGATCCAAACAGACATTTCACTCCTCTACCTGACACCCTCTGTCAGAAAATGACACAATTCATCCAAAAATGCATGCTTACTTTACCACCTGTTCGACCACTTGATCCCAACCAACCCTTACCACCTAGCTTCAAACCTAATGCTTATTTCCATTTTCATCGTCAAAATGGCCATGACACCAAACATTGTAAGCATCTTAAACACCTAGTTCAAGACCTCATTAACTCGAGTGAATTGACCATTATGGGTGTTAATGATCAAGGCAATAAATATGTCTCACCTCCTAACCAAAATCTCCAAATCTTCACCAACCCTATGCCTAAACACACTACCTCATTTGTCAAGGCTAGTGAACCATCAAAGCCTGATACAATGAATGTGGATACACATATTGAACAACTTGATACATCTCCTCTTGTTGCCCAAGCTAGTCCTATGGATGAACCTGTTGCTACGATAGATGTTATCCCTTGCAAGGGCCAAACCACTCAATCTCTTGATATTACCTTTTCTACCAAAGACATACTAGCAAAGCTTCTTGATGGTCCTGTCTACCTAGCTAGTAGAATCTATGATAAACCTACTAATGGGATATTAATGGATCCCGCTTCTGGTGAGAATGTGATCACAAAAGAGTTCCTAGTATTACATGATCTATATCAAGATAACTATAATCCACTGATAGCATGGATTAAAACACATCATGGTTTTGCATGCCCTACGATTGGATCGATCATGTTACCTTTACAAATAGGGCCTAAAACTTTGGAGGTAACATTTTCTATTATTCCACAATCCGACCAATTTTGTTTGCAGTTGGGCCTTCCTTGGCTTCACTCAATGAAAGCAGTCCCATCAGTCATTCACAAGTGCTTGAAGTTTCCACATGGAAATGAGGTATTCACTGTAAACCATAATGGCTTTAATCCTTTATCTTCCAAAGGTAACTTTTCATTAGAAGCCTTTTGGCCCAAACCCATGGAACCTATCACTCCTCGTAAATACTTCTTTTACATTTCCTATCAGAAGTTTAAAGCCAAAAAGATTATCAAATTATCCCTTCATCATACACCTTCGTCCACTTCCAATCCTCCTATCCTTGATGAAACCATGATTACACCTGCATATGATATTCAACAAACCTCTGAAAAATCTCTTCTTGATACTTCCCAGCTATCATCTAAACACTCAAGAGACCACGAAATGGTTCCTGCCTCACTTCCTTGTATCAAACAACTATATAAAGCAAAAGAGAAAGTGATTGATCCTTCTCCTTCAGTTTCCTCTACTATTCCCCTTTCAGAAGTAGAAGAACCTATGTTGACTCAATCCATTCCTACACCTCAACAACTCCAAAAAAAAATTAAATGGAATCGTGCTGCTCGGGAACGTCGGTGTCGTCGTCGTCTCCTTGCTCATACTGCAACCAATCATGACAACCAAGCTTTACCTTTGATCGATGACCATCCTAACCAACCACATGACATTTCAACCCAACAATCGCAACCAAATAATCATATCCAACCCACACTCTTGATGCATCCATCCTTAGAAATCACTCTTCGTCCTCCCGTCGTTATTAATCTTGATGATGACGATGGAGATGTGACAATTGCCAACATAGATGAAACAATAAACAATGACTTGAACTCTTTATTTTCATCTACAATGAGCTTAAATGATAAATCCTCTCCACCATGTGAAGAACTGGGTACAACTCCTAGTTTGGCTCTTGGGACTCCTCCTTTAAACAGTCAATCACCTTCAAATTTCACTTAACATGATTGGGAGGCCGATGACTTGATGGATGATCTGAATTTGCCTACTTAGTCTTTTTATTCACATGCATTTTCCTTTTTCTTTTCATGTGTGTATCGTGTTCCCCCGTATCATGCGTTTGATGTCTCTTTCTCTTTGTACACTTCTATTTGTATCTCTATTCTTCTCCTTGTCTCTTTGTCTTTTTCTCTTTTTGTTTTGTGTTTTCCTTTGGGGATGATGCAAAGCGTAGAGATTCCCTATGTCTCTTCCATGTTGACCCAAACGGTCCTTTTCTTTTTCTCTTTTTGTTTTTTGTTTTCCTTTGGGGATGACGCAAAGCGTAGAGATGCCCTATGTCTCTTCCATGTTGACCCAAATGGTCCTTGTCTTTTACTCTTTTTGTTTGTGTTTTTCCTTTGGGGATGACACAAAGCGTAGAGATGCCCTATGTCTCTTCCATGTTGACCCAAATGGTCCTTGTCTTTTTCTTTTGTTTTTGGTTTTCATTTTGGGGATGATGCAAGGCATTGAGACTGAAATGTCTCCTTCATGTTGACTCAAAATCTTTCTTTCTTTTCATTTTCCTTTTTGCTTGTGTTTTCCTTTGGGGACGATGCAAAGCATCAAGATCGCAATGTCTCTTCCATGTTGACTCAAATTGGACTTCCTTTTACCTTTGTTTTTTCTCTCTTTATGTCATTCTTCTAGTTCTATGTGATTTGGGGAATGATGACAGTTCTGAGCTCTTTCATAGAAAATACAAAAACACTGCAGCAACAAACAAACCGACCCCAAATCCATAGATCCCTTATGTGTTTGGTGTGCTTTCTTTTCTAGGGGACAGCTCCCTTCCTTTCTTTATTTTTCATTTTCCTTGACATGACGCATCTTAACTTTGAAACATATGACTTGGCATAGAGCTTTCCAATTTGGTTCTCATGTCCTATTTTCTTTTTGGAATTTTCCTTTCTTCTCTACTTTCAATTAATTGATCACAAATTGATGTGTAGCAATTCCTTTAAAGTGGAGGGCATACATTACCATTATTTCATTTGCATTCTTAGCGAAGACTTGTCGTTGACATGATGCGTTTGTCACTTTGTGGATGACATTGGGTATGATGTCCTTCATAAATGTGATCTATCTCAGCATATTGCATTCCTCTTTATGGTTTGATGTGACACACTACATCTCCTAAGTTCTGAATATACTATTCTTTGATTGGTCCTCTTTTGGATACATTAGACACAATGTTCCCTAAGTGACTAACCTTGCATAAAATTGAACAAGACTCCTTTGGACATATTACACATTACATTTTCGCATATTACATTATCATTCTTCCACCTTGCATAACACAACTTGCATGCCTATGGCGTCATCCTATTTTAAACCAACATTTGCATTTTCTTTGGCTTTGTGGCACCTTGTTAAAGTTATCAAACGGGTATAGCTTTAGCATGGTTGAGCGGGAAGCCCAACTAGCGGCATGACTTTTCCCCATAGCCACTTTTGTGTTTGTTCATGAGTGCATACCAAATAGCATATGTATCTTACTTTTTGGGCCTTCTCACCCCATGAACAACTAGTTTTGTGGCCCCAAAGTGAGTACACACTTTTTCAAACAATCAGCCTAGATCTCTTTTCACAACTAGTTGGATTGATGATCGAAGCTTCACTCAATTCTTTTCAACACTTGTGTGTTCCTTTATCCTTATGTTCAGTTTTCCATGGGACTTCATCCTGGGGGCTTGATCATCCCTCTTGTTTGTTGTATTCCATATTGCTAATGTAAGTGCATTTGAACCCTCTTCTCGATGTTCATGGCTACTTTAGTGTGAGGAAGCAAGTTTCTCTCACTAAAGTGGGGGCTAAATTTACCGTAGAAAAATGGACCTTTCCCATTTTCATAGTCTTTTAGGCCTTGTTTCATAGTGTTGGAGCTATGTTGCTTTAATTTTATGATGTATCTTGGCTTGAACATGCTTATTTTGGTGCTAAAACTCAAAGAACGATGTCTTGTGAAAGTGTTGTGAAGTGTTCTAAGACATTTCTACATTCTTCTAGACTCTATTTAATTCAATTCACCTAAAAATCACATTTTCATACATAAACAAGTCCTATTTTCAAGTGTTGTAAAGTATTTTAACTAGATTTCACACTTTTCTAGGCATATTTTCCCTATTTACACCCTTCTCGTGCTTTATTTTGTCTTTTTAAGCCCTCATATGCTTATATTAAGTGTATTTTTGGGTATTATCCTGACAAACAACATTAAATATGGCATTTTCCCTGACACTTGGTTTTGGGTCCCAAGTAGGACTCATTCGCCAAGGGTGGCAAATGAGTCCCCCTTGGCCCCAAATTCAAAATATTTCAAATTTCTTTCAGGATTTTACTAAAAATTCACTTCATGTCGGCCTGTGATGAGGTATGAACGAATACTAAGGCACAAGATTTGTATAAATAGGCATTTTTCACCTCATTTTACATCTCCTAATTCAAGTGATCTCTCCACATACAAGCATTCAAGTAATCAAGCATTTTGCATCTTCAATTCAAGCACTTTCAAGCACTTTGGAGTAGCTTTTGACATCACTTCATATTTGCATATTCAAGGATGTGGTAAGTTTGCAATACTTCCATGTTATTCATTTATCATTCCTATTGCATGTCATTCATTTCAATTGGGTTTAATTACTAAAGCGGGGTTTGACCAAGGCAAACCCCTATTCACTAATCCCCTAACATTTTTCCCCTTTGCATGTGTCTTTGCAGCCTTTGTTTTGTAGATTTAACAGGTTTAAAGGTGTTGAAAAGTGGATTCCAAGTCAACTAGGCTCTTCAAATCAATTCATCATCCATTCAAGCTATTTGAGTGACTTTCAGCCTATTTTCTGCATAATTGACCCTGACAACCTGATATTCAGTCATTTCCAGATCTGGAGTAGTAGTGTTGACCTTTGAATTTTCAGAAATCTTGGGGAGG
>VDFB02271358.1:161600642-161678962 GCA_007258455.2 Sequoia sempervirens
TGGATAACTCTTTATCCCTCTCAAGTCTCTATCGCTCTCAGGGCTCAGTCCCTACCACACTACTAGGACTAATCTCTCTCACTCATATCCCCTCTCCCTCTATCTCAAGTCTCACTCCCTTCCTATTCATATTGTGAAAGCATTTCAAAGCACCATATTTGGCGCTCTCCAAATTTGGTGAGCGCCAAATGTATTTTTACCTTGAAATGGTAAAATATGAGTTCACCCCATGATTCTTGCCCACATGCTTCTACTTTCATCTAGTTCAATGCTTAATCCAAAAGAGAAATGCCTTTTTTATGCAGTTGACTCCCTGTTGTACCAATATATGGTTGATCCATCACCTTTTTGCCACCAATTTCCATGCAGACAACGTAGATGAAGACATTTTGAAGTTTCTACATCATTTTACATTATCTTAGGTAATATATTCATTTTTGGTAATATTGAAATGTTTATATTTAGTATGTTTGTTTATTTTTGACTCATTTCTAAATTCCTTTAATGATTTTATTAATCATAACAATTGGACATAGAATTCAACATTGAATTAGATGAGAGTTGCATAAAAAAAAATTATGACTTTGAAAAAAATGGAAATCATGACATAATTTAGATGAATTAGTGTTTTTGTAGCATATAAGCGACATCAACAACACAAATTTTCTTATGAATTCTATTTACATTGCTTATAATTATTCCATTTCGGCATGTAGACCGTAATTCGAAACTTGAAACTTTTGGTTTTTGTTTTGTTTTGACAATTTATATACCATTCATTTGATGATTTTATTAATCTTCATTGTTACACATATAATTGAACATTAAATTCATTATTATTGGTAGTTGTGGGAAAACTTTTATTTTCAACTAATTTGGAAAACCTAAGAGCTTTCATCAATGTTAATGTGCAAGTTTCTATTTTATTTTTTTGTGCCATAAAGAATTCACCTTCATCATGTGCTTAGATAATTTCAAGTGACTCAAGACATAGTTGGTTTAATGCAAGTTTCCATTCATTCATACCATTTACCATTCTTCCTTGGTAGATTTATGTATGAAAAATGTTGTAGCATATAGACATGTTTGATAATTCCAAACGCTCACTGCCATCTTTCATAAAATGCTTTGGTGTGCTCAATAAAATGCAATGTAATCAACGTTATCAATATGTTTCATAAAATGCATTACTTACTTTTGTTCTATGTGTGATTGTGAATATGCAGCATTCAACGTCATGCTGAGGAAATGACAAAGCCTCTAACACAGAAGAATGTGTAGTAAAAAATGCAAGGGAGAAATCAAAATTGCAGCTCATGAAGCAAAAGAATTGCACCCATACAACCAGAAATTCCTCGTGCAATCTAAGAGAGATGTACAATTGGAAAAAAAAAAGGGCACGAATGGACAAACTTTGTGGAAGGACACAAATGGATCCCCAAGTTGCAGGCACATCATCAACCATAGGTGAAGTTCAATGCACATCTCCAATTGAAGACACACCAACAACAACATGTGGTCTTCCAAGTACATCAGAAATTACACCTACAATTGAAGACACACCATCAACAACATTGCATTTCAAAATTACATCATCAAACATGCCTCTATTTGAAGTCACTCCATAAACGACATCTCAAGTTGGAGGTACAAAATTGTTTACATGTCAATCTCAAGGTATGTCATCAATTGTACCTCCAATTGAAGGTACGCGATCTATCCCTGATGTTGTGGACATTCCTAATGTTGATACAAATTTACATTTGAGAACTCCTCCTAGAGTTTTGCATAGAAAACTTAGATTTTTTATCGATATTGATTCCAATGTTTTGAAATAGATGCCTGATAAGATGTCAAAACATACATGTCAAAGAGTTGCACAAAGGATATGGATTTTTTTTTTTTAGAAGCTAAGTGAGGGTGGAAGATGCTAACTATTTGTTGAAATGATGAGGAAACTAAAATTTAGGCCCACCATGAAGGCTCTTGGGCTGAGAGTTTTGAATGACTCAAGTGAAAATTCCATTGTAAATAACTTGATGAGTGCATATGAGAGCGTGGGTTCTACCTCATGCACGAAGGATAGTTGTGCCACAAAACATGTGATGACAACAACACTGTTAAGCAGTCAAACAAGGAACAAGGTGAACCTTACAAAGACTAGTAAGTCTTTGAAAATAAGTAGATAATATCTAATGAGAGCCAAAGGAAGGCGTGAAAGATTAGAGGAACCAAATAGCAATGAGTTATGGTCATTCTTGGGTAGAGTGCCACAGAAAGATAAAAGAATTGCTCAAGGCTTGAGATCTTTAATAGTAGATTATTGGAAGGATAACACAAGGACCTCTCCTAATCAAAGATATGTTCTAAGAAGGATAATTGGTAGTAAAATCTGTGAGCCACATCCAAAGCATTATTTGGATACCACTCAAACCCAATTTTTTGTTGATTTTGTACAAAAGTTTCCTAAAATTAAAATATGTCAAAGGTATTTTGAAATGCTAAAGCCTTTTTATGTCAAAATAAATCACACACACACTACTTGTTGTTGTAGAGCACATATTGATTTTTCTAACCATTCTTATGTTTATTAACGTATATGTGTAGATATGCATACTGACAATGTTTTGTAGGAATGTAACATAAGGCCTCCACCCAAATCCTCAAGGGAATTCTTATCTTCCATTTTATGTAAAAGAGAGGATGGTTAAGTTTTTTACAACAAGTCATGTTTGGATGGCACATGTCATCATTGTGGTGGAATGCAACATTTTCCAATTTTCCAACACATGGCTAGTACACACACAATTGGAGACAAAATTATAGAATTTGGAAAATACAAGACAGTGGCCTACAGTCTAAAAGATGGTAAAGAAGCAAAGAAGTGTGAATTGGTCAGTGATAAGATTCCAGTATATTAGTTTATGGGCATTTTTTGTGATCAGGTGGTCTATGAGTATGCAAGGCATACACATATAGCTCAATGGTTGGACTCACAGTTCAAGTTATGCAAGGACATGTTTCCACTTCATAGCATTGTTTTAGTCGTTGACTTCACAAAGAACTACACACTACAACCACAAAGCAAGGTGCAATCACAGTACTACAACTCCACACAGGTTGCTATATTTGTGCATATAGCATTCATTCATGCAAATGATAGTACAGAGGATAACATGAAAGTATTGAGGGAGTATCACTTTTACATCAGTGATGATTGCACACATTCTACCGAGTTTGTGCAAGGTTGCTTTCAGATGTTCTATGTTGATCTAGCTAGTAGGGGCATATCATTCATTCAACATATCATATGGTCAAATAACTATACATCACAATTCAAGAATGCCAGAATGTTTTACTGGTTGAGCAGGATGCATAGGATCAGTGGTTTTCAACATATGTGGAACTTCTCGGAGGTCGGGCATGGAAAGGGGGAGCATGATGGAGCAAGTGCACATATCAAAAGAGCCCTTGCATGAGAAGAGTTAAAGTAAAAAGAATGTCTAAAGTTGACAAATGCAAGAACAATTGTCAAGTGGTGCAATTGTGCAATGGGTCCAGGTAGTCAAGGTAATTCTTTAGTTTGTAGATTTTTTCATTTAGTAGATGATACTAACATTGCAAAATATGAGGATTGTTGTACACTAAAAGGATCGAGCGAGCTACACTCTTTTAGAAGCTCCAATGCAAGTACATGGACTATCCATATGTGGAAGATGGCATGCTTTTGTTCTGCATGTACACTTTGAGCATGGAATGATTGCGAGTCAATAGAGTTTGTTGACGAATGGTCTGTAAGAAGTCTAACCCCACTTGACACTTATCAGCTCTCAATGGCTCTACAAATCATAGAGATGTAATCATCTGTTGACTTTGATCATGTATCAGACCTTGTAGAACCAAGTAATATATCTTACTTTCAAGTTTTATTTTGATGTTCATTAAATACATCTAACAAGATGAACATATAAATGCAAGGCACGTATATGTAGTGATTGCAAATGAAGACAATGAAGAGGGTACAAATTATTTCCTGTGTCATTGTATTAAGGCTAAAAAGAAATTGGAGGCCCTAGTTATAGCTGGAGAAAACATAAAATATCCTACAGGTTTGGTAGTTGTTACTGGAACATGGCTTAGAAGGTACCTAGTTAAGAATGTTGCAGTTTGGTTGTTTGAGGACTTCGACACACATCAGAAGATTCTTCACTACTCGAACCTTGTTGTTGCCACTAACGTTCATTTGATCAAATATAAGGGCAGACCTATGAACAAGAACTTGTGGAAAGTGCATGAGTCTGACCACAAGGCAATACTTGACACGATAAAGAGTAGAGCAAGCCCAGATGGTTCCCTGGATTGATTGGTAAGTATGCACATTGAATTTGTAAAGTCGTGTTATTGATCATTGCTTTATTTCAAGCGTTTAAGTTTGATTATATAAGGGTTTGCAAAATTGCATTAATGTAGATATGCAAAATGATTGGAGTGATGGCATGTAGCCTTGGGTGTGAAAATGTGCGATTTTGAGTGAATTTGAGTGGTTTTATGGTGTAGGAGCACCTTCACCTTACTTTCACAATTGGAGCATTAGGTGTGTCTAGGGAGGTTGCAAACTTTTTTTGATGTTTATTTTCTTTAATAAGGTCTATAAAGAACATTTGGTGTCTCATTGATCCATTTTTGTAAACAAGGTCAAATATGGGAAGCAATTGTCAATGATGACAAAAGGGGGTCTAAGTAGGTTCATGTTGCTTTTTATGTATTAGGTCATGTTTCAGGGTCTCATAAGGTTTAATTAGACCAACATAGGTGCTTTAAATGTATTTGAAATGCTTTAAATGTTTTGGAGGGTAAAATAGTAAAAGAATGTAAAAGGAATCAAATGAGTTGTTAACAAAGATAGGTAAAGAAATGTAATTTGGCACTCCAATGGCTAATAAGGGATTCAAAATTCAATTGGAGGTTGTTATGTCAGTTGTCTTTGATTAGTAAACCTTTAAAAAGGTGGTGGTCATCATTTGTAATGTTGGCTTCGTGTTTTTGTGAAGAAATCCAATTGAATTCTCACTGTTAGTAGCAAATTTATGAATTTTCCTGTCTTTTCTAGACTTTAGGGAGGAGGTGTCGAAACAGCTAAAAGAGATAAAGAAAAAGAGATGCCTAAAGAGGTATGTGTTTATTTTATTTTGTGTTTGGTAAATGTATTCCTATTAAGGACAATTGTATGCTAACTTGTATCAATTTGACATTTTTGTGTTCACCTATATAGATTGACATTGCAAAAGTTGGTATGATTGGTTCTTTGAGAGGGGCATATTCTAGGACTCATGATGGTTTGAAGAGACGTACATATATGAGGTGATCAAGATTTCAATTTTAGAGTTCAATTATAATTCAATGTATATTGATTTTGATGTTAATTATTCAATTTTAAATTATATAATATAACTAATCTCAATTGTGGTTTGAATTTTTCTTGTGCAGTTACCTTCATAGCCAAAGAGTTCTTGAAAGAGGCTCCATTTTGATGATCCACCAGTAGTTTAGGATGAGATAGACATTTTGGCATGTATATTATGAATAGATATCGAGATGGCATATGCCACACTTTGTAAAACTTTGTTTGAGTTGGCGTTGATGCCATTTTTGTATATGGACATACACTTTATTATTGGATAATTTTGTATATAGAAGTTTAGAATCAAAATAATTTGTTCATCATGTGCATGTTTAAACTGTTCAAAAATTTAATCTTCAACAATGGTTAAATATCAATGTACAATATCATAAAAAATAATGGTTATATAATATAGTTAACAATAAAAAATAATGAATAATGGTTAAATTATATCATATATTGCTTAGTTATATTATGGTTAAATTATATAGTTTAAACAAATTTAAAGACAAGAACAATGGTAAAGTTTAATATTTTAACTTTAAATTTTAAATACACATATATGTCATTGTCTTACACTACATATTTCATATTGCATTATCATTACATATTGAAATACAAAAAATATCATAGTTTTATGCTGATAAACATGGAAAAGTGATGCAGAGCAGGGTGGGAAACTCTGAACAAACCAACTACCCTTTAATCTTCCTTCCAGACACAAAACACCATTGGAGAGTCATGAGCAGGGTACATAAGCACTAAATCAACAATCATCTTCCAATGAAACAGTCACCAACACTCCAAAACTCAAAACCCTCACTTTTGACAAGTTTCAAAGGGGGTTTATCGAAAACCTCACCTTCAAACCTCTCATCACTGTTTGAATGCCTCCAACACCTTCAAATATGTCTACCCTTGCTTAATTAACTCTTAGAAAGTGTTGCCCCAAATGTTTTTGGTGCAAGAGCACCTACACCTCAACCTCCATTTTGGATTCTTTGATGGTGAATAGGTTAGAAATATTATTTTTGAGTCTTTTGAGTGTTTTTTATCTTCGATAAGGTCTAATAAAACCATTGGATAGGTTCTAGGTTGACTTTTTGAGTTTTGAGTCAAAATGTGCAACAATGCAATCTTGCACTAAAAGTTGCTTATGTAGCCTTTGAAGGCAAAAACATGAATTTGTATGTAAGTGTGCAAGGTTTGGGGTCTTGAAAATTTAATAAGGCTATTTCAAGGTTATTTGAATGGTTTTTGGGGCCATAGGTCTTTAGGATTGAAAGTTGCTCCAAAATTGCAAAGTTGTCATGTTGTAAGTTGGTGTAATTTCACCATAATGATGTAATTTCACTAACCAACGGTTCCCTCTTTTAAAAAATCAGTTGAGGGACATTATGGAAGGTGGGATAATGTTTAAAAATCCTACCTTGGGTCGAGGTTGGGCTGTTGTTGGAATTTTTGAAGTTTTGAAGCATTTAATAAAGAGAAAACTTTATTTTTGTAGTGTTTTTTATTGTTCTTTTGTTTGGTATGGACTGATACATAACTATACAAAATCCAAACCTTCATGATTTGATATAGGGAAGAGATAGATTCACTTTGGTGGTGATTTGGTTTGATTTCATTAAGAATTAAGCAAGTTACATCAATTTTAGTGAAAGAGGGTTTGAAATCCTACCAAACAAGGGTTTGGTCACCAAAATGGTCATAATTCTCATTTCCACAGTGGGAAAAATCTAAAACTTGGTGGAATGTTAGGTTTAGGGCCCTTATTCAAGATTCAATTTTTTTTAGTGCAAAAACTGGAGGTTGGAAAAATTTATCTGATGCCCTAGGTCAGTTTTTCTCTTGTAAATGTATGAAAATGGTCTTTAGAATGCACTTTTCATAGTTTTCTGAGTATTTGTGCAATAATAATGGATGGAAAGCATGGAACAGGTCTTGGGGAACCTTTTTTAGTCTTTTAAAGGCATTAGGGGTGTTGGGGTGTGCCTTGACAAGTTGAAAGCTTCCTTGTACAGGCCTAGTTAAGCCTTGTTTATGGCTTGTAAATCAATCTTTTGATACATTTTTTTTTTGTGTTTGATCTTGTGCTTTTGGGAACTTGTGGAGGATGGTTTTAGGAGTCTAAAACCATGTTTCATTGTTTGGTTAATTCCTTTAATCAGTTTCTATTTTGACTGTCCAATTGGTGAATGTTGCAAAGTTGCATGGGCTTGTGTAGGAGCGATGGAAGAATGGATATTTTTGGGTGAAAGGTCTATTTATTTGGTCATTTTGTGTTGTTTGAAGAGTGTTTACATCGTCCCCAAGTCTTTTTGATATGTATGGTTGTGTGAGTCAAGTTAAGTGGTCAAGTTGCATTGTTTTAGGTGTAAAATCATGAGGGTTTATTGAATCTAGTGCTTCCACAATCTCCCAGGCCCTAAAACCAACTCAAACACTATCCATTAACCCCATACATGCTTAAAAGCTCAAAAAAAATAAGACTCCCATAAATATTTTGTCAAACCCTAGACTGAAACCCCTTTATTCACATGCATTTCTCCACAAAACACTCAGGAACAATAGATATATCTTCTTTCTTCCTCTCCCTACACTCTAGTCATGCATCCTATATGTAAACTAGACTCCATAGGGCCCCTTACCAACCAACTTTGCAACTAAATTTCAAATTATTAATGACCGTTGGGAACATAAACACATGATTACAAGTTTGTTAACATCACTTTTCCATACATGGTGATGTTTTTAACTCTTTGACCTTTAAATACATTGTAAACACCTATGACTCCTCTAAAACCATACTTATGGCTTAAAAAAAAACTTATTATATTGACAAGACCCCATCCTTATACAAACTTACTAAATTTCCATCAAAGGCTACAAAGATTCTTAAGTGTGAGAACACCATTTTTCCCACATGTTGACTCCAAAACCCAAAAGGTCAACCTATAACATAACTAATGGTCTTGTTAGACCTTTCCCATGACTAAAAGACTCAAAACATTCATTATGAACCTATTGATCACCATTTACCATCAAATGAACATAATTGGAGGATGAGGTGTAGGTGCTCCTGCACTAATTTAGGCCTAGGAGGCATAGCTTAAAGTAGTAGATTAAAGAAATAGTTTGGAAGAAGGTTAGAACCTAGTTGTTTTAGTGTTATCAGGTGGATTTTGATGTGATAGAAGGTCTGCAAAGGCATGGTAGGTCATTTGGATGTTTGGCCTTGGTGTAGGAGCACCAACCTTCTCTCTGTTTTCCATGAAGAGTTTGATAGGCAGTGTGTGTGTTAGGGTATTTGTGTTGAGTCCATGAGTTCAAATAAGGTCCTAAGTGACCATTCTATGGTACTTGGTCAACTTTGAGGGGCTTATGTATTCATTTTGTAATGATTGTAAATCAAATGGAAAAGAGTGTCAAAGTTGTCAAGGTGGTGTCAAGGGTGGTAGTATATTGTTTTATTGAATAAGACATGGTTTTTAGGTGAATAAGGTCTCATTAGACCCATTATAATAGGTTAGGTGATTAAAAGGGTCAAAAAGAGCAAACATTGCAAAGCATGTAATGATGTTATTAAATTGGGTAAAAGATGAAATTGTGATCTCCAACAGTCATAAGTGGTTTAAATTTCAGTTGGGAGGGTAGTTGGTCATTGGTTGAAGAGGAGAATCCTTTAAAAAGTCATGAGGACACTATTTTTAATGTTGGCTCGAAGTTTAAGGTATTGGAAATAAGAAAATTCTGAGTTTTCTTCATTTTTTTGTGTTTCTTTCACATTTTGCAGACCTGTACGAGCCATATAGACTGACATTTTCTACGTAATCTTTCATTTCTAATGGAGGATTGTGTTAGCCTTATTTTGCATCAGGTTTGAAAGAATTTAATAAATATTTATTGAAGAAATCATTGTTTTCCTGTGACAGGCCAAGAGCACCCTGTTGAGGGTTTTGTGATAAAAAACATGTCTTAAAGAGCCCTTACACCGACTGTATCTGCTATAACTAGTGTAATGGGACCTAGGGAGTCTGATTAAGTTGTAGGTTAAATGATTAGAGTTGCGGGGAAGGAACTGTAGCCTATTTTTAGCTTCAACTCAAAATAGGCAGAGCTAAATTGCATTCATCACAGAAAGGTGCAAAATTTCTTCTAAAAGTATTCATTGGATTTCAAAATTTGATTATGCAAATGTTTGTAATAAAAGAGCTCATAAATTTGCATAAAAGAATGTTGTTTTATTCATATTGTAAAAATCAAGGTCCCACACATGCCGTGGGAGTAGCTTAATTTGATTTACACAATCAAATGATAGATACAAGAAAAGAATGTATACTATACAACTAAAAATAACATAAGCAAGTGATAGAAAGTGATTCATCATTGCCTGGAATGACGAATTGTCTTCACGTTAAAGTCTTCAATTGTGTTCTGCTTTTGAATTGATCCAGCTCCACGCTTCAAAAGCATCAGCAAGAATGATAAATGTGGTATTAGAGATGGTCTCTAAGCAATGAAGAATCAAATCCTACTTCATGCCTAAATTTCCAACAAAAATGTAATCTACATTCATTTAGGCATTCATTAGATGATTTAGTCATCAAAAATAGATCATCAAGGAACATAAATTCAATGGAAGCTTTCAACTTCAATTATTTTGCTAATATGTTTGTGTAGTGTGCAGGAACAGGTACAGTATAATCTGATCATTTTAATCAAAATATAGTGTTATGAGTGGTGTGAAATGTGGCTCCCACAAGGGTTGAGCCCAACTCATAAACATTAAGAAGCAGGTCAAACCATATGCATTGATAGTTGATGATGCAATGCAAGGATTTGGGGCAGAATTAAACATTAATAGAACAACTTTTGAAACTATAGAAATACAATTTTCAAAATAACGAAGATACAAAAATGTAAAAGACCATGCTACAGGATAATGCATTCATCGTATTGTTGCTATAGGGCAATACATAAGTTCACAAATCTAAGAGAAACAGATGATATTCATTGCAAAAGAATGATAGTGGGTAGGCATACATGATGCCTCATAAATCAATCATAAATAATAGCTGAAACGGAAAAGGAGTAACAAATTTAAATGCATAATCAACTATCAAGCATTTACTACGCTGGAAGTGATCCCACAATAGTGGTTTACAATTTTTGGCCAAAATGGACCTGAAATATTTTTTAACTAAATCTTCATGGGCAGGAACCATGAGGAATTTGAAGATGATGCAAACATTTTGTCTATAGATTCTAAATACATTTTTTCAATTTTTTGGAATCAAATTGCAATCTCTCGAAAATTTTTCAGAAACAACATTTTTTAAAAGTGAACATATGATATTCCATGAGGATAAAATTATAATTGCAAAGAGAATGATATCTAGTGCTTCCACTTGGTTAGGAATATTTTTTCTTTAATCAAGTTTGAATTTAAACAATTATAATTGACATATGCGTATAATCGTAACTTTTTTTATATGTATAAATTCAATTTTTTCTTTGTTGGATCAAGGAATTAAATATCTAGTGCACTAATATAATTTGTTTTTTAATAATATACTATTTTTCCACATGTGTAGAAAAAGGATTTTTGGTGAAAAAAACAAATTTATTATATGACTACATACTTACAAAAATAAATTTTAAATGAATTCATTTGATCCCCAATCAAAGTGGTTTTATCATTTTTGATAGGTGTAAAGGAGACTCTGTTATAGGTATGGTTTAAAACTAGGGGTTCTACGCTTTAAATGGAACTTTCAAGGCTTACATCATTATATTTTCTAAAAATAGATTTCAACAAAATGAGTTCCTCCTAGAAGTATGACTATTGTGGCGTGAATTTCTTATAACAACTGAAGTAAATACAAGAACCAAGAAACTATGTCATAAAATGCAACTCAACATTATCATCAGGAGGATGTCCAGTAATGCAATTTACATGTTTTTGCATTTCTTGTATCAAAGACAGCAACATCAATGTATTTGTAGTCATACTATAAATTTGATCAAGAATTATATCATGAATATCAAATGACAATGGCAGTGATGGAAATGAAAGGTGCTAATCATGCAGCTAATAGGAACAAGCCCATAATAGAGTGCTAGTAACCTATAGGAGAAAACATTCAGGACAACCATATATTCCAAAGAAAAAGAGAAAAATATAGAGAGTTTTGAGCAAAAAACCCTTCTAGGGTTACCATGGAAGACTTCATAGTCATACAAAGTGAATGGTACAGTCATGAAGCATTAAAGTAGTTCAAGTGCAAAATGAAAGGACATCAAGGTTGGTTTCTTATATATTACTGTCTAGAAAAATACACTTGTAATTTTGTATGGTAACAGAATGAGGTGGCCAAAAAGAGAATAATTGACAGTCATATATGTTGAATGACATAATAAGTGATGAGTGCATAAAGGCAAATAAAATCTTAAATTTGTGTAAGCTACAATAAAGCCACATCCAGAAAATGTAGAGATGTTCTCTTCAACAAAACCTTCATGTATACCCTGATATATTGAAACCCACGACTTGATCATGGAGGAACCCTTCAAGGAAATGTTAGGAATATCAAATACAAGTGAAGGAAGAGTCTCAGCCTATTTCAAAAAGCCCATGGTTTTTTCCCACAAAGCTAAAATCGCAGTCAAGGAGATGCAGTGAGAGCCTTCATAAATAAAAGATAGCAAACTTAGGATGGTGAGAGTATCCAATCATAAAGTTTTAGAATGCACAGAAGAACAAATGCTATCATTGTTTAGCACTTATATGAGTGCCAATTGGGCATTTTATCAACAGAAAAATACAAAAAAAAAATGCAAGATTCAGCGCCTACCCAAAGTTTGCTAATAAATTGCTATCAAAGCTCGCATACTCTCATAAGACCTTCATGGCGGCCACAGAACAGGAAACTATCAAACACAAGAAGCACAAAGACAAACTTACCAAGCAGATTTTGCATGGTTTCTACATAAATGAACTTCAAAAGCACAAAGAATCCATGGCGTCCCAAGAACAGACGAGCAAATGAATGAAATATATCAGAGATTACGCCAAAGTCGTGGCTATATAAGCCAAAAATGTACCAGATAAAGAGAGAAATATCATATTTATATTGAGAAAAGCTTACCACACATTTCTCTATGGAGATATTCAAAAAAGTTTCCCAAAAGCAACAGAGAAATAAGGAGCTCGAGCTTTCAAAACCTTTCTTCTTTCATGGTGGCGCAACTGAGCATTTTTCCTCCAAAGTCAAGTGCAAATAGAAGTAATGATTAGGGTTTGTGCTTTGCCCTATAATTTTCGCATGTTTGTTTTGTCAAACAAAACTCAAATCATAGTATGCATGGATATCATAATATGCGTGGGCAATAAACAATATGCATGGAGGCTGACAATAATATGCATAGTGGTATTAAAAAATTATGGTGACCAATGCTTATTGCATAAAAAATTATGATAAGTATTGAAGTGGAGATTTAATGCATGCAATGAGGAGTGCTTCACTTCACTTTTACTATACATGCAAAAACAAGATACAGAGATAACTAAAGTGCTTCCAAGGGCTTTAAATCATGCAAAGATGGATGGAGTTAACGATGGATTTTTAGTTTGTTCCAACACCAGTTTTGATGCTTAATCATCATACACAATTATCTTGGGAAAATTGATTAAACAAGGTGGATTTCACATGCTTAAACCCACTTCTTATGGATTTCCAGTTCAGTTCGAGTTGCAGTTCAGTTGTATACATTGTGACATGGAGTTCTGAGTTGTTGAGACTCAGTTATGACTTTGGTGGGCCCTCTTTTCACACTGTTTTTTCCTTTGCTCGTGAGAGACATTTTCGAGGTGGTTTTCACTGTCAGTGAACTGCTTCTTCCACCTTCTCATGCTTTGGAGTTTCATCACATTGTATATATTGGAAAAAGTTTATCTTTTTCCTCTAGTTCTTGTTTTCTGCCTTTTCCTTCAGCAAAGCGACTTCATGTAACTCAGCTTTCAGAATTTAATAGATTATGCAGCAATCTTTACAGGTTATCTTAGAGTATCATTTGCAGAGTGTTATTTCTTTTGTCATTGCAAGTTAAATATTCTCCTTCTTAGATTCAGGTGTTTTGTTTTTGTGAATATTTTGGATGCAAATTTAATGTGTTTGATATTAGAACCTTTAAATTTTTGTCAACATTCGTGAATGCATGTACATGAAGAAACAATCTTAGTTGTAGGTCATAAATTGTGTCTCAAGTATAACCATATCTTTAAGTTGTGAAAATAATATTTTCCTTCATGAAGAATGAATTATCAGGCCTTTTTGTGAATCATTAATGCAGTTAAATTGTTCAATTTGAGTTGTGAAAGTAAGCTTCATGATGAATCGGTTCATAATTAGTCTGTTTCTTTAAAGTAAATAGGTGTATCACTACAATTCAACTTTTCTAGTTTTGCATTAGATTAAGTTTTTTCCCTTTTCCCATCAAATTTTCAAGTTCATAATCAGATAATCATATAGGAACCAGCCTAGAATCTGGAGGTCTATCTTCGCCATAAGAATACCCACAGCCTGAAGATAGTTCCCATGTTTCAACAAATTTCTGAATTTAGTCATTCAAGCATTCAGGTGCAATCTATTTGACAACAGGAACAAAGGAGATAAGCCTACTGTCCTATTGATTTTTGTTAAAGAAAACACATGAAAATGAGCCCTCAGCCTAGGGTTTGTGAAAATAAATGAGAGTGTGGAGTTTTTTCAACTTTTGAGCACATAGGGGTCAAAATACACATGTTTGAGTCGGTGGCATGGTCTGGGAGGTTGTGCAAGTGGGATTTTGAATAAACCCTCTTGGTTTGGTATGAAATTGAGGGTTTTTTGGTTTTCTATGTTGGAAGGGTTAACCCTAGGAAAAAATTGTGGTTTCAGAGGTTTGAGGGCATAGGAAATGTTTCTCCAAGGTTTCAAGGTCCTATGAGAAGTTTAAAGATATGTTGCTTTGTAATTTAGGCCTAATCAGCCTAAATAGGTCAGCGTGGAAGGGGTGATTTTAGGAGGTTGGTTCAAAAGACTTATTTCTAACTTTTGGATATGTGTTACAAATCTGAAATGGGTGTCTGAAACCATCATATTTTTGTCAGGTGTCTTGGAGAGTATTTGAGTAAAAGGCCAAAAATTGAGTTTGCACTACTACTAGGATTCATGGGTGAAATTAAGAAATGGTGCTTCTGATTGTTGTCTAACTTGCAAGATTGTTTGAATTTCTTTAAAATACCATTTTAATCTTTTTATATACCTCTTGAAGGAAAGTTGTTAATTTGATTGAGTTTGAGCCTCCTGGTCTGTTGAATCCCTTAAGAGTCTAAAGTGCAAAATGACTGCAAACTTCAGCATGATGTTACTCAGACACCGTGAGAATTAGAAACTTCTCGTTAGATCCTATGGGATCGTGTTGTGCCCCTCTACAATAACCTATCTTTGTTTTTTCTATCTTAGAGGCATTTTCTTGTGGCGGCGAGATTTCTCTTGGGGAAAAAGTTGTCAAATGCAAGTACTGAAAAGTTGCAAAGTGGTGCAACTTTTGTTTTGCAACTCGTGTGACCAAAATAACTGTTCCAACACATTTGATTTGGTACATTTACACTATTAATGGTCCTCTTTACGCCCAGCCTTGTTGAATCACTGCGAGCCATTCAATAGAACGGATCAGCTGCAAAATTGAGAGGTGCAAAGTAGTTTAAAACTAAACATGGCGTTACTCAGGACAACTGTGAGAGAAGCAGAAACTTCTTTTCATGGCAAAGGGATCATGTTACAATTCCCCCTCTACAATAACCTCTCAGTTTTTGCACTTTCTATCTTGGAGGCATTTTCTGTGGCGTGAGATTTCTCTTGGAAAAAGTTGTCAAATGCAAGTAGTGAAAAGTTGCAAAGTGGTGCAACTTTTGTTCTGCAACACATGTGACCAAACTAACTGTTCCAACACATCTTAGTGGGTACTTTTACACTAGGAATAGTCCTATTTCGCACCCAAAAGCGTTGAATCGCTCTGAGCTACGTTCAACTGGCTGAATCCCTTAAGAGTTTGAAGTGTAAAATGGCTGCAAACTTCAACATGACTTTACTCAGACAATGTGAGGCTTAGAAACTTATCGTTAGAGCCTATGGGATCATGTTGTACCCCTCTACAATAACCTCTCTCGGTTTCTGTTATCTTGAAGGCGTTTTCCTGTGGCGGCAAGATTTCTTTTGGGGAAAAAGTTGTCAAATGCAAGTAGTGAAAAGTTGCAAAGTGGTGCAACTTTTGTTCTGCAACTTGTGTGACCAAACTAACTGTTCCAACATGTCTAAATGGGTTCTTTTATGCTATGAATGGTCCTTTTTCACACCCAAACGCGCTGAATCGCTCAAAGCTACGTTCAACCGGCTGAATCCCTTAAGAGTTTAAAGTGCAAAAATGGTTGCAAACTTGAGCATGACATTACTCGAACACCGTGAGGCTTAAAAAATTCTCATCAAATCCTATGAGATTGTGTTGTGCCCCTCTACAATAACCTCTGTCGGTTTTCACTATCTTTGAGGCGTTTTCCTGTGGCGGCGAGATTTATCTTAGGGAAAAAGTTGTCAAATGCAAGTAGTGACAAGTTGCAAAGTGGTGCAACTTTCATTTTGTAACTCGTGTGACCAAACTAATTGTTCCAACACGTCCAAGTGGGTGTTTTTACACTAGGCATAGTCTTCTTTCACACCCAAACGCGCTAAATCTCTCTAAGCTATGTTCAACCGACTTAATCCCTTAAGAGTCCAAAGTGCAAAATGGCTGCAAACTTTAGCATGATGTTACTCGAACACCGTGAGGCTTAGAAACTTCTCATCAAATCTAATAGAATCCTGTTGTTCCCCTTTACAATAACCTCTCTCATTTTTCTCTATCTCAGAGGTTTTTTCCTGTGGCGGTGATATTTATCTTGGGGAAAAAGTTGTCAAATGCAAGTAGTGAAAAGTTCCAAGTTGTGCAACTTTCATTTTGCAACTCGTGTAACCAAACTAATTGTTCCAATGCATCTGAGTGGGTATGTTTATGCTTGGCATGGTCCTCTTTCATACCCAAACGCATTGAATTGTTTTGAGCTACATTCAACTAGCTAAATCCCTTAAGAGTCTGAAGTGCAAAATGGCTGCAAACTTCAGCATTACGTTACTCAGACTCTGTGAGGCTTAAAAATTTCTCGTCAAATCCTATGGGATCATGTTGTGCCCCTCTACAATAACATCTCTCGATTTTCTCTATCTCGGATGCGTTTTCCTATGGCAATGAGATTTTCTTGGGGAAAAAGTTGTCAAATGCAAGTAGTGCAAAGTTGCAAAGTGGTGCAACTTTCGTTCTGCAACTTGTGTGACCAAACAAACTGTTCCAATGTGTTTGAGTGGGTACATTTACACTAGGCATGGTCCTCTTTCACACCCAAACACATTGAATCGCTCTGAGCTATGTTCAACCGGTTGAATCCCTTAAGAGTCTGAAGTGCAAAATGGTTGCAAACTTCAACATGATGATACTCGGACACCGTGCGCTTAGAAACTTATCGTTTGAGCCTATGGTATCATGTTGTGCCCATCTACAATAACCTTTCTCAGTTTTCTCTTGGAAGGAAAATCAACATGTCTCAGTCAAGAGCAAGTCCACCCAAGCTTAGCAAGGCACAAGCAAAGTTTGCCATGCCCGTGGTGAAGGAAAATGTCGAAGATGATGCAAATTCTACTTGAGAAAAAAAAGCTATCTCCAAACTGCTATCAAGTCTGCCCTTGGATTGAATAATGCTTGTCCAAGACAAAGGTAAAGCTTGCCTAACTCAAAGCATACATGGAAAAGACAACGTAAAGTTGGCCCAACTCAAAGCATACATGGCAAAGAGAACTTAAAGTCCACCCCAAGCTGAAAATAGGAGATGGAAAAAATATCTTGAAGTCCGCCTTTGATCTGTATAGGATCTAGACTAGATTGCAGTATTTAAATGCTTAACTTTTACAATGCTTTTACAATGATTATTCCAAGTTAATTAAATCAAAATTAACTTATGGAAATAACAAAATGAAAGTAATAACAAGGTGATTATAACAGAAAGGAAGAAAATGAGAGAAAGAAAGAGAGAGAAGAAGAGAAGTGCAAACAGTTGATAACGGAGTCACAAAATGTGACTACTCTTCAGGTCCACCACAAATAGAGACCAATCCGATTAACTCCAAAAATCAATTACAACAGCACCATAACCATTCTCCAAGCACTTCGGCAGCATAACAGCGCTCTGGCATACAAGAATGACTTGAAAAAAACTCTTCAACAAGACCTCTCTTTCGTCACCTCAGCATCAAGACTTCATTACCTGAAAAAAAACTTGATTCCACTCTCACCTCACACCCCTTTAAATACATAAAATTAACTCAATTTGGTCCTTAACCAAAAGATTTTACAATATTCACCTTATCTCTCCAAAATACCTAAAAATCTTCATATCTCCCAAAAAAAACACTTAATCTCCCTATTTATACATAATAAATATTTAATAATCCCCCCTTAATCTTTATTTTAGCCCTTTTATTTATTCATTTCGGGCTTAGGAGATTTTAACTAATCTTCTAATAGGGATTATTATTTTAATTTAGGAGAGTTGTTTTTGTTTTTGGGTTTATTAGCCATATATCATGGTTCGGCCAACAAACATCTAACAAAACATACCGAACACATATATTCTATACACTGCCATCGGTGGTATATTGGCTAGTTAGCTTTTTGTTAGGCCGGCGGTCGCGGGTTCCAACCCGGCCGCTGGCTTTTAATAGCCAACCCTCGCAAATTTCATAACAAAACACAACAGACTCTTTATATTGATAGAGGTCACCGTTCCGCTCCAACGGTTGAAGAGTTGGCTGACTGCGCAGAGGTCACGGGTTCGAGATTCTCGGCCCAACAAGCACTTTTGTTAAAACAAACTATGCAATGGACGCTGACGCAGGAAGGCGGGAGAATGATGGGACACATGGCACGCCAGACCACTGCCACGTGGCAGGACCTCATTCGCTGACAGAGCTAATGTGTACACTGACTCTGTGCTGACGTGTCTCCCAGCTGGATGCCCACGTGGAGCTGACGTGTTATGCTGACTGTGCAAACTGATGATGTGTCATGCTGACTGTGCAAACTGATGACGTGTCATGCTGACTACACCTGCTGACTGGACTTGCTGATTGGGCACTAACAGTGTTGACCACGTGGCGTACGGATGCCATGTGTCAACCTCCCACTGGGTCTGTACGATGATGACAGAGATGCCACGTGTCAAATTCTAATCGGTCCATTTCATTGTCCGTACAGTACGAAATGCTGATGTCAGCATCCGTACGGTCCAACTCAACAAGTCAACTGAAAGCTTTGACCACTGATAACTCTCGCGTATGGTGTCGGATTTTGACAAAACGAACGCTGTTGGAATCGTCTCGACGAGCTCTTCGCGATGATGCCAACTTTGAGAACTTTTGACAACATCTTTTTTTCCACTTCCTGGACGCCCCTGATTCCAGTTTGATCGAAGGTTTGACTGGCCATAACTCATGCAAACAGACTCCTTTTCACTCTGTTCGAGTTGCGTTGGAATCAGGACGCTGAGATCTTCTTGATGGTGCAGATTCTGGAGAGAAATGGGAAACTTCAATTTCCACTAAAAATATCCACCGGATCAGGTCTCTCCACTGAAGACCTTTTGGACCTCCAAAAGTGGCATTTACTCTGACATTAAGTGAGGACTTGGCCTCCCCACTTGTCCTGTATCCTCTGTACATCTGAATACCTGGCTCACAAGCACAATGAAGACTGCAGAAATATTGTTGAACATAAACATAACTTTATCACTTCCATAAGCATCTACATCAAATGTCGTAGCCACTAACCAACAAAATTTGACTAGCATCAAGCTGAACATCAATGCAGAAATGAAAGAGAATAAGTCAACAATAATTCGATCCTTTACAACAGGAACATTTTTACCCAAGGATCCATCAATGCTTTCAATCATCTTTTTCTCATCCTGTACTGCAAGTGCATCCTGCAACATCTGACCCTGGTTAGCTACTCCAAGTTCAAGTGTAGAACCACCTATACTGACAGACATAAGAGTTAACTCTTTACTTGCATTAATTACCCTCTTTAACTACCCTGTGTTTGCAAAAGAACGATTAGCCTTAATCCTGTGAGAATGTACAATATACTGAATGCCATCCTTAAACAAGTGATAATGATTCTTTTCCCTATAGAAAATTGCTTTTCTGTCATAAAGATAAGGGCTACCAAGCACTATCCCACAGATATCTAATGGAACTACATCAAACTGTACTTCATCCACAAATTTACTAGTGATTGCGAACCTTAAGGTGCATTGTTTTGTTACTTGCAACTTATCATTTTCACAAATCCAGCCTAGTGGATAAGGTTTCTTGTGCTGTGTAGTTTTTAATCCCAAGTTCTTTACAACACTTTCTGAAATTAAATTCACTTGAGAACCACTATCTATGAGTGCATCGATTTTACTGTTCTTAGCAATAACCCTTAAATGAAAAAGCTCATTCCTTTTTACATCTTCAGAGAAATCATTAACTGTAGAAGTAGAATCACAACTACCAATAGAAACACCAGAAATAGGAGCTTTACCTTTTAGACCCATCGCTGTTATCTTAGTCTCATCATTTGAATCTGAACCAAGATTCATAACAACATTTGTGGTTTTCTCCTTACCTTTCTATTTCTGATTACGTCTCTGAGCCCACTTAGGCTTCAATTCGGGATGCAACTTCCAACAATGGTCTTCATCATGACCATTCTTGTCACAATGAGTGCAAGAAAGTTTATCATCCTTCTTAACTGTAGCTGTCTTCTTTCCTTTCCCTGTCTCTGCATTCTTAAAAGAGTTCTTTACATCATTATCAAACTTGTCAATGAAAGATCCTTTACCCCTTGACTCTAAGTGTATAGCTTGAACAGACACTTCATCCAAATTACAAGGGTTCAAAACCAAAATGGAATGCCTAAGGTAGGAATGCAAACCTCCTATGTACTTCAACAACGTGTCTTGGGTGTACAAAGGAACATTCAAAGCAATAGCCCTTTTCCTGAATTCATGGGTGTACTCTTGGACAGTTTGACCCTTCCCTTGCCTAAACATTTGCCAATCCATCATTAACTGCTGCATATGTCCTAAGGGATAAAACTGCTTCTTAAGAGCATTAATAAATTCTGCCCAAGTTAAATTGACTCTACCATGTTGTGAAACTTCTGCCTTAGACTTACTCTCCCACCAGGTTAAAGCAGTACCTCCTAAACGAAGAGTAGCTAATTGAATCCTATCAACATCATCTAATAGGTTTTGGACTCTACAATAAACCTCTATTTGTTGAATCCAATCATCCAATTTTTCAGCATTAAGTTCACCACAATATTTAGGTAAATCAAATTTTACATCTAGTTTAATTTTAGGTTTATACCCACTCTTGAAAGGATTAGAAGAAATAGAATGAGGAGAAGATGGAGAAGAAGGAGAAGGAGAAGAGGGAGGAGAAGAAGAAAAGGGGTGATTTGGTTGCTTGCCACCATCTCCATGTTGTTTCCCTTTCTTGTCTTCGCGATCTTCTTGCTTTGACGAACCTTCTTCACGTTCCTTCCGTTCTTGTCTCTCCTGAAAAAGAATGTCCACCTTTTCCTTCATCTCGAGGAATGCTTTCGAAACTCCTGCTCACTAATTTCTTCAGGAACCTCCATTCCAGAAACTGACATCTTTGGAAATGTTCTTCGCTTCTCGATCTCAAGATTAAAGTCTTCGAGCTTGCCTTCACCCTTCTGAATCCTGGATCTCGTTAGCATTCAAAAACAAATAACTGCAATAATAGTCAACTGTGTTCTGATACCAACTTGACTGTATAGGATCTAGACTAGATTGCGTATTTAAATGCTTAACTTTTACAATGCTTTTACAATGATTATTCCAAGTTAATTAAATCAAAATTAACTTATGGAAATAACAAAATGAAAGTAATAACAAGGTGATTATACAGAAAGGAAGGAAATGAGAGAAAGAAAGAGAGAGAAGAAGAGAAGTGCAAACAGTTGATAACGGAGTTCGTCACAAAATGTGACTACGTCTCCGGGTCCACTCCAATAGAGAGACCAATCTGATTAACTCCAAAAATCAATTACAACAGCACCATAACCATTCTCCAAGCACTTCGGCAGCATAACAGCGCTCTGGCATACAAGAATGACTTGAAAAAAACTCTTCAACAAGACCTCTCTTTCGTCACCTCAGCATCAAGACTTCATTACCTGAAAAAAAACTTGATTCCACTCTCACCTCACACCCCTTTAAATACATAAAATTAACTCAATTTGGTCCTTAACCAAAAGATTTTACAATATTCACCTTATCTCTCCAAAATACCTAAAAATCTTCATATCTCCCAAAAAAAACACTTAATCTCCCTATTTATACATAATAAATATTTAATAATCCCCCCTTAATCTTTATTTTAGCCCTTTTATTTATTCATTTCGGGCTTAGGAGATTTTAACTAATCTTCTAATAGGGATTATTATTTTAATTTAGGGGAGTTGTTTTTGTTTTTGGCTTTATTAGCCATATATCATGGTTCGGCCAACAAACATCTAACAAAACATACCGAACACATATATTCTATACACTGCCATCGGTGGTATATTGGCTAGTTAGCTTTTTGTTAGGCCGGCGGTCGCGGGTTCCAACCCGGCCGCTGGCTTTTAATAGCCAACCCTCGCAAATTTCATAACAAAACACAACAGACTCTTTATATTGATAGAGGTCACCGTTCCGCTCCAACGGTTGAAGAGTTGGCTGACTGCGCGGAGGTCACGGGTTCGAGATTCTCAGCCCAACAAGCATTTTTGTTAAAAAAAACTATGCAACGGACGCTGATGCAGGAAGGCGGGAGAATGATGGGACACATGGCGCGCCAGACCACTGCCACGTGGCAGGACCTCATTCGCTGACAGAGCTGATGTGTACACTGACTCTGTGCCGACGTGTCTCCCAGCTGGATGCCCACATGGAGCTGACGTGTTATGCTGACTGTGCAAACTGATGACGTGTCATGCTGACTGTGCAAACTGATGATGTGTCATGCTAACTGTGCAAACTGATGACGTGTCATGCTGACTACACCTGCTAACTGGACTTGCTGATTGGGCGCTAACAGTGTTGACCACGTGGCGTACGGATGCCACATGTCAACCTCCCACTGGGTCCGTACGATGATGACAGAGATGCCATGTGTCAAATTCTAATCGGTCCATTTCATTGTCCGTACAGTACGAAATGCTGACATCAGCATCTGTACAGTCCAACTCAACAAGTCAACTGAAAGCTTTGACCGCTGATAACTCTCGCGTATGGTGTCGGATTTCGACGAAATGAACGCCGTTGGAATCGTCTCGATGAGCTCTTCGCGATGACGCCAACTTTGAGAACTTTTGACAGCATCTTTTTTTCTGCTTCCTGGATGCCCTGATTCCAGTTTGACTGAAGGTTTGACTGGCCATAACTCATGCAAACGGACTCCTTTTCACTCCGTTCGAGTTGCGTTGGAATCAGGACGCTGAGATCTTCTTGATGGTGTAGATTCTGGAGAGAAATGGGAAACTTCAATTTCCACTGAAAATATCCACCGGATCAGCCTTAGGCCAAGATCAAAGGGGACATCCAACATGTTGAGATGGTGCCTCGTCATCTTCCAACCAATCAAATTATTCTAAGCTATCATGTCTAGGTTCAATGAACCTGACACTTCATAATGCAACAACTTTTTATTGTTGGTTTATATTTAGCAGAAGGACAAGTGTCCCCAAATGTAATTTTTTCATTGGTCGAGAGGTAGTTAGTTGTGACAAACCCTAATTAGGGTTTTATTTTGTAATCTTGGTCGTTGATTCGAAATAAATCTTGGCCATTGAATTGTATTCGAGGAGCCTATAAATTGAGCTCACCCCTCATTTGTAAAACATGGGAGCATCCATTGCATACTACCAGTTCACTACCTTGTCTATGATTTCGCTTATTATTATGCTTTGATAGATTTTTTCCAAGCATCCATCGCTTGTCTGAAAGCACTTGTTGTAGGCTCTTACCCAGTAGCAAGATAGTGAACTGTTTGATAAAATAATTTGGTAGACATGTATAAAAAATGTGGTAGCATAGACAAGGTAGTAATCTATTTGAAAAAATTCCTCAAAGAAATGTGGTCTCATGGTGATGGAATGCCATGACAATCCAGGGAATTTGCTTGTCATGGTATTTCATCACCATGAGACCCTATTTCTTTGAGGGATTTTTTCAAATAGTTTCGCTACCTTGTCTATGCTATTGCTTCTTATTATGTTGTGATAGATTTTTTCCAAGCATCCATGGCTTGTTTGCAAGCACCTATTTTAGGTTTTTAGCTATAGCAGCAAGGTAGTGAATTGTTTGGTAAAATGCTTTGGTAAACATGTACAAAAAATGTGGTAGCATAGACAAGGCAATGAATTGTTTAAAGAAATGCCTCAAAGAAACGTGGTCTCATGGTGATGGAATGGCATGAAAATCCATAGCAATTTACATGTCATGGCATTCCATCACCATGAGACCACATTTCTTTCAGGCATTCTTTCCAAATAGTTCATTGCCTTGTCTATAGCATTGCTTGCTATTATGCTTTTGATAAAAAAATTCCAAGCATCCATAGCTTTTTCGAAAAAACTTGTTTTATGCTTTTAGCCATAACAACAAGGCAATGAACTGTTTGACTAAATACTTTGGAAGACATGCATGAAAATTGTGGTAACATAGATGTTGAGGTACCAAATTGACCCACAACATGCAAGTAAGATAAAAGTAAAAGTATCTCACCTCTCCTGAAAGAGACAATCAATAATCAAATTGACCACCTCCCAAGGTCTTTGATGTTGGTTCACAACGTTGTTGTTTCATGAAGTGGTCAATATGGCTGTAATGTTCAAGGGTCCTGCTGGTTTTAAGCTTCTGGATTGTTGCAAGATCAAACATCTATCTAAACCTACTTTAACCGATGGTTTTAAAGAAATAGAAAAAGATAGATCAAGGTTTTCAAACTGAAAAGAATGTTGATTCATTCAACTAATCAGACTTTTTACCTTCCAAGGAATTCCTAAACTAGAACTGCAGAATAAAATTAACCTGTAATTGATACAAAGTTTCATTCATTCATAGTGCAAACTGTAACAGTAGATTGCAAATCATCATTCAAACAAAGCATAAGATAAATTTGCATTCCTTGAAAGCTTTTCAAATCAAATGATTAACCCAAAATGAATACCATTCTAGAGCATAATATGAAGTAGGTTTAAATCTGGCTGCTCCTACTGTTAATGAAATAGATAAGCAACATTTACAAATCTGGCAAGATCACCAGTGTACAAAAACCCATATCTTCAAATTATCTCCATCTATGCTAAGAAAATGAGGAAGATGCATCACCTCCTCCTCCTACTAGAACTATAAAAAAATGTCTAACTTACTTCAAAACCCTAACTTTCTTGTTTCTAACCTTTTCTAACTCGTCTAACCTGTCTTCACTTTTCTCCCTAACAAAAGAGGCGAAACGCCATATTTATAAAAACATGTCAGATGTGTCGGCCTAGTTTAAGGTTTATAATAATTCGGTCACAAAACAAGTCATCTCTAGAAGGATTTGAAACAAAGTCAAACGTGCATTAAATGCATGGGTACTGACCAGATCGACCCAGGATCTAGCACATAACTCAGACCAAAACGCGTGAAGAAGAGGCAAAGCAAAACAATGAGGAAGCGCGACTTTCAATGCAGCTTTGCATTAACTGTGTCCCCCACTTCACCCATTCCTTGCTCCATTTTGGCCTTTTTCATCAAGAATGTCCTCTACAAGCTATTCACAAGTGGCATAGGTGAAACCCTAGTTCGCCATTCAATAACATTGATATTATTCTTCATATCTGTCCCATCGTATTGTCCTAGTCTCTCTTGTTGGATTGATATTCATTAATGACTGCACTGCAGGTCACTGTGTTGTCCAGCTAGTGCCTAGTTACTGCATCCCATGATAGTCTTATTCCTTCCCAGTAGGGTGTTCATATTCGGTTCTGAAACCTCAAACCAAATTGACGTCATCTTGCCCTCAGGAATCCTACTCTTTACGTCTAGCTTCATTCTTTCTACCTCAGAGATGGATGATCCCTTTGTGTTCTTCTTAGCCTTTCCATTCGCTGCCTTGCTAGACTCATCCTACATTCATCAAACACCAATGTGAGAATCCAATTGTTGACAATATTTCATCAAAGTGTTAGCTTAAAATCATGATAAAACCATTAAATTAGCCATTAAGCATCAAAACTAAGAAGTTCGGGATTTTGAGCTAACCTGGGAAAATCAATCTAGAAAGAATTTCAAAAAAAATTGAACCAAGCGGATTCTCTCGGTGAAGCACCAATGTCAAAAATAGATTACTAAAATGAACAAAAGCAGCATACAATAGTGATATTTACCAAATTAAAGCAAGATATGTTTAAGCATTCATCATTAGATTCATCAATTTTATCTAATTTCTTAAATTTCACAAAGCATAGCAGAGAATTCAGAAAAATCCGGCCGGACCGGAATTCCGCGGATGACTTAGAACTTCGCACTTCGAGAAACTGAAGGAAACCGAGAAAATTCGGCTAGAACGAAGAATCCCGAAGCAGGCATAAGGTTTACCAATAGATCATTCGAATGAGGAAGGAATGCATATAACATTGTGAAATCCATCAAAATAAGCATGGAGTATCAAGCATTCATCACCTAAATCATTCCTGTGTCAATAATTTCAAGTGACTCGAAGCTTGGTAGAAAATCCAGAAAAATTTGGTTGGATCGGAATTCTGCAAAGAGCGCAAAACTCATAACACCAGCACATTTTCGGGAAAATGAAGGAATCTAAGAAAATCCGACCAGGCAGGAAAATCCCGAGGTCGACAAAAAACCCGAAAATCGACAATCCAACACGAATTCGCTCAAATTAACCGAAGGTCACAAATTTGAGGACCCTGGGCACAAAAATCATTTAACATGAGCCTCCCACAGACTTCTTCGAATCCTAGGCTCAATCGAAAGCATATCAAGATGAAATGGTGATGCCCTAGGCATGAAACCCTAGATTTTAACCATGAACACATAGGGTAGGCCATGAAATTCCCAAACACACAGGAATTTGAACTCCAAGCAAGACCATAATGTTTTAAAGCACAACAAGATTGAACATCTCAACTCAGGAGAATGCAAATGATAAAGCAAAATGGCATAAAGCTCCAAAAATCAACCAAACTCGGAAACCTGACGGCCATACAGAAATTCAAAAAAATCTAACCTAGGCGGAATTCCACGAAGGCCAAAAATTTCTGAACTGTAGTGTAAAATAGGCCGAACCAGACTTTGAGCGCAATCCGGGAAAATCCGACCAGAACGGAAAAGCCCGAATCAGGGTAAAAACCCAAACTTTGCCCAAAACATAAGATTTTCAATATGCAACTTGGGGAAAACACTTGGGAAAGCAAGATAAACATATTAAACACATGCCAAGGCAAAGCAAAACCTCAAAATCGAAGGGGTAGAAACACAAAGAGCGAAAGCAAAAGAGGGTCCCATTTTAATCAAATTTAAAATGGGGTGGTTATGCAAGGCATAACAATTGGCGACTTAGCTGCGAAAATGGTTTAACCATTTTCAGGAAACTGAGGGATTCAGTTACCCAAAACTCCTGGTTTATGGACATCACAATTCTAGTTAGGTCAGTTTCAGTAAGCAAGGTTGAGCTAGAATCTCAAATGTAAATCAACATTGACTACCCCTAAATCTATGTGTGTGCTTGATGGTGCATCACCCTTTTACAAAGTTTTCCTCATCTTTTGAACAATTATGTGCAAGATTTGAACTACATGAGTTGATTCCCTTTTACTGTTGTGCAATGATATATTGGCATTGCTCCGCTGCCAGTCAAGCGTCCATAGCTCCAACGGAGATACCTCTAGTTTTCTCACAACATTGCTCTACTACCAGTCAGGCATCCATAGCCCCGGTAGAGATACTAGAATCACCCATTCAGTATTGAGTTTTCTTTTCTTAGATAGTTCTCTTTTCTTTTTTTTATTTAATTCCTTCTTAATATGTCAGATGTCCAACATTTGTACTGGGTTGAAAACTACCACGTACCTCATAACAGCACCTGGGGAATTGGATTTTTCACACAAATCTTGTGACACCATCGTCCTAAGAAAAATATACCATTACAAAAGGAGATGTTTCTGATGATTTGTGATAGATTCAATCGTAGTTAGTGAAGATTGCTTACTTTACACCTTGTTCTCAATGACTTTCCACAACTCTCACTAACAATGGACATAAAACAATGAATTTAGAACAAAATCATCCAATCAAAAAACCTGAAAATATCTAAACCAACTTCTCTCCCAGTAACCAAAGTATACTTCAGATAACAACCCCCTTTATTCAATTGAATAAAATGAAGGTCCCCACAAAAAAAACAAAGGAACAAAAAACAAGAAAAGAAACAAGGAAAAGACAAAACCAACGGAACAACAAACTATTTACATATATACAACCCAACAAAATACCAAACCTTTTACAACCCGAAATAATGTTTGAGAAACTGTCCATTGGCAGGAAATGGAACAGGTTCTCCTGTTAAAATACTTAGCCTAAAAGCATTTTCTCCTAGGATTTCAACAATTTGATAGGGACCCAACCAGAGCTTATCAAACTTTTGGTGGTCACCTTTCTTTTCATTGGCTTTATCCCACAGTAAGACAAGGTCTGATATCCTGAAAACCTTGACTTTGACTCTTTTGTCAAACCAACGTTTGACAACAGCCTGGTGCCTAAAGAATTGCTGCAAAGCAACATCTCTCTGCTCTTCTAATTTTAACAAGCCAGCTAACATTACTTCAATCCTATCATCACTAAAGTAAAATCTTGCATAAATTTTAGGACAGGTATTTGCAAGTGAATAGGGAACATAGGCTCTTGGCCATACACTAGCTTAAACGGTGAAGTCTTCAACGCAGCCTTGATCCTAGTCCTATATGCCCATAACATAAATCTTAACTGGGTATGTCGGTCTCTAGGATTGTTCTCTAGCAGTTTTTTGATTACTCCTAGGAGATTCTTATTAGTTGATTCTGCAACTCCATTTCCTTGCGGATAATAGTTTGAAGAATACTTTAAAACAATCCTATGATCATAAGCCCATAAAGTGAACTCGACAGAAGAAAAGGCAGGGCCATTGTCACATACCAATGCAAAGGGTACTCCAAACTTGGTTGTGATGCATTTAGTGAGGAACTTGATTACTACCTTTGTTGTGCTATTCTTGCAAGGTATAGCTTCCGTCCATCTTGTGCAGTAGTCTATGGTAGTCAAAATGAATTTATGTCCTGTAGAAGAATTTGGGTTAATTACCCCAATAAAATCAAGTGCCCATTGGGCAAATGGCCTTACCTCATAAACAGGCTGCAATGGCATGGATGGATGACGCTCTCTTGATGTAGAAGTTTGACATATATGACATGTTCGTGCATGTTGATGGGAATCCTTAAACACACATGGCCAATAATAACTAGATTTGAGGATTTGATGTGCTAAAGAATCCACAGAACCATGACCTATGCCATGTTTCCCATGAAATTCAACAATTGCATGCTTAGCTTCTTGTTGATCAAGGCATCATAGAAAAACCCCCTCAAAATTATTTATGTATAACAATCCTCCTTTGAGCATATAATGGGAGATTTTCATTCTCAGTTCTCTCCTCTGAGTTGTATTCATTCCCTCTAGGCACCGATTATTGAGCATGAAATAAATAATATCGGCATACCAAGAGTTATTAGAAAAAGACTGTGTTGTGTACTGCTGACAAGTAATGTTCTTACCAGCATCTGCCATTGCTTTAGACAAGCTTTGACCTCAGATAAGTTTCATAAGATGAATCTCCAGATTGAACTCCTGCAAAATAGCCATCCATTTCCCCCTTCGTTCTCCCAACTCGCTCTGCATAAGTAGAGACTTCATAGCAGCATCAAGAACCACAACAATGATCTGACTTCCAAGGATATAATGCCTGAACTTCTTAATAGCTCTAACCAACACAAAAGCTTGTTTCTCAAGAGGTGGGTACTTGACTTCAACATTATTAAATGAAGAGCTCATGAAGGCAATTGGCCTTTCATCCCCCTCCTCTTTGCGCTGTGTCGGGACAAGTGCACATGAGTGTTCAGAAGCAAAAGAATAAATATAAAATGGCTTCAAATAGTTAGGACTGGTGAGGACTGGTGCCTCCGAAATGGATTGCTTAACCTGAGAAAAAGTAGCCTTTGCCTCATTACTCCATTCTATTCTAGCATCCTTTTTCATCATTTCGTTCAAAGGTTTAACAATTTTTGCAAAACCTATGATAAACTTCCTCACAAATTTGATCTTTTCGAAGAAAGATCTCATCTCCTTCTTACTTCCTAGCATGGTTAACTTCGGAATAGACTCAACTCAGTCTGGATCTATCGATATCCCTCTTTCTGAGATTATGTTTCCCAAAATTTTCCCTTCAGAAACCCCGAACACACACTTTTTAGGATTCAGAGAAACACCATATTGGATACATCTTTCAAGAACTTTAGCCAAGTCTGCAGCATGGTTTAGTTTATCTTTAGACTATACTGTCAGGTCATCCATATAAATGATGATGCACTTACCAATCAAATCTTTGAATGCTACATCCATTGCACATTGAAAGGTTGCTCCAACGTTTATCAAACCAAATGGCATCCTCCTGTAAGCAAATGTTCCCCACTTAGTAATGAAGGTTGTCTTCATTTTTTCTTCATAATTAACGATCACTTGATTGTACCCAGAATAACCATCCAGGAACAACATCATCGGAGACCCATTGACAGTTTGCAAGACCTCATCCAGAGAAGGGAGTGGGTAGTTGTCTTTTTTTGAAGCTCTATTCAAATTCCTAAAATCTACACATAGCCTGATTTTCCCATTCTTTTTACGAATAGGAACCAAGTTAGCCACCCATGTTGAATGTCGTACATGGAAGATTATTCTTGTAGAAAGCAATTTCTGAACTTCCTTAAAGATCAGTGGTTCAATTAGGGCATTGACAGGACGTTATTTCTGTCGAAATGGTCTAGCTTCAGGCTTCAAGGGAATAGTATGAGTTATCAAAGAAGTATCAAATGTTTTTAGATCTTCATACCCCCAAGCTATTGCAACAATATCTTTCTTCAATGCCCTCAATACATCTTCTCTAATTCCTTCAGGGCAAGCTTTCCCTATGTAAACATTCCTTTCAGGGCCAGAGTCAGCTAAGTTAACAGTTTCATATTCACCTCCCTTATCTTCAGTTGATACCTTTTCTCAAGCCCTTGGATCTTAATCAAAAATTCTTTCTAAGGCCACCATTCCCTTGGGAATGCTATTACCTTTTAAATTGAGGACACCTTATGTATCGCGGTCTTCGGGGTTCCAGTCTCCTTGATCCCTATCGAACTCATCGATGATCTGTCCTTCGAAAACATTTGAGCTTGCTAGAAAAGAAAGGATATGTCCATCGTGCCACCAACATCACTAGGGTTGTCTGATGTCAACATCTACAAATGGTAAATGAAAGAGTAAATGGTAGGGTGAACTATTAAATGTTAATGGGATGGGATTAGTAAGGAATAAAGGAACAAAAAGTGAATTAGGAGAAGATAATGTGACACAATCAAGGAATACAAATGCAATGTTTGTGTTTCTCATCAATTTTTTAGATTTGTATATGCAAAATTATGAAAACTAGCTAACATTGTTTTATAACACCATTATTGAATAAAGGCTACTTGAGTGTAAGGTCCTTGAGGAAATTAATTGTGATGTGTGGAGGTCAAAGGTCCACAAGGAAATTGTTTGAAATCCAAAGCATGTTATGAGACAAACATTCAAATATAAAATTCAACTGTTCAAATGCAATAATAATATCTTTAATACTAGTTGCATACCTATGGACTCAACGTCGAGAACGAATAAGAGTCTGTAGGAATGGGGCAGGTCTCATGAACACTCCGACCCTAAAATTTTATCAAATAGAAATTCTACTAATTTACTTATTCTTAAATTTCAAAATATAATTTAATAAACAACATTAAATGAACTTGTTGAATTTTACCTGATTGTTAATGTCGAATGTATCATTTAGCAAATCATCTGTGAAATCCATCACCTCTACAATTGATGTAGGTTGTGTAGTTGCATCCCGAGCACTCTAATAATCGTATGTGCAAACTGCACCACAAGCACCACAATGGTGGGGTGGAGCTCGGGGCCTACACGTCTCCTCCACACTAGGCTCTACTAGAGGCCTCACACACTATAAACTGGTATGGGTGAGTGAGCCAATCAACTCCAGCATGTCCACCTCTACACTATCCTTAACAATGGAAGGAACAGTGACATGCTCCACCATGGGTTTGGCCAAGGGTCTCAGTGCCAACTGTGGATTACGTCATGCAATAGGTCTATCATGTGTGGAGCCCCAACCTCTACCCTGAAAGTCTAAGATGTCAAAATAATTTGGCATCTTATTGAGGATAAAATCATGATACAATTTCCTCAAAAAGTATTGTGGTACCTCATGGTTATTGCATGGAGGTTGGTGAAATACCATCCACCACCACTCCCAAAATTTATTTTTAATTAACTCATGGTGGCACCAATGGATGGGGAGCCTCCTACATGTATGAGATAAAGGTGCGTTGGTTTTCGGATCTAGGCACACAAGTTGGCTTTGCTAATTTTTTGTTTTTTAACATCTGCATATGACAAACCTCTAGCATAATATTATCTCATCTCATGCCTCTTATTTGACCAAAAATTTATTTTCTCGCTCATTTCTCCTACATGAGATACAATTGACTTCAATGATTTAGCAATCCCTCTCCTATAAGGGTGGGTTTCAGAATGCTCGGTTAATCTTCCAATTAATTGTTCAATGTCTCTTTTATTGTTTTCAATTTGATTTAGAATATTTTCTTGTGTTCCTTGATGATTCCTATGAATTGATGGAGGGGTTTTAGGTTGTTCTTGAATAGGAGGCTCTTCCTGAGGGGGTGACTATGAATTCTCAAAGTTTCAAGGTGGAGATTCATTCCTTGATAATTAGAACAAAATTTTATTATAAAAACCTATTTCAATCAACATTCTAAATCAAATTCAAAATAAATTGAATAAAAATACATACCTCTTCTCAATCTTCGACATCTCTGACGTGTTGGTGGCATCCTCGTGAAAGATAGCAAGCTAACGATGTAAATAATGGATGATATTTGGCGAGCGTGAGTTGAAAACCTCCAATCCTCCAAGCCAAGCCGTGGGTTGAAGATAAATGAGGGTTTGAAATATTATTTGGGATTTTTATTTTTCTTTTCCATTTGGTGCACACCAAATTTGGCGTGCGCCAAATGGCCAATTTTAGCCTTTTTTTGCAAATTTTTACAATTTGACACCTAAATTGTGTCACAAATTGGTGCACTTACCCTGATATTTATACACACTTCTACATTATCAATTTGACAATTTTATTTATGTTGTGATCAGAGGAGGGGCATTTCTCTAGAAAAAATTTCAATGAAGTTATGGGAGCATTAAAGGGTTTGGGAAATTGGTACATCCAGTTTAATACCTTCACACATATCAGGGTGGTAGGTGGTGCAGGAGCACCCAAAATACAAGTCTCAAAATACAAGCATAAATCTTAATGTAATGTTTTTAATCTTTTTGTTTTGTTGTGTATAGTCTAATATACCATTGATAAGGTGTAGGGGGACCTTCTTGAAGCTTAGGTTTAATTTTGAATAAATTAGGAATCAATTTGTAGGCGTTTTCTTAAGTTTTGGCTGAAATTCGAAAACACAGTGTGTTTTCGAAAAAAAGTTTTTTCTCCACTTTTAAGCCCGAATCAGCAACCCTAACTGATTTCCCGTGATGTGGAAGGAAAGCCTCGACCATTTTTGTTGGGGTTGAATGTTTTTGAACGGTGGGAAGTCTTTGATAATGGCGGTTATGTTGAAAAAAACAAGAATCAGTGATTTTGTGTAAAGAAAAATCTATTTTCCTGTTCTTTTTGGCGTAACAGCAAATAGATGAATAGCATAAATGTTTTATTGGAATAAGAGCATGTACAGCAACGTGTTATAGTTCTGTTTTGGTATTTTTAAACTATTTTTTTATCGCTCTTTGTTTTTTATAAAATCTGTCTTTTCCTTAACTTTGTTTTGGGACTGGTAAAAAAAAACCAGAATCATGGAGTTTAGATGTTGTTTCTGAATGTACCAGGCAGCATGGGTGTAGAGGAAGCAATGCTAAACTCCAGGCATGTATATATTGTACATATGGTAGATATTAGAGGTTTTTCTTGCAAGTTGGAAGACTGTTTCTAGGCGAGTTTGGAAACCCGGCTAGAAAAGACAGTCAAGAAGCAAATAACCCAACGTAGTAGGGGTGTGCAATGTTATTATTTGATGCGTATTGTGAGTGTAGACAGGTCTAAGAAGGTGTGGAGTGGAAACAGAAGACTCTCCAGTATGTTTTTGGTCAGAAAAGACAGAATAAAGCAAGGAAGAACATTAAGAAACCCTAGGTTACCCTAGGTTGAATTGTAACCCTGTACGGGCAGAAAAGACACCAATCTCCAAAAAAGTAGTCATAGCTTGGAAAAAGAGCCAGAGGAACATTAGAAAGATTGGCACAATTAGTGGAAGAGGAGAGTTCTAACCTGTCCTTTTGTATTGAGAGGGCTAAAAAGGGGTTTGAGGCTTGTAACCCTGCCCAAGAACCAAGAACCCTGTTTTTGGGAAAACAATGGAGAGCTGAAGCTTGGTGTTTATTGAAGCACCGAAGAAGATGAATTTGAAGGCTTTGGAAAGTGCCACACACCCCTGTAACAACGTTGGCATAGTGGAGGAGTGATTGGTCTTTTGAGGAATAAAAGGCTAGATAGTGCAAGTGGAAGAAAGAGTACCAAATAACGTTTTGCAGCAGCAGATTTGCAATGATAGCAGGGTTGCTAAGGTAAACCGGGGGTGCCTCAAACTAACAGAGGACCTATAGGTTGTAGGGTGAATGAATTAGCACCCAAAGGAGTTCTTAAGACAAAGACTCAAGTATTGAGATTGTGTTTTCTCAATCAACCCTGGTTCTATCAGTAGGATTTCACAAGATGTCGTATAAGCTTCCAAGGTACCCCTCAAACAAGATGATTCTTTTGGAAGTCTATAAGTAGATAACAGAAATTCACCAACTCATTGCTAGAAAATACAAGCTTGGGTACAACTTCCCCATTTAAATAGGGGTATAGTCATGTGCAAATATGTAAAACACAAAAAGTGCAGATGTGGAACTATCAAAGTATAGCCTTGTGCTATACAATGATGTGAGGAGTAGATTTGATCCAATTGGTGATATTAGCAAGGTGATAGGCTCCTTTTTTGTCCATGAGCCTAAGTTTGAAGATCATTGGGTGAATTATGAAGAAGAACTCAAAGTAAGGATGAAATATTATTGTCGGTTGAAAGTAAATTTGATTAGGCGCTATATAGAAGCCCACATGTCAAAGGGTACAAAAGATGAAAGAAAGGTCCTTGATCTTGCTTACCAAAACCAACAAAATTATAATTAACCAATTTTTAATGAAGATTGCTTGGTGAATGAAAATAATGAAATTCTTGAACAAGTGCATAAGATGTTATAGCATGTTCTCTTTGATGGATTAGAAGACCTTTCCCGATGATGAAATTGCCAGCACCTGCAAAGACAGCTGTGAATACTAAGAAAGGAGAAGGATCATCAACTATAATTGAAGGGAAATATAAGTTTGGGGAAGGACCATCCATTGTTTCTACTACACCAACTAAAGAGAAGACAAGGGGTGAACCTACTAATGTAGTGAATGGTAATCATGTGTGGTGAAGAAGTAATTTATAAATTTACACAAATACCATTCCTATGACCTTGCATTATTGAAGCTCCATCATCTCCTACATACACCAAATTTTTGATAATTATGAAGTCATCCATACCTCCAACTTCATTCAAATAAATTTTGTGATGTTGAATTCTCCTTAATTTTATAAACATAAAGTAGATAATGTTAGTATACATGTTTGTGTATAGTATACACATGCATATATATACCCAAGAATTATTATCTACTACAATAAATTCATCTAAAAATAATGCAATAAAGGTTGAATCTTTTATTTTTCATGTAAATCTTGTTTTTCCACCTCAACAAGACAACTTTTGCATTCACATCGACACTTTGTTGACCAATGTGTGCTAGGAAAGTTAGGAATTCCCAAAAAAGACAATATATTCTAGGTAGTCTATCATAGGACTTCCTCTGATCAAAATATGAAAAATAATACTCGACTAAATAATTTTTGCCATTTTTGCTCCTCTCATTTTCTTTCCAAATTGAGCTTGAATAGAACCTCCATATCCAACAAGCTTCACCTTTCTTTGCATATGAATCATATTTGAGGGCATGCTTAACATGAAGCTATTCTTCCTTTGATTTCCATCTTATCATTGATTTTTATTTTTATCTATGATTTGTTTTTCATAAACTTTACCGATATGCTTTTCTATAATGTCAAGTTTTATTTGCAACTTCTTATCCCTTTTATATTTCCACTTCAAATCTTACACATGCATTTTGTTGGAGGTTCATCTTTGTTTGCATTCTCCACTAGTTCAATGAATGGGTACGTTGACACTCAATCAATCTAAAAATTTCTTGTCGTATTCCACTCACACCCCATTTTTTATTTGGATTTTATTTTCCCTTTCCATGCAACATCATATATGGTGTTGTCATTGCCATCTAGGTCAATTAACTCATCTCAACTACCCTAGGTATCCCTTGGAACATCTATTGTGTTATTATCATCTGATTTGATTAACTCATTCTAATTTTCCTTTGAGTTATTATCTTCTTTGTTAATATTTGGTGCAAGCATTGATATTATAGTTCCATCTTGATCTTATGGACCATAAACACTACCAAAGTGAAACATTATGTTTTTGAATTTTGACGACCTCCCTTCACCACCTTCATGACTGGTACTCTTGTTCCTATTCAACATCTCTCATGAAATAAAAGTTGCCAAAATGTCTTCTTGTTTAAGAAGAAATCATATAATACAGATCCTTCGGTCCTAGATGTATCCCTACTCAATATCATATGTAAAAAGAAAGAAAAGGGATAAATAATCTTATAACACTATAAAGAAATGATCACTTACTTTTAGGTTTTCACTAATGATATTATCTAATGCACCAATGCTTGTAGTTGTAACTTGCCTAGATGATCCAAATCGAGAGCTCAAAAGTTCAAAACTGAACAAATTGTGTAAAAATAAATCAAAGCTTCGACTATATTTATATCAATCCATATTTGGTAAATTTCATGGGATTTTTAAATGGTATAGTAAAAATTTGGTAAATCTCGTGTGATTATAAAACATTACATGTAAATGTTGAGTGAATCAAACCTCAACAAAACACATAAGTTATAATTTTCAAGGTGATTATAGACCTAAGATTAACATGGATTTATCACAATATTGGTGAAATGGGTCCTCATACACATTTAATTTTTAATGTTATTAGCGAAATGGGTCCTCACATGTAGTGAACATTTAATGTTGTTGGCAAAATGGGTCCTCATACACAATGTAGTTTGAATCGTATTGACAAATATGTGGGTGAATTAATACATGCATCTAAAATTACGAGAAAAAATAATTAATTAGACCATTGGAAACACATAGTTTGTTATGGTGAAATTATTAATTACATATGCCTCAGAAAATAAATTGATGGAAAATTGGAATACATTAGATCGATAATTCATAAAATCTGAATGATTTGGCCATCTTGTTGGTTGCAATGCATTCACCAATTTCAAATTGGATGATATGAACTATTTACCAATTGGGGAAGATTCACCACTAAAAGTTTCCCTAGTTTCAACAACTTCTTTCATGGACAATTCATTATATTGATCATTTTAAGTACAAATTAAGACTAGCCCCAAAATGTTCTCATTTTTTCTTTTTTGGGCTCTATTGCATTGTTGAATATGGCAAGATTAAGAATTCCCTCATATGTATGATGAATTTTATTTCTTACCCATCTTGGAAATTTTCTTGATACATCTTTGCTTAAAGTGTTTTATGTGAAGTAGAAGCACCGTGATGTAATTGTAGAAATTTGATTTTGTTGTCTCTAGTTTTGATCTCTTACACTTCGACAAGTTACAACATATTATAAATTAGTTCAATCAACAACCCCTGTCTCGAAAACTATATAAAATGACTAAATCTAAACTATTAAATGTTATTTGATACCTAGAACTACATACCCACATAATTATTGAAACACACAAGAAGAATCAAAGTACTTTTCAATTAGAGATGTGACAATGGTATTTCTTAAAATTGGTTAGAGGGGATTCAATGGATAGTGTGTAGTAGGTGACTAAGTTGCATGACATAATAAATTAGCCATTGAGAGGAAGCATTGTGTTATGAATAGGGGTACTTGACATCATAAAAGGTGGACAGTGACATTGACAAGCAAAGACCACTAGTGGGACCAAGGTCACTAGTGACTAAACAAAATATGATAACATATATATGAGGACTAGTTGGGTGAGTTATGCACTATACATTAGAAGGAAAAACTAGTTGCTCTAATCCACATGAGAATTAGCATTTTTTTAAAGTTGAGGATATGACCTTCAAAGCAAGTCAAATGAGATTTAAAACAAAAGAGACAATGACATTTTCAACTTAAATTACAATTATTATGGAGGAGTTGATTCAGATTTTGGAAATCCACCTACTCTGTAACTATGACTTTGTAATGTGAAGATGTAGAGAAGATCAATAAACAAACCATATTATAGTGTCAAGCATGATTCAATACAATACAAACCTAAAAAAATCTCTCATTGGCTTCATATAGTTGTTTAAATCGAGTCTCTTTACTACCACCACTAAACTATTTGGAATCATTGCTTTGAATATGGAAGACTAATGAGTGAACACAATTATGTAGTCTTTATGGTATCCTTTGTCTACCATTGACTATTCATGTTAAAATTCATTAAATACCAAGTGTATATAGTAAAATGAAATCTTATTCAACCAAGGGATTTAGGTTCTCATTGTAGAGGGGTTACTAACAACTATTGACTTTCACAGTTAGACATAAAATAATTTTACTTAGACTTGTATTTTTCCAAACTATTTCTAGTGTAGTATTATAATTTTTCTTTCATTGTATTTAATTTAATATGGAGTGATTCCAAAGCATCCATGTGTTCATATATTGACTAGCAATCACACCTTGGTGTGTAATGGGTATGCTGAAGAGGTGTGGAAGGTAGGAGAGGGAGATATAAAGAGAGAGAGAAGAGGGGATAAGTAGAGATGGAAGAGATAAATATATAGAGAGTGAGAGAGGGAGAGACTAAGAGGGAGAGATGACAATATAAAAATAGAGATAGGAAGTGATATATAGAGGTAGAGATATAGGGGTAGAGATATGGAGAGATAATGAGATCTGTAGATAGAGGGAGATATGGAAGAAGAAATATGGAGAGATAGAGATATAGAGGAAAATATATATAGATATAAAGTTGGAGGAAGAGGGACAGGGAGAGAGATGGATGGATGGAGATAGGGAGACATGTATAGAGATAGAGGGGGGAGAGGAAGATAGAGGTAGAGATGAAGATAGAGTGAAAGAGGGAGAGGGAAACAAATAGATAGAGAGATAGAGAGAGGTAGAGGGAGATATAAAGATAGAAAGAGATATGGAGGTAGAGAGGAAGAGATAGAGAGATACAGAGGAAGAGGGAGATGGAGAGATAGGGAGATATAGATGGTGAGATAGAGTGATAGAGAGAGGGAGAGGGAGAAATAAAGATAAAGAGAGATATTGAGGTAGAGAGGAAGAGATAGAGAGATAAAGAGGACGAGGGAGAGGGAGAGATATAGAGAGATATCGATGTTGAGATACAGTGATGGAGAGATAGAAATATAAGGAGATATAAAGAGAGGAGGAGAGGGAGAGAGAGATGAATAAACAAAGAGAAGTATAGATAGGAAAATAGAGATTGAGGGAGAGATAGACAAATAGGCGGAGATTCAGAGAGGGAGAGGAAATTAGGGAGAGATAAGGATAAATGGGAAGAGAAAGAGAGAGACAAAGATATATGGGAAGCGAAAGGGAGAGAGAAGTAGAGGTAAAGAGATGGGGGATGAGGAGGGAGCGAGGAAGGGAAAGATGGGGGGATATGTAGAGAGTGGGGAGATAGAGAGGGAGGGAGAAAAGGGAGATAGATAGGTAGAGGAGGGAGAGTTTGAAATGGAGGAGAGGGGGAGAGATAGGTAGAGGAAGGAGAGAGAAGAAGAGGGAAGAGAGAGGGAGAGATAGCTCAACACATAGAGGGAGAGGGAGAGGAAGAGAGGGAGATATATAGATATAGGATGATATAGAGAGATAAAGATGGATAGGGAGAGATATAGAGATAAGGAGAGAGATAAAGAGATAAGAGATAGATGTACAAAAATATATGGATAGAAAGAGCTAGATGAGTGAAAGGGAGATATATATCTATATATTAGGAGAGATGGACTGAATAAGAGAGATATAATGAAATATAAATAGAGAGGAGAGGGAGAGATGGGAAGATATAGATAGATGGGGAAAAACTAAGAGATAAAGGAAGTGATAGAGACAAGTAATAGAGAGAGAGATAAATAGAGGGGGGGTGAGATAAAGGGATAATTCACAGTCTCACATGTTATAAGGGATTGTGAAGCGAATGAAATGACCTCCGTGCTATACATAACTATTGATTAACATTCAAGTTATAGTTATTTCATTTGTTTAGAAATTATTTAATTAAAGTTAAATTAAAATTATGATGGCAAGCTTATTACTTATATCTACAATTGTTGAATCAAAGCCTTGGATTTGAATACTTGTTGATAATTTCATCTCCAACAAATACAATACTTAAGCGAGGGAGCTCAATGATGTTGATCAATACGTTTGAGAGTCTTGTGCTTGTTTCTGTAGAGTTTTAGATACCTATGAGAAAGCCTTAGGTCTATTTGTTGACGAAGCTATAAAAATTGACATATAAACTCAAAAAACACCCTAAATCCATGAACAACCAAGATTGATTTTATCGATTAGCACACTTCTTGAATAGTCTAAATAGTTGACTTGGGAAGTGCATTGGCCAATGAGTTTTATCATCTTGTATTGTCTAGGATACGTGATAGCATCATGTGTCAAAAAATAGTCCTCTCTATATTTTTTCATATAACACGTAATAATAAATATAACTAATTATAGTTTTTAATAAATTAATATATATTTAAATAATAAATATAGATAAATACTAAACATATCATATATTTAATAATTTAATTAGTATTATTATATAAAAATATATTATATTTATATTAATAATATATGATATCTAAATATTATATTATTATGCTAAAAATATTTAAAAATATGAAATGTAACTATACTTTATAATATTAAATTAAAAATATTTTCTAAAAAATAAGTAATAATTTTTTTTTAAAAACAAAACAAAATTAAATATAATAATTTATATTATATGTAATAAATATACATTACATTATATATTTTAAATATAAAATAAATATAATTGAATAATTAAATTTATATAAATATTAAATATATAATATTTAAATATGCAATACTATAATAATAATATGAATACGCCTTTTGCAGAGTGTAAGCTTTTGTATTATAGATCACTTATGCGATGTTTTAAAACATCGAAATATGAGAAATCGCATAAACTAGCAATCACACCTTAGTGTGCAATGGGTACGTTGAAGAAGTGTGGAAGGTTAATAAGGATAAATTTTGGTCTTGTTTTTTGTATACATTTATGCAGTACATGAGGTCAATTGGTAGGCCATTTAGCAAATGATGTTGTTTGTGCAACAAATCTACTAATAGGGATCCAAACATGATTGAAATAAAACCTTTGAATCAGGAAGATAATCAGGCTCCACTACCAACAGGCTCATGTTATGTTTGCAATAAGGAGAGATGGAGAGGGAGAGATAGGGATAGAAAGAGGGAGAGATGGAGAGGGAGGGAGAGAGAGAGAGAGGGGGGATATGTAGAGATAAAGAGAGAGGATAGAGGGATAGATAGAGAGGGAGATAGATGGATGGATAGAGAGAGGGAGACATGTTTAGAGATAAAGGGGGAGAGAGGAAAAAAGAGGTAGAGATGAAGATAGAGATAAAGAGGAAGAGAGAGATAAATAGATAGAGATAAAGAGGAAGAGGGAGATAAATAGATAGAGAGATATAGGTAGAGGGACAGATAAATACAAAGAGATATAGGGAGATAAAGACAAAGAGATAGAGAGGATGGGATAGAGAGATATAAAGGAAGAGGGAGAGGGAGAGATGAAGAGATATAGATGGTGAGATAGAGTGATAGAGAGATATATATAATGAGATATAGAGAGAGTATGAGAGGGAGAGAGAGACAAAGAGAAAGGCAAATAGAGAGAGTTATAGATAGGTAAATAGAGATGGAAAGAGGGAGAGAGAAACAGGGGGAGATAGAGAAAGGGAGAGAGAAACAGGGGGAGATAGAGAAAGGGATAAAGAAGTAGGGGGAGATAGAGATATATGGGAAGAGAGAGAGAGATGGAGATATATGGGAAGAGAAATAGAGAGATGGAGATATATGGGAAGAGAAAGGGGGAGAGAGGTAGAGATAGAGAGATGGATAGGGGGATAGGTAGGGAGCGAGGGAGGTAGAGATGGTGAGAGATAGAGAGAGGGGGGATAGAGAGAGGGAGGGAGAGAAAGGGAGATAGGTAGGGGAGGAGAGTTTGAGAAGAGGGGGAGAGAGGGAGAGAGATAGTTAGAAGAGGGAGAGAAAGAAGAGGGGGGAGAGAGGGAGAGTGATATGTAAAGAGGGAGAGAGAGAGAAGAAGATGGGGGAGAGAGGGAGAGATAGCTTAATACATATAGAGGGAGAAGGAGAGACATAAAAAGGGGGTGATATAGAGAGATAAAGGGTGATAGTGAAAGAGATAGAGAGATAGTGATAGAGGTAGAGAAAGATATGGATAGAACAAGATAGAGAGAGGAGTGAGAGGGAGATAAAGAGAGAAATATAGATAGAGATATAGAGTAGGAGAGATGGAGGGAGAGATGGAGTGAATGAGAGAGAGGGGGGAGAGGGAGAGATAGCTCAATAGGTAGAGAGGGGGAGAGGGAGTGACATAGATAGTGGGAGATATAAAGAGATAGAGAGTGATAGGGAGAGATATATCAATCACCCTCCCTATATCTCTATCTATTCATTATATCTCTACCTCTTTCTATCTCTTTGTCTCCCTATTTATCTGTATGTTTCTCATTATCTCCCCCCCTCTCTCTCTCTATATATATATATATCTTTTCTTCCCTCTATTTATCTTTTTTCTCTCTATCTCTTTATGTGACCTTATCTCTATATATGTCTCTCTCCTCTCTCTTTCTCTTTCTCTTTCTCTTTTCCTTTATCTATTTTTCTCTATCTCCCTTACTATCTCTACCTCTTTCTCTGTCCCTCTTTATTCCTCTATATCTACCTATATCTCTAAATATCTCTCTATCTCCCCTTTATCTCTCTATTTCTATTTATCTCTTTTTCTCTCTATCTCTATCTCTATCTCTATCTCTATCTCTATCTCTATCTCTATCTCTATCTCTATCTCTATCTCTATCTCTATCTCTATCTCTATCTCTATCTCTATCTCTATCTCTATCTCTATCTCTATCCTTGTTTCTCTCTCTTCTCTCTTTTTTTCTCCCTATCCCTCTTTTTATCCCTTTATTTCTATCTTTATTCCTCTCTCTTTATATGTCTTCGTCTCTTTCTCCTCCTTTGTCTCATTTTTCTCCCTCTCTCTTGCTCTCTTTCTCTTTATTCTCTCCACCTATCTATATCTTATCTCCATCCCCCTCTCCCCTTTCTCTTCCTTTCTCTTCCTCTCTTTCTCTCTCTACACGTGTTTTGTCTCCTTAAGTGTGCAATGGGTACATTGAAGAGATCTTAAAGGTGAATTATCATATCCTTCATCAAATGACATGCTACCTTGAGCGTAAGTCCCCAAGGACACATGCTATACTTGGATTGTTTTTTTTTTTTTGATCGGTAATAAGGTGATTTTATTAATAAAAAGAAAATAGATTACAAAGCTAAAACCTTGTAAGACCATTTAAGAACCATAACCAACACTAGTCACACGCCTTATGACAATTCCTAAAACAACCATCTACCCAAAGACAACACAATAAAGTGTTACAGACAATGAAGATTACACAGGCCAACTCGAGAACCAGCCTAACCAACATGTAATGGTGGGCTCGAGACTGTCTTTTCTTCATTTGAGACCTAAGCACCATAGCAAACATATCCTTCCTTTCTTTCTTTGCTTTTTTCCCTTTAACCGTTTGCCAGCCATCTTCTACCCTAGTTGTCGCCTTCTGCCAATCCAAAGATTTAGCAACAAGATTCTTCAAAGCTCCATCCAAGCCTCCATTTGCCTGTTGACTCCATTCACCAGCCTTCTGTTTCCCTATCTCTTTCCCTTGTGACCTTTCTAAGCCTCTATTCTCATGACAGTCAGGAGTCACTGCCCACATATTGGGGTCTAACTCCTCTCCTTCATTCTGGATAGCCTTATCACTGTCATTAACCTGATTTCCTTTTTGAGTCAGGTCTTCAAAAATTGGCAGCTGAAGCTGCCTATGCCCATCCGCAACATCCACCATCCCTTCCTGAATGCGCTCTCTACTACCTTCCTCCATAGCCTCCACCCCTTCTTGGCCACGATCTACCCTACTGATTTCTAGAGCATTCAATTGATTCTCATCCTTTTTCTCTACTGAATAGTGTTGGGGGATAGCATCTTTCCACCAGGAGGAAGACTTAGAGGCTCTGTGTTTTGCACATTGAGCAGCCAGATGCCCCATTTTAAAGCAAACTCTGCATCTAAAAGGGATCCCTTCATAATCTAGGGGCTGCACCCACACACCGTTCAATGTCTCTAAACGAATCTCCTCCGGAGGAGCCTTTGAAATATCCATTTCCACCAAAATCCGTGCAAAGGTTGAGTGCAATAGATTTGAAGATCCTTCATCCACCATTAAAAAATTTCCCAGAAAGTTCCCTACAGCTTCTAAGAATGAACCAAACCAAAAGTGTAAGGGAAAGTTTGGAAGCCTCATCCAAATTGGGACCTTCTCGAAAACCTCAGTGGTTGGATTAAATGCTGGGTGCCAAGGTTTTAACATCAGGGGAATTTTTTCATCCCATTCCCAGTGATACTCACACAAAATTTTCTTTCTATCCTGCTCGTTTTCAAACACCACTATGAAGAAGCTTCTTGCCATGGGATAAATATTGACAACCCCATCTAACAAACCTTCCCATTGATGTGAAATCCACTGGTTAAGGTCTTTTAAACTTGGCCAAAATCCCATAAAACATCCAATCAGACCAAGCCCAGAAAAAACCCCTTCATTGAACAAAACTTCTTGTTCCAGCTCTGCATCAAGCTCCAATGTGACAAATTTGGAAGTTGGGAGAAGTCCTATGACCGATTCACCCCTGTCAAAAGTGTTTTTGTGAGAAGAAACCAAAGGCTGCAAAGGGCCCGGTTGAAGGCGCCCAGGCTATGTCGAAATGGGTCTCTTATCTGACTCTGCTTCGACCCGTGCTGCAGGATGTTCACTCGATTGGTGTCGCTGCTTAGAAGGGTCGCTCCCAACCCCGCCATCGCCATCATAGCCTGTATTCCTTCTTGTTGCATTGTCTGAAACATTTCCCCGTTGGTCCAAACCACCCCTGCATTCTTTAGTGGGTCGAAATCCCTTATGCAAACCCTGCACATCTTGTGTCTTACAGTCCAGGTCAGAGGAAACCCTAGTTTCAACGACGCACTGCTTCCGATCGTTGCCTTCCATCCTCCTTAATTGTTCGATCGATTAGGGGTGTATGCTATACTTGGATTGTTGACATGAAGCAACCAATCAAAAATCAGTTTCTCTTTTCTGACTCTGTCTCTCTTTTCCTTTGTATCTCTTATATTTCTCTCTCATATATATATATCTCTCTCTCTCTCTCTCGATATCTATCTATCTAAATTTATCTCTTTTCTCATTCTCTATCTTTTGAGTTTCTCTCTTTATTAGCTGATAGGCTACATATAGTGTGAGATTTGAGCCTGAAACAAGTCTCACGCCTGCAAACCACTATTGAGCCATTGGAAAACAAGTTTCAGTTGCCATTTAATGGTAAACCAACTGCTATTTAATGGTAAAATCCTCTAGAATATTAGGTAAAAGCCTCCAAAATCTCGTTTATCACATAAAAGCTAGATAAATATTGATTTGACAACTGGATGGGAACATTCTATTTTCATTTGTAGTATTTTTTGTCAATTTGATGGCAACTTTATTTTTTTAGTTGCATTGCTTTATGTTTTAAATTTGTATGCAAATATTTCATAATCAGATAATACTTAATTTCTTTAAAGAAAAAATCTAGATTTGTTAAATTTAATTCATTCCATTATTCAACACTTATTATTAATTGTTTAATCTAGCCACATGCAACTAGAATTTGCAACACATCCACACACAAACACATACTCTCTAATATACTAACATACATATAGTTTTCTATTGGCGTAATCCTTGAACCTCCTTTAGGTACAAGTGCTAGTATATACACCCCTCTCTCTATATAGAATTGTCTTCCCCTGTGTCTTTCTTTCTTTTTCCTAATCTCTCCAAACATCAATTAAACTATCAAACATTTTATATATTAATTTAATTTGTTCTATATACAAATATATTAAAATTATTAATTATAATAATTTCATATTTATATTTAATAATTTTTATTACATAATATAATATATAATAATAATAATATAACCTATTTATTATTAGATTTATATTATATATAATTTGATCTATACTATATAAAATATATATAATACATTAATTATATTTTGTATTTAATAGTTTTGTTAAAAATACAATATAATAATAATAATAAGTAGTATAATTATATTATTTATAATTAATTTTTTATTATATAAAATATACATTATATATTAATTATGCTAATACTTTCTTAACTACGGATAATGTGCCCATTATTAGGATCTTTGGCCCTAATTTTCATTTTAACACTCTAAAACCCTCTAAAACCCTCGTGGAAACCTTATTTTCAGGCTGCGGCTCGCCAAATTGGAGTGAAAGGTCAATACCAGCGAGGAATAGTTTCGAGAAGCGGAAACCAAAAGCGGTGGGGAAAGCAGCAAAAAAAGGCGAACAATAGCCGAAAAATGATAAACGGCTGAGATTCGTTTAATCGTCTTTCATTGATAGGGACCCAAGATAGCCGTCGATACGCTTTTACAGGTTCGGCGTAATTAAATCTGTACACTCGAAGCTCTTTTTTGCTCCCTATTAGCTTTCTTTTGATGACTTTTTAAGGTGTGGAGTTAAAAACTACCCATTTTTGCCACATCATACATTAATATAATCTCTTCTTACCTTACAATAGTATAATTTCTTTATTCAGTCACAATCACCGTACTCTTTTATATTTTGCATCGAGTGGCGTCTGATACCTATTTGCGCTCCTTACCTGCCTTTTAACACTTGAGAAAACAGAGAAAAACAGAAGAAAACTTGCGCATAAAGTCATCTTCGTTGTGGAGCAAAAGCTGTGGAGTTGTTCATTCGTTATTTGATTAGCTAGGGTTTTGAAAGCTTCGTCCGAAGGGTATGGATATGGATTGGACAGAGGCTCCTCATTCTATGGGGGTAAGATTTTTCCTTTCCTTATCTGCGTATCGATTGTTTTCCTTTGTCCTTTGTCCTCTCTCCTTCTTACGCAAGGCAATTTTTTTTGTGAGGGTTTTGAACACCGAAGAATAAAATTGTTCTTAAAGCAGGTTTTTCTTTTGGTTGCAGACAACAATCATTGGAGTAACCTACAATGGGGGGGTAGTTCTTGGTGCGGATTCTCGAACCAGCACGGGTAATTTTTATTATTAATTTGTTTTTTTGAATGGTATGGTGCGGGATCTTGAAGGGTAAAGCCTTAACCAGTATGAAGTTTCCAAAAAAAGATCAACAACAGAAAACACTCGGTTTTTTTTGTTCCGAATGAAACCACTTGTTAACCAAAACTGGTGTTTTGTCTTGATTGGAAAAATTTGGAATTTGAAATAAACACTCTGATCAATTAAATGTTCATTAAATCAGTTTTTCATTAGAGAAGCTTACTGTGCACATGTAGACAATTTTGAAGTAATTTAGTTTTTAGTTCCTGTAAGTTTGGCTACATTTTCGTGGATGTAGAGCTTAGGTGGTATATGCAAACTTCTTAATGTGGTTATACTCCGAGTGTAATGGTTTACACGGTGCATTTTGGAGTAATTAGGCTATTATTTCTGCTGTTTCTGGGCGAGGTTTTCTGATCCTTTTTGAATCCTTTTGATATTTCTCAAAAGTTTACTCATGATTACAGAGACATTATGAAATATTTTGTAATGCATGTGCAGGAATGTATGTAGCAAATCGAGTGTCAGATAAGATTACTAAACTTACAGATAATGTTTATCTCTGTCGATCAGGCTCAGTAAGTTTCCTTCTTTCTCTATCTGCAAATTACAATTGATGCTTTTGGAGTGCCCTTACATTTCTGTGGATGTCGATGCTAAGTTATATCCACACAGGCTTATGTTTGATTTTCAGATGCTATTTAATTTTTTTGAACTTTTCTGCCCCTCTTTGAATGTTTAGCATTGATATTGCATGCTAGTATATAAAGGTGGAGGCTAGCTGGAGTGACATGGTTTCTAGTTGATGAAGCCCAATTTTTAATTTTTTTTTCCCGTGTCATTATCATATGACACTTGGTTGTTTAATGTTATAACAATATTTGTGAGGTTTAAATACATGAATTGTTACCAAATTTAATGTGCATTGGCAATGATGATGTCAATTCATCAAAGTGGATGGAAATTGGTTCTGTTCTTATTTTCCATACCAAAGATTTATGCCTGCAAAAAAGTTACCTTGTGTGCACCACGTACCATTTTTAAGTTCATCAAATAGCATGGTAAATCATCTAGTCGTTAATTGTAGTTCATCAATCACCTGGCAAGTAACCTGGTCATTATTTCTTGTGCAATAACTACTGTATGACATGAATGCTATTGTTTACCTACTAAAGTATGTATGATATGGGCACACACATGGGGTCATCACATAATCCTTGAGAATAGTCTTATCTTTTGTTTTGCTATCCTTATGGCTTTTGGTAGAGTGTGAAAAGTAACATTTTTGATTTTAGAGTCTTTTTTTGCACGTTTGCTAATCATATAATGCGTTATGGTTGACGATAAATACAGTGTCTTCTAAATAATTTCTCAAGGGAATTCTTTCTGTATTTATCTAATTATTGCTTTGTCTATATTATAGGCTGCAGATTCTCAAGTGGTGTCTGATTATGTTCGCTACTTTCTACACCAACATGTGTAAGGCTTATATAACACTTTTTCATCATTAATATCTAATGGAACATGGAATTATGTGAGCATGCTGATGCATATGTGGACAATTATTTCAAATTAGTATTTGAAGCTTGATGCTTAGCCAAGTATGGATACATGTGACTTAAAAAATGCACATCAAATCCTCTGGCCATAGTAGCCATGTTCTTTAAAAAATAAGAAACAAGAGGTTCAAAAAATTGTAAAAGATTTGGGAACAATTACTAGAAGAAAACATGTGCTCCATCATATGTTACAAGTTTTGTGGTATCTTAGAATCTTGTTTTGTGCTTCATTTAGTATGGTTTCAATGCTTCCTATATATTTAGGGACAAAAAACACTTGTTTGATATGAGTGGCTGGAAAAACCAAAAACAGAAGTCTCTCTCTCTTCTTTTTCTGTTTTTTCATTTTTTTATAAAGGTTTATTTATGCTGCAGTTGAACAATAAGTGGCTTGAGTTATATGAAAGATGTGTAGCTTTGTGTTTGGTTAGTCGTTTTTTTTTTTGTTAGATTAATCTTGGGTCTTGCTTGATAAGATAAGTGTAATGGTTGAAATAACGTTTATCTTGTTTCTTTTCCCACTTTTTTGAAATCAAGTTGCTTGTATGTACATGTTTTCTCTAGATGTCCGTTTTAAATATATCCTGAATCTTTAAGAGAGTGGGTGCTTCTTATGCTGCCAATTCCTGCAGTACAAAGTTTACCACAGTGCAAATGTGCCATTGGGTAGAGATGCATTTAAATTTTATATTCAAACTTGGGTAACGAGCTTTTAGTGTGGCGAAATACATGATACAAACATAAGAAATTAAGAATATTTGAGGAAATATTCACAGCTACTTGTGTTTGATAACTCATTTTGATTTTATTATTTAGTTTAATCTTTGTTCTTGTTTGATAAGATTGGTGTAATAGTTGAAATAACGTGTATTTTGTTTTGTATCCCACTTTTTTGGGATCAAGTTCCTTGCATGTACATGTTTTCTATAGATTTCAGTTTTAAATATATCCTGCATATTTAAGAGGATGGGTTCTTTTGATGGTACCAATTCCTGCAGTAGAAAACCTACCACAGTGCAATGTGCCATTGTGTAGAGGTGCATTTAACTTTTAATTTTTGAGCTTGGGTAGTGAGCTCCTAGTGTGGTGAAGTACATAGTATAAACATAAGAATATCTGAGGAAATATTCACAACTATCTGCCATTAATATTTTTATGACATTGTCACCTCCGTAAAGGACACTTCAGGTAACTTGATTATGCCTTCATGCCACTTAGCCTGTGTGCAATATACCTTTTGTTTAGAGCCTCTATAGACATGTTTACCACTTCTTTTGACTTCATACAATCACTGTTCTGTTTTCTTGTCTTGATACCCATCTTGCTATCTTTGTATCAACAATCTTGTGATTGATGATTATTCTTCATGTTAAGAAATAGTACATCTTGATATCGTGCTCTATAATATCTTCTCAGAAGACAATATTTATCCCCTTTATTCCAGCAGTATCAAAAATATTTATTACCTCCCTAACAGTTGTGTAGTAGTTTTCCACCTATACCATTTTCAAAAAGTTTGATGATGGTAAGGTTTGCTCTTCTGTTTAACAAGTCGCGTTTCTGTCCTGATCTGCATTGCTAGTTTTCAGTTCAGATGTTTGGTTGAATAAATCCCTATTGGTATTTACAGAATCTTCCACCTGAATATCCCATTCTTTGTATCAATTTCTGAATTTCACTCCAACATGATTGTTTTACTTACAATATAAAACTCCAAAATACCATACTATCAATTATGATTTGGGCATCATATGTTTCCACTTTGTCATTCTTTTTAATTCTTTAATCCTCTTTGTAATTGTGCGATTATGCTGCTAACTTCAAAAGTGGTCAAATTTTTATCATCTCTTTGCTTTCATTCTTAAATTTTGTTTCCTTTTAGTTGCCTATTTTAATTAAATGCTAATTTGCAAAATGTAGTGAAATGAGATCTACTGAAAACTAGAAAACTTACCAGTCCAGACATTGCCAAAGATTTTGCAATAAAAAAATTGATTTAGAATGTGCACATTATACGAATACCTCAAACTAGGTGGGCTTTTAATAGAACACAAAAGGTTCTTATATCTCTCCAACCATCAGGCGGACGAGTTAAAAGTTTACCTGTAGATTCTCCTTCTAATCCTCCATTTTTTGAATCAGCTACAGTAAAGGCATAAGAAAAATGTTTTTACCTCTACAATTCAGGTTACTGCTTTAGAAAGCAAAAGTTCCAAATTTGAAAGGTTAATTTTAACAAGTCATAACTCTTTGGCCAGAAGTACATCATATATGATATCAGAGAAATTGTTGCGTGAAATGCCCTATGAAAAATTAGTGTATCTTCAGACTACATTGTAGCTACTTTTAACAAGAGGTTTCACTAGCTTCTTCATTTCATATGTCAAGGATATGTCATTCAAAAATGCTCCACATGGCATGGTCTCAAACCCACATTGATACCATGTTTGTGTAATTAACCATTTCCACAATTAATTAATACTACTGTAAATATGATCTCCATTGTAATCTCAATGATAATATCTTAATTAATTGTGTTAATTTTAGACTAGAAATGAAGATAAGCAGCAATACAAAAATAATGAACAATAGAACACAGCAAATACCCTGGGAAAACCCTCCTTGAGGGAGAAAAACTCAGCCAAAGATATATCTCTTATATTAGAATGAAAAGAGCAGAGATCTGCTTTACAACTTGGCCCAAACACAAGGCCGATCTGAAGTAATAAGAGATAGCACCTCTCCTAGGTGCGGATATGCAAATAAAATGATATCTCCTTGATCACAATCAGCTTGATGAAAAATGTCGATCTGCTGCAAAATGTCAATCTCCTCCTAGAAGTGCGAATTTTGTTAGAATATTATATTCTTGTTGTTTAATGGTCAATATTAGAATGTTCAGTTTAGTTTACTTTTATACTGTTTCTACAGTATCCGGTAGGTAAATGTAGGTGGTCTATTAAATGACTATAGTTGCTTGTAATTCATTTTTATTGTAATCTTCTTTTTCTGTTAATAGATGAATGCAATTACCAGTTCCATTATTGAACATGGTATCAGAGCGTCTAGGGTTTCTGGGCGAATTTTTAAATTTGTAATTTGTGAAAAATCTTCATGTGAGATTTTGTGGCTCTATGTTTAAGTTTTTTCGTGCTCTTGTTAAAGGAAAAAATCGCGGGTCTATTTGTGGTCTTCTTGGCGCGCTAGTTCAGAAAAATCCCGCGTTTTTTCCCTGAGCTTCAAATCATGTTTTTTCTTACCTGTGCAAGTCGTTTGATCTCCTACTCTAGTCGCGTTTTTCCATCACTTTTGGGTGCGTGTTTTTTTTTTTTGTTTCCTTTTTTTTTGAGCACAACTTTCAAACTTTTCTAGGCGCGCATTTCGTGTTTTTCTCAGAGCATGATTTTTGTGCTAACGTGTCTTCTCTGCTTGCGCGATTTCGTCCTTGTTGGTCGCGTTTTTTGACAACCCTTGAGTTGCGTTTTCTCTCTGCAAATCGGACGTGTTTTTTAGTTCTTTCAAACATGTTTTTTCACAGTTTTCTGGGCCGCGTTTTTCCTCAGCATTTGGGCATGGATTTAGTCTCTGTGGTGCTGCGATTTCTGAAGGTTCTCAACTCGTGTTTATTTGCTTTCTTGAAGACACGACCTTTAGTTCTCTCTTGTTGTGTTTTCAAGAAATTTCTGCAATGTTTTCTGCAGCTTTTCTGGTCTTTCATGGCGGCTAGGGTTTTCAACAAAATCGACTAGGGTTTGTTGAAAAACTCTCTATTTTCAAACTGAATTTTTTTTTTTGATTTAGATTCTTGGTGAGTTTTCCGAGATCTCAACTGGGTGTCTCAAAGTTCGTGCCTCAAAATTTGTGCAAGTGGGTTCTGACAATTTTTTTTGGATATTCAGAATTTTTTTTGGGTTTTCAACAGCCTTTTTTGGGTACTCTTTAGATCTTTTGGATTTTGTCTTCAAAGTGCCTTGAAATTCGTGCTAGGGTTTTTGCTTAGAATTTGTACTGTTTCAATTTTTGTTTTGCCTTCACCAGTTTGACCTCAGTGTACGTGATGGCATCTCTGACAAATGTAATGCTCGAAAGCAGCCAAAAGTTCAACGGGAAGAATTACAACACCTGGAAGTTGCGCATGATTACGATCTTTGAATATCAGTGTCTCTATCAAGTCGTTTTGGGGAACTCAACCTGTCCCCACTGTAGCCGGAAAGGATTAGGACAAATGGGATGAATGCAACCAGGAAGCTGTCATGCTCATCAAGCTTTCAGTCACTGACGACCAGCTGCCACAAGTGCCGTAAGGCAAAACAGATACGGAGGTCTGGACGAACTTAAAGGATCTCCATGAAATGTCAGATAAGAGTTGTGCGTTCTTTCTTAAGAACATGCTTTTTTCGATAATGATGGACGAGAAGATGACTCTCCAAGAGCATCTGACAAAGATAAAGGACATTTGCGACCAGCTGGAAGCTATTGGTCGAAAGATGGAGGAAGAGGACATGGTCGTCATTACTTTGAAAAGTTTGCTAAAATCTTACGAGCATTTCATTGAGACGCTCAATATTACTTCAACAAATGTTGACTTGAAGTTTCCAGACTTGTGTAACAAGCTTCTACAATAGAATCGTTGGAGACAGCAGTTTGGAAGCAGTACCAGTTCCACCTCCATAGAGCAAGCGTTCTCTGCCAAATCTTCTGCTAAGAACAAAAAAAGGGCGCAAACTTCTTAGCCGAAAAGCTCTGTTTCTTCTCAGGACAGCAAGAAGAAAAAGAATGGTCAGTGCAATTATTGCCATAAATTCAGTCACATGAAGGCTGACTGTTGCATTCGGTTGGCTTTTGAACAAAAGAAGTAGGGAGGATCTCAACAAAAGGCAAATGTCGCGGAGCACACTAAGCAGAAAGAATCTGCATTCTATGCGTTTATGGCCAAGAGAACAGTAGATCCAGTACAATCTTCTGCCTGGTATATTGATTCCGGGGCTTCGTGGCATTTTACTCATCGTCGGGATTGGTTCACCAAATTTGAACCCTTCTCTGATTCTGTCATTTTTGGAGGAGGTGAAGAGTACACAGTTGTTGGTAAGGGCACTATCCAGATTCACTCAGGAGGCAGAAATTTACTCTTTCTCGATGTCTACTATGTTCAAGGCATGGAACATAACCTTCTCTTCGTCAGCCAGGTCATGAGGCATTCTCCTCAATTGGGTGTTCTTTTCAGTTCCTCCACCTGCAACATCATTGATCGGGAGACTCGTACTACAATCGCTATGGGACTTGAGGATCATGGTCTGTATCGACTTGCTGATTCCGGTGACTCTTAGGAGCACACTCTGGCAGCAAAGAGTACTTCCATCAGCAAACTTTGGCATCAACGTTATGGGCACTTGAATGTGTACTATCTATCTCAATTGTCTCAGGAGGGTTTGGTTGTTGGTCTACCTGAGATCCAAACTCAAAATCATGGAGTTTGTGGAGCCTGTCAAGCTGGGAAGCAACATCGGACACCATTCTCGGATGGTGGTTCTTGGCGAGCCTCCAAGGTACTTCAATTGGTTCACGCTGATATATGTGGACAAATGAACACTCCATCTGTTACTGGGTCCAGGTACTTTTTATTATTTGTGGACGACTTCAGTCAAAAAATGTGGGTGTATTTTTTGAAACATAAATCAGATGTGTTCAGTACATTTCAGCAGTATAAGGCCTTAGTTGAGAAAGAATCAAGTTCTCAGATTGTCACTCCAAAGTTAGATAATGGGGGGGAGTTTTGTTCAGCTGACTTCTCTTCTTTTCGTGCTACACATGGCATTAAATGCCAACTCACCACACCATACACCCCTCAGCAAAATGGTGTCGTTGAACGTAGGAATCACATCATTACTGAAATGGCTCGTTCTATGCTGGAGTACAAAAATGTACTTAAGAAATACTAGGCTGAAGCAGTTTATACTGTAGTCTACCTCCTGAATCTGTCACCTAGACAGGCCGTTAAGAAGATGACTCCAGAAGAAGCCTGATCAAGACATAAGCCTAAGGTGGGCCATCTGAAAGTCTTTGGTTCTACAACTCATGTATGGATTCCAGACGCCAAGCGTGCCAAGTTGGACTCCAAGAGCCAGACACTTATTTTTACTAGTTACAACGACAATCACAAGGCATACAAGTTGATTGATGTGGAGACAGATCGTCTCATATTCAGTTGTGATGTTGTGATTGATGAGACTACTGGTCCATTTGTTCCTACTACCAATCTTGCAGATCAGCCTATGAAGGTTCCTGATGAGGGTGTTCGTCTTCCTCTTGGTTTCCCTAATGGGAGGGCTTTAGAGCATTCTGACTCTGAAGATGAGGAGTCTACAAGTCATGATTTGGCACCACCTGATTTTCCTCAGGACTCACATCTAGATGACTTTGTTCCAGAAATCCCAGGCGATGCTGTCACTCCTATTTCAGATGTTGGCACTTCTACTCGTCGGCCTAAATGGTGGCTCAAGACTATTGGGGATCTTCATAATGATGAACTCGTTGAGGGCAGATCAACTCATAGAAAGAGCAAGTAGCAACACAGTCAATTTTGCTCTTATGGCCAACATCCACAGCATCTATGAGCTTCAAACGTATTCAGAGGCTAAAGGAATTCCAGAGTGGGAAAAGGCTATGGCGACAAAATATCATAGTCTTCTAAAGAATCACACTTGGGGTTCTTTTTGACCTTCCTCCTGGGAAGAAACCTATCAGCTGCAAATGGGTTTATAAGGTCAAGTATCATGCAAATGGTACTCTGGATAAATACAAGGCTAGATTAGTTGCTCGGGGATTTACACAGTGGGAGGGCATTGACAACGAGGAGACCTTTGCTCCTACTGCCAAGATGAGCACAATTCGTCTTCTTCTTGCTATTGCAGCTTAGTTTGGATGGACAGTCCATCAGATGGACGTCAAGAGTGCCTTTCTCAATGGTGAGTTGCAGGAAGAAGTCTACATGATGCAGCCTCTTGGTTTCAAGGTTGCCGGCAAAGAACATCAGGTATGTAGGCTCGTAGAAAGCACTCTATGGACTGAAACAGGCTCCTTGTGCATGGTATATCAAGATTGATTAGTACTTGGTTGATCATGGTTTTCAGCGCAACCCTTCTGACACTAATCTGTATGTCAAACGCTCTGGTGATGGTATTCTCTTTCTTGTTGTCTATGTTGATGACTTGATCATTACTGGTAGTTCAACACATTTGATTGCGACAATCAAACAAGATTTGTATTAGGCTTTTGACATGAAAGATCTGGGGCTTCTCCATTATTGTTTGGGTATTGAGGTTTGGTAGACCGCTGGTAGCATCTTTATCTCTCAGTCTAAATATGCCAGAAATATGCTTGACAAATTTCAGATGCAGGATTGCAAACCTTCCTCCACACCTATGGAGAAGGGGTTGAAGTTGTCAGCCAACTTTGATTCACCTCCAGTCGATGAAATGACATTTAGGCAACTAGTGGGTAGTCCCATCTACCTCACTGCCACTAGACTTGACATCAGTTTTGCAGTGAGCTACATTTCTCGCTTCATAACAGCTTCAAAAGCTGATCATTGGATTGCAGCGAAGTGAGTGCTGAGATATGTTAAGGGCACTCCAGATTATGGCATTCTCTATAGCTGGTGCAAGGATCCTAAGCTGGTTGGTTACACAGACTCAGATTGGGCAGGTTCAGTGGATGACAAAAAATCCACTTCTGGGTATGTCTTCAGTTTGGGTACAGGTGCTGTAACATGGACCAGCAAGAAGCAACAGGCAATGGCTCTTTCCTCGATTGAAGCTGAATATCGAGGAACAGTTAAAGCAACATTTGAGGTAGTTTGGCTCCGTAGGATGCTTTCTGACATGCACATGTCACAAGCAGGACCTTCTCCCTTGTACACTGATAATCAAGGGGTGCTCAAACTGGCTAAAAATCCAGTCTTCCATGAACGTACCAAGTATGTCGAGCTTCATTGTCACTACATGCAACCTGGTAGAAGACGGATCGGTTCAGCTGCAGTATGTTCCAACAGCGGATTAGACTGCAGATATTCTCACCAAGTCTCTGAGCCCGGATAAGTTTGTAAAATTCAGGGGGCAACTTGGTGTTGTTAACGGATTGACCATTAAGGGAGGGTGTTAGAATATTATATTCTTGTTGTTTAATGGTCAATATTAGAATGTTTAGTTTAGTTTACTTTTATACTGTTTCTACAGTATGCGGTAGGTAAATGTAGGTGGTCTATTAAATGACTATAGTTGCTTGTAATTCATTTTTATTGTAATCTTCTTTTTCTGTTAATAGATGAATGCAATTACCAGTTCCATTATTGAACAAATTTGTCTTGAATGAATTTAATTACCAAATGCATGAGAATCGCCTTGTATATATACACATCAAGACGTCTTTTCATGTAAGGTCGGCCTCTTTCACCAAATGAGATGACTTTTTATTTTGGGTCAGCCTCATAAAATAAAATTATATATATATATATATAGTAAATTCAACTTGGTTCATTTATTTATTTCTTATTTTCGATTTGAGAGAGAAAGAAATCTCTTGCCACTATAACATCAACACTCCCTCTTAGCTAGGGAGATATCTTTCAAGATATCCATGTCATGGAGTCTCTCAACATGACACCCACAATGGCTACACCCATTTGTGGAAAAGAGTTCATCGCGGAGTCTCTCAACGTGATATCGTCATGGAGTCACTCAACATGATGTCCACCATGGCTACTCCCATGTGTGGAAAGGAACATGTGCACAAGTGGCCATCACGGAGTCACTCAACGTGATGTCGTCATGGAGTCTCTCAACATGACGTCCACCATGGCTACTCCCATGTGTGGAAAGGAACATGTGCACAAGTGGCCATCACGGAGTCACTCAACGTGATGTCGTCATGGAGTCTCTCAACATGACGTCCACCATGGCTACTCCCATGTGTCGAAAAACACAAGTACAAAGGATTCATCATGGAGTCTCTCAACGCGATGTTGTCATGGAGTCTCTCAGCATGACATCCACCATGGCTACTCCCATGTGTCGAAAAACACAAGTACAAAGGATTCATCATGGAGTCTCTCAACGTGATGTTGTCATGGAGTCTCTCAACATGACATCCACCATGGCTACTCCCATGTGTGGAAAGAACCACATCTTTGTCATAGAGATGGATGAGGGCTTTCACCTCATATTTCTCCATCTCAGAGAAATATGCATTATAGCAAGGATCACTGATGTTGAGTCTCCCTCTTAGCAAGGGCAACATTCTCCACCACTCCAAGCTTGTCTCAAAAATGTGCAAACTTCACTTTGGAGAGAGGCTTGGTGAGAATATCAACCGTCTGATCATCAGTGCAAATATACTTGAGTTGAATTGCTTTACTTGGCACCATATCTCTAATGTAATGATACTTGATCTCCACATGTTTTGTTCTATCATGAAACACTGGATTGACAGAGAGCTTCACACAACTTTGATTGTCACAATGAATCATAGTCGGCTCCAATGTTTGCCCAAACAATCCTGCAAGGAGCTTTCGAAGCCACACTGCTTCTCGAGCTGCTACACATGTTGCAATATATTCAGCCTCTGCAGTGCTTAGTGCCACAGAAGTCTACTTCCTGCTACACCAAGAAATCATGGCAGACCCCAAACTGAAGCAACATCCAGAGGTGCTCTTTCTATCAGTTACACTCCAGGCCCAATCAGAATCAGAATAGCCTTGTAACTTCAAATCTTCACAGGAAGTATATTTCAAGCCATATCCCACTGTGCCACGCAAGTATCTCAAGATATGCTTTGCTGCAACTAGATGAATTTGCCTTGGCTCACACATGAACTGACTGAGAGCGCTCACTGCATAACAAATGTCTGGTCTAGTATTGACTAGGTATATCAATGATCCAATCAACTGTCTGTACATGGTGGGATCTACCAAATCTGAACTAGCTGCAGAGTCACTCAACTTCTTCAAGTTTGTCTCCATAGGTGTAGACATGGACTTGCAATCCATCATCCCAAATCTCTTCAAGATATCTATGGTGTATTTCCCTTGACTTAGAATAATCTCATTGGGTCTTTGCCACACTTCTAGTCCTAGGAAGTAATGCATAAGACCAAGATTCTTCATCTCAAACTCAGAGGCTAACTCTTTCTTGCATTTGACAATGAGATACTCTGCTCCAGTGAGAAATAAATCATCAACATAAAGAACCGATATTAAGGCCTCACCATCAACTACCTTGACGTAAAGATTGGAATCTGCATCATTCTTGAAGAATCCCAAGCTCATCAAATATCGATCAATCCTTTCATACCATGCTCGAGGTGCTTGCTTAAGGCTGCACAATGTCTTCTTCAATCTGCATACATGAGACTCCTTCCCATGAATCACAAAACCATCTGGTCGCTCAATGTACACTTCTTCAATCACACCATTAAGAAATGCAGTTTTTACGTCCATTTGATGTAGCTTCCAGCCTTTAGTAGATGCGATAGCAATAATAGTCTTGATGGATGTATACCGAGCAACAGGAGCAAAAGTCTCTTCATAATCTATTCCTTCCTTCTGAGAGAATCCTCTTGCCACAAATCTCGCTTTGTACTTCTCAATGCTACCATCAGTTGCATGCTTGATTTTGAAGAGCCACTTGGAAGACACAACTGATTTCCCTTCAGGTCTTGGTACAACATCCCAAACATCATTCTTGATGATAGACTGATATTCTTCTGTCATAGCATCTCTCCATACTTGCTGATTGGATGCCTCCTTAAAATCGGAAGGCTCAGACTCAATGATGTGACTCGTCAATGACACATAGCTTGGAAACTTTTGTGGTCTCTTGCTTTCTCTAAAGGTGCCTCGTGGAGCTGCATACTTCTCTACCTCTTGCATAGTTTGTCTAGCCCATAGAGGTCTCTTTTGACCTATAGCAATATCTCTTGGCCCATCAATTGGTTCTATGGGATCAACTGGATCATTAGTCTCTTCTGGTTCAATAGACTCCCTCTGAATCTCAGGAGTATGATCAGGAGAAATGTCCATATCTTGAGGTGTCTCCCGTTCTTCACTATCTATCTCCATGTAAGACCCTTTAGATCTTTTAAAGGCTACTTCCTCTTCGGAAGAGAATCCCTGCTGATCTCAATCTATTTCTGCCTTGGAATGTAGATCCTGTAGGCCTTTGAAGACTCACTATAACCAACAAATATTCCTTTCTTCCCTGATGGTTCTAGCTTAAATCTTTTATCCTTAGGCACATGAATATAAACAGGACAACCAAAAATTCTTAAATGACTAACCTAGGTTTCACACCTGTGAAGGCCTCTTCAGGAGTCATGTTTTCCAATATTTGATGAGGGCTTCGGTTCTGAACATACACTGCAGTTCTGGAAGCTTCTGCCCAAAGGAAGGTCTGTAAATCTTGATCATGAATCATAGCTTTGGCTGCCTCAACTATGGATCTATTCTTTCTTTCTGCAACTCCATTTTGTTGAGGGTTGTACGAAATGCAAAACTCCCTCTTGATCCCTGCCTCAATGCAAAATTACGGAAACCTCCAAGAAGTGTATTCTCCTCCATTGTCAGATCTTAGAACCTTAATCCTTTTCCCAGACATGTTTTCAACTTGAGCCTTGAATTATTTGAATCTATCAAGTACTTCTTCAGACTGCTTAGACTTCAAAAAATAAATCCAAGTCTTTCGAGAATAGTCATCAATGAAAATCACATAATACCAAAATCCACTCAAAGATGCCACAGACATTGGACCACATAAATCAAAATGAACAAGATCTAAGATTCCTTTTGATCTACTATCACTACTATGAAATGGACCCTTGATATTTTTACCTAGTGCACATCCTCTACAAATGCCATCATGCTCTTGACTGAGTTTCGGTAGACCAGTAACCATCTTCTCCATAGATGGAAGAGCTTTGAAGTGTAGGTTTGCAAGTCTCCTATGCCATAGCTCACTTGAATTGGTAGAGTCATGCAATAATGCCTGAATTGGACGGATAGAAAGTTTGTATAGACTCTCTTGACGAACACCAATCACACGAGCTGTTTTGATACTGGAGTTCTTAGGCCAAGCAAGAACTTTCCCTTAAGAAAAAACTTGGTACCCTTTGTCCTCCAATGCTGAAATTGAGACAAGATTTCTTTTGATTCCTAGTACAAACAAGACATCACTCAAATGAAGAGGGATGCCAGAATCTAGATGAAGAGAGGTGGCCCCAACACCTTTCACGGAATAACAAGCATCATCTTCGATTATCACTTGCAAGTTGGTTTCTCTTTCTACCAAGTCTGGAAGATGCTCTCAATATCCTGTAATGTGTCGTGAAGCACCACTATCAATCAACCAAGTGTCATTGTCGGTTGGAACATTGTTTGAAAGAGAGCGGAGATGAATAGAAATCCCCCTGAGTTGTCTCTAGATTCCTTTTGAGGTGACACATCATCAACATCTGCAGTAGAAGCATGTTGCTTTGGTCTTGTTATGCAATCTCGAGCATAGTGACCATACTTGTCACATTTGAAACATTGAATATGAGAGAGATCCTTCTTCTTCTTTGGTTCAGGAGCAGAATCTGATTTTCTGTCTCTATTCCTCTTGAAATTGCCTTTTCTCCCTTTTCTTCCTTTCCTTCTGGAAGTTTGAGCAACAAGGACATAATTTTCTTCATTGTGAGAGCTTCGTCCATTCCTTCTTGCTGCCAACCTGGATTCCTCTTGAATGCAATCAGCTCTAAGACGATCAAACTTGGGCAATTTAGATCTTCCACTAATGCTTTGGATAAAGGGCTCCCAAGATTGAGGAAGACCATTCAATGCCAACATAACTATGTCTCTATCTTCAACTATATCTCCAATGGCACATAGCTGATCTTTCAACTCAGTAATCTTCATGAAGAAGGAGATAACTGAATCTTCTTTAGCCATTTTTATATGATGGAGCTGTTGTCTCAAGGCAAGAGCTCTGCTGGTGTTGTTGATCTCATACAAGCCTTTTAGAGTCTTGAACATGACTTTGGCTATCTTCATCTTGGATATAATTGGCACAAGATGATCCTTCACGGAATCTATCAAGATCTTCCTAGCCTTAGTGCCATTCTTCTTCCATTGAATTTTCGCAGCCTCATCGGATGGCTCGGTCACATCATTCTCCACGGAGTCTAGAAGATCATTTTCTTCCAGTGCAATAAGAACTCTGAATTTCCAAGAGGTGAAGTTCGATGCACCATCAAGCCTATCTTCAAGCTTGAGTCCGTTCACCATCTTCGAAGCTTAGATAGACTCCCTTAGATGAGAAGAAGAGAAGAAGACTTTGCTGCTTAAACAATGCTGATCCTGATCTTGTTTAAACCCGCTTTGATACCATGTTAATTTTAGATCAGAAATGAAGATAAGCAGCAATACAAAAATAATGAACAATAGAACACAGCAAATACCTTGGGAAAACCCCCCTTCTCGAGGGAGAAAAACCCAGCCAAAGATATATCTCTTATATTAGAATGAAAAGAGATAGCACCTCTCCTAGGTGCGAATATACAAATAAAATGATATCTCCTTGATCACAATCAGCTTGATGAAAAATGTCGATCTGCTGCAAAATGTCAATCTCCTCCTAGAAGTGCGAATTTGTATTGAATGAATTTAATTACCAAATGAATGAGAATCACCTTGTATATATACACATCAAGATGTCTTTTCATGTAAGGTTGGCCTCTTTCACCAAATGAGACGACTTTTTATTTTGGGTCGGCCTCATAAAATAAAATAATATATATATAGTAAATTCGACTTGCTTCATTTATTTATTTATTATTTTCGATTTGAGAGAGAAAGAAATCTCCCGCCACTATAACATCAACAAATTGATCTTTTCAATTGGTAGCTGGAATGTTTGTGGGGCAATTCTTTATCATTAATCATTCGTGTACATTTCGTATTATTAGGCAAATTACATTTTTTTTTGTTTTCAAATTTTACATATTCTACCTTGGTCAAAGCAGTTCTTTTGCTCTATGATTATATACAGAAAATCATGTTGATATGAAATCTAACTTTTTCTTTATGCAGAATTCAACTTGGGCAACCAGCTACTGTAAAAGTTGCAGCTAATTTGATACGTACACTGTCATATCAAAATAAGGTTAGAACATCAATTATACATTTCTTGAATTAGTTTTGTTTTTACTCTTTCTGAATTCCTCTTTTGTCGATAACAATTCTTGTGATACATCACTCTAAGCCATTCAAGATTGATGCAAAGATGAGCTTAGTTCAACAAGTCAAAAAAGGATATAGTGTATTTTAAGACGGTTGTCTTACTAACCTGACAACTAATGTGAATTGATGTATGCTATCTAAATACAAAGTCTTTAACTTCTCTTACTGAAGTTGAGAAGCGCTAGCTATTTCCATTGACTGATTTTATCCTATTTTTCATTTATTTAGTTACAAAAGACTACCATTTTTCCACAATCTGGTATGGTACCAAATGTAATGTCCCCTCTTTGAAATCAAAACAAGATAAACCCAAGCACCCATCATACAATTAAGGGTGTCATAATAAGAGGGTTGCTTAAGTAATATTAGAAAATTATAATAAAGTAAAGTTAAAATATTATTTTAAATAATAATTCCTCTCAAGGGTCATGAATAAGATCTGAAGAGTTATGTCCTTTGGAGGGAAATTCTATTTAAGAGAGATGAAGCAAGGGGAAGAGGGAAGGCATTGATGAATGCTTCTATTTTCTGACTTCTACTCCTTGTTGGAGCATTGAACTTCAGTTCAACTAACCTAAGGATGAAACCCCTCTAGGCCTGGAATCAGAGTATGAAAGCACCCTGATCTCCATTACTGAATTGGTGGACAAAACCCCCTCATTCATACTTGGGGTGATCTCAACCAGAGATTGCATATGAGCTTCAAAGTGATAGACAAATTGATATTATGATAAAATCTTTCTCGTCTTTGTACTGAATAATATCTTGTACTGAACAATCTGCAAGGTGAATCATATTTGGTTGTATTAGTTCACGACTTCTAAATAAGGGCTCAATTCTATCGAGATATTTATAATGGTAATTTGTGAGTTCTACAATTATATCTGAGTTCAACCATTATATCTTTGCTTCCTCTGTATTTAATATCAGACTGCTAAGAGCAGATTATTGGCAGCGGCTTAAACCCCACTCGTTTCTTCTGGCACAGCAGAATCTTGCAATTCATATTTATAGATCTCGTGCATGAAGGTTGACGGCAGAATTGGGTGAAAATGATCCTTAAGATGGCAGCAATTTTCCTTTTGTAGCGGACCATAATCACGAATATCTGAAGTTAGCATTCTTCACTGGGCAGATTCTAACCATTTAGCTGCCTATATCTGTGGCTGACAATTCTAAACTATTTTGTCAAAATATTCATAGCTGATTCCATAAAGTGGCAATTAAGATTGCATTTGCAAATTGCAAGCTTCAAATGGGGGGTTGGCTGGGGGGGCAATTAAAGTTTTGTAAGGTGGCTGAGTTGAATCAATTGCTAAGGCTCAATTGATATTCCAGATCACTACCAATTGTAGTGAATATTTTGACTGGCCACTCTCTCAAGGGCCTGAACTTGATTTGTCCTGTAAGCAGCCACTTAATAAAAGAACAAATTCGATACTTTTGGTTGCTCCTACAAAGATTGTTGAAAGGAGAATTAAAATTTGATTAGATATCATGTGAATTTTGATCAGATATTAGATATTAGGATATTACACCAAAAACTCCATTTCCATAGATATGTGCCTTCCCCCAGTACCCCATAATCAGATGGATACATGCCATTAGATAGATGGTAGAATATAGAAAACTTGACTGGGAACTAACTCCAGAATGTCTACTCTACGAGGCCTTATATTGCATTTACACAAACTTTACTGACAGGAAATTTCATCCATCTTATCAAAAATATCATACCTAGCCTTTTGGACATCCACTTGCATATTATTTTTTCACTGCATTATCTCTGAATTCATGAAATTGAGGTGATGTTCACCCCATGTTCTTTGTTTGCTAAAGTAACCACCCATACAAATTCTTAAGATTTTGTCACTTGCTCTATTTCCTCTCCCTCTGTACCTATTGATCAAAGGGATCCTGCTATATATGATATAATTAAATAGTGTTGGTTTTAATCAGATATGCAATGATTAATTATGAATTTTCATTGTCTCTCATGGCGCCAAGCTTTAGTGCTCCCTATTGGTCTAGTTCACGAGTGTCCTGTTTTGTCAATCTCTTAATATTGTTTGAGTGCCCTTTCTTTCTGTATCAGTTGAGGGGAACCATTTTTATTGTCTAGATACTTATACAATTATTTGAAAGAGGTGGTTTAATTTCAAGTCTGTAACTGATAAATGTACAGTATCTAGTCTGGGATCTGTTATAATCTGTAACTGAGACTTGGACATTATTTAGTCTTGAGGGTTGATGTGAATTGAACAACTGATAAGCTGCCACAAGTATTGTTTTCACCTTCACCTATAGATACTCAGAAATTTGAGGTTCTAGAATGCATTTTGACACATTTGAGTGTGGTTTCTTGCTTCAAAGATCCAGATCTGAGTTTTATTTTAGAAATTGACCAAAATCCAGTTGAGCAAAGAAGCATTGCTTGTTTTTATTCTTGTTGTTTGACTCACTCTGGAGTTGCTTACCTCACTCAATGTTTCCAGAGATTGGAGTGCCAAATAACATTCTTTTTATTGTTGTTTTAAAGTTTTTCAATATACTTTGTGATCTCAAGGTCTTTGGTGCAGGGGCACGCACAAGCTATCATGCCCCAAAAAGGGTCAAATGTTGAAATTTTGTTTTACTTGAGTTTATTTCATGTAATAAGGTCTTATAAGACCATTTCATAGGTGTTTGAGTCGGTTTTGGGTGATTAGGGGTCTTGTTGCAAAAAAATGTAAAATGTTGTCAATGTTGCAAATGTTGTCAAATTGCACAATGTGGAATATGAAGGGTCAATGTTGCATAAAGTGAGAATTTGAATGGTTGTAAGTTGAAAAGTTGGTTGAGAACTATTAAAAAATGGTTGTAAATGTTTAAATAGCATTGGGGAGGTCGAAACCAAGGTTGGTGGTGACATTTTTGAAGTGAAATCAATAAAAGACATCCTTGTTTTTGCATTTCTAAACATTAAATTGCTGTTTTAGAGCTTGGTACGGCCTGGTATGGTCCATTAATGATCTAAAACCAATTGGAGGTTGTTGTTATGTGAATCTACTTTCATTTGCTTTTTGTTTCATCGATTTTTATTGAGTATTAAGAAAGTTACAAGCGTTTTGGTGAAAGCAGCTAGAAACCTTAGTAGGCCTAATTTGAGGGAAAACAGTCCAATTTTGAGGGTTTCCGTACAAAACAACTTACCTTAATTTTGAGATATGTTAAATAAGGGCCAAATGGGTATTTGAATCAAGTTTTTTTATTGGAGATCAGTTCTGGTCTGAAAGTTATGACCCAAAAACATGAATTTGCTGCTCCATTTCAAGCCTTATTCAAAGCGTAGCAACAAATTTTTGGCTTTGTTGTTCCAAAACAACCACCCCTAAATTTTTAGTATGTTTTAGAACTTCCAAATGGGTGTATCCAAAACAACTTTTAGATTGTGGGTATGGATTTTGGTTTGAAACTTATGACAAAAATACTCTGTTTGCTGTGCTACAAAAAATAATGGCAATTTGTGAAGAAAAACCAGTTGTTTGATGTTTAAAGAGTTTGACAAAGGATTGGTTGAGTGAGTTTTGGTTTTGTCACCTTGCTTTGCATCAGTCTTGATGTGCTGTGTGGTACATACTTGTGTTATACTACAGTGGAAATCTCAGGATTCTTGAATGGAAAAGACAATTCCTTTTCAAAATTCAAAACACCTCTACTTGTTATTGAGATTCCATCCTTTTGCACATCATTTCATGACAAAGATAAATGGGTTTTTCGAGATCTTTTTACTAAAGACCAGGCTTCCAATCATCATTGCGACATTCTTCGTGATGCTTGAATGCCATTCAGAGTCCCATAGTCCCTAGTGGCCTAGAAACTTACAAAATCCCTCATCTCTTGGGATGATGAGCTTCATAGAGGCATTGAAGCATTACATTCTTTATCTTGGCCATTTCTCATTCTGGATTGCAAATTTCCAAGTGACATTAATTAACACTAGATACTATTTTAAAACCAACTCCTAATAGCTCAGGATTTTAGAGTTTGACATGATATTGTGTTATATGATGTGTCAGTATCTGCCAATCAAGTTTTTAAATTCCCAAGGTTTTCAAGACTTCAACATTCGGGCATTTTAAAAAAATTGCACTCTCAAGATGTTTATTATGATGATGAATTTTTTGAACAGTGCACAAGCACATGTGCAGTCTCAAAATGACTGAGATTAGTGCTCAGTCTTTTCTAAAGTTTTGGATTTATAGAACTTGTAGATTTGCTTCTTGCTTTATTCCTTCCATTTCGTGTGCCCAGAAAAAAACTGAAAAGTTCTAGGTGTTTTGAAATTGTATGTTTATGTCTGTATTTGTTCTCTGCAATTTCTTTACATAGAAATTTATTGGAACTGATCTTGGATCATTGGGACTCATAGAGCAAACCCAATTGTTGATACTTCCTATCACATAATTGGTGGATGTTCAAAATTTGTATTCTTTAAATGTGACAATAAAATTGATGCTCTTTCTTCTCTTTCCAATTGATAAAAACATCAACTGTAAATTCATGATGAAATACATTTGAGTTTTCAATATATACTTGAACTGATGAAGAATAACATGTTTTGTGAATTGTGATGATGCTCATTGCCATTTATCAGAGCATGCTTGAGACTGGTCTTATTGTTGGTGGGTGGGACAAATATAATGGTGGAAAAATCTTTGCAGTACCTCTTGGTGGGACAATGTTAGAGCAGCCATTTGCAATTGGAGGTAGGATATATTTTTTCTTTTCTTTTTTATTATCATTTTCTGGAGATTCTTTTACCCACTAGCAACTACAGGACTATCTGTTCTTCACATCAAAAAGAGATTGATCTGATATTTTGTAAATTATGTTTCCTACTATCATAGTGGGAAAGATTTACATAGCATAAGCAAACAATTTTCCTTGTTTTTGCTTGGGGGAGAGAGTAACTCCTTCTTTGGAACACCTTACCGCTCAGTAACAGTAATTGTATGTATGTACTCATAGAGACCTATAATGAACAATCATCTGAAATCAGTGGCTTGGTTCAGCTTCTCTTTGACACAGTGAGCAATGCTTCGAACATATGTTATGAACTTGGCTGTAGGGCAAAGTGCTTGTGATGATAAATTCACAATGGATTTCGGATAAGGACAGAGTGGTTAAAGCAATTGAGGTCATATAAATTTGTAATGGAAAAGTACAACATGATCAGGCAAAGGTGTGAAAAACAGCCTCCAAGCAAATATAGGATTACAAGAAATGCAAATGCATTAGAAACAAATACCGAGTTTCATAAGTTATAATTTCATTTACAAACTCATACTATCCATGGTATATTTTTTCACAAGGTTTGTGTTTGAGTTTAGCAAGGAAAAATTTGCAACAATTTCATCAGTTGTTTTGAAAAAAATTCATAATTATGTCTGAAGAAATATAAACCTGTGTTTTTTCAAATGAAAAAATTTAAACCTTAGAAACAAGTCCACAAGTTTGTCAGAATAGTCAAATATTACTAAATAGATTTGAAAATTATATAAAAAGATGTCCAAACTTATAAACCATGATAAGCTGATTGAAGTTTAAACATAAAAAGACACTAAACCACATAAAAAGACACTAAACCACAATTTTAGAGATGTTGTTTAAAGTCAAAAAGTAACAGTCAAGAGTCAAAGACTCTAAGGCATTAAAAAATATTGAAAATCATCAATAGCATTTATTTGAATTGGCTTAATATCATCATCACTAGATTCCCCACTGGTTTCATCACCAAGAAAGTTAGGATTGTTTACATGGGCTATGCCTTTTGGAATGTGGAGTTGTGAAGAAAAGGTGAAGTCTTTTGTTACTTTGTTCATGAACAATTGCAAATTATTGCTAATATAAACAAAATTTCCCAACCTTCCAAACAACTTGTTCACTTTTTTAGGATAAATTGTGTTTAAGTACATCCAATTCCTCTCAGAGTTTGATGAGCTTGCTCTCTGTCTCAATATTGGAACAGTAAAGTGCTATAGTGTACATGTGTTTTCTTCATAGGAAACCTGTTATTTGTATCTAGTAATATAAACACATGACATGATGTACTTGGCTGCTTGTATTCGAAACATCCCATCTTCTGACCTATATTTCTAACACTAGTCACTAATTTTACTTGCAATTGTTGGATATGGTTCAAACCTCCCAATGCCTTCATAATGTCCAACCATAGCATTACTATTGCTTTGTCTATTTATATGAAATAGTTTAGGCACCACATAGCTAGCTGCTGCATTCATAAGGGTGTGCATCAATTTCCCTTTAGAATCAATTGTATTACATATTTCAAGGTAGGTTGCTTCTACATTATGGAGTGCTTTTTGAATAGCTTCCTTAGAATGGTCCATGCTTTCATAAAGCATGTGTAGACAAGTAGTGCCAGCCATAGTAGCAAAATTGTGACAAAATTGCAATTAATTGCAGAAATTGCAAATTGCCGATTTTCCTATCTGCCTCTCCAAAAATTGTAAGTTTTTAATAAATTGCAGTCAATATTCTTTTACTGATTTTTTCCTGCATTATTGTAAAATTGGCAAAAAAAATCATTGAAAGTTTGTTTAGTAATATTGACCATTTTTAGTTGATTGACTTCAATAGGTGTTTTTTATTAGGCTAGGGTTTTTAGTTTTTAACCTATATTATAGGGTTTTACAGAAACAACACATGAATTGTATAAAGTTGTGTTCTGTGTTTTTGCTGTGGATGAACAAAATTGTCTCTCAAGCCCCTCGGCTACTTAAAGAGTTGGGGAGTTGGTTTAAGGGTTAAGAACATCAGGAAATTGGTGGCTTTCATTACTGATGTTCCTACCAAGATCAGAGCTTTATATTGATCTATCCTCATGTTAAAATCAATTTTCTATGTCTTCATTAGAAATTCGGATCCAAGAGGCTTGCAACAATTTTGATTAAGGAGATCGCCCTTCAAACAATTCATGCCCTGTTCTTTATTGGGCCTTTTTGTTTTTAAATAATATTGCCTTGTGATTTTAAACAAATGAATTATCAATATTTTTTTTCTTTCGTAAATTATGAATCATATAAAATTATAAATATATAATATATAAATTTTTTATTTATTTTAATATGAACTCATACTTGAACCCAGGAAAAAAGTTTGTTGTATTGTGTAGCTAAACTTTGAACCCATACCCAAACTCAAACCTGAACTGGCAACTGGGGTTTTAACTTTTACACGTTTTTTTCATTTGTTTCAAATGCATTTTACTTGTCTGTATTTGTTTGGAAATGGCAACTTTAAGTTTCAACAACTGCCCCTTCGAACTTCAAGTTCAGAATTTTGTGCTTGTTATGGCAAGTTTCACCATAAACTTAGGATTAATTAGTCCGAATCCATTTTGGTTAGTAATTAAACCTAAATATAGCAAAATATGTAGAGTCTAACCAGATACTTTACTCACAAAAAAAATAATATTACTAGCTAATAACTGATGCAGTCAGACCCAAGTGCCCTCTAAAGGACAGCCTGAGTATGTGGCGAATGTCAACTATTTGCTTCTCAAAGGCAAATGAAAACAACAGGATACACTCACCCCTTAAATTATATGATAAATTACTGCATAGAATGAAGCAATACAACAACTAATCAAAAGGAAATTAAGAGTTTATGACTTCTTGCAGGCATGGTCACAACCAGAATTGAATAGGATCATGGTCCCTTTTGGATTCAGCCATTACACAACAGGCACACAGGCCTTGAAAGCCAAAATACTGTTGAAGAATTTGAACACGGGCAGATAAACTAATATGCTTCCATATCTTCTTTAACAAAACAATCTTCACAAAACCCTTGACACCCAAAAGACCATCATTTCTCCATTGAAGCTAACAAAAAATTTCAGAAAAATGTTTTGAGAAACCTAACAGCCAGATTTCAGAGTCATTTCTTTTTGAACCTCTCACACAAACCCCTTCTGAAAGAAAAGAGAGAATCTGTCCTCTTTTTTTCTTTCCTTGTTGAAATTTAATGATTCTTTGATCAAGCCGACAGTTCCAATTTTCATATACCAGCCATAGGTTATGCCAAACTGCTAAGAGTAGCATCCGTAAAGAAAAAGGCTGTGGGTCAGAGACTGCAGCCAACGCTAAGGTGGAGGTAAATGCCAGCCACCATGTTAACAAAAGAAATCAATGGGGTTGGATTAAAAATAGAAAAGGCAGATGGCCGACCAGAAATTCAATGCCAAGTATATAAGTGCCCACCTCCCATGAGCTAAATGTAGAATTTAAAATAAATAAATAATAAGTGCGCAACTGAAATGGCACTGAACCAGATTTAGTTTTGAGGAAGATCAGCAGAAACTGAACTGACCTGGAACAAAGCAAAGAAAACAACAAGCTAGACCAAAATTAGCAAGGAAAAGAAAAGAAAATTATTTTTTTCTGTGCAGGATTGCTAGAAGCCCAGATGCTCCTGCATCAGACACCTTGTGTAGATTGAAATGATCTATGTGTTTGCAACTCATGATCATTTTGAATGATTCTGGAACTGTTAATTCCTGCTTGGTTACTTCAAATTCATGCATCCAAGTCGCTTCTTCAATTGTCTTCTTCCTTCACTTAACCAAGTACTCCTTGTATTCTTGCCCTCTTGCCTTTTTGGTTATGCTAAAATCAATGATTGCTTCTACCTCATCCTTTTCTTTCTTCGGCATTTGTTGAACCCATTCTTCCTTCTGTTTTGTACCATTTGTACCTTCCTCTTCATAATTCTGCTCTACATGAAAATGATACAGATCAACGATATTAAAAATTGGTGGAATATCAATACTTTAATGGAGCTCCAATTCATAGGTGTTTGTTGCAAATTTTTTCAAGATCCCACATGGTCGAATTTTTTTCCATTTTAGTTTGTTATGTGTTCCTTGAGGAAATCTTTCCTTCCGCAAATGTGCTAATATAAGATCTCCAACTTTAAATTCTTACGCTCTCCTTATATGATCAACATGTTCCTTGTATTCCTCTGCACTCTTCTTCAAGTTTTTCTTGACATTTTGGTGCAATTCATGTATATATTATTACATTCAACAAAGTCTTTTTCTGCTGCATTTTTTCTCTCTAAATCAGCAGTATTTTTTAAGGTGTCTAACCACATTGGGTTCTACCCACATACAATTTGGAAAGAGGTTTTAGCTATGATTCTGTTTATTGAGTTATTGTAGGCATATTCTGCCTAAGCTAGTGCCTGAGGTAGCACCAAATCCTGCCAAGAGGGCTTCTTTCCTACTAAACACCTCAAGAGATCTCCCAATCTCTTGTTTACAACTTGCATTTGTCCATCTGTTTGAGGGTGATAGGCCAAATTGAAATTTAATTTGGTATTCAATTTTCCCCATAATGTTCACCAAAAGTAGCCCACAAATTTGGTATCTCTATCCGAGACTATACTCCTTGGTGAAACATGGAGCTTTACTACCTCCTTAAAGAACAAATTTGTAACATGAGAAGCATCGTTTGACTTCATATAAGGACTCAACTGAGCCATCTTAGAGAAACAATCAACTACAGCATAGATTGAATCATTGCTTCTTTGTGTTCTTGGAAGCCCAAGAATGAAGTCTATACTCATCTCCTCCCATGGCCTTACAAGAATAGGTAATGGCTGGTATAGTCCAGTATTTTGGCTTATTCACTTGGCATATTGAGAAATTCTGTAGTGCTGTATCATATGCTTCATATCCTTGTCTATATTAGGCCAATACTTATTCTCTCTCAACTATATTAATGTTTCATTAACTCCAAAATAGCCAATAAAACCTTCACTGTGTTTTTCTCTTATTAAATTTTCCTCCATGGATCCTCAAGGTATGCATAAGCATTTCTCTTTGAGTAATAGTACCATCTGGATGAAATAATCCAACCATGATGTTTAGTTTTGATCTATTGGGCTCTTACATGTGGTCCATGCTTTTTTAAAATTTGCATCATTCTCATATGGTTACTTCTAGCATCAAACCATTGACTTCAATCCTCATTCTAGTCAACAACAATCATCTCCTACTCAGAGCATGCATTCCCCACTCAATTAGACTTATCACTCCTATGTTTCAAAACAAATGAATAACTCCATAGAAATTCAACTCATATGTCTTTGATGAAGTTTACCTTGGATTTTCTTGTATTGCAACACCTAATGATTGGTGTATAGGACAAACTCCATTGGAAGCAAGTAGTGCCTCCACTTCTTAAGTGCCTGAATAATGGCACAAAACTCTTGATCATAGTGAGAGTGCTTTCGTTTGGCTTCATTTAATTTTTTGGCGAAATAGGCTGTGAGTTTACTTTCTTGACATAACACTCTCCCAATGGCTGTCCCACTTGCATCACAGTGTACTTGAAATACTTTGTTAAAATTTGGTAATGCCAATGCAGGTTGGGCTGTTACCTTCTCTTTTAGGACTGAAAACTCCTTTTTGTTGCTGCTGTCCCATTGAAATCAGAGTTTTTTCACTTTGTGATCTGCATGGTTTGAGCATACTTGCTACTGATTTTTTTGATAAACTTCTTGTAGAAGCTTGCTAGGCCATGGAAACTTCTTGTTTGAAATGTGATCTTTGGTGATGTCCAAGAGCATATATGTAACTGATTTTTTTGATAAACTTTCTGTAGAAGTTTGCTAAGCCACAAAAACTTCTTGTTTCAAATGTGCTCTTTGGTGATGGCCAATCTACAATAGCCTTTACATTCTTTGGGTACATCTTTAGCCCTTCATTTGAAATGGCAAAGCTTAGGTACACCAACTCTTCCTTCATAAAACTATATCCTTCAAATCTATTAGCAATTTTTCTTCCTTTCAACCCTCGTAAAATTAGTCTCAAATGTTCTAAACGATTTTGTTTTGTTTTCCTCAAAACCAAAATTTTATCCAGATAAACAATTACAAACTTACCTAGGTATGGCTTAAGTATCTCATTGATCAATCTCATGAGGGCATTGGGTGCATTTGTCAACTCAAATTGCATGACTAGCCAATCAAACTTAAAACATAAACAACTAAACCTGATTTACACTTATATCAGCAATGATGGAAGACAGATTTGTACCCATTTTAACCACCTTATATACCTTCCCAAAAGCAGCAACTTACTCTTTCACCAAATCTCACCCTTAGAGGGGCAATAGACATAGCAACTCCTCCAATAATTCAACGCAACCCTTGATCATATCAAATATGGTATGCCAAGGTTTGGCTTGCTTCCACCATAACATATGGGTATCTCACTCCTCAAAATGAATAGAGCCAAATTCCTCAAATTGGAGCAGCTAATATAAATCACCAAGAAAGCATGACCAACAACCATGTAAACACAAATTCCATATCTTCATTATTTTCCCTACAAATCTATTGAAGTAATATTGTTATATTTAGCTTATAATGGTCATCTTAGTAGTTTAGTTTGCTTTAAGTTAGTTTTAGCAACTTTCTTTTATTTCATTTATTATCGATTGTTTCTGTTTTAGAAACATCGTTTTGTAATTTCTTATTTAAGGAGTATTGGACTGGAACACAACCTAGACCATATGTTGGACTGACTATTGCATGATGTAGCAAAACTTGAAACTATGTTGGGATACAAATTGTTCTTTACTTTGTCAATAAAGTCAAATGAACTTATTTAACATACATGTTTATTCAGGATTTTATAAAGTTGAAAAGGCAAAGGTAGAGATAAATATGGTCACTGCTAAGAGAAGTACCAATTTGGAGTATGAGAGCCCTCTTTATGCAAGCATTCCAAAAGGGGATTTGTTTTTTCCATTTATGTTACATTGTTTTAAGGTGTACAACCGGACCTCCTTTAGGATTCAAAGATGTGACCTCAATTACTGAGTACACATGCCTTTAACATTAGGTCAACAGTTTGTATGCCTTTTACCTTTCACCTATAAAGCTCAAAACTTTCTCTGTTTAGTTCAAAACTTTAGGTTGTCTCAAAATTTTAGAACAAGATTGTCAACATTTCTTTCATATTTTGGTCAAAAGTTTGCATTGATTTCTTTAAATTTATTCTTTTTTGATCTTTGATATTGAGTTGATAAGTGCTGACATTTCCTTGTGTTTTCTTCATTTCTACAGGATCTGGTTCGAGCTATTTGTATGGTTTCCTTGATCAGGCATGGAAGGAGGGATTGAACAAGGAAGAGGCTGAGGTATCTCATATGTTGAATTTTGGTTATAATTGGCACCATGTTAATTGTCTCTATATATGTGCATTCAGTTGATTTCAGTTTCAGTTGAATAGGTCCAGTTTAAATTACTTTTTATTGGATGAGTGAGTAAACGAAGTTTTTAAGTTAACATACAAAGCTAAAAACATTATAAAATAAATGATTTCTGTATGTGACTTGGAAAGGTCCATGGAATTAGAGATGATAGGCAGGCTTTTTTAGCTGGAAGGGGAGATGCCAGTTTGAGTGATCATGACATTGAGAGTGTCAATATAGCTCCAACTATGCTTGCTTGTTCTATTTGATCCTCCACGTGTCATTCATGTATAAATGACATTTTTGTAATGATTTTGGAAATGAGTGTTGATATGGCTGCCTTTGCTTGCTTGTTCTATCTGATCCTTTGTGTCATTCTTAGAAAAATGCCATTTTTAAATAATGGTGACATTGAGAGTATTGATAAGCCTCTGTATTTGCATTTTTCTTCTGTTTGATCTTCTTTCATCATTTCTTCCCCATTTCTTTACACTTGCTAAATATCACTAAAAGTTAAGCATTGCTACCACATACTTAATATTTCTTATTTTCTGCACCTCTTAGTACCCATATCCAGTTTTTTGAAGATTGGCTTCGCTGCCCATTATCCATACCAGTATACATTTCTGTTTCGTTTCTGGGTGAGCTTGGTCCATTTGATGGAAGGACTTTTAGTTATTTGCATGCCTGACCAGAAGCTTGCATTAATAATTATTTGGAAGGAAAACAAGAAGTTCTGCATTAGCTTGGTTTGAATTTTAATATTGGATTATTTGATTTTTCCACAATCACATGCTTCACCCTTGAATCCAGTCTTTGCTTTGATAATTCATGTCTAAATGCTTTAATTCAAGAATAACTGCAAGCTTTGCTGTAGTTCATTTGTTATGTACATTCCTATCTGCTTTTCCTTGATCGTGTACTCTCATTTTCTCATCTACAAATTTTAATCTTTGAGGCATTTTGAACATGGACTAAAATTCAAGAAAATCTCTTGGTGTGTGCAAAATCTTTTTGATAAATTTATCTCACGATATCATCAAAGCAAAGTTGCATGGACATGAATACGGGTACGACATTTATAAAAAAACCCATATATATAATTATATATATAACACAATTTTGTATGTTATTTGCAGATATTTTCGTTACTTTAGAAGCAATATGGACACACTATTGCTACATATTCCAAACAAATATATTTAAATTTAATTGCATCATCAAAACAAAATTGAAATACATTGATAGAATCACATGCTATAAAAAATATCATCATTGTTCTCCTGAAATTGGAGTTCTAGATCATCAAGATTCTCTGAAGAGCTAGGATAGTTGGATTGAGTTTGACCGCCAACTAGACTCTTTAAACCATATGAAGATGCACGAGAGGATCCTCCTATTATGTTAGAATTATCAACAACGGGATTCATATGTGTCAATGCATTTATGGATACTTCGATGTCACTCGCTGTCAATAAAAATAAAATAAATATTTATTAATACTATCAATTAAAAATATATTTAAACTTTAAAATTTAAATATAAAGAATAATAATTTAAAGTTTAAACTATAAAAAAATAGAATTTCACAACTAATCTTTAAAATAATTTAAATCTAAATTTATTTTAACATAAATTAAAATAAATAACTATTTATTAATATTATTAATTAAAAATTTAGAACTTTAAAATTTATATATAAAGAACAATAATTAAACTTCAAAAAATCACAATTATATTTTAAATGTTTTTAATCTAAATAAATTTTAAAATAAAATAAAATAAATGTTTATTAATATTATTATTTAAAAACATATTAAAACTTCAAAATATAAAGAATAGTAATTTAAACTTCTAAAATCTATATTTTCATATATAATTAAAAAAAATAAAAATAAAAATTATTATTCTATTATTTATAATAAAATATATATATATAAAAAAATCTTATAATTTTAATAAATGCCTTGTAAATTTTTTACTTTTACTAATTTATTTGATTCATATCATAAATATTAAAAAAAATTAAACAAACTATTTGTTCCTATCTGGAAATTGGTCGCAGCAAAAAACTAGCACTACAGGCTCAGACGAAATGAACACTTGTAGACATGAATCGTGCAGGAAATCGCAGGTGTTAGGGCAAAAACAAGAAACACAGTGTCAAGGAAAATCACGCAGGCTAAAGGAAAATCGCGCAGTAAAAAAAAAAAGAAAACTCCGAACTCGTGCAGGGAAAGCTCTGCTAAAATCGCGCAGCCAAAACGCCTCAGACAGTGATGGAATGATTATTAAATTTAGGGCTTATTTATTAACGAAAAACTGTAGTTTATCGCACCAATTTAGAGTTAATAGGAGTTTTCTTTTAGATTCGGGTTGTTTTTTATTTCAAAACCTATTTTTACGAATCTGAAGCGGCTTAAATTAGGGCATTTT
>VDFB02271358.1:161679062-161713612 GCA_007258455.2 Sequoia sempervirens
GATGGGTTGAGGGTTTTATGGTTTATGGTTTACGGTTTAAAGGTAGAGGGTGTAGGGTTGAGAGAGAGAGAGAAGGGGGTTGATGATTTTAGGGTTTTAGGGTTTATGGTTTACGGTTTAAGGGTTGAGGGTAGAGGGTAGAGGTTTGAGAGAGAGAGAGAGAGAGAGAGAGTTGATGGTTTACGGTTTACAATTACAATTTAGGGGTAGAGGGTAGACAAATCTATTTCACTCCAACCCCTCTCTCATTGTGAGGTCTTTCCCCCCACCCTAACTGGATAACTCTATGTCCCTCTCAAATCTCTATCGCTCTCAGGGCTCAGTCCCTACCACACTACTAGGACTAATCTCTCTCACTCATATCCCCTCTCCCTCTATCTCAAGTCTCACTCCCTTCCTATTCATATTGTGAAATCATTTCAAAGCACCATATTTGGCGCTCTCCAAATTTGGTGAGCACCAAATGTGTTTTTACCTTGAAACGGTAAAATATGAGTTCACCCCATGATTCTTGCCCACATGCTTCTACTTTTATCTAGTTCAGTGCTTAATCTGATAGAGAAATGCCTTTTTTATGCAGTTGACTCCCTGTTGTACCAATATATGGTTGATCCATCACCTTTTGCCACCAATTTCCATGCAGACAATGTAGATGAAGACATTTTGAAGTTTCTACATCATTTTACATTATCTCAGGTAATATATTCATTTTTGGTAATATTGTAATGTTTATATTTAGTATGTTTATTTATTTTTGACTCATTTCTAAATTCCTTTAATGATTTTATTAATCATAACAATTAGACATAGAATTCAACATTGAATTAGATGAGAGTTGCATAAAAAAGTTTATTTTTTATGACTTTGAAGAAAAAAATGAAAACCATGACATAATTTAGATGAATTCATGTTTTAACTTATATAAACGACATCAACTTAACACAAATTTTCTTATGAATTCTATTTACATTGCTTATAGTATTCCATTTCCAACATGCTTAGATAAATGAATTCAACTTAACACAAGTTTTTTTGTTTTGTTTTGACAATTTATAGACCATTCATTTGATGATTTTATTAATCTTCATTGTTACACATAGAATTGAACATTAAATTCATTATTACTGATGGTTGTGGGAAAAATTCTATTTTCAACTAATTTGGAAAACCTAAGAGCTTTCATCAATGTTAATGTGCAAGTTTCTATTTTAATTCTTTTGTGCCATAAAGAATTCACCTTCATCATGTGCTTAGATAATTTCAAGTGACTCAAGACATAGTTGGTTTAATGCAAGTTTCCATTCATTCATACCATTTACCGTTATTCCTTGGTAGATCTATGTATGAAAAATGTTGTAGCATATAGACATGTTTGATAATTCCAAACAGCTCGCTGCCATCTTTCATAAAATGCTTTGGTGTGTTCAATAAAATGCAATGTAATAAGCGTTATCAATATGTTTCATAAAATGCATTACTTACTTTTGTTCTATGTGTGATTGTGAATATGTAGCATTCAACATCATGCTAAGGAAATGACCAAAGCCTCCAACACCGGAAGAACGTGCAATAAAAAATGCAAGGAGAAGATCAAAAATTGCAACTCGTGAAGCAAAAGAATTGCAGCCCATACAACCAAAAATTCCTGTGCAATCTAAGAGAGATGTACAATTGGAAAAACAAAGGGAACGAATGGACAAACTTCATGGAAGGACACAAATGGATCCCCAAGTTGCAAGCACATCATCAACCATAGGCGAAGTTCAATGCACATCTCCAGTTGAAGACACACCAACAACAACATGTGGTCTTCCAAGTACATCGGAAATTACACCTACAGTTGAAGACACACCATCAACAACATTGCGTTTCAAAATTACATCATCAAACATGCCTCTATTTGAATTCACTCCATAAACGACATCTCAAGTTGGAGGTACAAAATTGTTTACATGTCAATCTCAAGGTATGTCATCAATTGCACCTCCGATTGAAGGTACGCGATCTATCCCCGATGTTGTGGACATTCCTAATGTTGATACAAATTTACATTTGAGAACTCCTCCTAGAGTTTTGCATAGAAAACCTAGATTTTTGATTGATATTGATTCCAATGTTTCGAAATGGATACCTGATAAGATGTCAAAACATACATGTCAAAGAGTTGCACAAAGGATATGGAGTTTTTTTTTTTAGAAGCTAAGTGAGGGTGGAAGATGCTAACTATTTGTTGAAATGATGAGGCAACTAAAATTTGGGCCCACCATGAAGGCTCTTGGGCTGAGATTTTTGAATGACTCAAGTGAAAATTCCATTGTAAATAACTTGATGAGTGCATATGAGAGCGTGGGTTCTACCTCATGCACGAAGGATAGTTGTGCCACAAGACGTGTGATGACAACAACACTGTTAAGTAGTCAAACAAGGAACAAGGTGAACCTTACAAAGACTAGTAAGTCTTTGAAAATAATTAAATCATCTCTAATGAGAGCCAAAGGAAGGCGTGAAAGATTAGAGGAACCAAATAGCAATGAGTTATGGTCATTCTCGGGTAGAGTGCCACAGAAAGATAAAAGAATTGCTCAAGGCTTGAGATCTTTAATAGTAGATTATTGGAAGGATAACACAAGGATCTCTCCTAATCAAATATATGTTCTAAGAAGGATAATTGGTAGTAAAATCTGTGAGCCACATCCAAAGCATTATTTGGATACCACTCAAACCCAATTTTTTGTTGATTTTGTACAAAATTTTCCTGAAATTAAAATATGTCAAAGGTATTTTGAAATGCTAAAGCCTTTTTATGTCAAAATAAATCACACACACACTACTTGTTGTTGTAGAGTACATATTGATTTTTCTAACCATTCTAATGTTTATCAACGTATATGTGTAGATATGCATACTGACAATGTTTTGCAGGAATGTAACATAAGGCCTCCACCCAAATCCTCAAGGGAATTCTTATCTTCCATTTTATGTGAAAGAGAGGATGGTCAATTTTTTTACAACAAGTCATGTTTGGATGGCACATGTCATCATTGTGGTGGCATGCAACATTTTCCAATTTTCCAACACATGGCTAGTACACACACAATTGGAGACAAAATTATCAAATTTGGAAAATACAAGACAATGGCCTACAGTCTAAAAGATGGGAAAGAAGCAAAGAAGTGTGAATTGGTCAGTGATAAGATTCCATTATATCAGTTTATGGGCATTTTCTGCAATCAGGTGGTCTATGAGTATGCAAGGCATACACATATAGCTCAATGGTTGGACTCACAGTTCAAGTTATGCAAGGACACGTTTCCACTTCATAGCATCATTTCAGTTGTTGACTTCACAAAGAACTACACACTACAACCATAGAACGAGGTGCAATCACAGTACTACAATTCCACACAGGTTGCTATATTTGTGCATATAGCATTCATTCATGCAAATGATAGTACAAAGGATAACAGGAAAGTATTGAGGGAGTATCACTTTTACATCAATGATGATTGCACACATTCTACCGAGTTTGTGCAAGGTTGCTTTCAGATGTTCTATGTTGATCTGGCTAGTAGGGGCATATCATTCATTCAACATATCATATGGTCAGATAACTATACATCACAATTCAAGAATGCCAGAATGTTTTACTGGTTGAGCAGGATGCATAGGATCAGTGGTGTTCAACATATGTGGAACTTCTCAGAGGATGGCCATGGAAAGGGGGAGCATGATGGAGCAAGTGCACATATCAAAAGAGCCCTTGCACGAGAAGAGTTAAAGTACAAAGACAGTGTAAAGTTGACAAATGCAAGAACAATTGTCAAGTGGTGCAATTGTGCAATGGGTCCAGGTAGTCAAGGTAATTCTTTAGTTTGTAGATTTTTTCACTTAGTAGATGATACTAACATTGCAAAATATGAGGATTGTTGTACACTAACAGGATCAAGCGAGCTACACTCTTTTAGAAGCTCCAAAGCAGGTATATGGACTATCCATACGCAGAAGATGGCATGCTTTTGTTCTGCATGTACACTTCGAGCATGGAATGATTGCGAGTCAACAGAGTTTGTTGACGAATGGTCTGTAAGAAGTCTAACCCCACTTGACACTTATTAGCTCTCGATGGCTCTACAAATCATAGAGATGCAATCATCTGTTGACTTTGATCATGTATCAGACCTTGTAGAACCAAGTAATATATCTTACTTTCAGGTTTTATTTTGATTTTCATTAAATACATCTAACAAGATGAACATATCAATGCAGGGCACATATATGTAGTGATTGCAAATGAAGACAATGAAGAGGGTACAGATTATTACCTGCGTCATTGTATTAAGGCTAAAAAGAAATTGGAGGCCCCAGTTATAGATGGAGAAAACATAAAATATCCTACAGGTTCGGTAGTTGTTACTGGAACATGGCTTAGAAGGTACCCAATTAAGAATGTTGCAGTTTGGTTGTTTGAGGACTTCGACACACATCAGAAGATTCTTCACTACTTGAACCTTGTTGTTGCCACTAACGTTCATTTGATCAAATATAAGGGAAAACCTATGAACAAGAACCTGTGGAAAGTGCGTGAGTCTGACCACGAGGCAATACTTGACATGATAAAGAGTATAGCAGACCCGGATGGTTCCCTGGATTGATTGGTAAGTATGCACTTTGAATTTGTAAAGTCATGTTATTGATCATTACTTTATTTCAAGTGTTTAAGTTTGATTATATAAGGGTTTGCAAAATTGCATTAATGTAGATATGCAAAATGATTAGAGTGATGGCATGTAGCCTTGGGTGTGAAAATGTGCGATTTTGAGTGAATTTGAGTGGTTTTATGGTGTAGGAGCACCTACACCTTACTTTCACAATTGGAGCATTAGGTGTGTCTAGGGAGGTTGCAAAAAATTTTTTATGTTTATTTGCTTTAATAAGGTCTATAAAGAACATTTGGTGTCTCATTGATCCATTTTTGTAAACAAGGTCAAATATGGGAAGCAATTGTCAATGATGACAAAAGGGGGTCTAAGTAGGTTCATGTTGCTTTTTATGCATTAGGTCATGTTTTAGGGTCTCATAAGGTCTAATTAGACCAACATAGGTGCTTTAAATATATTTGAAATGCTTTAAATGTTTTGGAGGGTCAAATAGTAAAAGAATGTAAAAGGAATCAAATGAGTTAACAAAGATAAGTAAAGAAATGTAATTTGGCACTCCAATGGCTAATAAGGGATTCAAAATTCAATTGGAGGTTGTTATGTCAGTTGTCTTTAATCAGGAAACCTTTAAAAAGGTGGTGGTCATCATTTGTAACATTGGCTTCATGTTTTTGTGAAGAAATCCAATTGAATTCTCACTGTTAGTAGCAAATTTATGAATTTTCCTTTCTTTTCTAGACCTTAGGGAGGAGGTGTCGAAATAGCTAAAAGAGATAAAGAAAAAGAGATTCCTAAAGAGGTATGTGTTTATTTTGTTTTGTGTTTGGTAAATATATTCCTATTAAGGACAATTGTATGCTAACTTGTATCAATTTGACGTTTCTGTGTTCACCTATATAGATTGACATTGCAAAAGTTGGTATGATTGGTTCTTTGAGAGGGGCATATTCTAGGACTCATGACGGTTTGAAGAGACGTACATATATGAGGTAATAAAGATTTCAATTTTAGAGTTCAATTATAATTCAATGTATATTGATTTTGATGTTAATTATTCGATTTTAAATTATATAATATAACTAATCTCAATTGTGGTATGAATTTTTCTTGTGCAGTTACCTTCATAGCCAAAGAGTTCTTGAAAGAGGCTCCATTTTGATGATCCACCAGTAGTTTAGGATGAGATAGACATTTTGGCATGTATATTATGAATAGATATCGAGATGGCATATGCCACACTTTGTAAAACTTTGTTTGAGTTGGCGTTGATGCCATTTTTGTATATGGACATACACTTGATTATTGGATAATTTCGTATATAGAAGTTAAGAATCAAAATAATTTGTTCATCATGTGCATGTTTAAACTGTTCAAAAATTTAATCTTCAGCAATGGTTAAATATCAATGTACAATATCATAAAAAATAATGGTTATATAATATAGTTAACAATAAAAAATAATGAATAATGGTTAAATTATATCATATATTGCTTAGTTATATTATGGTTAAATTATATAGTTTAAACAAATTTAAAGACAAGAACAATGGTAAAGTTTAACATTTTAACTTTAAAGTTTAAATACACATATGTGTCATTGTCTTACACTACATATTTCATATTGCATTATCATTACATATTGAAATACAAAAAATATCATAGTTTTATGTTGATAAACATGGAAAAGTGATGCAGAGCAGGGTGGCAAACTCTGAACAAACCAACTACCCTTTAATCTTCCTTCCAGACACAAAACACCATTGGAGAGTCATGAGCAAGGTACATAAGCACTAAATCAACAATCATCTTCCAATGAAACAGTCACCAACACTCCAAAACTCAAAACCCTCACTTTTGACAAGTTTCAAAGGGGGTTTATTGAAAACCTCACCTCCAAACCTCTCATCACCATTTGAATGCCTCCAACACCTTCAAATATGTCTGCCCTTGCTTAATTAACTCTTGGAAAGTGTTGCCCCAAATGTTTTTGGTGCAGGAGCACCTACACCTCAACCTCCATTTTGGATTCTTTGATGGTGAATAGGTTAGAAATATTGTTTTTGAGTCTTTTGAGTGTTTTTCATCTCGATAAGGTCTAATAATACCATTGGATAGGTTCTAGGTTGACTTTTTGAGTTTTGAGTCAAAATGTGCAACAATGCAATCTTGCACTAAAAGTTGCTTATGTAGCCTTTGAAGGAAAAAACATGAATTTGTATGTAAGTGTGCAAGGTTTGGGGTCTTGAAAATGTAATAAGGTTGTTACAAGGTTATTTGAATGGTTTTTGGGGCCATAGGTCTTTAGGATTGAAAGTTGCTCCAAAATTGCAAAGTTGTCATGTTGTAAGTTGGTGTAATTTCACTAACCAACGATTCCCTCTTTTAAAAAATCAGTTGAGGGCCATTGGGGAAGGTGGGATAATGTTTAAAAATCCTACCTTGGGTCGAGGTTGGGCTGTTGTTGTCATTTTTGAAGTTTTGAAGCATTTAATAAAGAGAAAACTCTATTTTTGCAGTGTTTTTTATTGTTCTTTTGTTTGGTATGGACTGATACATAACTATACGGAATCAAAACTTTCATGGTTTGATATAGGGAAGAGATAGCTTCATTTTTGTGGTTATTTGGCTTGATTTCATTAAGAATTAAGCAAGTTACATCAATTTTAGTGAGAGGGTTTGAAACCCTACCAAACAAGGGTTTGGTCACCAAAATGGTCATAATTCTCATTTCCACTATGGGAAAAATCTAAAACTCGGTGGAATGTTAGGTTTAGGGCCCTTATTCAAGATGAAATTTGTTTTAGAGCAAAAACTGGAGGTTGGAAAAAGTTATATGATGCCCTAGGACATTTTTTCTCTTGTAAATGTATGAAAATGGTCTTTAGAATGCACTTTTCATAGTTTTCTAAGTATTTGTGCAATACTAATGGATGGAAAGCATTGAACAGGTCTTGGGGAACCTTTTGGAGTCTTTTAAAGGCATTAGGGGTGTTGGGATGTGCCTTTACAAGTTGAAAGCTTCCTTGTATAGGCCTAGTTAAGCCTTGTTTATGGCTTGTAAATCAATCTTTTGATACATTTGTTTTGGGTGTTTGATCCTGTGCTTTTGGGAACTTGTGGAGGATGGTGTTAGGAGTCTAAAACCATGTTTCATTGTCTCGTTAATGCCTTTAATCAGTTTTTATTTTGACTGTCCTATTGGTGAATGTTGCAAAGTTGCATGGGCTTGTGTAGGAGCGATGGAAGAATGGATGTTTTTGGGTGCAAGGTCTGTTTGTTTGGTCATGTTGTGTTGTTTGAAGAGTTTTTACATCATCCCCAATTCTTGTTGAGATGTATGGTTGTGCGAGTCAAGTTGAGTGGTCAAGTTGCATTGTTTTAGGTGTAAAATCATGAGGGTTTATTGAATCTAGTGCTTCCACAATCTCCCAGGCCCTAAAACCAACTCAAACACTGTCCATTAACCCCATAAATGCTTAAAAGCTCAAAAAAACAAGACTCCCATAAATATTTTGTCAAACCCTAGACTGAAATCCCTTTATTCACATGCATTTCTCCACAAAACACTCAGGAACAACAAATATATCTTCTTTATTCCTCTCCCTACACTCTAGTCATGCATCCTATATGTAAACCAGACGCCATAGGGCCCCTTACCAACCAACTTTGCAACTAAATTTCAAATGCTTAATGACCATTGGGAACATAAACACACCATTACAAGTTTGTTAACATCACTTTTCCATACATGGCAATGTTTTTAACTCTTTGACCTTTAAATACATTGTAAACACCTATGAATCCTCTAAAACCATACTAATGGCTTAAAAAAAAACTTATTATATTGACAAGACCCCATCCTTATACAAACTTACTAAATTTCCATCAAAGGCTACAAAGATTCTTAAGTGTGAGAACACCATTTTTCCCACATTTTGACTCCAAAACCAAAAATATCAACCTCTAACATAACTAATGGTCTTGTTAGACCTTTTCCATGACTAAAAGACTCAAAACATTCATTATGAACCTATTGATCACTATTTACCATCAAATGAACATAATTGGAGGATGAGGTGTAGGTGCTCCTGCACCAATTTAGGCCTAGGAGGCATAGCTTAAAGTAGCAGATTAAAGCAATAGTTTGGAAGAAGGTTAGAACCTGGTTGTTTCAATGTTATTAGGTGGAGTTTGATGTGATAGAAGGTCTGCAAAGGCATGGTAGGTCATTTGGATGTTTGGGCTTGGTGTAGGAGCACCAACCTTCTCTCTGTTTTCCATGAAGATTTTGATAGGCAGTGTGTGTGTGTTAGGGTATTTTTGTTGAGTCCATGAGTTCAAATAAGGTCCTAAGTGACCATTCTATGGTACTTGGTCAACTTTTAGGGGCTTATGTATTCATTTTGTAATGATTGTAAATCAAATGGAAAGGAGTGTCAAAGTTGTCAAGGTGGTGTCAAGGGTGGTAGTATATTATTTTCTTGAATAAGACATGGTTTTTAGGTGAATAAGGTCTCATTAGACCCATTATAATAGGTTAGGTGATTAAAAGGGTCAAAAAGAGCAAACATTGCAAAGCATGTAATGATGTTATTAAATTGGGTAAAAGATGAAATTGTGATCTCCAATGGTCATAAGTGGTTTAAATTTTAGTTGGGAGGGTAGTTGGTCATTGGTTGAAGAGGAGAAGCCTTTAAAAAGTCATGAGGACACTATTTTTAATGTTGGCTCAAAGTTTAAGGTATTGGCAATAAGAAAATTGAGTTTTCTTCATTTTTTTGTGTTTCTTTCACATTTTGCAGACCTGTACGAGCCGTATAGACTGACATTTGCTATGTAATCTTTCATTTCTCATGGAGGATTGTGTTAGCCTTATTTTGCATCAGGTTTGAAATAATTTAATAAAGATTTGTTGAAGAAATCATTGTTTTCCTGTGACAGGCCGAGAGCACCCTATTGAGGGTTTTGTGATAAAAAAACATGTCTTAAAGAGCCCTTACACCGACTGTATCTGCTATAACTAGTGTAATGGGCCCTAGGGAGTCTGATTAAGTTGTAGGTTAAATGATTAGAGTTGCGGGGAAGGAACTATAGCCTATTTTTAGCTTCAACTCAAAATAGGTAGAGCTAAATTGCATTCATCACAAAAAGGTGCAAAATTTCTACTAAAAGTATTCATTGAATTTCAAAATTTGATTATGCAAATGTTTGTAATAAAAGAGCTCATAAATTTGCATAAAAGAATGTTGTTTTATTCATATTGTAAAAATCAAGGTCCCACACATGCCATGGTAGTAGCTTAATTTGATTTACACAATCAAATGATAGATACAAGAAAAGAATGTATACTATACAACTGAAAATAACATAAGCAGGTGATAGAAAGTGATTTGTCATTGCCTGGGATGACGAATTGTCTTCACGTTAAATTCTTCAGTTGTGTTCTGCTTTCGAATTGATCCAGCTCCAGGCTTCAAAAGCATCAGCAAGAACGACAAAATGTGGTATTAGAGATGATCTCTAAGCAATGAAGAATCAAATCCTACTTCATGCCTACATTACCAACATAAATGTAATCTACATTCATTCAGGCATTCATCAGATGATTTAGTCATCAAAAATAGATCATCAAGGAACATAAATTCAATGGAAGCTTTCAGCTTCAATTATTTTGCTAATATGTTTGTGCAGTGTGCAGGAACAGGTACAGTATAATCTAATCATTTTAATCAAAATATAGTGTTATGAGTGGTGTGAAATGTGGCTCCCACAAGGGTTGAGCCCAACTCATAAACATTAAGAAGCAGATCAAATCATATGCATTGATAGTTGATGCAATGCAAGGATTTGGGGCAGAATTAAACAACATCAATAGAACAACTTTTGAAACTATAGAAATACAATTTTCAGAATAACAGAGATACAAAAATTTAAAAGACCATGCTACAGGATAATGCATTCATCATATTGCTGCTATAGGGCAATACATAAGTTTACAAATCTAAGAGCAACAGATGATATTCATTGCAAAAGAATGACAGTGGGTAGGCATACATGATGCCTCATAAATCAATCATAAATAACAGCTGAAACGGAAAAGGAGTAAAAAATTTAAATGCATAATCAACTATCAAGCATTTACTACGTTGGAATGTAATAGCAAGATGAAGAACAACTATTGAAGTAAATACAAGAACCAAGAAACTATGTCATAAAATGCAACTCAACATTATCATCAGGAGGATGTCCAGTAATGCAATTTACATGTTTTTTCATTTCTTGTATCAAAGATAGCAACATCAATGTATTTGTAGTCATACTATAAATTTGATCAAGAATTATATCATGAATATCAAATGACAATGGCAGTGATGGAAATGAAAGGTGCTAATCATGCAGCTAATAGGAACAAGCCCATAATAGAGTGCTAGTAACCTATAGGAGCAAACATTCAGGACAACCATATATTCCAAAGAAAAAGAGAAAAATACAGAGAGTTTTGAGCAAAAAACCCTTCTAGGGTTACCATGGAAGACTTCATAGTCATACAAAGTGAATGGTACAGTCATGAAGCATTAAAGTAGTTCAAGTGCAAAATGAAAGGACATCAAGGTTGGTTTCTTATATATTACTGTCTAGAAAAATACACTTGTAATTTTGTATGGTAACAGAATGAGGTGGCCAAAAAGAGAATAATTGACAGTCATATATGTTGAATGACATAATAAGTGATGAGTGCATAAAGGCAAATAAAATCTTAAATTTGTGTAAGCTACAATAAAGCCACATCCAGAAAATGTAGAGATGTTCTCTTCAACAAAACCTTCATGTATACCCTGATATATTGAAACCCACGACTTGATCATGGAGGAACCCTTCAAGGAAATGTTAGGAATATCAAATACAAGTGAAGGAAGAGTCTCAGCCTATTTCAAAAAGCCCATGGTTTTTTCCCACAAGCTAAAATCGCAGTCAAGGAGATGCAGTGAGAGCCTTCATAAATAAAAGATAGCAAACTTAGGATGGTGAGAGTATCCAATCATAAAGTTTTAGAATGCACAGAAGAACAAATGCTATCATTGTTTAGCACTTATATGAGTGCCAATTGGGCATTTTATCAACAGAAAAATACAAAAAAAAAATGCAAGATTCAGCGCCTACCCGGAGTTTGCTAATAAATTGCTATCAAAGCTCGCATACTCTCATAAGACCTTCATGGCGGCCACAGAACAGGAAACTATGAAACACAAGAAGCACAAAGACAAACTTACCAAGCATATTTTGCATGGTTTCTACATAAATGAACTTCAAAAGCACAAAGAATCCATGGCGTCCCAAGAACAGACGAGCAAATGAATGAAATATATCAGAGATTACGCCAAAGTCGTGGCTATATAAGCCAAAAATGTTCCAGATAAAGAGAGAAATATCATATTTATATTGAGAAAAGCTTACCACGCATTTCTCTATGGAGATCTTCAAAAAAGTTGCCCAAAAGCAACAGAGAAATAAGGAGCTCGAGCTTTCAAAACCTTTCTTCTTTCATGGTGGCGCAACTGAGCATTTTTCCTCCAAAGTCAAGTGCAAAGAGAAGTAATGATTAGGGTTTGTGCTTTGCCCTATTATTTTCGCATGTTTGTTTTGTCAAACAAAACTCAAATCATAGTATACGTGGATATCATAATATGCGTGGTCAATAAACAATATGCATGGAGGCCGACAATAATATGCATAGTGGTATTAAAAAATTATGGTGACCAATGCTTATTGCATAAAAAATTATGATAAGTATTGAAGTGGAGATTTAATGCATGCAATGAGGAGTGCTTCACTTCACTTTTACTATACATGCAAAAACGAGATGCAGAGATAACTAAAGTGCTTCCAAGGGCTTTAAATCATGCAAAGATGGATGGAGTTAACAATGGATTTTTAGTTTGTTCCAGCACCAGTTTTGATGCTTAATCATCATACACAATTATCTTGGGCAAATTGATTAAACAAGGTGGATTTCGCATGCTTAAACCCACTTCTTATGGATTTCCAGTTCAGTTCAAGTTGCAGTTCAGTTGTATACATTGTGACATGGAGTTCTGAGTTGTTGAGACTCAGTTATGACTTTGGTGGGCCCTCTTTTCACACTATTTTTTCCTTTGCTCGTGAGAGACATTTTCGAGGTGGTTTTCATTGTCAGTGAACTGCTTCTTCCACCTTCTCATGCTTTGGAGTTTCCTCGCATTGTATATATTGGAAAAAGTTTATCTTTTTCCTCTAGTTCTTGTTTTCTGCCTTTTCCTTCAGCAAAGCGACTTCATGTAACTCAGCTTTCAGAATTTAATAGATTATGCAGCAATCTTTACAGGTTATCTTAGAGTATCATTTGCAAAGTGTTATTTCTTTTGTCATTGCAAGTTAAATATTCTCCTTCTTAGATTCAGGTGTTTTGTTTTTGTGAATATTTTGGATGCAAATTTAATGTGTTTGATATTAGAACCTTTAAATTTTTGTCAACATTCGTGAATGCATGTACATGAAGAAACAATCTTAGTTGTAGGTCATAAATTGTGTCTCAAGTATAACCATATCTTTAAGTTGTGAAAATAATATTTTCCTTCATGAAGAATGAATTATCAGGCCTTTTTGTGAATCATTAATGCAGTTAAATTGTTCAATTTGAGTTGTGAAAGTAAGCTTCATGATGAATCGGTTCATAATTAGTCTGTTTCTTTAAAGTAAATAGGTGTATCACCGCAATTCAACTTTTCTAGTTTTGCATTAGATTAAGTTTTTTCCCTTTTCCCATCAAATTTTCAAGTTCATAATCAGATAATCATATAGGAACCAGCCTAGAATCTGGAGGTCTATCTTCGCCATAGGAATACCCACAGCCTGAAGATAGTTCCCATGTTTCAACAAATTTCTGAATTTAGTCATTCAAGCATTCAGGTGCAATCTATTTGACAACAAGAACAAAGGAGATAAGCCTGCTGTCCTATTGATTTTTGTTAAAGAAAACACATGAAAATGAGCCCTCAGCCTAGGGTTTGTGAAAATAAATGAGAGTGTGGATTTTTTTCAACTTTTGAGCACATAGGGGTCAGAATACACATGTTTGAGTCGGTGGCATGGTCTGGGAGGTTGTGCAAGTGGGATTTTGAATAAACCCTCTTGGTTTGGCATGAAATTGAGGGTTTTTTGGTTTGCTATGTTGGAAGGGTTAACCCTAGGAAAAAATTGTGGTTTCAGAGGTTTGAGGGCATAGGAAATGCTTCTCCAAGGTTTCAAGGTCCTATGAGAAGTTTAAAGATATGTTGCTTTGTAATTTAGGCCTAATCAACCTAAATAGGTCAGCGTGGAAGGGGTGATTTTAGGAGGTTGGTTCAAAAGATTTATTTCTAACTTTTGGATATGTGTTACAAATCTGAAATGGGTGTCTGAAACCATCATATTTTTGTCAGGTGTCTTGGAGAGTATTTGAGTAAAAGGCCAAAACTTGAGTTTGCACTACTACTAGGATTCATGGGTGAAATTAAGAAATGGTGCTTCTGATTGTTGTCTAACTTGCAAGATTGTTTGAATTGCTTTAAAATACCATTTTAATCTTTCTATATACCTCTTGAAGGAAAGTTGTCAATTTGATTGAGTTTGAGCCTCCTGGTCTGTTGAATCCCTTAAGAGTCTAAAGTGCAAAATGAGTGCAAACTTCAGCATGATGTTACTCAGACACCGTGAGAATTAGAAACTTCTCGTTAGATCCTATGGGATCATGTTGTGCCCCTCTACAATAACCTATCTTTTTTTTTTCTATCTCAGAGGCATTTTCCTGTGGCGGCGAGATTTCTCTTGGGGAAAAAGTTGTCAAATGCAAGTAGTGAAAAGTTGCAAAGTGGTGCAACTTTCGTTTTGCAACTCGTGTGACCAAAATAACTATTCCAACACATTTGATTTGGTACATTTACACTATTAATGGTCCTCTTTCACACCCAAACGCGCTGAATCACTCTGAGCTACATTCAACCAGCTGAATCCTTTAAGAGTCTGAAGTGCAAAATGGCTGCAAACTTCAACATGACGTTACTCGGACACTGTGAGGCTTAGAAACTTCTTTTCATAGCCAAAGGGATCATGTTGTTCCCCTCTACAATAACCTCTCTCAATTTTTTTATCTTGGAGGCATTTTCCTGTGGCAGCGAGATTTCTCTTGGGGAAAAAGTTGTCAAATGCAAGTAGTGAAAAGTTGCAAAGTGGTGTAACTTTTGTTCTGCAACACGTGTGACCAAACTAACTGTTCCAACACGTCTTAGTGGGTACTTTTACGCTAGGAATAGTCCTATTTCACACCCAAAAGCGCTGAATCGCTCTAAGCTACGTTCAACCGGCTGAATCCCTTAAGAGTCTGAAGTGTAAAATGGCTGCAAACTTCAACATGACTTTACTCGAACACTGTGAGGCTTAGAAACTTATCGTTAGAGCCTATGGGATCATGTTGTGCCCCTCTACAATAACCTCTCTCGGTTTCCGTTATCTCGAAGGCGTTTTCCTGTGACGGCAAGATTTCTCTTGGGGAAAAAGTTGTCAAATGCAAGTAGTGAAAAGTTGCAAAGTGGTGCAACTTTTGTTCTGCAACTCGTGTGACCAAACTAACTGTTCCAACATGTCTAAGTGGGTTCTTTTATGCTATGAATGGTCCTCTTTCACACCCAAATGCGCTGAATTGCTTAAAGCTACGTTCAACCGATTGAATCCCTTAAGAGTTTGAAGTGCAAAAATGGTTGCAAACTTCAACATGACATTACTCGAACACCGTGAGGCTTAAAAAATTCTCATCAAATCTTATGAGATCGTGTTGTGCCCCTCTACAATAACCTCTCTCGGTTTTCGCTATCTTGGAGGCGTTTTCCTGTGGCGGCGAGATTTATCTTAGGGAAAAAGTTGTCAAATGCAAGTAGTGAAAAGTTGCAAAGTGGTGCAACTTTCATTTTGTAATTCGTGTGACCAAACTAATTATTCCAACACGTCCAAGTGGGTGTGTTTACGCTAGGCATAGTCTTCTTTCGCACCCAAACGCGCTAAATCTCTCTGAGCTATGTTCAACTGACTGAATCCCTTAAGAGTTCAAAGTGCAAAATGGCTGCAAACTTTAACATGACGTTACTCGAACACCGTGAGGCTTAGAAACTTCTCATCAAATCCAATAGAATCCTATTGTTTCCCTCTACAATAACCTCTCTCAGTTTTCTCTATCTCAGAGGTTTTTTCTTGTGGCGGTGATATTTATCTTGGGGAAAAAGTTGTCAAATGCAAGTAGTGAAAAGTTCCAAGTTGTGCAACTTTCATTTTGCAACTCGTGTAACCAAACTAACTGTTCCAATGCATCTGAGTGGGTACGTTTATGCTAGGCATGGTCCTCTTTCGTACCCAAACGCATTGAATCGCTTTGAGCTACATTCAACCGGCTAAATCCCTTAAGAGTCTGAAGTGCAAAATGGCTGCAAACTTCAGCATGACATTACTCAGACTCTGTGAGGCTTAGAAATTTCTTGTCAAATCCTATGGGATCATTTTGTGCCCCTCTACAATAACATCTCTCGATTTTCTCTATCTCGGATGCGTTTTCCTATGGCAACGAGATTTTTTTGGGGAAAAAGTTGTCAAATGCAAGTAGTGCAAAGTTGCAAAGTGGTGCAACTTTTGTTCTGCAACTTGTGTGACCAAACAAACTATTCCAATGTGTTTGAGTGGGTACATTTACACTAGGCATGGTCCTCTTTCACACCCAAACACGTTGAATCGCTCTGAGCTATGTTCAACCGGTTAAATCCCTTAAGAGTCTGAAGTGCAAAATGGTTGCAAACTTCAACATGACGATACTCGGACACCGTGCGCTTAGAAACTTATCGTTTGAGCCTATGGTATCATGTTGTGCCCATCTACAATAACCTTTCTCAATTTTCTCTTGGAAGGAAAATCAACATGTCTAAGTCAAGAGCAAGTCCACCCAAGCTTAGCAAGGCACAAGCAAAGTTTGCCATGCCTGTTGTGAAGGAAAATGTCGAAGATGATGCAAATTCTGCTTGAGAAAGAAAAGCTATCTCCAAACTGCTATCAAGTCCGCCCTTGGATTGAATAATGCTTGTCCAAGACAAAGGTAAAGCTTGCCTAACTCAAAGCATACATGGAAAAGACAACGTAAAGTTGGCCCAACTCAAAGCATACATGGCAAAGAGAACTTAAAGTCCACCCCAAGCTGAAAATAGGAGATGGAAAAAATATCTTGAAGTCCGCCTTAGGCCAAGATCAAAGGGGACATCCAACATGTTGAGATGGTGCCTCATCATCTTCCAACCAATCAAATTGTTCTAAGCTAGCATGTCTAGGTTCAATGAACCTGACACTTCATAATGCAACAACTTTTTATTGTTGGTTTATATTTAGCAGAAGGACAAGTGTCCCCAAATGTAATTTTCTCATTGGTCGAGAGGTAGTTAGTTGTGACAAACCCTAATTAGGGTTTTATTTTGTAATCTTGGTCGTTGATTCGAAATAAATCTTGGCCATTGAATTGTATTCGAGGAGCCTATAAATTGAGCTCACCCCTCATTTGTAAAACATGGGAACATCCATCGCATACTACCAGTTCACTACCTTGTCTATGATTTCGCTTACTATTATGCTTTGATAGATTTTTTCCAAGCATCCATCGCTTGTCTGAAAGCACTTGTTGTATGCTCTTACCCAGTAGCAAGATAGTGAACTGTTTGATAAAATACTTTGGTAGACATGTATAAAAAATGTGGTAGCATAGACAAGGTAGTAATCTATTTGAAAAAATTCCTCAAAGAAATGTGGTCTCATGGTGATGGAATGCCATGACAATCCAGGGAATTTGCTTGTCATGGCATTTCATCACCATGAGACCCCATTTCTTTGAGGGATTTTTTCAAATAGTTTCGCTACCTTGTCTATGCTATTGCTTCTTATTATGTTGTGATAGATTTTTTCCAAGCATCCATAGCTTGTTTGCAAGCACCTATTTTAGGTTTTTAGCCATAGCAACAAGGTAGTGAATTGTTTGGTAAAATGCTTTGGTAAACATGTACAAAAAATGTGGTAGCATAGACAAGGAAATGAATTGTTTAAAGAAATGCCTCAAAGAAACGTGGTCTCATGGTGATGGAATGGCATGAAAATCCATAGCAATTTACATGTCATGGCATTCCATCACCATGAGACCACATTTCTTTCAGGCATTTTTTCCAAACAGTTCATTGCCTTGTCTATAGCATTGCTTGCTATTATGCTTTTGATAAAAAAATTCCAAGCATCCATAGCTTTTTCGAAAAAACTTGTTTTATGCTTTTAGCCATAACAACAAGGCAATGAACTGTTTGACTAAATACTTTGGTAGACATGTATGAAAATTGTGGTAACATAGATGTTGAGGTGCCAAATTGACCCACAACATGCAAGTAAGATAAAAGTAAAAGTATCTCACCTCTCCTGAAAGAGACAATCAATAATCAAATTGACCACCTCCCAAGGTCTTTGATGTTGGTTCACAACGTTGTTGTTTCATGAAGTGGTCAATATGGCTGTAATGTTCAAGGGTCCTGCTGGTTTTAAGCTTCTGGATTGTTGCAAGATCAAACATCTATCTAAACCTACTTTAACCGATGGTTTTAAAGAAATAGAAAAAGATAGATCAAGGTTTTCAAACTGAAAAGAATGTTGATTCATTCAACTAATCAGACTTTTTACCTTCCAAGGAATTCCTAAACTAGAACTGCAGAATAAAATTAACCTGTAATTGATACAAAGTTTCATTCATTCATAGTGCAAACTGTAACAGTAGATTGCAAATCATCATTCAAACAAAGCATAAGATAAATTTGCATTCCTTGAAAGCTTTTCAAATCAAATGATTAACCCAAAATGAATACCATTCTAGAGCATAATATGAAGTAGGTTTAAATCTGGCTGCTCCTACTGTTAATGAAATAGATAAGCAACATTTACAAATCTGGCAAGATCACTAGTGTACAAAAACCCATATCTTCAAATTATCTCCATCTATGCTAAGAAAATTAGGAAGATGCATCACCTCCTCCTCCTACTAGAACTATAAAAAAATGTCTAACTTACTTAAAAACCCTAACTTGCTTGTTTCTAACCTTTTCTAACTCATCTAACCTGTCTTCACCTTTCTCCCTAACAAAAGAGGCGAAACGCCATATTTATAAAAAATGCGTCAGATGTGTTGGCCTAGTTTAAGGTTTATAATAAGTCGGTCACAGAACAAGTCATCTCTAGAAGGATTCGAAACAAAGTCAAACATGCATTAAATGCATGGGTACTGACCAGATCGACCCAGGATCTAGCACATAACTCAAACCAAAACGCATGAAGAAGAGGCAAAGCGAAACAATGAGGAAGCGTGACTTTCGATGCAGCTTTGCATTAACTGTGTCCCCCACTTCACCCATACCTTGCTCCATTTTGGCCTTTGTCATCAAGAATTTCCTCTACAAGCTATTCACAAGTGGCATAGGCGAAACCCTAGTTCGCCATTCAATAACATTGATATTATTCTTCATATCTGTCCCATCGTATTGTCCCAGTCTCTCTTGTTGGATTGATATTCATTAATGACTGCACTGCAGGTCACTGTGTCATCTAGCTAGTGCCTAGTTACTGCATCCCATGATAGTCTTAGTCCTTCGTAGTAGGGTGTTCATATTCGGTTCTGAAACCTCAAACCAAACTGACGTCATCTTGCCCTTAGGAATCCTACTCTTTACGTCTAGCTTCATTCTTTCTACCTCAGAGATGGATGATCCCTTTGTGTTTTCTTAGCCTTTCCAGTCGCTGCCTTGCTAGACTCATCCTACATTCATCAAACACCAATGTGAGAATCCAATTGTTGACAATATTTCATCAAAGTGTTAGCTTAAAATCATGATAAAACCATTAAATTAGCCATTAAGCATCAAAACTAAGAAGTTCGAGATTTCGAGCTAACCTGGGAAAATCAATCTGGAAAGAATTTCAAAAAAATTTGAACCAGGCGGATTCTCTCGGTGAAGCACCAATGTCAACAATAGATTACTAAAATGAACAAAAGCAGCATACAATAGTGAAATTTACCAAATTAAAGCAAGATATGTTTAAGCATTCATCATTAGATTCATCAATTTTATCTAATTTCTTAAATTTCACAAAGCATAGCAGAGAATTCAGAAAAATCCAGCCGGACCGGAATTCCGCGGATGACTCAGAACTTCGTACTTCGGAAAACTGAAGGAAATCGAGAAAATCTGGCTAGAACGGAGAATCCCGAAGCAGGCATAATGTTTACCAATAGATCATTCGAATGAGGAAGGAATGCATATAACATTGTGAAATCCATCAAAATAAGCATGGAGTATCAAGCATTCATCACCTAAATCATTCCTGTGTCAATAATTTCAAGTGACTCGAAGCTTGGTAGAAAATCCAAAAAAAATTGGTTGGACCAGAATTCCGCGAAGAGCGCAAAACTCATAACACCAGCACATTTTCGAGAAAATGAAGGAATCTAAGAAAATCCGACCAGGCAAGAAAATCCCGAGGTCGACAAAAAACCTGAAAATCGACAATCCAACACGAATTCGCTCAAATTAACCGAAGGTCACAAATTTGAGGACCCTGGGCACGAAAATCGTTTAACATGAGCCTCCCACAGACTTCTTTGAATCCTAGGCTCAATCGAAAGCATATCAAGACGAAATGGCGACGCCCTAGGCATGAAACCCTAGATTTTAACCATGAACACATAGGGTAGGCCATGAAATTCCCAAACACACAGGAATTTGAACTCCAAGCAAGACCATAATGTTTTAAAGCACAACAAGATTGAACATCTCAACTCAGGAGAACACAAATGATAAAGCAAAATGGCATAAAGCTCCAAAAATCAACCAAACTCGGAAACCTGACGGCCAGAGGGAAATCCAAAAAAATCTAACCTAGGCAGAATTCCACAAAGGCCAAAAATTTCTGAACTGTAGTGTAAAATAGGCCGAACCAGACTTCGAGCGCAATCCGGGAAAATCCAACCAGAACGGAAAATCCCGAATCAGGGTAAAAACCCGAACTTTGCCCAAAACATAAGATTTTCAATATGTAACTTGGGGAAAACACTTGGGAAAGCAAGATAAACATATTAAACACATGCCAAGGCAAAGCAAAACCTCAAAATCGAAGGGGGAGAAACACAAAGAGCGAAAGCAAAAGAGGGTCCCATTTTAATCAAATTTAAAATGGGGTGGTTATGCAAGGCATAACAATTGGCGACTTAGCTGGGAAAATGGTTTAACCATTTTCAGGAAACTGAGGGATTCAGTTACCCAAAACTCCTAGTTTATGGACATCACAATTCTAGTTAGGTCAATTTCAGTAAGCAAGGTTGAGCTAGAATCTCAAATGTAAATCAACATTGACTACCCCTGAATCTATGTGTGTGCTTGATGGTGCATCACCCTTTTACAAAGTTTTCCTCATCTTTTGAACAATTATGTGCAAGATTTGAACTACATGAGTTGATTCCCTTTTACTGTTGTGCAATGATATCCTGGGCATTGCTCCGCTGCCAGTCAAGCGTCCATAGCTCTGATGGAGATACCTCTAGTTTTCTCACAACATTGCTCTACTACCAGTCATGCATCCATAGCCCCGGTAGAGATACTAGAATCACCCATTCAGTATTGAGTTTTCTTTTCTTAGATAATTCTCTTTTCTTTTTTTTTATTTAATTCCTTCTTAATATGTCAGATGTCCAACATCTGTACTGGGTTGATAACTACCACAGACCTCATAACAGCATCTGGGGAATTGGATTTTTCACACAAATCTTGCGACACCATCGTCCTAAGAAAAATATACCATTACAAAAGGAGATGTTTCTGATGATTTGTGATAGATTCAATCGTAGTTAGTGAAGATTGCTTATTTTACACCTTGTTCTCAATGACTTTCCACAACTCTCACTGACAATGGACATAAAACAATGAATTTAGAACAAAATCATCCAATCAGAAAACCTGAAAATATCTAAACCAACTTCTCTCCCAGTAACCAAAGTATACTTTAGATAACAACCTCCTTTATTCAATTGAATAAAATGAAGGTCCCCACAAAAAAAACAAAGGAACAAAAAACAAGAAAAGAAACAAGGAAAAGACAAAACCAACGGAACAACAAACTATTTACATATATACAACCCAACAAAATACCAGACCTTTTACAACCCGAAATAATGTTTGAGAAACTGTCCATTGGCAGGCAATGGAACAGGTTCTCCTGTTAAAATACTTAGCCTAAAAGCATTTTCTCCTAGGATTTCAACAATTTGATAGGGACCCAACCAGAGCTTATCAAACTTTTGGTGGACACCTTTCTTTTCATTGGCTTTATCCCACAGTAAGACAAGGTCTGATATCCTGAAAGCCTTAACTTTGACTCTTTTGTCAAACCAACGTTTGACAACAACCTGGTGCCTAAAGAATTGTTGCAAAGCAACATCTCTCTGCTCTTCTAATTTTAACAAGCCAGCTAACCTTACTTCAATCCTATCATCACTAAAGTAAAATCTTGCATAAATTTTAGGACAGGTATTTGCAAGTGAATAGGGAACACAGGCTCTTGGCCATACACTAGCTTAAACGGTGAAGTCTTCAACGCAGCCTTGATCCTAGTCCTATCTGCCCATAACATAAATCTTAACTGGGTATGCCGGTCTCTAGGATTGTTCTCTAGCAGTTTTTTGATTACTCCTAGGAGATTCTTATTAGTTGATTCTACAACTCCATTTCCTTGCAGATAATAGTTTGAAGAATACTTTAAAAACAATCCTATGATCATAAGCCCATAAAGTGAACTCGACAGAAGAAAAGGCAGGGCCATTGTCACATACCAATGCAAAGGGTACTCCAAACTTGGTTGTGATGCATTTAGTGAGGAACTTGATTACTACCTTTGTTGTGCTATTCTTGCAAGGTATAGCTTCTGTCCATCTTGTGTAGTAGTCTGTGGCAGTCAAAATGAATTTATGTCCTGCAGAAGAATTTGGGTTAATTACCCCAATAAAATCAAGTGCCCATTGGGAAAATGGCCTTACCTCATAAACAGGCTGCAATGGCATGGATGGATGACGCTCTCTTGATGTAGAAGTTTGACATATATGACATGTTCGTGCATGTTGATGGGAATCCTTAAACACACATGGCTAATAATAACCAGATTTGAGAATCTGATGTGCTAAAGAATCCGTAGAACCATGACCTATGCCATGTTTCCCATGAAATTCAACAATTGCATGCTTAGCTTCTTGTTGATCAAGGCATCATAGAAAAACCCCCTCAAAATTATTTATGTATAACAATCCTCCTTTGAGAATATAATGGTAGATTTTCATTCTCAATTCTCTCCTCTGAGTTGTATTCATTCCCTTTAGGCACCGATTATTGAGCATGAAATAAATAATATCGGCATACCAAGAGTTATTAGAAAAAGACTGTGTTGTGTACTGCTGACAAGTAATGTTCTTACCAGCATCTGCCATTGCTTTAGACAAGCTTTGACCTCAGATAAGTTTCATAGGATGAATCTCCAGATTAAACTCCTGCAAAATAGCCATCCATTTCCCCCTTCATTCTCCCAACTCGCTCTGCATAAGTAGAGACTTCACAGCAGCATCAAGAACCACAACAATGATCTGACTTTGAAGGATATAATGCTTGAACTTCTTAATAGCTCTAACCAATGCAAAATCTTGTTTCTCAAGAGGTGGGTACTTGACTTCAACATTCTTAAACGAAGAGCTCATGAAGGAAATTGGCCTTTCATCCCCCTCCTCTTTGCGTTGTGTCGGGACAAGTGCACATGAGTGTTCAGAAGCAAAAGAATAAATATAAAATGGCTTCAAGTAGTCAGGACTGGTGAGGACTGGTGCCTCCGAAATGGATTGCTTAACCTGAGAAAAAGTAGCCTTTGCCTCATTACTCCATTCTATTCTAGCATCATTTTTCATCATTTCATTCAAAGGTTTAACAATTTTTGCAAAACCTGTGATAAACTTCCTCACAAATTTGATCTTTTCGAAGAAATATCTCATCTCCTTCTTACTTCCTAGCATGGTTAACTTCATAATAGACTCAACTCAGTCTAGATCTATCAATATCCCTCTTTCTGAGATTATGTGTCCCAAAAGTTTCCCTTCAGAAACCCCGAACACACACTTTTTAGGATTCAGAGAAACACCATATTGGATACATCTTTCAAGAACTTTAGCCAAGTCTGCAGCATGGTTTAGTTTATCTTTAGACTATACTATCAGGTCATCCATATAAATGATGATGCACTTACCAATCAAATCTTTGAACGCTACATCCATTGCACATTGAAAGGATGCTCCAACGTTTATCAAACCAAATGGCATCCTCCTGTAAGCAAATGTTCCCCACTTAGTAATGAAGGTTGTCTTCATTTTTTCTTCATAATTAACGATCACTTGATTGTACCCAGAATAACCATCTAGGAACAACATCATCGGAGACCCATTGACAGTTTGCAAGACCTCATCCAGAGAAGGGAGTGGGTAGTTGTCTTTTTCTGAAGCTCTATTCAGATTCCTAAAATCTACACATAGCCTGATTTTCCCATTCTTTTTACGAACAGGAACCAAGTTAGCCACCCATGTTGAATGTCGTACAGGGAATATTATTCTTGTAGAAAGCAATTTCTAAACTTCCTTAAAGATCAGTGGTTCAATCAGGGCATTGACAGGACGTTGTTTCTGTCGAAATGGTCTAGCTTTAGGCTTCAAGGGAATAGTATGAGTTATCACAGAAGTATCAAATGTTTTTAGATCTTCATACCCCCAAGCTATTGCAACAATATCTTTCTTCAATGCCCTCAATACATCTTCTCTAATTGCTTCAGGGCAAGCTTTCCCTATGTAAACATTCCTTTCAGGGCCAGAGTTAGCTAAGTTAACAGTTTCATATTCACCTCCCTTATCTTCAGTTGATACCTTTTCTCGAGCCCTTGGATCTTAATCAAAAATTCTTTCTAAGGCCACCATTCCCCTGGGAATGCTATTACCTTTTAAATTGAGGACACCTTATGTATCGCGGTCTTCGCGGTTCCAGTCTCCTTGATCCCTATCAGACTCATCGATGATCTGTCCTTTGAAAACATTTGAGCTTGCTAGAAAAGAAAGGATATGTCCATCATGCCACCAACATCACTAGGGTTGTTTGATGTCAACATCTGCAAATGGTAAATGAAAGAGTAAATGGTAGGGTGAACTATTAAATGTTAATGGGATGGGATTAGTAAGGAATAAAGGAACAAAAAGTGAATTAGGAGAAGATAATGTGACACGATCAAGGAATACAAATGCAATGTTTGTGTTTCTCATCAATTTTTTAGATTTGTATATGCAAAATTATGAAAACTAGCTAACATTGTTTTATAACACCATTATTGAATAAAGGCTACTTGAGTGTAAGGTCCTTGAGGAAATGAATTGTGATGTGTGGAGGTCAAAGGTCCACCAGGAAATTGTTTGAAATCCAAAGCATGTTATGAGACAAACATTCAAATATAAAATTCAACTGTTTAAATGCAATAATAATATCTTTAATACTAGTTGCATACCTGTGGACTCAATGTCGAGAACGAATAAGAGTCTGTAGGAATGGGGCAGGTCTCATGAACACTCCGACCCTAAAATTTTATCAAATAGAAATTCTACTAATTTACTTATTCTTAAATTTCAAAATATAATTTAATAAACAACATTAAATGAACTTGTTGAATTTTACCTGATTGTCAATGCCGAATGTATCATTTAGCAAATCATCTGTGAAAGCCATCGCCTCTACAATTGATGTAGGTTGTGTAGTTGCATCCCGAGCACTCTGATAATCGTATGTGCAAACTGCACCACAAGCACCACAATGGTGGGGTGGAGCTCGGGGCCTACACGTCTCCTCCACACTAGGCTCTACTAGAGGCCTCACACACTATAAACTGGTATGGGTGAGTGAGCCAATCGACTCCAACATGTCCACCTCTACACTATCCTTAACAATGGAAGGAACGGTGACATGCTCCACCATGGGTTTGGCCAAGGGTCTCAGTGCCAACTATGGATTACGTCGTGCAATAGGTCTATCATGTGTGGAGCCCCAACCTCTACCCTGAAAGTCTAAGATGTCAAAATAATTTGGCATCTTATTGAGGATAAACTCATGATACAATTTCCTCAAAAAGTATTGTGGTACCTCATGGTTATTGCATGGAGGTTGGTGAAATACCATCCACCACCACTCCCAAAATTTATTTTTAATTAACTCATGGTGGCACCAATGGATGGGGAGCCTCCTACATGTATGAGATAAAGGTGCGTTGGTTTTCGGATCTATAAATAGGGCACACAAGTTGGCTTTGCTAATTTTTTGTTTTTTAACATTTGCATATGACAAACCTCTAGCATAATATTATCTCATCTCATGCCTCTTATTTGACCAAAAATTTATTTTCTCGCTCATTTCTCCTACATGAGATACAATTGACTTCAATGATTCAGCAATCCCTCTCCTATAAGGGTGGGTTTCAGCATGCTCGGTTAATCTTCCAATTAATTGTTCAATGTCTCTTTTATTGTTTTCAATTTGATTTAGAATATTTTCTTGTGTTCCTTGATGATGCCTATGAATTGATGGAGGGGTTTTAGGTTGTTCTTGAATAGGAGGCTCTTCCTAAGGGGGTGACTGCAAATTCTAAAAGTTTTGAGGTGGAGATTCATTCCTTGATAATTAGAACAAAATTTTATTATAAAAACCTATTTCAATCAACATTCTAAATCAAATTCAAAATAAATTGAATAAAAATACATACCTCTTCACAATCTTTGACATCTTTGACATGTTGGTGGCATCCTCATGAAAGATAGCAAGCTAACGATGCAAATAATGGATGATATTTGGCGAGCGCGAGTTGCAAACCTCCAATCCTCCAAGCCAAGCCGTGGGTTGAAGATAAATGAGGGTTTGAAATATTATTTGGGATTTTTATTTTTCTTTTCCATTTGGTGCACACCAAATTTGGCGTGCGCCAAATGGCCAATTTCGGCCTTTTTTTGCAAATTTTTACAATTTGACACCTAAATTGTGTCACAAATTGGTGCACTTACCCTGATATTTATACACACTTCTACATTATCAATTTGACAATTTTATTTATGTTGTGATCAGAGGAGGGGCATTTCTCTAGAAAAAATTTCAATGAAGTTATGGGAGCATTAAAGGGTTTGGGAAATTGGTACATCCAGTTTAAGACCTTCACACATATCAGGGTGGTAGGATTTCACAAGATGTCGTATAAGCTTCCAAGGTACCCCTCAAACAAGATGATTCTTTTGGAAGTCTATAGGTAGATAACAGAAATTCACCAAATCATTGCTAGAAAACACAAGCTTGGGTACAACTTCCCCATTTAAATAGGGGTATAGTCATGTGCAAATATGTAACACACAAAAAGTGCAGATGTGGAACTATCAAAGTATAGCCTTGTGCTATATAATGATGTGAGGAGTAGATTTGATCCAATTGGTGATATTAGCAAGGTGATAGGCTCCCTTTTTGTCCATGAGCCTAAGTTTGAAGATCATTGGGTGAATTATGAAGAAGAACTCAAAGTAAGGATGAAATATTATTGTCGGTTGAAAGTAAATTTGATTATGCGCTATATAGAAGCCCACATGTCAAAGGGTACAAAAGATGAAAGAAAGGTCCTTGATCTTGCTTACCAAAACCAACAAAATTATAATTAACCAATTTTTAATGAAGATTGCTTGGTGAATGAAAATAATGAAATTCTTGAACAAGCGCATAAGATGTTATAGCATGTTCTCTTTGATGGATTAGAAGACCTTTCCCGATGATGAAATTGCCAGCACCTGCAAAGACAGCTGTGAATACTAAGAAAGGAGAAGGATCATCAACTATAATTGAAGGGAAAGATAAGTTTGGGGAAGGACCATCCATTGTTTCTACTACACCAACTAAAGAGAAGACAAGGGGTGAACCTACTAATGTAGTGAATGGTAATCATGTGTGGTGAAGAAGTAATTTATAAATTTACACAAAGACCATTCCTATGACCTTGCATTATTGAAGCTCCATCATCTCCTACACACACCAAATTTTTGATAATTATGAAGTCATCCATACCTCCAACTTCATTCAAATATTTCCTAACTAGTTCAAATAAATTTTGTGATGTTGAATTCTCCTTAATTTTATAAACATAAAGTAGATAATGTTAGTATACATGTTTGTGTATAGTATACACATGCATATATATACCCGAGAATTATTATCTACTACAATAAATTCATCTAAAAATAATGCAATAAAGGTTGAATCTTTTATTTTTCATGTAAATCTTGTTTTTCCACCTCAACAAGACAACTTTTGCATTCACATCAACACTTTGTTGACCAACGTGTGCTAGGAAAGTTAGGAATTCCCAAAAAAGACAATAAACTATTATATTCTAGGTAGTTTATCATAGGACTTCCTCTGATCAAAATATGAAAAATAATACTCGACTAAATCATTTTTTCCATTTTTGCTCCTCTCATTTTCTTTCCAAATTGAGCTTGAATAGAACCTCCATATCCAACAAGCTTCACCTTTCTTTGCATATGAATCATATTTGAGGGCATGCTTAACATGAAGCTATTCTTCCTTTGATTTCCATCTTATCATTGATTTTTATTTTTATCTATGATTTGTTTTTCATAAACTTTACCGATATGCTTTTCTATAATGTCAAGTTTTATTTGCAACTTCTTATCCCTTTTATATTTCCACTTCAAATCTTACACATGCATTCTGTTGGAGGTTCATCTTTGTTTGCATTCTCCACTAGTTCAATGAATGGGTACTTTGACACTCAATCAATCTAAAAATTTCTTGTCGTATTCCACTCACACCCCATTTTTTATTTGGATTTTATTTTCCCTTTCCATGCAACATCATATATGGTGTTGTCATTGCCATCTAGGTCAATTAACTCATCTCAACTACCCTAGGTATCCCTTGGAACATCTATTGTGTTATTATCATCTGATTTGATTAACTCATTCTAATTTTCCTTTGAGTTATTATCTTCTTTGTTAATATTTGGTGCAAGCATTGATATTATAGTTCCATCTTGATCTTATGGACCATAAACACTACCAAAATGAAACATTATGTTTTTGAATTTTGACGACCTCCCTTCACCACCTTCATGACTGGTACTCTTGTTCCTATTCAACATCTCTCATGAAATAAAAGTTGCCAAAATGTCTTCTTGTTTAAGAAGAAATCATATAATACAGATCCTTCGGTCCTAGATGTATCCCTACTCAATATCATATGTAAGAAGAAAGAAAAGGGATAAATAATCTTATAACACTATAAAGAAATGATCACTTACTTTTAGGTTTTCACTAATGATATTATCTAATGCACCAATGCTTGTAGTTGTAACTTGCCTAGATGATCTAAATCGAGAGCTCAAAAGTTCAAAACTGAACAAATTGTGTAAAAATAAATCAAAGCTTCGACTATATTTATATCAATCCATATTTGGTAAATTTCATGGGATTTTTAAATGGTATAGTAAAAATTTGGTAAATCTCGTGTGATTATAAAACATTACATGTAAATGTTGAGTGAATCAAACCTCAACAAAACACATAAGTTATAATTTTCAAGGTGATTATAGACCTAAGATTAACATGGATTTATCACAATATTGGTGAAATGGGTCCTCATACACATTTAATTTTTAATGTTATTAGCGAAATGGGTCCTCACATGTAGTGAACATTTAATGTTGTTGGCAAAATGGGTCCTCATACACAATGTAGTTTGAATGGTATTGACAAATATGTGGGTGAATTAATACATGCATCTAAAATTATGAGAAAAAATAATTAATTAGACCATTGGAAACACATAGTTTGTTATGGTGAAATTATTAATTACATATGCCTCGTAAAATAAATTGATGGAAAATTGGAATACATTAGATCGATAATTCATAAAATCCGAATGATTTGGCCATCTTGTTGGTTGCAATGCATTCACCAATTTCAAATTGGATGATATGAACTATTTACCAATTGGGGAAGATTCACCACTAAAAGTTTCCCTAGTTTCAACAACTTCTTTCATGGACAATTCATTATATTGATCATTTTAAGTACAAATTAAGACTAGCCCCAAAATGTTCTCATTTTTTCTTTTTTGGGCTCTATTGCATTGTTGAATATGGCAAGATTAAGAATTCCCTCATATGTATGATGAATTTTATTTCTTACCCATCTTGGAAATTTTCTTGATACATCTTTGCTTAAAGTGTTTTATGTGAAGTAGAAGCACCGTGATGTAATTGTAGAAATTTGATTTTGTTGTCTCTAGTTTTGATCTCTTACACTTCGACAAGTTAAAACATATTATAAATTAGTTCAATCAACAACCCCTGTCTCGAAAACTATATAAAATGACTAAATCTAAATTATTAAATGTTATTTGATACCTAGAACTACATACCCACATAATTATTGAAACACACAAGAAGAATCAAAGTACTTTTCAATTAGAGATGTGACAATGGTATTTCTTAAAATTGGTTAGAGGGGATTCAATGGATAGTGTGTAGTAGGTGACTAAGTTGCATGACATAATAAATTAGCCATTGAGAGGAAGCATTGTGTTATGAATAGGGGTACTTGACATCATAAAAGGTGGATAGTGACATTGACAAGCAAAGACCACTAGTGGGACCAAGGTCACTAGTGACTAAACACAATATGATAACATATATATGAGGACTAGTTGGGTGAGTTATGCACTATACATTAGAAGGAAAAACTAGTTGCTCTAATCCACATGAGAATTAGCATTTTTTTTAAGTTGAGGATATGACCTTCAAAGCAAGTCAAATGAGATTTAAAACAAAAGAGACAATGACATTTTCAACTTAAATTACAATTATTATGGAGGAGTTGATTCAGATTTTGGAAATCCACCTACTCTGTAACTATGACTTTGTAATGTGAAGATGTAGAGAAGATCAATAAACAAACCATATTATAGTGTCAAGCATGGGTCAATACAATACAAACCTAAAAAAATCTCTCATTGGCTTCATATAGTTGTTTAAATCGAGTCTCTTTACTACCACCACTAAACTATTTGGAATCATTGCTTTGAATATGGAAGACTAATGAGTGAACACAATTACGTAGTCTTTGTGGTATCCTTTGTCTACCATTGACTATTTATGTTAAAATTCATTAAATACCAAGTGTATATAGTAAAATGAAATCTTATTCAACCAAGGGATTTAGGTTCTCATTGTAGAGGGGTTACTAACAACTATTGACTTTCACAGTTAGACATAAAATAATTTTACTTGGACTTGTATTTTTCCAAACTATTTCTAGTGTAGTATTATAATTTTTCTTTCATTGTATTTAATTTAATATGGAGTGATTCCAAAGCATCCATGTGTTCATATATTGACTAGCAATCACACCTTGGTGTGTAATGGGTATGCTGAAGAGGTGTGGAAGGTAGGAGAGGGAGATATAAAGAGAGAGAGAAGAGGGGATAAGTAGAGATGGAAGAGATAAATATATAGAGAGTGAGAGAGGGAGAGACTAAGAGGGAGAGATGACAATAGAAAAATAGAGATAGGAAGTGATATATAGAGGTAGAGATATAGGGGTAGAGATATGGAGAGATAATGAGATCTGTAGATAGAGGGAGATATGGAAGAAGAAATATGGAGAGATAGAGATATAGAGGAAAATATATATAGATATAAAGTTGGAGGAAGAGGGACAGGGAGAGAGATGGATGGATGGAGATAGGGAGACATGTATAGAGATAGAGGGGGGAGAGGAAGATAGAGGTAGAGATGAAGATAGAGTGAAAGAGGGAGAGGGAAACAAATAGATAGAGAGATAGAGAGAGGTAGAGGGAGATATAAAGATAGAAAGAGATATGGAGGTAGAGAGGAAGAGATACAGAGATACAGAGGAAGAGGGAGATGGAGAGATAGGGAGATATAGATGGTGAGATAGAGTGATAGAGAGAGGGAGAGGGAGAAATAAAGATAAAGAGAGATATTGAGGTAGAGAGGAAGAGATAGAGAGATAAAGAGGATGAGGGAGAGGGAGAGATATAGAGAGATATCGATGTTGAGATACAGTGATGGAGAGATAGAAATATAAGGAGATATAAAGAGAGGAGGAGAGGGAGAGAGAGATGAATAAACAAAGAGAAGTATAGATAGGAAAATAGAGATTGAGGGAGAGATAGACAAATAGGGGGAGATTCAGAGAGGGAGAGGAAATTAGGGAGAGATAAGGATAAATGGGAAGAGAAAGAGAGAGACAAAGATATATGGGAAGCGAAAGGGAGAGAGAAGTAGAGGTAAAGAGAAGGGGGATGAGGAGGGAGCGAGGAAGGGAAAGATGGGGGGATATGTAGAGAGTGGGGAGATAGAGAGGGAGGGAGAAAAGGGAGATAGATAGGTAGAGGAGGGAGAGTTTGAAATGGAGGAGAGGGGGAGAGATAGGTAGAGGAAGGAGAGAGAAGAAGAGGGAAGAGAGAGGGAGAGATAGCTCAACACATAGAGGGAGAGGGAGAGGAAGAGAGGGAGATATATAGATATAGGATGATGTAGAGAGATAAAGATGGATAGGGAGAGATATAGAGATAAGGAGAGAGATAAAGAGATAAGAGATAGATGTACAAAAATATATGGATAGAAAGAGCTAGATGAGTGAAAGGGAGATATATATCTATATATTAGGAGAGATGGACTGAATAAGAGAGATATAATGAAATATAGAGAGGAGAGGGAGAGATGGGAAGATATAGATAGATGGGGAAAAACTAAGAGATAAAGGAAGTGATAGAGACAAGTAATAGAGAGAGAGATAAATAGAGGGGGGGTGAGATAAAGGGATAATTCACAGTCTCACATGTTATAAGGGATTGTGAAGCGAATGAAATGACCTCCATGCTATACATAACTATTGATTAACATTCAAGTTATAGTTATTTCATTTGTTTAGAAATTATTTAATTGAAGTTAAATTAAAATTATGATGGCAAGCTTATTACTTATATCTACAATTGTTGAATCAAAGCCTTGGATTTGAATACTTGTTGATAATTTCATCTCCAACAAATACAATACTTAAGCGAGGGAGCTCAATGATGTTGATCAATACGTTTGAGAGTCTTGTGCTTGTTTCTGTAGAGTTTTAGATACCTATGAGAAAGCCTTAGGTCTATTTGTTGATGAAGCTATAAAAATTGACATATAAACTCAAAAAACACCCTAAATCCATGAACAACCAAGATTGATTTTATCGATTAGCACACTTCTTGAATAGTCTAAATAGTTGACTTGGGAAGTGCATTGGCCAATGAGTTTTATCATCTTAGTTGTTTTAGGATACTGATAGCACCATGTGTCAAAAATAGTCCCTCTATATTTTTCATATAACACGTAATAATAAATATAACTAATTATAGTTTTAATAAATAATAAATATAGATAAATACTAAACATATCATATATTTAATAATTTAATTAGTATTATTATATAAAAATATATTATATTTATATTAATAATATATGATATCTAAATATTATATTATTATGCTAAAAATATTTAAAAATATGAAATGTAACTATACTTTATAATATTAAATTAAAAATATTTTCTAAAAAATAAGTAATAATTTTTTTTTAAAAACAAAACAAAATTAAATATAATAATTTATATTATATGTAATAAATATACATTACATTATATATTTTAAATATAAAATAAATATAATTGAATAATTAAATTTATATAAATATTAAATATATAATATTTAAATATGCAATACTATAATAATAATATGAATACGCCTTTTGCAGAGTGTAAGCTTTTGTATTATAGATCACTTATGCGATGTTTTAAAACATCGAAATATGAGAAATCGCATAAACTAGCAATCACACCTTAGTGTGCAATGGGTACGTTGAAGAAGTGTGGAAGGTTAATAAGGATAAATTTTGGTCTTGTTTTTTGTATACATTTATGCAGTACATGAGGTCAATTGGTAGGCCATTTAGCAAATGATGTTGTTTGTGCAACAAATCTACTAATAGGGATCCAAACATGATTGAAATAAAACCTTTGAATCAGGAAGATAATCAGGCTCCACTACCAACAGGCTCATGTTATGTTTGCAATAAGGAGAGATGGAGAGGGAGAGATAGGGATAGAAAGAGGGAGAGATGGAGAGGGAGGGAGAGAGAGAGAGAGGGGGGATATGTAGAGATAAAGAGAGAGGATAGAGGGATAGATAGAGAGGGAGATAGATGGATGGATAGAGAGAGGGAGACATGTTTAGAGATAAAGGGGGAGAGAGGAAAAAAGAGGTAGAGATGAAGATAGAGATAAAGAGGAAGAGAGAGATAAATAGATAGAGATAAAGAGGAAGAGGGAGATAAATAGATAGAGAGATATAGGTAGAGGGACAGATAAATACAAAGAGATATAGGGAGATAAAGACAAAGAGATAGAGAGGATGGGATAGAGAGATATAAAGGAAGAGGGAGAGGGAGAGATGAAGAGATATAGATGGTGAGATAGAGTGATAGAGAGATATATATAATGAGATATAGAGAGAGTATGAGAGGGAGAGAGAGACAAAGAGAAAGGCAAATAGAGAGAGTTATAGATAGGTAAATAGAGATGGAAAGAGGGAGAGAGAA